>CM067298.1:25759813-26429002 GCA_034231615.1 Meghimatium bilineatum | reverse complement strand
TGAAGGTGGAAACATTGGCTATCTTAAGGAAGAGCTTACTGGGCGATCTTTGAATCTCATGCACACGACTTCAGCGATACGTCGCTGAGCTGCAGAGCAAGAAACCTTACTGGTATTAAATCCGATCCTTCCTTTGATCTAGCCAGAATTGTGGATATAGTAAATGATGAGGTTCAAAGTCTGCAGAATGATTATTCGGGGTGTCATTTATTTCATGAACAATTTCTCAGTAAATTAGTGTGGGCTCATAGGCCATTTCCAAATGTTATCATGCTTACGTTTCGAGCTTTACTCCCATTTAATTCTACATATCTCTGTGATAGTGGATTTTCAAGGTTTCTTCATTTGAAAAAAGAAAACAGAACCTTAAAATGGTTAGAATAGTATGAGGTCGGAATTAGCGAAAACTTAACAGCGTAATTTGAAATTTGTTAATTAACGATTTACAATATTAGATGTTTTCTTCTATTAATATCCAAACTGTCAAAGGATATCCGACAAGGTAGAGAGTGATTTAGTAAGTATGTGCACGTATTTTTATGGGGATTCATGCTTTTGTGGATGAATTTACCTGCGTGCACATATCTGGACACCTTTAATTCATGTATGTAACGCTTACCTTATGTGTGAATATGCATATGTGTATATATATTTATATATATATATATATATATATATATATATATATATATATATATATATATATATATATATATATATATATTTATACAAGATTAATATTTATAAAAGAGTTACTTTTATACTAAATATTTGCTGATTGGATATCATTCAACCTATAGAACCTTGTCATTTGCATAAATACTTGTTACCTTAATTGTACTGAATCATGATTCGTGAGATCATGAAAGAGGTGCAGCGCATGGCCGTGTGGTTAGAACGCCGTTCTCAGACTTGTCTTTGAGGTTCCGGGTTCAATACAACGGTTGGGACATGATTTTTTTCTTTCGAATATACAATCAAAAATCCTTCCTGTACATGTCGCTGCGTTTGCTATGGCAAAGCGGCCTTTATTTCCATAGCCCATAGAAAGCCTTCTTCACGGAAAAACATGCAGTAACGAACGTTTTCAAAGTTATGACGGAGGTCAAGGTCAAAACGACTGTTACGGCATTAATTTGTAACAGGTTCATGAGAATACCATGAAAGGTACTAAACACAAAACTCTCTGACCATAATTACTGAATAAGCGATTGACGTTCGTGGAATAAATTCTGTTGAAAATTCACTGCACAAGTATGGTTCACTACAGATATATCGATAATCATCGCGATCACAGCGATAATCACAGCGATAATCATCATTGGACGTTTATAGACTGGAAAGCACAAAGTGTAGTGGCCAGACAATTTAGTATGGCTAGAAGCACCATTAATCGTTTTTGTGGGCGGTTTCAATCAGCTGGCTCTCTGGCAGACCGGGCTCACGGCGGAAGACCCAGAGTCATAAGTCCTGCCGAAGACCGCTTCATATGGAATACCACCTCAGGAATCTATCTGCATATGTGTCCTCCACAGTCCAGTCAATGCCAGCAACTCGTCGAATTTCAGATTTAACAGTCAGGAACCGTATGCACGATGTTGGTCTATGGGATTGAAGACCCTACATATGTCCAGTTCTTACGGACTTGCATCGCCATAACAGACAGCAGTGGACGAACCAGCATCATCAATGGAACGTTGGGAATCACAAGAGACGGGTTTGGTTTAGTTGAGGTCTGAAAGTTTCTTCATGCCAAGGTTGACAAATTAGTTCCGTAAAATGAAATAGTATGTCAAGGTTGTAACATTAGTTCCGTAAAATAAAATAGTATGCCAAAGTTGAAACATTAGTTCAGTAAAATACAATTGTACGCTAGGGATGAAACATTAGTTCCATAAAATACAATTGTACTACATGTTTGAAGTAATGTTGCGTTTCTTTTTTTTAACAGTATATAAACTGAAACACATTAAAAACGCACCACGTGTATAATTCAGGAGCATAATATGAAATGTACATATAAGTGTTTCCAGGTGTACATATTTGGAATCTTTATGCAGTTTTCTATGAATCCACGCTAGTCTGACGTGAAAAAAGTGAAAAATCAAAATGGCAACCAATAATAAAAAAATCGTTCACACTATACTTTGTTCACTCTAAGAATGAAGTGGTCAAAACGCACCCCCATATTTCTCCTCGACAGATGATTTTTAAACAGCTGATGACATGTTAAAAAAATATTATTTAAAACACTTTAAAACAATTAAAACAATATTTAAATAACATTTTTAAAAACATTTAAAAACGAAATTTGAAAACAATATTATTGGGCACTTAACAATCGATTAATGCGTTCTGCGTCCAACAACCAATCACAAGCACTGGCTCATTTCATTCTTCAATTGAACAGAGTATAACTTCTGGTATGTCCACCGTGTGCTTGCAAACACGTTTGGCAGCGGTTTTTCGAAAATCACAAGTATCTGAAAGGAAATTCAGAGGAATCAAGTCCCATTCACGTATAAGAGAAGATTCGAACTCATGCAAATTTGCTGGAGAATCTTGCTTGTAGACACTGTGTCCAAGCTAGTCCCACAGATGTTCTATAAGGGACATGTCTGGTGATAGGGCATGCCAATCAATTGGCACACTGATCTGCTGCTGTAGATATTGCTGTCTAATGCATGAGTGTGCGCACGGGAGTTACCCTGCTAGAGAAGCTGGAAGTCTTGATAATTTGTAAACACGGGAAAAACCAATGCACACATAACCTCATCTCTTTATCTCACAGCTTGAACATTTCCGCGGAAGACGTTCAGAGGCAAGCGATGGTGAAAACTGAATCCTGCCCAAATGTGAATACTGCCACCTCAAATTTCGTTGTGCGGAGGAATACAGCAATCTGCAGAGCACTCTCCACACCGTCGCCAAATCTGCACACGTCCATTAGCAACGAAGATTTTGAATCTTCTCTCGTCTGTGAATAGGACAACATTCCACTGCCATCTAGTCCATCTGACGTATAGTTCTGCCCCTTGTAGGCGATGCTGACGATGTATGTGATTGAATTTTGGCCCAAGATAAGGTCGTCTTACAGTAAGACATGTATCTCTGAGTCGTCGCATCACTTCATTCGAGAGGCTGTCCACATCTGCCCACTTTTGCTCTTGCTGTTTGACTTGTCGGGAGGAAAAGATCCCTTATGTGGCTCAGAACAATATGGCAATCTTGTGCAGGGGTAGTAATTCGTGGTGACTCTTCCGGCGTCTATCCCGGGCACTGTCAGTGGTTCCGTAACAATCATTAAAGCATACAATAGCACTGTGGTGACAATTCACTCTTCTGGCAATGGTTCACGATCTCCTTCCGGTCTCCAACATACCAATGGCTCGTAGGCAGTCGTTTTCAGATAGTCGTGGCATTTCAAGAACATGTACTGGGTGTTTTGCCTCAAAGACTTTTTTATAGGGAGTATAATGAGACAACTCCTACCTATTTTCAGGGTCATAGCTGCCGGGAATCGTGTTGCACGTATAATTTTCATTGTTTACGTGTAGTCTGCATACAAAGCCGCTGTTTGACTTAAGCACTTTTCATTCTGGTAGCCATTCGCTCTCTACCTCATGACAAACTCTGGTAGAGTTCATTTTCACACTTTTTTTCCCAGCTTCGCCACCCACAACAATATACATAATGGGTGTTTGTTTTTAATGTGATTCATATATATATATATATATATATATATATATATATATATATATATATATATATATATATATATATATATATATATATATATATATATATATATATATATACATATGCGTATGTGAATATATGAATATATATATCTTTACCCCTCATAGAATTTTTGTTTCCATCAATTTGTATTAAAACTAGCCCCCATTCCCTTTGTCAGCTATTGACTCCATCCCATTCCTCCCAATTTTCGACATTGTTTATTATTAGCCCCAATCTCCATATACATATTAGTGTGATCGTACACATGCACACATTTTAGTCTGTATATGTCTGTATGTATAGTTGTCGCCATCGTTGAGCGGTATATACTTGGTCGGATTTGACACTCGTGTTTTATTCTCTTGTGGCATTTCTCTTACATCGTTCTATTTCTATTCTTATCTATCAATATGACGCAAAGTTAAGACGAGCTCTTGTGTTGCCCGTAATACACGATTGCTTAGTTTTTTCTATTATAATACAGTGACATGGAGTGGTAAGACCATCTCGTTGCACTATTAATTGTGTGTTTATTTCTGGTTTGTTTATGTTTCTTGATAAAGGCCCCCATCGGACCGTAATGTAAAAAAACACTTGTTCCATTGTTTTTATTTCTCATTGTCATTATTTTATTATTTGTTAGTTATATTTTAGCTAGTAACAATAATACATTAATGTAGTTGTTATCGCTGTTGTGTTTTACCAGACCCAGTAAAAATCCATTTTTTGTTAATATCGCATGTTGCCTCGATTTCATAAAATGGAATTGCCACTCGAGAAATGGTGGTACCGTGTGATGTTACATTTGTATAGTTTTATAATTTGGGTCCAATTCATCTGCAACAGGAGCTGGTAAACATATTAATTTAACTTCCAAAGTGATACAAACATGAAAGAATTCTGATGCAACAAAACACACATAAATTAGTGAGATCGTCGAAAGTTCTTGCTTTGTGATTGTCTTCAATAAATACACTGATTTGGTGGGGGGTTTTTTTTGTCATGCTAAGATGAGCTTATGGAAATGTTTTGTGAGAAAAGTTGTTCATAATTACAGGAGAAATTATATATTGTTTTTCTTGACTTTGATGTTTGGAGGTAGCTTCACGTAACACAAATAGAATTTGGATAATATCCAAAAAGCACTTTTCTTGACCTCCTTTCTAACAGCACACCCTTCAGTTTAGCTTAAGAGATCTGTTTTGCGTGTTTTGGTTGCTGTTGTACAGTGGTATCGAGAACTCTCTTGGATCCTTGTTGTTGACCTGGGTTCAAATTGCACAAGAACGTGTTTTCTTATTCTCCAGAATACATTGGATACTTTTTTCTTCATTTGTCTCATAATGTATTGGTTTCTCTCGAATTCTGCCCGCCCTTCGCCTGAAAAACCTTCAGTGGAGATTATATACTCACAAAATGTATATACTGATATTTTATGAGCCATATTCACAACTACATGCTCACAATTATACATGGTTGACTATAATCAATTTAGCTAAACGTAGGCTATATACCTAGTTCTTCTGGTGGTCATACGTCCCTTACCAATACTCAATATACATTACTTGAATTAAAAATGTGTCCCTGTCTGTTTTGGCGAGAGCCGGTGTCGAGCCTCCTGATAGAACGGGAAGATTTGAATGACATATTCTGGCTGAAGACGGATGTGTCGGGATATTGGCGCTAGTAAAACGGTGACACAATGCATTTCCATTCTCTGGACTAGATCCTGCTGGAAATCTAGTAGGACCACGGTCCTGCTATAAAGGAGTACCAGCGGGAGTTTGAGAATGAACGCCGAAGAAGAAGAATGACATATTCTGGGTGCAGGTTCAACATATACCTGGAGTGTGTAATACGTTGTGTTGATATAGGTGTTTGCAAGGGAATAATAAAAAAGTGCCCTTTTGCGTAAGAAAAATACTTTTATTTTCGCGACGCAGAAGGTGTAACAATTGGTAACTCTGCTGGAGTCATCTTGTTTGCGCCACTGTTTGCTATAATAATGTCTTATTATTATCTTTCTTACACGAGGGTGAGCTTGTTAACCAGATTTGTGTTAGTCTATCAGTTTCATATGATGGGAAACACTGGACCACATCTTTAATTTTCATTAGAGAATGCACAACAGGTTCAATGTATCCTTCTCTGATCGGTTTTTAGGTAAAAGTATGTATTTCACCTAGATCTGTTATCATTTCACCTAGATCTGTTATCATTTCACCTAGATATGTTATCATTTCACCTAGATATGTTATCATTTCACCTAGATCTGTTATCATTTCACCTAGATCTGTTATCATTTCACCTAGATCTGTTATCATTTCATCTAGATCTATTATAATTTCTTCTAGATCTGTTATCATTTCATCTAGATCTATTATCATTTCACCTAGATCTGTTATCATTTCACCTAGATCATTAAGAGGCACAAATTGTTTTGCAGTGTGTGCTGGTGTTGATCGGGCTGACTGATTCATGTATTGCTCCGAGAATAAATTTAAATTGAATGCCCTATGTGAAACAGCGCTGCAGAGGGTTGAATCATGCCTCATTGGTAGAAGTATAAGGAATTATGAATTAAGTTTCTCCACCCTCATACAGATCTTCAGGCTCATGCCCTTTGACCCAATACAGATAGTTTAGAACAGAAGCTTGACGTGGTGCTTGTGTTGGTGTGTCCAACTTTGAACAGTTACAACCACAGAGGGTTATGGGTTTTGGTGATAATGAGAAAGATATTAATGGTCAGACAAATATATCATAAAAATCAAAAATAGGAGCATAAAAAATATATCATAAAAAAATAGGAACATAAAAATGAAAGAATGATTTGCTGACACATTTTCGTCTTTCCAGACGATACTATTGTTATGATATAAGCAATATAATATACAATAAATGTATATGCTGGTTTTGACTCACAAAACCAATATGAGTCACAAAAACTCTTCCAATACAGAATCCGAGATCTATTAAGACCAAGGATGGAATATACCTCTCCATAGCACAATGCCCGTGTTGAGATATATAGATCATATGTTGTCTATGCAACAGTATTCCTCTCTCTTCGTGCTGTGTTAAATTCAAAGGAAAGGTAACACCATAACATTTGAAATAGGCAAGGTTCAGGAGCTGTCGGATTTGCAGAGCTGGTTATATTGCTTCCCTCATCGGTGCTCCCATTCCGGACCAGTTTCATTAAAGGCTAATTGACTGGTCTTCCCTGCCTCACCATTTGGTTTGAAATCGAATTTCTTCGTTATAGTATACGGCTTGCATGTTCCAACATATGCTCCTCCGCCCTAATCATTTGGTACAAATTGGGTTGTAATGATAGCTAGATGTCAAATAAGTTGGCAGAAATTTCTCTATCAGGATAAGTAGAAGCTTAATTACTTGGCACAAATTGGGTTGTCAGGATATGTAGATGCATAATCAGTTGGCACAAATTTAGTTATTTTGGATAAGTGGATGCTTAATCAGTTGGCACATATTTGGTTGTCAGGATAAGTAGATGCCTATTCAGTTGGCACAAATTTGGTTGTCAGGATATGCGTAGATGCCTAATCAGTTGGCACAAATTGAGTTGTCAGGATATGCGTAGATGCCTAATCAGTTGGCACAAATTGAGTTGGCAGGATATGCGTAGATGCCTAATCAGTTGGCACAAATTGGTTTGTCACATATATATGTAGATGCCGACCGACATACTGCATTAACAGAAAATTTGACAGACGGTTATAATAAAGTCCCTTTGCATCTGCTGCTGTATCGGTTGTTATAACTTAACATAAACCATTTTTTGTGAAATGGATTTCATCAGCATTGTTTCAGAGACGGGTGGTACTGAGATACGACAGTTAGACATGATCCGACAACACTATACATAAACCTTCCCCAGGATACACCTCTGTGCCCTGTGCTCTTTAATATACATATATATTAAAGAGATGAGATGTCTGAGAAAAGCCACAGGAGTGACCAGAAGACACAGAATTAGAAACGATGTCATAAGAGAAAGAGTGGGTGTCATATCAATTCTACAATACATACAAAACCAACAGATACAATGGTTTGGTCATCTGGAAAGGATGCCTTGTGATTCATTAGTTTATAAAGCATATACGAAGAGATGAGAAGCAGAAAGAAGAGCCACGGGTAGACCTAGAGTACGCTGGATCGACAACATCAAAGAGACGTTACACGAACACCAAATAACATTATCTGAAGCTGCCAGAAAAGCGAGAACAAGAACATTGTATCTCCCTCGACACCCGTAAAGGGTAAAAGAGGAAGGAAAGAAGAAGAAGAAGAAGAAGACACGTGGGCGTTGAGGGAAATGAAAGAGCAGACATACTTGCCATCGTAGCCGAAGTGACAAGTGGCATTTTAATGGACCGTGCTGATATGTCGAATACAGTCTTGGATTTGCACCAATTGGAAGAAAGAAGCTTATCTCTTCTTCCATATCTACGGCTACAATGTAGGGCCTGGAATTGAAGAATGCTGTTACAAGAAACAGCAGAATATAAGATTCAAATGAAGAGTTATCACAGAACCGGAAAAGTCAGTTACCTTATGATGAAGGATATACTGAATATGAGAGCGGATCACCTATGGATTTGTTCGGAGTACCATAATAATAATCCGACGACTAAGAAACAGAAATAGGTGGTACCGTTTCATAAGCTGATTCAGTCATATCTGACAAGACTTGACACAAAGAAAGGCAGAGAAAACTGTATTTAAGTGAAAAATAATATAAATATATTAATTTGATTAAAAAATTTACACAATTCATAATCTTGGTTGGTTGTTTTTTATCCCTAGAAGTTACGATCATTAGAGTTCCTGTATCCTTTTCTGCATTGGAGTAGTTTCTCAGAGCTTTATTTCATTTACAGAAAATCCCAACCATCAGCGGTGCACAGAATATAAATCGTATTCGGAGGATGTAAAAACATGCTTGTATAATTGAAAAACTGCAGGGATTCCGCAAGAAGAAAGCCTCACTATTCATTCATTCATTCATTCATTGGTACCATGCCTTCCGGCGTTCGCGATCATGTCTCTCCAAGTCCTCTGTTTGTTATATATTTAAATATAGTTTCTGATGACTCTGCATCCTGCTAGGCTTTCAAACCATTCAACGTTTTTTTTCACGTTGTCTTCCTCTGTCTCTCTCATCCTCGATCTTTCCAGTTGTTACGATATTCTCCAACCCACCTCTTCTTATGACATGACCCAGAAACTGGGATTGTCGTCGTCTAATACAGTTAATACGTTCTCTATTTGAGTTGACCAGTTGTAGAATTATAGCATTACTCTTTTTAGCTGTCCATGGTATTTTCAAAATTCTTCTATAAAACCACATATCTGTGGCCTCCAGATGTTTTCTTGCAATATTTATCAATTGTCCATGCTTCACTACCATATAACAGTATGGGCTCAATGTAATATTTTAGTATGTTCTTTCTTACTTCTATTGATAATGAATTATTACACAAGATATTCCTCATCTTCTGGAATGCTGTTTTTGCCTGTGCTGTTCGACTTTTTATCTCAGGGACGCATGTACAATATGAAGTTTTAATTGGACCCAAATATTTAAATTTGTCTTCTTGTTGAAGAACTGTCTCTGTGACCTTGATGTTACATTTGGAATGATTAAATGTTTAAGATGTAACAATAACCTCTGTTTTCTTGGTGTTCAAGCTGAGACCTTTGTTTGCACTTTCTTCGTCTATAGTTGTAATCAATTGTTGCAGTTCTTTTTCACTCTTTACTACCAGAAATGTATCATCAGCATGTCTCAGGTTATTCACATTATACCCACCAACAGCTATTCCTGACATATTTTTCTATAGATCTAAAAATCATTTCACTATAGAAGCATATAATCTATTCTAGGTTTTCTGTCGCATGACGGATAGTTAGATGGGTTATTCATGAGACTTTCAAACCTTCCTCATGTGGAAAACCAACTCAATGGCACCTTTCTGTCTTTCCATACGATAGTGTTATTGTTGTGATAAAAAAAATATAAAATGTGATTCATTTCGATGATGGATGTGACTCACAAAACTAACCTGAACCACAAAGAGTCTTCTACAATATGTACAAGGAATCACATACTACTTGTACCATCATGTATCGTTATGTGTCTACTCTGATATGCATTTCTTGAAGTATCTGTTATCGATTTTTACGTTATTATTATACCTATTCTGACCTTGCCTTCGATGCAACATAGACCATGGCATCTGTTCCCATGATTCTGTATCACTGATCGTATTACGCATATACCATTTGCAAACGTATTTGTACCTAAGTCGACCTCGAGATCTTTTCCTAGACTAATTCGTCATAAAGGATGTTCTTCATTATTGTATTATCTTTCATCCCTTTATTGTGTCCCAGTCCTCTCAGTCTGCACAGATTGAGAATATAAAATACTGTGGTGTTGTATGTTCTTTCTAATAATTCAGTTTTGGTAATTTAAAGTACAGTAAATGTAACCCTATATTTCTGTGTTGGTAATTTAGAGTACAGTAAAGACAAACCGTATTTCGGTGTTGGTAACAAAGAGTACAGTAAAGATAACCCATAACATGTAACTGACGTAGGGGTGCGAGATGTTATCGATCTTACATTTCAGAGGCTCAGCTATATGCGGGCGGTCGCCATCTCCTTTCCCTCGCAGTCTTTACTTCCCGGACTGATCGGGTATTCAATTACGGCCGGGTGGACCCGGGAACCGGTGAGATCTGAAAGACATTTCCTTATTTACTGGGGAATGAACTCAGGACCACGCTAACCCCTGCGCTACGGTGAATTAAGAAAGAACCTTAACTTAAAAGTTCAACCAGCTATATTATATTGCTCAAAAACATTGAAAACTATCGGAATAATGATACAGTTCATCATCAAATACTATCTCTACAACGAAGGCTGTTTGGCTGCATAGGATTGATCCGATCGTCTGTCCCGTGGCTAAATAGTGAACTCTGCTGACAGATTATGAGTTCACACTAGAATCAGGAAACTCTACATATATCAACAAATGCATTCGTACAATTGATGTAGTAAACTACCAATGATGGACACTAAAATGACATAAAAAAGCAAATGTCGAGAGAGAAAAAGTTAGATGGGTTTGAAGAAATGTATAACATGTATTTACAAGATGCGCAGTAAGTATTGAAAGTCTAGACTGATTCTGACACAAGCAAGGAAATGACAATCTGGAAATTGGCATCATATCATATTCACTACGTAGCTATCAACCCAGCATGTTTTTGGCTTTAGTGGTTTTCTAGGCAATATAATACGTTCAGCATATTGCCGTTGCTTTCTGAACGGTTCGGATGCACAATTACTGCTTCGGAATTCGAACTCGGTACCTTGACCGTCACAGACGAGCTATGTACCACGCTGCTACAGTGCCGGACAATCTAAAATACCTGGAGAAAATCAAGAAAGATAAATAAACATTATTAGACAAGAAATGGAGCGAACTGTAAGAACTACGGAGATAAAAAGGGTTTGAGGAAGACACTTGCTCCACGGGAGCGGAAAGGTAAATAGCCGTGTTACCATAATTTAGCAATTTTAAGAACAAAATTTCACAATTTCTTCCACTTTTAATTGTCCCTGACCATGAAACCGTCGAAGTGGAAATTTTTTAACAGTTAGACCTTTGGCCATTTTTTTTAACTTTTAAAGCCAGAAATTTGACTATAATCAATTTCTATTATCTGATAATCTTGATAAAATAGGGCTATGAAGAAACTATATCTAAAAACGGATAACAGTTGGTGAACCACAATTGAGAGGATGCCTAGTTGTGTGCTAGACAAGGAATGGTATACACTGTTCACCTTACAACTAATGTAAACACCGATCTGATATGTCAAGCAATTAAATATCACATTTAGAATTCAAAATAAGGAGGTTGCGAAGTCAATAGATTACGAAATACAGGGATAATTATTACACACATGCGGATTTTTTTAGCGGAGGAGGAAGAATACAGTTTCACAATTCTGACTCACGTGAACTAGGTTGAAGTTTGAGCACACTTTGAACTTAAAGTCAGGTCTAGATATTTCCAAGTCAAATATCTTTACTTTTGAATGATGACACCAGATGAGTCAAAATAGCTCGATTTCCGAGAGGAGAGCATTCATAACAGCTTTTCTACCATTTACTAAATTCGATATTCATTCCATATCACGTGAAGGAACTGTTGTGAATATTGATACGCTCTACCAAAAACTTTCGTCGATTTTGAAATCACCACATTAAACGTGCACATATTTATTATTATAGGTTCTGGTTGGCATAGTCATTGTTATTTGTGGAAACTAACTATCTCAGTAATAACTGCGTGTTCGGATTGATTAAGTGTGAAGCAATAGTCCGAAACAGGGGCTCTGAACCTTTTCGTTGCAGTGAGTACTCAATAAATATATATTGTACCGACCCATTGTAAATACATTATTTTCTATCTACCCACTAGAACCATGTGTCTTCCTCAGAACCTTACCATATTTACTATATGACAGTGTTCTGGGATGAATGAAAAACATAATTAGCGTTTATCTAATTATATGAACGTTGCATACATGAACCGTATATCTCGATAATATAGTCATGTGGACTTCTCGGAATCATTCTTCAAAAGTTATGTTATTTGATTTTTCATGCGATTTTCATTTTCTGTTTCAATACAAAGTGATCAATAAAAACGTGACAAAAGTCACATTTGAAGTGAGATACTGATGAGTTCACAGGAATGTGTAATTGACGAAACAATTGAATGAATTAGTGTTGGTCATACTATTTTCTGTGATTTTATGAAAATATTCTCATACATTTTTATATTTTATATTTAAAAGTTAATATGGAATTTCTTTTCTTCTTCTGCTTCTTCTTCTGCGTTCGTTCTCAAACTCCTGCAGATTAGCAGGATGTAGTCCGGAGAACGGAATGCGTTGTCGTGATTTACATCATTGCTGCGATATCTGCGCCTTTAAGCCGGACACATCCGACATCAGCATGGCTTTTGGTCACTGACCCTACATGGGATAGGACAGCCAACTCCATCCCATAACCTCCTTAGTCGCCTTTTACGACATGCGTGGAAGGTAAATAGTGTTGCTATTATTTGCTCCCCTTTCGGGCCCCGGCAACACAAGAGCGGAAGTTCTCTCAAATTTCGCGAACCCTGTGAGAGTGTATCTGGAGGAATTACTGAGTGACAGAATAACGCAGTTTAAGACACATTTCTACTTCTTCCGCTTTTGTTCTTAAACTCTAAGTAGCAGGATGTAACCCCGTGAACGGGACGCATTGTTTTATAGTTTACATATTTTCTTAGATATCTGCGCCTCTCGGACTGAAACAATCGACTTCAGCATGTCTATTCGATAACACTAATCATTGAGATTGGCATCTCATGTATGCACTTTTATCCTTTTTTTTAAATTGTCCTAATTTGTCATTGTTATAATTATATACTTTGAATTTCCTTTACAATTTTTCTGCTACCACTCTTTAAGTTAAATGGTAAAGATATCTTACCCTCACTGAAGTATCATTCGTTGCGTTTTTTATTATTGTAGTGAATTCATTGGTACTATTTATACTTGCAATCGCATACCAATAATATCCAAGGCAATTCCAAGTATTTAAATAGTGACCAATGCAAAACACGACAATAATAAAATAACATAACAATTTGCAGGCTTGTTTACTTTCTGTTCAGAAGTCTTCTAAACCGCAGACGGTCATGACTGAAGACTCCAACATATGGTAACGTCAGAAGAATATATATATTTCTTAGTCGTTATATTTCGTGATTACACTCCCACCGCATTTCTTCTATAGCAGGACAATGGTCCCACTAGATTTCCAGCAGGATTAGTCCAGAGAACAGAAATGCGTTGCGTGGCAGTTTTATTTACGCCAAGGTCTACGCACATGCGGTTTCGGCGTTGGCAATTTTCTTCTTCTTCTTCTTCTTCTTCTTCTTCTTTCGTTCACTTGAAACGTGTCTATATCTGTAATTCTGTCTCCTGAATAAATCTTTTGTAGTTCATATAGTGGCCCATAGAGTTTTGATTTCAGTGTTGTCAACTCTGACCAAAATGTCTGCCTCAGCGTTTCATACTCAGAACAATCTTGAAGTATATGTTGTGCAGTCTGTGCTGCCTGTCCAAATGTACACATGGCAGTGTTGCCAATCTTGAACTTTGTATAGATGTGACTGCGACCTCTGTTGTGTCCCGTTCTGATGCGTAGAATTATAACTTGTTCTGATCTGTTCATAATGTGATAGTTGGTGTTTGTGGCTTTCGGAGTTGACAAATAATATCTTCTTTTTTTACTTCCACTGAACGTTGGATCTCGGTAACGATATTGCTAGTTCAAAAAAGTGTTTAAAAGTCGTAGAGGTTTGACTTCACTGTACTCAGTTTCCCGTATGTACTCCGTCACTCTCAAATAAGCAGCACTTCGCTTGTCGAGAGTACGACTCTTAACATCTAACTCCGTAGCTTCAAGTGATAATCCACAGGGATCACAGAAAACATCCACCTTGCAAACAAAACGACAGGAGCTGGTTTCGAACCAATGACCTCTTGAACACAAGGCGAATAGCTTAACCACTACACTAGGTAGTAAGCCAACCGTGCGAGAGAACTGGTTCTCCTACTTGCACGCTGGTCATCAAGCTCACAGCAAAACACAATCACGCATGCTAAACCTTTTTACCGCTGCCGTATGTGACTATCGATATAGCCACAGACGCGCATACTGATAACATAGTTTATACATCGATATTATCATTAGCATCATCATCATTCTATTCACTTGCAGAAGATTTGAAGTGTCTCACAAGTTGCATCTTAGATCAACTTACATTCATCTGTAAATCTCCAGCAAAGAACTTTCATATATAGTGTAGAATATATAGCTTTCATATATAGTGTAGAATATATAGCTTTCATATATAGTGTAGAATATATAGCTTTCATATATAGTGTAGAATATATAGCTTTCATATATAGTGTAGAATATATAGCTTTCATATATAGTGTAGAATATATAGCTTTCATATATAGTGTAGAATATATAACTTTCATATATAGTGTAGAATATATAGCTTTCATATATAGTGTAGAATATATAGCTTTCATATATAGTGTAGAATATATAACTTTCATATATAGTGTAGAATATATAACTTTCATATATATTGTAGAATATATAGCTTTCATATATATATATACCCTTGTAGAAGCCCCACAGAATTCATCTAAAAGGAATGTAATTTTATCCTGTTAGAAGTGAAAGTATCTACTTCCCAAAGTATTGCAAGCCAATGAGAATTCCTTCTTGTTACGATACACATCTCGGGATTACATCTTGTGTAATAAACTATTACACAAACGTTATATTGAGCACAATAGCTGAGATTAAAATAACAAACGTATGATTATATTGAGCACATTAGCTAATATCGAAATAACAAACAGTGTTATTGTTATATTTCAATACTTGCTATTATTATTCTTACTATTAATATTATTAATATTATTGTTATTAGTAATAGTTGTGATAGTGAGTGGTAATAGTAGTAGTAGTATCAGTAGTAGTAGTAGTAGTAGTAGTAGTAGTAGTAGTAGTAGTATCAGTAGTAGTAGTAGTAGTAGTAGTAGTAGTAGTAGTATCAGTAGTAGTGGTAGTAGTAGTAGTAGTAGTAGTAGTAGTAGTAGTAGTAGTAGTAGTAGTAGTAGTAGTAGTAGTATTGTTTTCGAAAACTTGACCAGTAAATATTTGCCTTCATTACGTAGTATTTTTATTCCGTTGCACTATCAATATATTATATTCTTATTCACCACTATGTGTCATTCCTATTATTTTTCTTTCATTACTAAACCTCGACGGGGGCTTTCTACTCGTCACGCCATTAAAATCTAGGAATTCATAAGACGCATCAAACTTGTCGATCTGCAACGGTAAAGATATGAGCACCAGCTGGTCTGACCTCGCAAAGAATACCCGGTGTAATTGCTGGCATTTGTTTAATGGGATATCTGATAACCCGCCGACTTCCATCTCTGTGGCAGTCAGAACTAATAGGACCATTTATTTCTTAAACTAAGACTTTTGATCACTTTAGAGTGCCGAAGGCTTACGTTGAAATATTCCGGAACGTGTTAGTTCTTAATCCTGAGAAAATAAGGCAGACTCGTTCTGATTAACCTAAGGATTATTGAGGGAGGTCTTTGCCTTCTTTAAGTTCATGTTTTAGAATTGTGGTAGCATTGGTAAATTGAACTGCTCTATAAGGAAAAAGTTTCTATATTTCAGATTTATTGAAATTTGAGAAAGAGATGAAAGAAAACATTATGATAAGTGCAGCTAATTACTACAAGACAATAAAAGTACAGTTCATTACAGCAGACTATAAAAGTGAAGCTTATTACTTCAAGAATAATAACAGGGAGTTGGTTTTTTTTATTCCTGGCCCAAAGGCTCGTGCTCTTGGACTCAGTATCGTTGTGTGATATAAGCGTTTATGATATATCGTTGTGTTCAATTTAGGGTGTCTGTTTTTAATGGCATTGCTCGCCCGTATGTTGCCGGGGCCCGAAAGGGGAGCAAAGAATAGCAACACTGTTTACCTATCATGCATGTCGTAAGGTGCGACTAAGGAGGTTATTGGATGGAGTTGGCTGTCCCATCCCATATAGGGTGACCCAAAGCCATGCTGAAGTCGGATGTGTCAGGCCGAAATGCGCAGATATCGCAGCAATGATGTAAACCATGACACAAAGCATTCCGGACTACATCCTGCTAATCTGCAGAAGTTTGAGAATGAACGCAGAAGAAGAAGAAGAATGTCATTGCTATGCAGGATAGTCTGTAGATTTCCTACCCATGCAGGGCCAGAGCATAACTCGTGACACCAATTGCAAGATATTTGATATCTATAAAGAATATTCAGATATAGGCCTACAGTTTCACAATTTGAAAATGTGTATATATTCACTATATGAAATAAAGATCAGGCAAATAAAATACTTTGGACACATTAAAAGACATGACACCCTATTGAAGACCTTACTTGAGGGTAAAGTCAAAGGGAAGCGAGCAAGAGGTAGGCAGAGATACAAGTGGGAGAGTAACATTACACGATGGACAGGTTACAGTCTAGCAGAGTACACCACCAAGACAAGAGACAGGAGATGTTGGAGATACGTTGCAGCCAACCTTCGTTGCGGAGACGGCACTTAATGATGATGATGATATATTCACTAGCGTTATTAATATGATGGTGATGAATGTTATGGCGTTGACAAGGTCATTGATCTGACTGGAGATAAGAGTGATATGTGTGTCTGTTCTCTGATATGAGTACATTTCGGATAACTCTCAGACGGGAATTTTACACCGAAGGGAGAGCGTCGATGAGGAAGTCTGTGCTTCAAAGAGTTACCTTCATTGTGTGCCTAGTTATACTGGTGACTGTTTGGAGAAATGAAAAGACAAATAGACTTTCAACCTTAGCCAGAGTAACATGCTGTTCAATAGACCGTGCTGATATTTTTAATGCAATCAATGAGCCATTTGGAAGAAGGTGTTGGCGGACACCTGCTTCCCCCTCTCTCTCTCTCTCCCACACACACACTCTCTCTTGTCTCTCTCCAACCTTGCCTATGATTGAATACACGACATGTGATATTGCAAAGAACGAACGGCATAAAGGAGTAAAAAGATAAATTAACAAACAGCACTGAACCAAAAATCAGTTACTACATGCTAAAGAATACACTTAAAATAGATTTAAGCACACGTGGACTTGTCAGGGATATTCAATAAATGGTCAGCTACGTGTCAGGGATGCCATGATGGTAGTATACGTATCAGGAATGGCAAGATATATGTCAGGGATGGTAAGATATATGTCAGGGATGCCATGATGGTAGTATACGTGTCAGGGATGCCATGATGGTAGTATACGTGTCAGGGATGCCATGATGGTAGTATACGTGTCAGGGATGCCATGATGGTAGTATACGAGTCAGGGATGCCATGATGGTAGTTTACGTGTCAGGGATGCCATGATGGTAGTATACGTGTCAGGGATGGTAAGATATATGTCAGGGATGCCATGATGGTAGTATACGTGTCAGGGATGCCATGATGGTAGTATACGTGTCAGGGATGCCATGATGGTAGTATACGAGTCAGGGATGCCATGATGGTAGTATACATGTCAGGGATGCCATTATGGTATGATACGTGTCAGGGATGCCATGATGATAACCAACTTACTACGTGTCTCCATCTAATAATTGAAACATTTCTGAGAATGAAATGCACATTTCTCCATGAAATATTTATAACAGACTTTTTTGAGATCAGAATGTGAGTACAACACAGACATTTATGGTTACCATTTCTCTTGTTTGCTACTCATAGATTGAATCTATTAAACTAGCAATAATATCGGGTAACAAGCTCAGAATGGTCTCCGATGCAACAGCTTCTTGAGTACATGGAAACAGTAGACAGCATTGCATTTCTGTTCCACAAATACACGCTGATGAAAATAGATAAACATTCTAAATAATAATTTAAGCAAAAAAAAAGTTCATTTTGTGTGTGTGTATGTGTATATGTGTGGGTGGCGTGTGGGTGGATATGGGGGTGTGTGGGTGGTGTGTTACCAAGCTCTAAAGAGCAGCAAAGAACACCAACGCTGCGACCTGCCATGCACGTCCTAATAAACGACTAAAAATGTTTTGGAGTGCAGATAGCTATCCCAATCTATAGAGGCTCAACATGACACAGAAGCCACGCTAAAGTCGCATGTATCATGCAAAAAAGGCTTAGATGTTACAGATGTAAACCATAATACATCACATTCCCTTCGTTGGACGACATACTATTAACCTGCAAGAGTTTGAGAATGAGTATTCTAAATGATAAGTTACAGTAAATGTGTTTTAATACACACCACTACAGACAAAGTCAATGATAATATATGAAAGAAAAATAAGAATAGAAACCAGAATGCACAAGTGGTTCTCAATAGGGTTAAATGACACTCCTAGGGACCACGAAATATTGCAGTGACATCACAGAGAAAAATTGTAACGTTGGGTGTGGGGAGGGGCTACAAACATGTCAAGGGGACAACAGATTGGCAATTATTCTTGAACAATATTTAGTACGATGAATGTCAATAAACCTTGAAAAGGCTTGCTGGACTTTGAAGAAAATATGTTAACTTTCGTTCCCAAAATTTCCGCTTGATCTCTCTTCCAGCAGGATGCTGTTCCGAGAATAAATATGCGATGTGTTGCTATTTTATTTGTACCAAAGGTCCAACTCATCCGAATTCGACGTTTCTGAAAATCAGTTACCCCTTTATCTTTAGTCCAGAACACGTGTAATAAACAAGAAAAATCAGTTACCCCTTTATCTTTAGTCAGATCACGTGATAATAAACAAGAAAAATCAGTTACCCCTTTATCTTTAGTCAGATCACGTGATAATAAACAAGAAAAATCAGTTACCCCTTTATCTTTAGTCAGATCACGTGATAATAAACAAGAAAAATCAGTTACCCCTTATCTTTAGTCAGATCACGTGATAATAAACAAGAAAAATCAGTTACCCCTTTATCTTTAGTCAGATCACGTGATAATAAACAAGAAGGTTCTTCGCTGTAATATGATATATATATATATATATATATATATATATATAATACAAAAATAGCAAGAAATTACAAAACTAAGAACACATATATCGAATCGGTGATGAGGTAATCTCAGAATCATGGGTATTAAGACGAGGATCAACAAGAATACTGCATACCTTCATCAATGTGTAGAGTCGAAGTTTTGAGGTAAATGAGTACTCATGGAAATAAATAAACAGATATAAACAGATATAAATAAACAGATATAAACAGAAATATACCTAAAAGAAAATGATGATGATGATGGATGAGACATACACCAAGACAAACAGAAAATGTGGTAAGACAAGTTTTGTTCTGGGTTCTAACAGATAAGAGAAAAACTAGAGAAAGACCAATAACTACCTGGAAGAAAGAGTTCTACATTTATACAAAAGAGTTAGGTTCTCCTTAGATTAAATAAGGTAACACACAAACATAAGGTTTGTTGTTACAAGGTGAAGGTTGTGTCAATGAGGTTTATGGACGCATGTTTTCTTCCAGTAGGCGGCAATATCCTAGGATTACCGTGTACTGCTAAGAACACAGAATATACTTATGTGATATATATATATATATAATATATGTAGATAGACAGGAGAGAACACAGGCAAAGGTGGAAAGATGGACAAGCAGGGAAACATGATCCATTGTCTATTTCTTTCCTCCCAGGTTGGTATTTCCGTTAAGCGTATGGGTGGGAGCTTCAGTTTTTCCTTCAATGCCATTTGTGTTCCTTCAGTTAGCTGTATCCATTTCGAAATGGCTTTCATGTTATCTATCCATTTTTGTGGGTCTTACACTGGTGCTCGTTTTTTATTATATCCGCTTGTATGAAGTATGGCCTGTTCTATTCGCGTAATAAGATTTTAAACTATTTTAAATGTTGTATAGACATATTCAGTAATAGTATAGACTGCAGTAAAACTGTTTACCAATTTTATTAAAGCAAAGATATTAGTTTACATGCCACAGGTTGCCATTAAAAATAAAGTTAACAGTATACAAACTGACACAATCGACGTTTCGTCCATAAGGGCTTTATCACAATAATTACAGTACAAACAGAGAACAAACAATAAAATAATATTTTCACTCTTAGACTGCAGACTTTTAGTTACAGAAAAAACAAGTCGGCGACAAAAACACGACACGTGTTTCCTGTATTGTTTTTGTCGAAACAAAAATTACAAACATCAATACATTGAGTGACCTATATAAAAACCAAATGCCTTAAAAGTATCCCACTGCAATATATACCGATTCTTCAGATCACACCTTGCCCTATTGTTAGTGGGGCACGATTTTATTGCAGTGATCTTGGTGTCATGGTTGCCAAAATGATCCGTGCCAATACAATTTATGACAACAGGAGTACGATATTTTCTTTCTTGATGTCATGAAATATTGGCAGAAACATATTGCTTAGTCCCTTGTCAATGTCACCTTTATATTTCGTGACAAAATTGTATAAATTATAAGGTAAATAACATTGCCGTGCTCACATGTAAATGAATGGCTGGGACGTAAATTTAGTCTATTATGTATACTTTTAAATATATTTATTCGTGTCAGTTTGTCAATTGTAGACCTTATTAGTTAGTTAGTTCCTTTTGGGTCAAAGATGGCACATATGTAAGTAGTCATTTCTTTCCTTGTTGAGCACCTGGCAACTTACATCAATGCTATCGTTTCTGTAGAAAAGAATGTTTTAAGATGGTGTTACCTGTTAAGCCGCCGATAAACTCTTCATAGCAAGATAATAAGCACATAACATACTCCATCTTGAACCGGAAACGAAAACAAGACGTATTATATATTTTGGTTAATGCTATTGATATATTTGATACACGCATATACTATTTCTGATATCAATATCAACAGTATTATTATGAGCATTATAACAATGATACAGAGAAACACACATTTTAAAAATATATTCAGATCATTATTTCCCTTATTCGATGTTTTTGCCTCACTCTGAAGTAATGGATTTCAGACCGAGTCAGACTCACTTTCCCATTCTCTCACTCCTCGCATTTTCTCCTGATATGTAGACAAAAAAACACGCATGATTTGCTTCCTGCGATCCATAACATATGTTCAGTAACCGTGAAGAAAAATGTGACCAGACAAGACAACCCTAGGCACCAGGTAAAATGAGCGCTGCATTTCTTATTATCTGCAATTACCAGCAGGCTAATGCAGGCAAGATAACACTGGGAGGATGTAATATACCTGTTGTAGGTATGTGGATTGTGAAAAACGTACTATGAAAAACTGACAGGTATTAGCTGAGAGAAGAGTAAAATGGAAAAACGTTTGTTTAGCTGTTGAAAATATAGGCTGGTGCCATTCTTGAGTGAAGGAGAGGACTGAATAATAAGTTGAAATCAACTCAGAAGTAGAAGCAGGTGAGGTATAGGGGAAGAGATTAACATGTCATAGGTAATGGAGTGAAGCTAACTCACCTCGGGGGTTACAAGCAGAGTCTAAGGCATGTGGGAAAATGTCTACATTATGCCGTGGTATGTTCTTGTTCGAATAGGTATCCTCTAGGTAAGGTGAGGTAAAATAGACGTTTTAGGATTATAATTGGATTGGATTGTTATATTGGAGTAAATTATTGAGTAGAGTTAATGTTCGGGCGTGTTTGCGGTCTGTTAGTGATGATACCGGTATGTTGGTGGTTGGACGTGTTAGTGGTCTCTTGGTGGGGTTAGTGGGTTGTTAGTGGCGATATTGGTCGATTGGTGATGTTAGTGGTCTGTTGGTGATGTTAGTGATCTGTTTTGGTGTTAGTGGTTTGTTTTGGTGTTAGTGGTATGTTTGTGGTGGTAGCGGTCCGTTGACTGATAGTCGTCTGTTGGTGATGATAGTGATCTGTTGGTGGTGTAAGTGGTCTTTAGAGGTGGTAATGGTCTGTTTGTGGTGCTTGTCATCTGTTGGTGGTCTTGGTGATATGTTGATGGTCTTAGTGATATGTTTGTTGTTTTAATTGTCTCTTGGTGGTATAATGGATGTACTAGTGTACCCTAGGATGTAGATAATCGTTATGGTATTTTTGTGATGGTCTTTGCCACTATATTTATCAATTGGTATGTACGTGTTTTTGTGTATGTGTTTATTTTATGATTCTTCTTCTTCAGCGTTCATTCTCAAACTCCCACTGGATCTCTCTTGTAGCAGGACAATAGCCCAACTAGATTTCCAGCAGGATGTAGTCCAGAAAATGTAAATGCGTTGTGTCGCCGTTTTATTTGCTCCAGTGGCCAGACACATCCGTCTTCGGCAGTATTTTATGATTCATCAAATTAGTTCTGGCAATAATTACTATATTTCACATTCTATATTGGCCGCATTGAAACCACGCAGTGTGGGCATATGTTACCAACATAAATACCCACAGATAGTTGAAGTTGTTAATGTCATTCAATGTTTGCATAGAATATAGTTAAACCTGTCTATTATTAATATATATCACCCGTGTGGCGAAACTGCACTTAGGAAACTAGTGTTTCACAGCTCGTTACTCCCGGAGAACACAACAAAACACAGGACTTATCTTGATGCATTTACTTCTTCTTCTTCTTCAGCGTTCATTCTCAAACTCTCGCTGGATCTCCCTTACAGCAGGATCACTGTCCTACTAGATTTCCAGCAGGATGTATTCCAGAGAATGGAAATGCGTTTGTCGCCGTTTTATTTGCGCCAATGGCCCGACACATCCGTCTTCGGCGGGGATGCATTCACTTGATAAAGACTATTAGGTCGGGACGTCAATTTAGTCTTTTACCGCCATGTTCTCATTATTCTCAATGAAGAAACACCACTATTCTCATCGATGAGCAATAAATTAAACAGGTGAAAGAATTCACTTATCTTGGAAACAGCATATCATCAAATGTGAAAAACACCAGATAAATCCAACATAGATGCAAAAAAGCACACCAAATCTTAGGAAAGATGTCTCCTATTTAAAAATAAATATGTGAAGCTGAACATCAAACTGCACTATATAAAACGATCATCATATTATCACTACGGAGTTGCAAAGGTTACCGCATTACTCTCGGCGGACCCAGAGTTAACAGATAATCAAGATCCGAAAGGTATCCCCCCTTGGTGCACACTTAAAACAGAATGACAGCCCCGCTTGCAGTAAGTCTGACCAATACCTTTAGACTCGTGACAGTTGATGTAAAGGCTGTAGATTCAATGAGAATCTCCTGCAAAGAGACAAGCAATATCTCCGAGAGCTCTACGTCGGCACACGGTGAAGAAAGGCATCTGTGTATTGCGTTTCGTACATCAAAACATACAGAAACATTGGAGGAACTGTCACTGTCCGATATGGATAGACTCCGGTAAGAAGTGATGATCCTATGAGTACACACTGAATCTGGAAAAGGCAACCGTGCTAGAGGGCAATGTTGTGTATGTGAATTGATATAGTGGCAACGAAGCAACAATTGCCCCTTGCGGGAGTGCTGTCCATGCTCGAGAACACACAGAAGCCACACTTCCCACCACATTAAATGCCATCTAAAGTAGGAGTCATGACTCGGATATTGAATACGCCAACTCGAACATATACCCCTGGGTATGAAAGAAAGCTGTGAATACAGCTCTCCATTGACCACAGAAAAAGCATTGAATAAATGTCGGGGGAGCACTTTGTTCAGGACTTCGGTCTAACGCAGTGTTATGACTGGGACTTTAGAGTACAGATGAACCATCAGTCATCTTGAAGCCAAACAAAAGTCTCACTAAATGTGTGTCTTACATTTCAACAACATGGTCTCCAATAATTTTCCAGATTACATCCGCTTTTTGAAGTTCACCACCCCACAGACTCGCTCTCAAGATCATAACAAAATAACAGCTCGTTGTTATAATATCTTAGTCAGATAATAATTTGTTAAATACCAGATCAAAGTTGAAAAGATGTTGAAGATTCTTCTTCTTCTTCTTTCGTTCACTTGAAACATGTCTATATCTGTAATTCTGTCTCCTTAATAAAACTCACTGTCTTTTGTAGTTCATACAGTGTCCCATAAAGTTTTGATTCCAGTGTTGTTTCCTCTGGCCAATATGTCTGCCTCAGCGTTTCATGCTCAGAACACTCTTGAAGTATATGTTTGGCACTCTGTGCTGCCTGTCCACATGTACACATGGCCGTGTTGACAATCTTGAACTTTGTATACATGTGACTGCGGAGTCGGTTGTGTCCTGTTCTGAGACGTAGAATTATAACTTGTTCTGGTCTGTTCATAATATGATAGTCATCTTGTGTTGGTGTTTGTGGCTTTCTTATTGACTTGATCATCTGTTTTTTCTGATGGTAGGTGATTGGTATATCTGGTTGGTCTTCGGCAGCACCTTCCTTAGCCAGTTGGTCTGCTTTTTCATTTCCTGGTATTCCACAGTGAGAGGGTATCCACTGCATGGTTACCCTATACTGGTAAGACAATTCGCTAAGTAGTTTTTTCAAGTCTGTTAGTTTTTCAGACTGGAGAGCTTGAAGCACTGACCTTGCATCTGTCAGGAATACCACAGGCTGTAGGTCAGAGTTGGAGTTCAGCAGTTTTTTAGCTGCCACACTAATTGCCTGGATTTCTGCATCATAATTATTGCAGAATTTTCCTGTCGGTGTTCTGATTGTATCTCTAGGCTTGTGTGGATATTCTATATATACACCTGCACCTCCATTCCTCACGGCATTCTGTGCTGACCCATCTGTGTATACTCTGACCCATATATCTTGTGGATATTCCTCATCCAGGAAACTGAGGGTGACTGTCCTTCGCTGCACACTGTTCTGTTCGTCCTCGCTTAGTATTCCTTTCACATGGGTCTGAATGTATATTGGCATTCCATGCCTTTCACTCCACGGGGTTTGTTCTGGTACAGGCCTTAAGGGGCTGTCAACTTCAGGTGGGTCTGTAAGTTGTCTGCGGAGTTGTTTAGCTTGATGGATAAAGCTGCTTCTTTTCAGTCGTCCCATTGCTAGATTTTGGAATATTTCCCTCATTGGATGACTTGGCATACAATGAAACTTTTCTGCCTGAATTAGTACTTTTGTGTCTCTGCGTTCACCAAGTGTTTGCATTCTTCCCATTTTCTGCATCTCTGCTATGGGTGTTGATTTCATTGCTCCCAACATTATTCTAAGTGCCTGATTTTGCACTTTATCTAGATCTTGTAATGTGGTGTTTGATGCAGGACACCATGCTGCTGAACCATATTCCAGGTGTGGTCTTATGCCTTGCTGGTAAACTTTACTGAGTATATTCCCACTGGCTCCCCATGTGGTTCCACTTAGTTTTCTCAGGATAGCTAACTTCCTCCTGGCTTTTGTTGTTGCTTTGTTTATGTGCTGCTTCCATGTCAGTTTATCATCAAAAGTAACTCAGAGGTATGTGGGTTGTTTGTCTTCTTTCAAGAGCTCTCCATCTATTTTGATATGACATGCTTTTTGTTTTGGTGAGAGGGTAAAAAGTGTAGTGCTGCACTTATCTGTGTTAATGCTGACGCACCATCTATTAGCCCATAAGGTTAGGGCATCGATAGCTCTTTGTATTTGTTTAGTGGCCACTGTCGCATGTTCTTCTGTGCACCAGATCACCAGGTCATCAGCATACATTGCCACTTTGATCCCGTGTGGTAGTTCAGCAACTAGGTCATTGATGTAAACCAAGAAAAGTGTGGGCGACAGGACTCCTCCCTGGGGGACTCCATGACGCAGTAGAACTTTCTTGCTCTTGCGACCATCTAATTGTACCCTGGCTCTTCTATTATGCAGGTATGTTTTTACCCATTTGTACATTCTTGAGCTAACCCTGCAATTTCGCAATTTCTTTAGGAGCCCTTCTTTCCAGACCTTATCAAATGCTTTCCTGAGGTCTATCCATGCTGCTAGTACCAGTTTCTTTTCTTGGAAGGCATCCTCAATCTCTTGGGAGAGGTAGGTTGCCTGATCTTCAGTAGAGTAGCACTGTCTGAAACCTGCTTGCTGTGATACCAGAAGGTTTTAACTTTCAAGGTACCACTGCATCCTAAGATTGATAATGCGTTCCATTGTTTTGCATAGACAGCTTGTGAGGCTGATGGGCCTGTAGTTGGAGACTGTGTTGCCATCTTTTCCTGATTTGAGGAGTGGTATCATTATTGCTTCTCTCCACGCCTGTGGTACATTACCCGTGGATGACCAGCTTGTGTTAAAGATCTGCAGTAGCTTTGTTCTTGCTGCAATTCCCAGGTTTCTAATCATTTCATTGGACACTCCATCAGCTCCAGGGGACTTTTTCATTTTCAATTTGGATATTGCATGCTCCAGTTCTCTCATTGTGATTGGTGCCTCCATGACTTCAGGTATAGGTTCGCCTTGTCTAATGTTTTGCTGGTTCTCTCGAACCTCCTGTTGTTTGTCTGGGCTGACTTTGATGTTATTGTCTTCTGCAAAGGAATCTGCAAAGTAATCAGCTGCATGTTTACCTGTTAAAATGTCTCTATCTTTATAAAGTGTGATCCTGGTATTTCTCCCTGTACCTTCATCATTTAGTTGTTTTACAAGTTTCCATAATTTCCTAGTATCTCTTTCTAGGTTCAGCGACTCTGTTTTTTCTTTCCAGCTACTCCGTCTGGCTTGTAACTTGGCTCTTTGAAATTTAGCTTTTGTTTGCTGATATTTGTTGTGATGTTCTTGGCTAGGTCTGTTCTCAGCCTGCTGTCTAGATGTTTCCATCTCATTTTGCAGCTTTTCCAGTTCATCATTCCAGTAGGGTTTGTAGTTTTTGCGTGCTCCCCTGGGTATGGTTTTACTAGCAGCATGTAGTATACATTTATTAAATTCACTCACTGCTCTATTGATGTCTTTGTCCAAGTTCAAGTCCTTAGCTAGAACACTGGTTAAATGCTGGTACATTTTCCAGTCTGCCCTCTTATAGTTCCACCTAGTGAGCGTGCTGCTGTCCTTGGTAAATTCTCTGTGGATTTCTAGAAATACTGGTCTGTGGTCACTACCTCCAAGCTGCTTTCCAACAACACGTGTGATGTTCCATTCCAAGCCTGGTGAGTGGAATGCCAGATCTGGTGTAGAGGTGGTGTGCCATGCTCTTGAGTAGAACGTAGGCGAGTCTGCTGGCTGGTTAATAAGGATGAGATTATTTTCATCCTGCCAGCTCTCACGTTCCTCACCTCTCTTGTCGATATGATCGTAGCCCCAGCTCTGAGAGTGGCTGTTGAAGTCACCACACACCATAAGTCTCTCTTTGTCTGGAATTGTGTCTAGTGCCAATGGTTTATCATTTGGGCAGTAGTAGTTCAGGAGATGGAATTCTGCACTGTCTGTTTTTAGGTGGAGCATCTGGTATTCTGCCCCTTCCATATATACTTCCAGCTGACATGCGCTGATATTGTTTTTAACAAGTGTCAGAATTCCACCCTTTCGCCTGTCCTTTCTGTCAAACCGGTAGCACTGGTAGCCTCTGATTTTGAAGGCTATGTCGCTGCTGAGGTGTGTTTCTTGGATACAGCATATACTAACTTGTTCTTCAATGAGGACATTTTCAAGTTCCAATTTTTTGCTGTATCCATCTCTTTTACTGTTGACACCCTCAGCATTCCAGTGCATTATTTTTATTGGTCGTTTAAAGTTTGTTTGGCCAGTAGCTCTATTCCCTTGCCTCCTGGCTCCTCGAGGCAATTGAGAAGGACTTTCAGTAACTGAGGTTGGGCCCTTTCGAGGTATAGGGCCCGGCACCGTCCCTGCCTGAACGTCCGCCACAGGGCAGGCACCATAACTTTTTATAGATACAGACATGTTTCCATTGTGTTTTGTGCGTGGCATCCTGATTATCTGTGCGCCTTTTGGCTGGATGCCTCCGTCTTCAGCACTCTGCTTACTTGGGCAGGACTATGGTCCTGCTTGAATGGGACTGCCCGACCAGTCCTAGTTTCCAGCCCCTGATGGCTGAACTAAGCCCCATCACCACGGCACGGTGCTGGCCTTGATGGGGTGTAACTTAGATGTAACACAGCTTCTGAGACTACGTGAATGTAACTTAGATGTAACACAGCTTCTGACAATATGTGAATGTAACTTAGATGCAACACAGCTTCTGACAATGTGTGAATGTAACTTAGATGTAACACAGATTCTGACAATGTGTGAATGTAACTTAGATGTAACACAGCTTCTGACAATGTGTGAATGTAACTTAGATGGAACACAGCTTCTGACAATGTCTACAACTATAAATAGTTATGGTGCCTGCCCTGTGGCGGACGTTCAGGCAGGGACGGTGCCAGGCCCTATGTTGAAGATTGACTTCATTGTACTGGGGTGCAAAGGGAACGCATTGCTCTAGGAGGACACAGGGTTAGCAGATAACCAAGATCCCAAATGTACCTCCCCGCGGTGCACCCTGGTAACAGAAATACAGCAGCTCGAGCTGATTCTGGCCAAATCATTTGGGGATCGTGTCCGAGAATGTGGAGGTAGCAGGTGGAAAGAGATTTGGCTGCATAAGAGACAGACAATATCTCCGACACCACCAGCATCACCACATATGGCGACACTGTCGACATGCAGTGAATCTAGTCAGTCCAGTCCGAACATTGGAGCGGCGGCCAATGTAAAATGCACGTAAATGTAGATGCATGGCGAGAGACAAATAGATTTCATACTGAGTACAATGAAATAATGAAAGGGCAGAACAGCGCTAGAGGGCAGCGCGAACTGCAAATAGAAAGTGAAAAGTTCCTAGGAAAGTGGAACTACAAGCTCCGTCAGCTCGAGACGAGCTTCTAGTTACATGTGCTCCTTACAGACAGAGACCCAGACCCAATCATTGGCGTTTGGAAAAGCAAGAAGACCTAACCCAACTCTAATGTCGAACCTTCCTAAACCGGAAATATGCTCGCGAAGAGAACGCGTCTCGTACCCGATGGGCTTAGGCAAGAAAGGGACAACGATGGCAGCCATGGCCCAACTCTACTGTCAAGTTTTCCTATACCAGAAATACACTTGCAGAGAGAAAGGGTTCCGTACCCGATGGGCTCAGGCACAAAAGAGACAACGATTTTAGCCCTGGCCCAACTCTAATGTCAGATTTTTATTATACCGGAAATACACCTGCAAAGAGAAAGGGTTCAGTACCGGATGGGCTCAGGCGCTATTGGAACAAGGTCGCTCAGCTCGAGAACGCCTTGCTCTCAAACGCGTGGTGTGAGATTCGAACTTGGACACGGGGTACACGATGTCGGTGAATGACACCTCGGCTAAGAGGGCTAACGAGCCATGGTCCAACTCTTCCGATGAGTTCTTCCCCTTAAGGAACCATGCTCACGGTTGAGAAACGGTTCAGTACCCGATGGGCACAGACACAGTACGTCCAATTACACGAGGCAAGTTCATAGACAGTGGAACATCTCGTGCGAGACAGACAAGAGCAAAAATAGTCTGGGCGAAGAGTCACCACATACACGCTTGCCTGGAAACAGATATGGAGGCTGTCACAGGCTAGGGTAGCCCACCAGAATTGTCAATGCATGCCGAAATCGGATGTGCTAGGCCTACAAGGCGCATAACGGTGGCACAACGTAATCACGCTCCTGGCGGAAATCGCACGGATATCCGTGCTGGTTATAATGGAGCGAACGCAAAACAAACAAACAAACTTCATTGTACTAGGATTACCGCATGTGTACTCCATCGATCTCAAAGCTGCGATACGCCGTGTTATGAGAGCCCTACTGATAGTCGGTAATTCCATAGATTCTCGGGATAATACCCAAAGATCTCCCAAAACATGTGCAATATGAAAAAAAAAACGTAGGAAGAGTGATTCATAACCACGATTTCTTGAACACAAACTGAACGGCTTAACTACTAACGTGACCATTGACGGTATTATAAGACCAATCTGCAAAACGTAAACGGGTCTTCATTTGGTTTTTTATTATTGCCACGATTTCCATTGGTTACTTTTTAACTAATTCAGGCAAAAGTTCTTTTCACAGCCGATTGGTCGCGCTAATACCCCAGGAAGTGTTAAAATGTGTTCAATACCAGTGTCATTTGACAGAATTAGACTTACAATGAACATCTACATGTATATTAGACACGACTTATGAGTTAATATATTGATTCTTTACATGTGAACATGTAGTTCGCCAAATTGTGAAATTATTATAAAATCTTTTTTTTGTGTTCGCATTTGATTAGCCAGGAACTGAAACAGATAGACATGACATGATTTGTGTTAGTTTATGTTACCAGAGTGGCACCTCTACGACCTCGAACGTTTATGGGGTTAATGCATGCAAGGAACTATTTATATGTATATAAAATTTATGATGATGATGAAATCCTGTTAGCTGTCAGCAGAATGCTCTGTACAGCATATAACATTGGTGACAAAAGCATATGCCCTCCTTAGGTGAGTAACCGAGGTGACATGCGAACTGGTCTGTTAATAAGTCTGGTGTTAATAACTGGTCTGGTGATAAGGTTTGTTGTCTTATAGGTATGGTTTTGTTACTGGGGTTTATAAAGTTTTCATTTTTAGTCCTCGAAGGATGACGTTCCATATGACAGTATCCCAGAATCATCACTGCTGCTAGGAGTGCCGCATATACTTCTTTACCAAGTAAGATCATCATTCTTCTGTCTGACCGTTTGACCCATCGGCAGCGATGACACTTCTAGAATTCCCCATCACAAAATGACAAATGTCAATTAGTTTACATCTATCTCTTCGTCATCCACATGAATCGTTTGACAGAAGTGAGACAAGACATACAATAGCAATATTGATATTTTCACAGATGATATAGGCTGACTTGTCTCCCAATTCTGAAATACGCCAGTCGCCCTATTCTTTGCACCCTGAACTAGTTAGTTAGTTAGTTAGTCAGTCAGTCAGTTTAGTCAGTTTAGTTAGTTAGTTAGCTAGTTAGTTAGTTAGTTAGTTAGCTAGTCAATCAGTCAGTCACTCAGTCAGTCAGTCATTCAGTCAGTCAGTCAGTCAGTTAGTTCTGATCTTTAACCATGACCATTGAAAAGGAATCATCATCTATACTACTTTCACTCTCGCGTGCTATATCTCTTAAGGAGTTCAAAACGTCAGCTCGATCCAATGCCCCATCGCCCTGTGCACAATCGCGCATGACGCCAGTTGACCTGCTCATTCATTGCCTCGAACACCAAAATGTTCCGGCACGAAAATAAATATAACCACTAAACTAGAGGTCGAGATATCGGTTGTCACACCGCACACAAACACATACATACACACACACACACACACATATAGTAATTTCCGCAGAAGAGCCTGACCATTATCTCACAACTCCTAATGTCTTTTCTTATCACTCGTATACAATTCTCTTGGCTATAGTATAAAACAAGAATTCTGTACGCCTCTTCCTTTCCTGTAGTTATATAGTCTGATAATGGAAATGATGAGGATGTTCATTATGCAGAGGAGGACGCAATGATGATAGATCATGACAATGAATGATGATGATTGATTGAATTGTTATTATTATTATTATTATTAAAAGTGTTAGTATTATTAATATTAGGTCTATTATTGTTATTATTATTATTTTTACTATTACTTTTATTGTTACAATTACTATTATTATTATTATTATTATTATTACTGTTACTATTATTATCACTTTTACTATTATTACTATTATTAATACTATTATTGTTACTACTATTATTATTATTATTATTATTATTATTATTATTACTATTACTATTATTATTATTATTATTATTAATATTGTTAATATTTTTACTACTATTATTATTACTGTTATAGTTCTTCTTATTTTAGAAGCCAATTCTAAAATTTCTGTAACATTTTTACAACTTAACTTTCTGAAGAAAATAAAACAATTAACCTACTGTAATTGTTTCAGTAACGTTTTAGTTATACTATCTCCTCCATCTCCCGTCTCTGTAACCATAACGCCGCCAGCCCATTAGCTTATGCCTTTCTTCCGAAAACTTCATATAGCTCAACTGCAGGAAGCAGACCACCTCGTTCTGTCTGACGAGATGCGTATCTCCATGAGCTGATAATGATACGTCGTGACAAGAAGAATCTTGAGGCAGTGATTAGTGATGACGGTTCCACGTCAGCGATACTAGCAGGAACATCACTGGCAGCATCAACGCTAAGCAAGCTCAAGACAACATCGACTGACAAAAACATATCCATAGAAAATAAAATACAACTAACACACGCAGCTGCTATTTCTCTGTGTCGATGTGTGCGCGAGTAGTGAATTCTTACTATAAAGGTGATGATATTATACTCATTGAGCTGAATAGAATACTTCAAAAATTGTTTTTTTCTTTTGTTTCAATCCCTAGGAATTGCGAGCAATTGAGCTCGTGTATCCATATGTATAATTTTAAATGGGAGAGGGAATTCTTGCAAAAATTTTTATTTCATACATAGAAGATTTCAATTCTCAGTAGGATTTGAGAATGTTTTGAGAAGAAACCGTTTATTCAGAAAGAGAAAAATATAATTATACAGATAGAGTGTTATAGAGCTTTCACGAGAGGAAAACCTGACTATGTAGGAAAGTGATCTACTAGTGGTTTGCTGTTCAAAAAATGAGGTGGGCGTAGTAACACATACTAAAGTAATGAAGAAGTAAATATGTGTTGCACAGACCTACCATCACTATTAAAATGATGGGGGGAAAAAACAATTATAATAAAATGAATGAGGATTAATCTGGTTAAACTGTTGACGTTTGGACTGAGTATTCGTTTGAACGAACATATAATAATAAAAAAGCAATGAATACAGAAAATAATATCAATTCATAATCATTTTTTTTTTAAATATATATAAACCGTGTAGCGCCCTAGAGAAGGAGGAAAGCGACTGTTAGTAATTACGGGGGAGGGATCTAGAAAAATTGTGCAGTTGTTAATAAGGGGGAAAGGGGTCAAACAAAAGTTGATGTCAACAAAACAGTTTTAATACGTCAATTAAATTTTTTAAATTTGAGGGGTGGGGATAATTTGGAAAAATGGTTTTCGAACTTTTTCTACTAAAAATACTTTTCGTAGGGTGGTGGGGTTTATTTGTGTGGAGAATTAAGCATTTGGGATCTGAATTCTTGATAATGTTTTGATAAGGTGGTGGAAGGTGATCAGAAATTAAAAATTGCCTAAAGAGGGTTGACGCAATGTACACCTCAAAGGCAAACAAGCACAGAACACCAATTCAGCAGGAGATTACGAGCAATTTTATAATCTAATGTAAACTAACAGAAATGCGATGTTCGTCCATCGTAATCGACGATGACCGAAAGCTCAACCATAATAACAATAACAATAGGTAATAAAAAGTAATAAGTTAATAGTGCGTTTTAAAATGACTAACAAGTCCAATGAGCGCACAAAATGTTCTTCTACAGAATTGACAACTGTAGAGGGTGTCTATGGGACTTTGAGATGTTTTTTCTTTTCTACGTGCCCGCTTCTTTCTTGCAGTATCTTGTCTGGTCTCTTCCGCCGATAGTGCTTCCGTTCTAAGGCTGTAACGTCATGCTGTTCTATCCTGAGCGAGGCTCTCCCAAGAGACTACGTCAATGTTAAGATGGTTCAGCGATGATTTGAGCGTGTCTTTGAAGCGCTTTTTCTGTCCACCAGCTTTTCGAATTCCTGCTTTGAGTGCTCCAAAATATATTTGTTTTGGCAGACGCGAGTCCTCCATACGCACAAGATGACCTGCCCAGCTTGCACGCGCCTTCATAATAAGATTACAGAAATGTAATCTACTGTAAACTAACAGAAATATAATATACTGTGAACTCACAGAAATGTAATCTGCTGTAAACTAACAGAAATGTAATATATTGTAAACTAATAGAAATATAATATACTGTAAACTCACAGAAATGTAATATACTGTAAACTCACAGAAATGTAATATACTGTAAACTCACAGAAATGTAATATACTGTAAACTAATAGAAATGTAATATACTGTAAACTAACAGAAATGTAATATATTGTAAACTAATAGAAATATAATATACTGTAAACTCACAGCAATGTAATATACTGTAAACTCACGGAAATGTAATATACTGTAAACTCACAGAAATGTAATATACTGTAAACTCACAGAAATGTAATATACTGTAAACTCACAGAAATGTAATATACTGTAAACTAATAGAGATGCAAATTACAACGCCGGGTGAGTACAACAAATAAGAAAATCAGTACACGTATACGAAGTTGCTTAATAAGAAGACGCAGTATATGAGGAACAGAGATTCAAGAACTTACATGATGTCATTGTCTACTCCATCTCTCTTCTTTTCAAAACATGGTCATACATGATGTCAATGTCTGCTCCATCTCTCTTCTTTTCAAGACATGACCATACATGATGTCATTGTCTGCTCAATCTCTCTTCTTTTCAAGACATGACCATACATGATGTCATTGTCTGCTCGATCTCTCTTCTTTTCAAGACATGGCCATACATGATGTCATTGTCTGCTCCATCTCTCTTCTTTTCAAGACATGGTCATACATGATGTCATTGTCTGCTCAATCTCTCTTCTTTTCAAGACATGACCATACATGATGTCATTGTCTGCTCGATCTCTCTTCTTTTCAAGACATGGCCATACATGATGTCATTGTCTGCTCCATCTCTCTTCTTTTCAAGACATGGTCATACATGATGTCATTGTCTGCTCCATCTCTCTTCTTTTCAAGACATGGTCATACATGATGTCATTGTCTGCTCGATCTCTCTTCTTTTCAAGACATGGCCATACATGATGTCATTGTCTGCTCCATCTCTCTTCTTTTCAAGACATGGTCATACATGATGTCATTGTCTGCTCCATCTCTCTTCTTTTCAAGACATGGTCATACATGATGTCATTGTCTGCTCCATCTCTCTTCTTTTCAAGACATGGTCATACATGATGTCATTGTCTGCTCGATCTCTCTTCTTTTCACGACATGACCATACATGATGTCATTGTCTGCTCCATCTCTCTTCTTTTCAAGATATGACCATATATTATATACTGCTTTCTTCTAATGCTAATGAAGAAGAGTTCATATTTATAAATCCTCAAAACGCTTTATATCTGTCCATGGTTTTCTTAACATTCTTCTATAGACCAAACCTTTACTCATTCTAAATAATTTCCTTTTCACCTTTATTAATCTCAATTGGTTCCATATAAGTTCGAAGAACTCTCTACCACCTGTATTATCGTATGTTTGAATTTTTCTTTGCTGTACACTTCATTTACGTCTCCTGGTAACGTCACTTCTTCTATGGCAGACATGATGTTGGCAGTACTTATTTAGCTCTGAGATTGCTAGCACGCCGATGTTATGATCACTATTTCTAGTCCTGCTTTTATTTTTGCTTTTCGTTGTATACTGTGTCGTCTTGCTTTATAATTTAAAATACCTGTAATGTTTTCAATATCAACGATAGGTCTGGGCGTGATTAGTCCGAATAGCTGAAGACAGAGGTGTTTGGACTACTTTTTGCTGCAGAAGACGAATGTGTCGGGCCATTGGCGCAAATAAAACGGCGACACAACGCATTTCCATTCTCTGGACTATATCCTGCTGGAATGTTTGAGAATAAACGCTGAAGAAGAAGAAGGACTAATTTTTGTGCTTATGTCTTCAGTGTGGCACCTCTTACAACCCTAACGGGTTATTATTAATTGTATTATTTTCTCTTCTTGACTATGCTTCAGCGTTGTAATTTCTATTTTTATTTGTTTACAGTAGGCTACATAATTCCATGTAGTATTCTACTATATTGGTATTCTATGTTTGTCTGTCCCGATCTTGATAAGACCATTGAATCGAAACGTCGGTTTTGTATTTGTTTTAAATAATGGTGTTCTTCCTTCATCTTTATATTTAATTTATTTTTATTTTTATTATTTAGAATAATGGAGAGAACTGACCACTTTACTCTGAGATACAAGAACCACCAAATACTCCCTTGTTGAATAGATGTACAAGAACTTCATTAAAAAGCCTCTTCTTAAGTACTTGTACGAGAGCTTCTTCACGCACTCTCTCCTTGAGTACATGCACAAGAACTTCCTCAAATATTCTCTTCTTGTACAATGTACAGTACATGTACAAAGCCGAGTAGGGAGCCGCGTATCGCAGTGGTTAGAGCACTGGCTTCGCATATGAATGGTCCTGTGTTCATTTCCCAGTTGAGGCAGACATATTTTTCAGATCGCAATGGCTCCCAGGTCGACCCAGCCTTAAATGAGCACCGGATTAATCCGATTAATCCGGGAAGTAAAGACAGCGAGGAAGCGGAGATGGCTACCGCCCTCATTTGTAGAGCCTCTGAAATGTGAGATCGCTAACATCTCACACCCCTACGGCATTAATAAATGTTATGGGTTACTTACTTTTTTACATGTACAAAAACTTCTTCAAATACTCTTTCTTGAGTATATGTACAAGAACTTCATCAAATACTCTCTTCTTGAGTAAATGTACAAGAAATACTCCAAATACTCTCATCTTGAGTACATGTACAGGAATTTCATTAACTTCTTCTTAAGTACATGTACAAATACTTCTTCAAATACTCTCTTCTTGAGTAAACGTACTTCATCATATACTCTTTTCTAGAGTACATTTACAAGAACTTAGCCAAATACTCCCTTCTAGAGTACCTGTACAAGAATGCACAAACTCAACGAACGTGTTGCTGTGCATATTTGAAGCGGGAATCGCCAACCGTTAAGGGGTGGAGTTGCTGACGCAATCTCTGACCAGAAGGATTACTTTTTTATATTTATTATTCGAAACATAAATTCCTACATGGTTTTCAGTGATGATTTCTTTTTATATTTTACCTTCCCGAGATCCCTTAATGTCTTTGTTGCAACTGCGAAAGAAATAAACACTTGTACAAAGTTGATTGTCCTAAATTCGACATATTTGCAGAGATAATCATTATTTTGCATAGTCGGCTATATAAGGAACACTAAACATTTCATGGCTCCAGGCTCAATTTCAATGTAACGGAGCATCAGACTCTTCTTGAGTGCAACTACTATCATAATACACGTCCTTTTGTCAAATGACAATATATCAATATTTGATTTATGGCTACAAACATGAAAGGACCAATATCTACAAAGTTGACAGTTTGAGAATCTTCTCTTGAACATTTACAATTGTATTATAGACGTTGATACAATTTTTTACATATAGTGTATTGTTCGTTCTACTATCACAAAAGCCTTCACAACTTCATATGCATTTCCAAAGCGTCTTGTAATTTGATATCATTCTTGAACTAACACAGTTCAATCGTCCGTCACAAATCCCTTAAATCTTCTGAATTGCATAGGGATTTCAGAACCCTCTTTCATTGCCCCCCCCCCACCCATCCCTAGATTTTTTGCTTAGACTCTCTACCGTCACAGTTTTGCTGTCCACCGAAAGAAAAAATATGTGAGGGAATTCTATAATATGCATTCAAGTATAGTCATTTGTGGATGCAAATATAGTTTGAAGATTGGTGGATACAAGTATAGTTTGAGGATTGGTGGATACAAGTATAGTTTGAAGATTGGTGGATACAAGTATAGTTTGAAGATTGGTGGATACAAGTATAGATTGAAGATTGGTGGATGCAATTATAGTTAGGAAAATGGTTGATACACGTATAGTCAGGAGATTGGTTGATTCAATTATAATTAGGATATTGAGTAACTCTAAAATAGTTAAGGGATTGTTTGATAAAAGTATACTTAGGAGATTGGTTGATTTAAGTATAGTTAGGAGATTGATTGATTTAAGTATAGTTAGGAGATTGATTGACTCAAATATAGTTAGAAGAATTTGATTCATTGAAGTATAATTATGAGATTGATTAAAGTATAGTTAGGAGATTGGTTTATATAAATAGGCTTAGGATATTGGTTACATTGGTTGATGCATGAATAGGTATGCGGTTGGTTGATGCACGTATATTCAGGATGTTGGTTTATGGGTGTATAGTTGGTTGCTGATCCAGCGGTCTATGGGATCATGCCCTTTGACCCGGATGTATAGTTAGGAGATTTCTTTATACAAGTATGGTTAGAAAATTAATGCATGCAAATATACTCACTGATTTATTGATTTAAACAAGCATAGCTAGCAGATTGGTTGGTGCAAATATATTCGAGAGATTTGTTGCATTCAAGTACGGCGAGGAGATTGATTGTATCAATATATAGTTAAGAGATTGTATTCAAATATAGTTACTAGATTTATTGCATTAAATTACAACCGATATTATGATAGTGGTTACATTCACGTAGTGTCAGAAGCCATGTTACATCAAAGTTACATTCACGTAGTGTCAGAAGCCATTTTACATCTAAGTTACATTCACGTAGTGTCAGAAGCTGTGTTACAGCAAAGTTACATTCACACATTGTCAGAAGCTGTGTTACATCTAAGTTACATTCACACATTGTCAGAAGCTGTGTTACATCTAAGTTACATTCACGTAGTGTCAGAAGCTGTGTTACATCTAAGTTACATTCACACATTGTCAGAAGCTGTGTTACATCTAAGTTACATTCACGCATTATCAGAAGCTGTGTTACATCTAAGTTACATTCACGTAGTGTCAGAAGCTTTGTTACATCTAAGTTACATTCACGTAGTGTCAGAAGCTGTGTTACATCTAAGTTACATTCACACATTGTCAGAAGCTGTGTTACATCTAAGTTACATTCACGCATTATCAGAAGCTGTGTTACATCTAAGTTACATTCACGTAGTGTCAGAAGCTGTGTTACATCTAAGTTACATTCACACATTGTCAGAAGCTGTGTTACATCTAAGTTACATTCACACATTGTCAGAAGCTGTGTTACATCTAAGTTACATTCACACATTGTCAGAAGCTGTGTTACATCTAAGTTACATTCACACATTGTCAGAAGCTGTGTTACATCTAAGTTACATTCACACATTGTCAGAAGCTGTGTTACATCTAAGTTACATTCACACATTGTCAGAAGCTGTGTTACATCTAAGTTACATTCACGCATTATCAGAAGCTGTGTTACATCTAAGTTACATTCACGTAGTGTCAGAAGGTGTGTTACATCTAAGTTACATTCACACATTGTCAGAAGCTGTGTTACATCTAAGTTACATTCACGTAGTGTCAGAAGCTGTGTTACATCTAAGCGTAACCATAAAATCGATTATATTGTTTAGTATTCCTTATATTCCTCACTATACAAATTAATGATTCTGCTAAAAGTAGATTTTTTTAAAATAATCACATTTTCACGAATATTTGTATAGTCTTAGCAACTGCAACAAAGACATTTAAGGAAAGTAAAAATAAAAGGACATCTCTGAAAACAGTTTTACTTTTCATGTATCAACTCATCTCATGTGTCTATACATATGCATGCGAGATACTGACTTTCTGCAAGGGTATTTTAACGCTAAGTCGGTGCCATAGAGATTAGATAAGTTTGTTATAAATACAACAGATGGGATCCAATGGAAGATTCCCAAATTGGCAACTATGTAGATTGTTTCTTTCATCTTTGTAGCCACTATTAGAGTGTAAATATATTGGAATTCTTGAAAATAAATGTATGTCGCTCCATAGAAGTATGCATTGTTGAGATTTGATCTAAACACACATTGTTGAGATTTGATCTAACCACACATTGTTGAGATTTGATCTAACCACACATTGTTGAGATTTGATCTAAACACGCATTGTTGAGATTTGATATAATCAAGCACACATTTTTAGGTTTGATCTAAACACGCATTGTTGAGATTTTATATAGCTGCAGATTGTTGAGATTTGATATAACTGCACATTGTTGAGATGTGATCTAATCACACATTGTTGATATTTGATATAATCAACCACACGTTGTTGAGGTTTGATCTAATCACACATTGTTGAAATTTGATCTAACCAGACAAAGTTTTGGCTTTCGCTCTCAAACTCTCACCGGAGTTTTCTGATAATAATAGTCTTACAAGATTTCCGTCAGAATGTAGTCTAGAGAACGGAAATGTGTTGTGTTTTTTGGCTGGTTGTTTTGTTGCTGATCCAGCGGTCCATGGGCTTATGTCTAATGGTTTGTGTCGCCGTTATTATTTGTGGCAATGTCCTGACACATCTTATTTCGGTTTTGGTAACTAATACATTGTGTTTTACCACTTCTACTGAATGATGGACTATATCGATAGCGTATTCGAAAAACGTACAAGAGAACTGGTTGCTGCATCAATGGAACAGGTTCCAAAAACTTCTTGCTGATCAAAATCGCAGTGTTAAATACGCTATAGATGTTTGCCTTTTTTTTAGCTATCGGTCTTTCGCGACACAGACACACATGAACTATAATTAAAAGACACATGCTGAGATGATAAGAATCTTACAAATTAACGTGACTGTAAAGAGAAATATATGCCGAAAGAAAAAATGATACAGCAATATCGGTTATTGGACACTGTCAAGCACATAAAAAAAGAAGATATGATATCGCAATACCAGGAGCATTTCAACACATCAAACAAGTGGTTAGACAAGGTTGTGTGCTGTCACCTGATCTGTTCGATGTATACGTTGTAATGATAATGAGATCCGTACAAGATATGCCAGGAATATGAGTTGGAGGGCATATTATAAACAACATACGATACGCTGATGATACAGTTTTGATAGCGGAAAATGAAACACGTTAAAGAAAATGATGAATATCATAGCACAAGAAAGTCAAAACAAAGCGCTTAGTCTGAATAGCGGAAAAACTAAAGTAAAGGTAATATCAAATGATAAAAAAAATGTCCTCCAGAATGCAACATCAAAGTAAATGGAATTTCTTATCTTCACATCTTTTCAATTCCTATTAGCTCATTCTCTAGCTTGTTGCCCTTTATTGATGCCTTCTACGGTAATGCAAAATAAGTTAAATAGGTTACTAGAAAAACCTAACTATAGATAAAAAAAATAGATGCAAAAGTACATAAAAAACAATCAATAAAACAAAATATGACAATTTTCCATGTTTCGGTCCAAACGGAACCATCTACCTTTTCTGTATTGAATCCATCTTACATATCTTAACAAATGTGAACGCGAGGACAGCAGACAATTCCTCATTCAGTCTCGGCACCTACAAGTGTTTATCACATTGAATATGTGTATTAAATTTTCTGCCGTACCTCAGACACACTTCATCTACAAGAATGCCGCTTTCGGCGCTTCTCTGACATTTCAAGCGTATATATTTCTAACCCCACACTCTGCTGCTGTTGTTTCTAGAACATTAATAAACAGTTTATACAACGGTCTCCACAGTTCTCTAATCTCCACCACCGGCGGGTCGCGGCGAAGTCTGACAGCCAAGAAACCAGAAAGTGAGATTGACGAGAAAGATGCCCGTACCGGATTTTCGCCTTGTCATCTCCGTCTTTCTATTAATCAGCAAGTGTCTTAAAGTGTTAATATTACACTGTGTATTCCTATCAATCAGCAAGTGTCTTAAAATGTTAATATTATATTGTATTTCTATCTGTCAGCAAGCGTCTTAAAGTGTTAATATTACATTGTATTTCTATCAATCAGCGTCTTAAAGTGTTAAAATTACACTGTATTTCTATCAATCAGCAAGTGTCTTAAAGTGTTAATGTTACATTGTATTTCTATCAAACAGCGTCTTAACGTGTTAATATTACAATTTATTTCTATCAATCAACAAGTGTTTTTAAAGTGTTAATATAACACTATATTTTCAATCACAAATGTTTTGCTTAAAGTGTTAATATTACAATGTATATTCAATCACAAGTTTTTTGTAGTTTTTTTTTCTACTTGTTAATCACATTTATTGTTTTTCATGACATGTTCTTCTTCTCTTGCGAAGGAGAAACATCAATACACTGTATTTATACCAATCAACAAGTGTCGGATAGTGTTAATATTATATTGTATTTCTATCAAACAACAAGTGCCATAAAGTGGTAATATTACATTGTATTTCTATCATTCAAAAAATGTCATAAAGTGTTAATATTACATTGTATTCCTATCAATTAACAAGTTTCTGAAATTGTTAATATTTTATTTTATTTCTAATAGTGATCGTGCATCACTTGAAAACTTTTGCTGTAATAAACCAAATTTTCATGTTACTTAAATACTACATTTATTGAAAATGCAAAACGATTGCAATTTGGCAAGTTCTCAATTTATATTCTTCTTCATCGTCTTAGTACGTTCTCAATATCCTGCAGATTGAAAAGATGTAGTCCGGAGAACGGAATGCGTTGTGCCATGGTGTAAAACTTGGCTCTGATATCTTGGCAATGTGTTTCTCACATAATTGGTAATTGCCCTTGCTGTTGTTAAAATGGAAATAATCAAAAAGGGGACGGACAGTTAGCAATATAACAAGAAGTGTCTTGACTTGGAATTAACATATAAAGAAAAATAGAGAAAGACCAAAATAACTTATGATGAAACCTGAGCACACTTTACGAAATATGAATCATAAGGCAAAAAACAATATTGCTCAACAACAGACTGTTGCTCCACGATAGACTATTGCGCCACAACAGACTTTCTCCATAACAGACTATTGCTCCACAATAGACTATTGCTTCACAACAGACTTTTGTGCCGTAACAGACTGTTTCTCCACAATATACTAATGCTCCACAACAGAATAATGCTTCACAACAGACTGTTTCTCCTTAACAGATTTTCTCCATAACAAACGTTTGCTCCGCAACACACTACTGCGTAACAACAAACTTGTTCCAAAGCAGGTTCTTGCTACACAAGTGATTATTGCGTAACAACAGACTATTGCGCAACACCAGACTATTGCTTCAGAATAGACTGCTGCTAAATAACAGACTATAGTTCCACAACAGACTGTTGCTCTACAGCAGACCATTAATCCACACACAAAAAACTATTACAACAGACGATTGCTCGAAATTGACACGAAGAGCAGATACGAGTTTGTATTTGTTCAGAATCTGTCCCGCCCCCCCCCCCTCCCCTCCACAAAAGAAAATAAACCGAATTATTGATAAATGTTATCATTAAATATAAAACAAACGACATAATGCATTATCTAAACGTATATCACGATATCGTATTTCGAAGATTGTTAATCTGGAAGTGGATTTATGGAAGCCGTGATCCTCGCTAAACGAACGATACGTAATCATGATAAGATATCGAGGATGTAGCGAGGTCACAAGAAAGAGAGAAGTAGAATTTAACAGACTATATAAAACAAGTAGTAATGCAAAATGATGTAAAAAGGTTACTAAAACACTTACCTAGCCTATTAATAAAAATATATTTTTAAGAAAAAAAACAAAAAACATACAATAAAACTAAACAGGACAATTCTCAACGTATCGGCTCAAATTGAACCTTTTTCAAGAGACAAACAACAGAAAACGACAAAATAAAAAAATAAATAGATGTCTATATTTCATCAAGCCCTCGTCTCCATAATAGCGCAGCCATCCCTGCTGCTTCAGCTTGTTCAGCTGCTTAGTCAGTGGTTGACATAACACACTGTTCCCCCTAATTGTTCAGCTGCCTAGTCAGTGGTTGACATAACACACTGTTTCCCCTAATTGTTCAGCTTCCTAGTCAGTGGTTGACATAACACACTGTTTCCCCTAATTGTTCAGCTGCCTAGTCAGTGGTTGACATAACACACTGTTTCCCCTAATTGTTCAGCTGCCTAGTCAGTGGTTGACATAACACACTGTTTCCCCTAATTGTTCAGCTGCCTAGTCAGTGGTTGACATAACACACTGTTTCCCCTAATTGTTCAGCTGCCTAGTCAGTGGTTGACATAACACACTGTTTCCCCTAATTGTTCAGCTGCTTAGTCAGTGGTTGACATAACACACTGTTTCCCCTAATTGTTCAGCTGCGTAGTCAGTGGTTGACATAACACACTGTTTCCCCTAATTGTTCAGCTGCCTAGTCAGTGGTTGACATAACACACTGTTTCCCCTAATTGTTCAGCTGCGTAGTCAGTGGTTGACATAACACACTGTTTCCCCTAATTGTTCAGCTGCGTAGTCAGTGGTTGACATAACACACGGTTTCCGCTAATTGTTCAGCTGCCTAGTCAGTGGTTGACATAACACACTGTTTCCCCTAATTGTTCAGCTGCGTAGTCAGTGGTTGACATAACACACTGTTTCCCCTAATTGTTCAGCTGCCTAGTCAGTGGTTGACATAACACACTGTTTCCCCAAATTGTTCAGCTGCCTAGTCAGTGGTTGACATAACACACTTTCCCCTAATTGTTCAGCTGCCTAGTCAGTGGTTGACATAACACACTGTTTCCCCTAATTGTTCAGCTGCCTAGTCAGTGGTTGACATAACACACTTTCCCCTAATTGTTCAGCTGCCTAGTCAGTGGTTGACATAACACACTTTCCCCTAATTGTTCAGCTGCCTAGTCAGTGGTTGACATAACACACTTTCCCCTAATTGTTCAGCTGCCTAGTCAGTGGTTGACATAACACACTTTCCCCAAATTGTTCAGCTGCCTAGTCAGTGGTTGACATAACACACGTTCCCCTAATTGTTCAGCTGTGTAGTCAGTGGTTGACATAACACACTGTTTCCCCTAATTGTTCAGCTGCCTAGTCAGTGGTTGACATAACACACTTTCCCCTAATTGTTCAGCTGCCTAGTCAGTGGTTGACATAACACACTGTGTCCGCTAATTGTTCAGCTGCCTAGTCAGTGGTTGACTAGAAATCGTCTGACTGTCGTTGCATTACCACCATATTTGCTCTGTAGCGATGGCGCTAATCGATGACAATCGTTCCAATTTATAACTTCCGATACCTTACTTCCTGATGACTGGAGGAACCACACAAATAATTTTTATTTCATACCACGAATAACGCGTGAATTCGCAACAATGTTATGTCATTATACAGATCGTACCACTATGCAGCTATGACGCTGATTAATAACAACTGGACTCGAAACCTTGTTTCCCGCCAACCAGCAGACCTGGGCCATGACCGTCTACAAATATAATAGCCAACAAGTTGCCAATGGGAAATCAAACCTTCTAGAATCACTCATTTAACTATTCCCTTTTTTGCCATTGGTTGTCACGCAAAGTATACACATAGTGACAAATGCAAATCACGGGAATAGTCAACCAAGTCATTAAGAAGGCTTGAATTCCCATTAGCCAGTATGTCTTATATTGTGGACAATTAAACCGGGACTATATATAGAGTTGCCCTGAGTACATTCACATCAGATCATAACTAAGAACCAATACCCTTATTATACTATCTAATTTAAGAGATGGCGTACTTCAGACATCAAAGAGAAGTTGTTCAGAGATATACAAATCGATATCACAGAGGTTAAAACTTGTTGACTTGAGAATTTATTGACAGCGCGTATCTGATAGATCATCCGATCAACTCATCTAGATAAATGTCACGTTGACATACTCTTGGGATTGGGATTGTAGTGTGTTTTTTGAATGAAATGTGTATATGGTTGTATAACCAAACAAAAGTTGTTCGTATTAATAGTCAGACTGAGCGCCGGCAATGTTGCACTCTAGAAGTGACAGTTGACAACAGGGCTTGTGGGATCAAATTGGCCCGTCAAACCACTTTTTTTCTGGTTCACAAAACGATGTTTCTGTTCCGCCAGTATGGTCTTAAAGGATTATAAGCGCTGGCTTCCAGTACTTAAACAAAATACTAATATTCTTCTTCTTCAGTGTTCATTCTCAAACTCCCACTGGATATCTCTTGTATAAGGACCATGGTCCTATTAGATTTCCAGAAGGATGTAGTCCAGAGAATGGAAATGCGTTGTGTCGCCGTTTTATTTGCGCCAATGGCCCGACACATCCGTCTTCGGCGGGAAATACTAATATAAGCTCCGAAGAACTTAACGATATACTTTTTAAACAACTTATTGATCTCATACCATACAGGGAAAGCTCAATCAGACCAGGTTATCCTGAATGGTTGCCCACTTCTGTACTAGATGTATAATAAAAGCATAGGAACACACTGAAAGGATTGTATTTCTTCACTTTTCACATAACACACTACAAGGACTGCTCCTTCTTTGCTGTTCACAGAACACACTACAAGGACTGTTCCTTCTTTGCTGTTCACAGAACACACTACAAGGACTGTTCATCGTTTATCACAGAAAGGACAAGGATTGTTCCATCTTCGCTACTCACATAACACACCGCCATTGTGTTGCCGGGGCCTGAAAGGGGAGCAAAGAATAGCAACACTGTTTACCTTCCACGCATGTCGCAAACGGCGACTAAGGAGGTTATGGGGTGGAGTTGGCTGTCCCCTCCCATATAGGGTCAGTGACCCAAAGCCATGCTAAAGTCGGATGTGTTAGGCCGAAAGGCGCAGATATCGCAGCACTGCTGTAAAACCATGACACAACGCATTCCGTTCTCCGGACTACATCCTACTAATCTGCAGGAGTTTGAGAACGAACGCAGCAGAAGAAGAAGAAGAAGAAGAAATACCCACTACAGAGGACTGTTCTTTCTTTGCTGTGCTTTCTTCGCTAATCACAGAAAACACAACAAAGACCATTCATTTTTTTCGCTGTTCATATAACACACTACAAAAACTGTTCCTTTTTCGCTGTTCACAGAGAACGACAGCCTGACGAACGGGATTTTCTTTGCAAACTGTGTCACACTTTTTTACACAAACTGTGTGAAACTAACAAAATTTCAACAAACCGCTCCATACATGATCAATATAAAATCAGATGTTTAGTAATTCAGTGCAGACGAAGAAAAGACTAAAACATAAGATGAAGAAAAGACTAAAACATAAGATGAAGAAAAGACTAAAACATAAGATGAAGAAAAGACTAAAACATAAGATCAAGACTAAAATATAAGATCAAGAAGATACTAAAACATAAAATCAAGAAGATACTATAATTCTTCTCTTAGAAATATTCCTCTCTCATAAATATTCCTTTCTCAGACATCTTGAGATTTGTTCAAGTGAGAAAATTAGAGATGATATTGCAGACAACGCATTCTCTTCTCCAGCTAATCCAGCTATCTCCCTACTTAATCCAACTAATCTGCAGGTGTCTGAGTACGAATATAGTAGAAGAAGAAGAACAATCCGGAGGCCTAACTACCTGCTGGGCTGATTAAGCCAGGTACTTTGACAGTTCTAAAAGCTCTCACGAATTCTCAACCACAGAACCACATTTCATATCACGGAATTATCTGCCGTACGTTACTCATTTGTCAGTCCTCCCTCCAATGTTATCCTTTACACTGTTTATTTTAGCATCCCAGAGTATTGCATTTAGTTTTTATATACTTATAATTCTATATCTATCGAAAAGTAAGTTGATAGTGGCAACGCTTTCACATTCAGACACCTGTTTACATAACATTTCTTGATGATAATTGTACATCCCCCGTATTTGCGCACGTTCAGTTATGCCTTTTTGTCACTGCTCTAAATCGGTCCCGATTTCTGAAGTGATGTTTGCAATGGCAGGTTATTGTCATTGAGACAGGTCATTATCATCACTTGTGACACCTAGAGATAATGTGTGTTTATGTTCTCTTCAAGTACACCCGATGTCAAATGCTATCAACTGCCACGGTCTGTATGACGTACGTAAACATGTAGATAAGAAACAGCCAGATCTGCTGATCAATGACATAACGTCTGCACTTTTACAATGGAGTTAACGTTAAAATCAATTAACTTACTAGTAGTTATGGACCATTTACTTACTGCGTATTATGAACAATTAACTTTCATGTAATTATGAACAATTAACTTTCTTGTAATTATGGACAATTAAATTACTGGTAGTTATGGACAATAAACAAACTGGCAGTTATCGATACTTACGGAACTTACTAGTAGTTATGAACAATAAACTTACTGGCAGTTATGGAAAATTAATTAGTTTTCTAGTAGTTATGGCTTATTAATTAACTTACTGGTAGTTACAGACAATTAATTAACTTACTAGTAGGTATGGCTTATTAATTAACTTACTGGTAGGTATGGGTAATTAATTACATTACTGGTAGTTATGGCTTTTTAATTAACTTACTAGTAGTTATGGCTTATGAATTAACTTACTGGTAGTTATGGCTAATTAATTAAATTACTGTTAGTTATGGACGGTTAATTAATTTACTCGTAGTTATGGACGGTTAATTAATTTACTCGTAGTTATGAATGTTTAAATAATTTCCTGGTTGATATGGATAATTAACTTAATGGTAGTTATGGTTAATTAATTAACTTACTTGTAATTATGGTCGATTAATTAATTTACTGGTAGTTATGGACAACTAACTGACTGATAGTTATACGTAATAACTGTGGACGTTCCTTTCAACTGCGGACATTTGTACAATTTGATTATTTCAAAGTTTTAGCCATAAACAATAATATAGGTTGTGATTCAGACACCACAACAACCGAAATATTCATTAATGGGTTGTATGGTCAAATATAGACCAGTATAAGAGTAAATGTCTTCAGATGCAGGGTTGTCAGAATTTGGCTATTTCATGGTTCTCTTCGTGCATAATGTCTTATATATATATATATATATATATATATATATATATATATATATATATATATATATATATATATATATATATATATATATATATATATATATATATATATATTTAATAGTAGAGAAAAGACTGAGACCTGTAATAGAACAACAACTTAGCAATACACAAATGGGTTTTAGAAGAAACAGAGGATGTACTGATGCAATATTTATTCTGAAACAGTTGGCAGAGAAGTCAATAGAATACAACCAAAATTTATACATATCCTTCATAGATCAAGAGAAAGCATTTGCCTGAGTAAACAGAGAAAAACTTAAAAAATTTATGGAGTATGCCAACATTTAATTAACGTTTGTAGAAGTCTCTATAAAAACAGCAGTTGCACTATAAGAACAGCTGCAGGCTACACAGAGGACTTTGTGATTAGCACAGGAGTAAAGCAGGGATGTGTATTATCCCCACTACTTTTTATTACATACATGGACCATATAAACAAAACAGCAAATTATAATGAAGCAAATGAACTTCTTTTTGCAGATGACTACATTTTATTCCACAACAGCATTAAAAACCTGCAAGACCACCTAAACACAATAGACACAACAGGCAAGCAATTTGGAATTAAAATCAACATAGACAAAACAGAAGTAATAAATATTGCAAGAGAAAAGGAGGACATCAACATACAGATAAATAATAAACAACTAAAACAAGTAGATGAATTCAAATATCTCGGCAGCACATTGAGATATGACAACAAACCAGAAGCAGAAATAAACGCAAGATGTAATAAGGCCTGTCAGATCATTGGTCAATTAACACCTTTACTAAGAAACAAAGATATTACACTAGAAACAAAGAAAGCGCTTTTCAACACCATTTTCTTACCAACATTGTGTTATCAGTGTCAAACTTGGACATTAGATTCTAGAACAATACATAAGATTAACAACACTGAAATGAAATGTGTGAGATGTATGATTGGAGTTAGCTTGAGAGACAAAATCAGGAATGAAGCAGTAAGGAAACAATTAGGGATCAAGCCAACAATATAATACATACAGAAACAACAAGTGAAATGGTACGGCCACATAACCAGACAGAAAGAGCAAAGTATTATCCAAAAACACTTAACAAACGATACGAAAACAGTCAACCTATTGGACGCCCTCGTAAAAGCTGGATAGATAGTGTATTAGAGACACTCGGAAATATAACAGCAGAGGAGGCAAATAGAACGGCAAAAGACCGTATACTCACTCTCCCCTCAACACCGAAAGGTACATGAGGACAGAAAGAAGAAGAAGATATAATATATATATATATCATAATGTCTCATACACATATATATCATAATGTCTCATACACATATATATCATAATGTCTCATACACATATATATCATAATGTCTCATACACATATATATCATAATGTCTCATACACATATATATCATAATGTCTCATACACATATATATCATAATGACTTATACACATATATATCATATATATCATAATGTCTCATACACATATATATCATAATGTCTCATACACATATATATCATAATGTCTCATACACATATATATCATAATGTCTCATACACATATATATCATAATGTCTCATACACATATATATCATAATGTCTCATACACATATATATCATAATGTCTCATACACATATATATCATAATGACTTATACACATATATATCATATATATCATAATGTCTCATACACATATATATCATAATGTCTCATACACATATATATCATAATGTCTCATACACATATATATCATAATGTCTCATACACATATATATCATAATGACTGATACACAGATATTCCTTCTAGCAGGAGACTTGTATACAGCTGAGAGTTAAAGTTTCATACAATGAAGGAGAGACTTGAATCACTGTATACAACTGAAAGCTAAAGTTTCATAGAATGAAATAGAGATATAGATCATTGTCTACAGATGAAAAAGTTTCATACAATGAAAGAAAGACTTAAATGGCGCAAATCATAGATTCCCAAACTTTTTCGGGCCACCGCCTCCTTTGCAAAACATAAATTTTGTAACGCCCCTCCCCTTCCCCCGCCAATTATAACAGTTTTCGGCAGAAGATTGATATTTTCAAGGTAAATATTAACTAATGATACATTGCTGTTTATGCCGTTAAATCATTAAACACAAGTAGTGACCACTATGTGCTTCATCTTGAACACAATAATTGCTATACAGATTTTGAAGGAACATAGCCTATGTATAAAGATTATAAAGTGTATGCTCGAATAACATTATAAACAGTTTCATACAATGGTTTAGATATGAAGATTCGGAATAAAAATTAACAGATTGTATTAATGTAGTAAACACCGTATTGTAATAATTAAAACTCAATCAAATATATTAAAAAATTGTTCATTGCGAACTTATAACGTAAAAATTCAAAACAAAAATTACATATTAATGTGAAGGATGAGCCTGGTGCATTTTTTAGTTGTTTTGTTTTTTAAATCTGGTTCAACTGTCGTTAAAAACAGTTGTAAATAGTTACGCTCAGTTATATGTAATCGGTTCCTTTTTTTAGACAGTAAATTCGATCTAAATCTAAGCTCTAAATCTACGCTCAGCCAAATAGGAAAATGGAAGTGCAATAAATAATTTCTGCACTATTACCATAATCCATGATATAGAGTGTTGGTATTGATTTCTGAAGCCGGAACTTTTGTTATCAACTACAGAATTTTAATTTTAGTTCTTCATTTGTTGCGAGTTCTATGAGTCCTTCTAAATTTGATGACCCTGTTGTGTGTATTTATGAGAAATGATCTAAACCCCAATCTGGTGTATTCATGTTTAGAATATCTTTGAATCACTCATTGAAATCAGCATGAAGAACATACAAGTATAGGTAGTATGTAAGTAAATCTTCCTGTTTGAGAGACACTGCTGATCATTTTGGAAGGTGAATATATTCCAGTCGGCCCAGATTCCGCTTGAACAGAATATAATTTCCCCACAAAAGCCACAATAATGTTTTTTTGTTTTAGTTCAATTCATCACCTTGTATTTGTAGATTGACTTCATTAAATATTTTATATAGGTCTGTCAAATATGCGATGTCATTTTTAATTTAATAAGGTTGGCTGTCAATCCTAGTCTCTGTTTTCTAGGATTTCTGGTACGGAATCAAACAAATTGTAAAATCGATTCAGACAAATACATTTTGACAGTCAATGAACTTCTGTGTGAAGCACGAAACAATTGAAATCTTCATCGTTTTCACTACAAATTGACTAAACAATCTGTCATCAATGAATTGCTTCTAACCTTGTTGGTTGCTCTAATAACGTAATAGTCAGGTATGCAGGCTTTCACTTAAATTCTTCCCAACCGAAAGTTGACAATGAATTGCACAATGTACTACGAGTACATTTGGTTCTGCTTGTTTCAAGAGCGCTATGAAACCCTAGTGGCGCCCTGTCTTTGCTGAGGCACCATCAGTAGCAGCGGACAAAATATTATAAACAGGAATGTCTTTCTCTTTAAAAAAAACTTATTCATGGTATTAAATATAGATTCTTCATTTAAGTCCATTTCCACGTTTTTAGTAAATAATAACTCATGACAAATTTTCCCATCTTTTATTAATCGTACGTATGATAAGAGTAGTGACTCATTAATTGGGAGAGTTGGTCCATCGAGATGAATGGAAAATTGACATATATGCAAATAATAGCACAATGGTTTTTCAACCTCTTAAATAATTTCATTCCGCCGAAGACGGATGTGCCGGGCCATTGGCGCAAATAAAACGGCGGCACAACGCATTTCCATTCTCTGGACTACATCCTGCTAGAAATCTAGTAGGACAATGGTCTTGCTACAAGGGAGATCCAGCGGGAGTTTGAGAATGAACGATGAAGAAGAAGAAATCATTTCATAGATTCTTCTTTACACTGAATTATTGCTCAAAAGAATTTTGCGGATGATATCTGATGCTGGCCTATCAAGCGCAGTGTTTATGACTTCCTTTACTGCTGGCAAGATTAATACCTCACCAATCGTGTGTTGTTTTCCAGCTTTTGCGATTAATAATGAAATATTATAGGAAACTTCTAATCCGTCAGCATCTTGTTTAGCGAACGACGCAAAATGTTTGTTCTTCTAGTGCTTGAAAATAGGATCAATCTTTATGGCCTTTTTGTCAGAAAGCATTTTAGTCAAATGTTCTTGTAACTTTTTGTCAGAAAGCATTTTAGTCAAATGTTCTTGTAACTTTTTGTCAGAAAGCATTTTAGTCAAATGTTCTGGTAACTTTTTGTCAGAAAGCATTTTAGTCAAATGTTCTTGTAACTTAGAAGGCTTCATTGCTTCGCTTGAAGATACTTTTTGCCAAATCAATAAAATATGTAATAATTGGTTCATAGGAGATTGAATGAATCAATATTTGAAATAATCAATACTGTACTGTCGACATTTCTTCTTAGATTCAGACATAATGAAGTAATAAAATTTGCAACAATATTCACAAAATAAAAGATTAAAGTACACTTTGTATGGCTCCATTTACGTATCACATTTTCACTGATAATTGTTGGAAAAGCACATAAAAAATAAATCTAGCCCGAATCGACTAGCATGCATTGACTTGTTTTGTTTGCGATATCATCGTAATATTGTTTTTATAATATAAAAAAATTGAAGTGAACTCTTTCCGACCAACCGCCAATATATCGGCAATTTAAAGACATTTCGTATATGTTTGTATGTTAACCTAAGACTGTACTGCTACATGCGAGATTACTTTCACTTCTACTTTCACAAAAACAAACCTCTTTTATCTTTAAAACATATTTTTATTTTTACTCTAACATTTGTTGTGCATTTCTGAGAAATAATGACTAGTCCAACAGCTTCTGGACACGGTATGAAACTATATATTGTTCTTACGCAGGCAGTGAATTCCTTCTTTACTGCATCCTTTTATAACAAATATTCCAATATAAAAAAAAAAATTTAAAGCCCCAATTATATTTATTCGTTATTGTTTATACTGTATATCGCGAATTTCTTTTATAACGTGCATATTTCGTCGGTCCAGATCAAGTTGTTATAATGGAATTCCACTGTAACTCGTTCATAGACAGAAGATTCTAATAGCAATTATAATTATGACTGTAATACACACACAAACAATGATCAAAGCGGCTTGGATTATCTTTAGATGCTTTTGAAGCTAGCCTCTTATACTGGACCTGTCAACGCCTCTGAAACAATATAGAGGAGTGACCAAGTAACTAATTCAGAAGATATGATGCCTTGTTCATTTCAAAGTACTGAAAATACTGGAAGTAATATATCTGTATGGAGATAATTAACCGATGAGCCACGGCCCCCATTTTCTGCCTTAAGGCCCCCCCCTCCACAATTTTCTTCTGAAGCCACTATTGTTCCCCCCCAGACGGCTTCATCGCTCACGGGGGTGAGGGGGGGGCGGTACCGCCAACTTTGAGAACCTATTATTTGCGTAAATCATTAACAGCATTGTGCTGAGGTCCCCCCTATATCACTCATACACTATCAACCAAGTGGCACATCTTCCAAGTGTAAAACTCACAGCGAGTAACTCTGTAGTTTATCCTGAATCGTACCAGCGATCTCATGGGCACAGGGCACATGATTCAACAGCTGCCAAGGAGATTCCTGGTATAAAAAGCAGTTCTGGAGAATTTTCCAATTGCACATAAGAAATAAAAACCTCATCGCCAATAATTCATACAGAACTAAAAACACAAGCAAATAACAAACAAATCCAGAGTCCCTTCATATAAGTATTGAGATTTTTCAAGACGACATTTAAAGCCAGATGTGAACATCTCTGGTAAATCTCCCGCGTGTTGCCGGGGTCCGAAAAGGGAGCAAAGAATAGCAACATTGTTTGCCTTCCTCGCATTTCGTAAAAGGCGACTAAGGAGGTAATGGGATAAAGTTGGCTGCCCCATCCCATATAGGGTCAGTGACCCAAAACCACGCTGAAGTCGGATGTGTCAGGTCGAAAGGCGCAGATATCGCAGCAATGCTGTAAACCATGACACAACGCATTCCGTTCTCCGGACTACATCCTGCTAATCTGCAAGAGTTTAAGAACGAACGCAGAAGAAGAAGAGTCTCTGGTAAATAATATAGATTGTGCGATGCCAACTTACACATTGTTTGCTGTCAACTTACACATTGTGCGATGTCAATTTAAACATTGTTCGATGTGTACTTACACATTGTTCGATGTCAACTGTACCCTGAAATAACCGCTGTAAAACAAGCATAAAAATAACTGCAGATATTGGTAATGTTTATCTTTATTTCTGTAGGGAACTGGACACAGACAGCAAATCATGAACACAATTTTCAAGCCGTGGAAATAATATCCATGAGAAGGCGATCGGTCAAACAAACTTGGATGAAGCCGTAAATACTAATATTCATCAGAGTATTATTGAGAAATGTGTAGCATAAGAGAAAGAACTGTGATTCCTGACAAGAATACAAGAACTGCTCTAGCATTTAACCAGATCATTGGGTCGTGATAAAGCTATTCAACACAGAACCATAAAAGTTAAGGAGCAAACAGAAGCGAGCAGAAAGAGACATTGTTGACAATATATTCGTAAAAGAGCAGACATTCCGTGTGTAAATGTCTCGCTGAGTGAAGTCCCTAACGGACAGACGTGGAAATATCTGCCACACAGATCATCCTCATTAACGTTCTCACGACTTCAATGTCAATAACCCAGAAGAGCTACTTGATGCAACTCATTCAAAAAAAAATTAATCATTATGTCAAAATGACAGTTCATTTTTGATTAAAGTACACAGCAATGTTGTAAGGAAACATCACTAAACAGTACTAGAATCAAAATGTAGAATAATGTTCATCTCTATGAATTACACTATCTCATTTAAAGATGTTTTCGGCATCTGTCAACAACAGACATTTGTTTGCAAAATGAACTTTTCTTTTGTGAGATTACTATGTATATAGATATTATGTTAACATTACCAAACAATTCCGTATAGTTGAGTATAGTCCGTATAGCTGAGCAAATCATATGTTAGCATCATTATACAATTCTGAAATTTAAACTATATGTTAACATCACGATACAATTATGAACGGTATGGAGATAAATCCGAAATTTATTAAATCATATGTCACTCTGAATAGATTGTATGTTAACATTATAACACAGTTATGAATTATCTATTTGTTTGAGTAGATCATTTATTATCATCATAACGTAATTATGAGTTATCTCTTTGTTTGAATAGATTATATGTTAACATCGCGACACATGTATAAGAAATTTCCATATGTCTAAGTGAATCATATGTTAACAAAACGACACAATTAGTAACTGTCCGTATGTCTTACGTAAATCATAAGTTAGCATTATGACACAGTTATGAACTGTCCGTATGTCTTAAATAAATCATATGTTAACGTTACCATACAATTATGAACAGTTCGTTGGGAACAGTTCACAATATATGCGTTTGTTATGTGATCTCTCATAACGCCTTCTCAGTCGGCAAACCCGTCTGTCATATCGTATTTTCATCATCGCATACTTATATCATGTCGCTTACTACATTGGCGAACACTTATATCATATCGCCTTCTGTTTCGGCGAACACTTATCATATCGCCTTCTGTTTCGGCGAACACTTATCATATCGCCTTCTGTTTCGGCGAACACTTATCATATCGCCTTCTGTTTCGGTAAACACTTCTATCATATCGCCTTCTCCGCCAGCGAACACTTCTATCATCTCGCCATCTGCGTCGACGAACAGTTATATTATATTGTCTTCTCCGTCGGCGAACACCTCTTTCTATCATACCGCATTCTCCGTCGGCGAAAACTTATATCATATAGCCTTCTCTTTTTGCGAACACTTCTTTCATATCGCCTTCTCCGTGGGCAAATGCTTCTATAATATTGCCATCTCTGCCGGCAAACACTTCTATAATATCGCCATCTCTGCCGGCAAACACTTCTATAATATCGCCTTCTACGTGGGCAAATACTTCTATAATATCGCCATCTCTGCCGGCAAACACTTCTATAATATCGCCTTCTACGTGGGCAAATACTTCTATAATATCGCCATCTCTGTCGGCAAACACTTCTATAATATCGCCATCTCTGCCGGCAAACACTTCTATAATATCGCCATCTCTGCCGGAAAACACTTCTATCATATTACCTTCTGCGTCGTAGAATACTACTTTCATGTCGCCTTCTGCGGCGGCGAACACATGTATCATATAGCATTCTCCGTCGGCGGCCTAGTAATAATAGAGGAAATGTCCTACGAGAAACTCTACGTAGTTTATCCTGCTAGTCAAAACTGTTTCCTGAAGTGTGTAGGGGATTGCTGCCGTTCACAAGCAGATACCTAGAGACAAACATGAGCTGAAATCAAGTGAATGGGTGTGAATCTTGGACACTCACTGATAAAGTGAAAATAAGATTGCAGATTATGAGACAAAATGTTAGAAGACAGAATAATAATCTCAGGATCGGCGTGCATTTCGAAAGGCTGTGATGGCTGTTACATCCTGTCCAGGGTAAGCTATAGGATGATAATGATTTGACATCAATGTCAAATAGTCAGTGCTACCATGATCCTACCTCCATCCCAGTGGTGTTCTTGTATAAACAAAATTCCAAGGGCAATAGTAGAGACAGAGAAAGAAGACACCGTTCTATCCAGAAACAGAAATTCTAAGACGGTGACATTGCGGCCACGTTGCAATCAACATCATAATCCGTTTACTGGACAACATCATGTTAGCTGATAGGAGTTTGAGATTGGACGTAGAGGAATATTCCCGCTCTCTCTGCGTTGTTGCTGTAAAATCTGTCTACCTAGAGTATGTTTTGATGACACAAGTATACTCTTGTTCACGTGTGAACATCACCTTTAGGGCCACGGGCTAATTTGAGCATTATTCCGTGTGAGAAAGGACTGACAAGCTTTATAGTTAACTACAAAGCAATGCCCGGCATTGCTCGAGATGAAAAACTGAATATATGCGAATATTTGTCTTATAATGTAGCGATGACTTTAATATATTTCAGTTTCAAAATATCGACAACAAATTTTTTTTTAAAGATTACCTTTTGAATCGAACACCCACGTTCACAATCCCTGCCACATATATTTGACTGAGCTATTGAGGGCATACGAAAGATAGCAAAACATTATAGCTTTATAAAACGTTGCCCAGTCTCATCTTCATGTGTGTTCATGCAACGTATTCTTTCTGGAAAATAGTGGCATCAGCGTTTACTGGAGAGCTTGTAACTCCCGATAAATTAGAATTTAAGAATACAACAGAAACGCAGATGTAAACAGTATTATACGATTAGTTCATGAGCAGAAATATAAATGGCATTAGCAAACGGCATGTAGAAATAATATTACACCAGTTAAATAGTAGACGCCCATCGGAAGGTAAAACGTATTTCTAGGCCCATGTATTTGTTGACAGTTGTTTGAGCAGTGTGCAGAGGTCAGATGTAAAAGGTTAACTAATCATATCTATTTAGTGAAGAAGTGACGTATGAAAGTTAAGGTCAGGAAAGTATGATGTGATGGGAAATTATTGCATCAATACTCGAACAATGTCGATTTCTGACAACAATTATCAACTATTATGAACTCTCATTGCGATCACGGGGGGCCAAACTACCTAAATAAACGACCTTCATCCGACTATTTACTAAATAAGAGAACTCTATGCGTTACAGGAAAAACATAGAGCTACGTATTTCTTCTTCTGTATATATAGATTCTGTGATGTTCTCAGTATTTTCGTATCCCTGGCCAATGCATGTAGTAATTTTAATCAGCTTGGCAGATCACTGAAAATGGCTTTGTGAGCCGAATTTTACACGCGGGTCGTATTCTGTCCACCCCTTCTCTGTAACACGTTTCACTAGCTGTGCCCTACTTCAAAATGATGTAAGCACATATTTAATGTATATAATTGAAATTGTGTGTGTTAATGTGATATGGCATATACTCTATGACTTACAGTTTTCATTACAATGCAGTCTTTGGTTTCAATTTTAATTTATTTACGATATATATCAAAAGTCTATTTGCCAACAAACATATCACACACATTTGTATAGGATTTTTACAGTCAATAATAAGAAGTCATGGGTTATCATACAATTGGCATGATTAAAGCATGATATTTCACTGTTTTGTACTCTTGAATACAAGATAGACGGGGCTTATTGTTGTATCTGAAGTGGTAAAATTTCTTTTCTCTATACACAATAAGCATGATGCCGACAAAGATCAAACAATTTCATTCATTTATAAAAACTGGACATGATATACAATATAAAGTATATATTTATTAGGTCTAGAGAAATATCATATGCAAAAAATGGCATTAATACGTTAGAAGTAAATCAGATATTTACTTTCGTATGAGAGCAAAGCTAGTAAAACTTGCTATAATTCCAAAATCATGTATTATAAATTCTGCTATAGTAAGAACACAAATTTATTAGGAAAATAACGCCAAATTGAGTACAAACACTGATGGACTGGCGTTACAGAGCATTATATAATGTGAACACTGATGTATTGGTAATTTATACATACATACATACATACATACATACATACATACATACATACATACACACACGCACACACGCACGCACGCACGCACTCACGCACACACTCACACACATATATATATATATATATATATAGAAACGCTAGTGTGCTGTTGGGGGTCCGAAAGAGGAGCAAAGAATATCGATAACGTTACTCTGCAAGCATGACGTAATAAGCGACTAATGAGGTTATGGGAGTCAGTTTACTGCCCCATCCTATTTATGGTCCAAATAACCCAGAAGCCAAGCTGAAGTTGGATGTATTATGGTGAAACCCGTAGATGTCGCAACTAAGCTGCAAATTATGACACATCATTCCAATCTTTTGACTACATCCTACAGATATACAGGGATTTTAGAATGTATGCAGAAAAAGAATATATATATATATATACGTTGTAATTCCCTGTTTGCCTTGCGGCATCAGGAGTAGAAGAGTTCTCTGGAGATAGCCTTCCTGTGTGCTGTTTGTAAACGTGTTCCTGTGGCTTCATTTATATATATTCATTCATGTATTTATATATGTATATATAAATCACTGGACCCAGAAAAAGTTTTGAGTCGGAGATCTAAACCCCGTTGAACATATTCCTTGTGAAAGTACTTTAAAAATTATAGATGTTACTGACCATGTAATGTATTGGTTTCTTTTTCGTAAATATGTTTTTAACAATTAGAGGTTTGGCTATTTCTTGGCATTGTTTTGCCTGAAATTTGACTATAATACATTACTACTACCTGGCAAACCAGTGGAGCACGTAAAACTATAGTACACGATATCTCCGTCCTCTGCATTGTGCGTTCCTTTAAATCTAGTAAATCCCTTGTTCTCTTACAAGTGAGATCCAGAGGAACTGTCAAAACGAACGCTAAAATATAATATATAGTGACAAAATGTTTATACGAATGTATTTAGAAAAAAAATATTCTGGCTTTAAATTATATCAGTGACAACGATTAACTGCTCATAAAAACAAACCACTTAGACTGGCTTGAATGAACCAGGAGTTGTCGAAAATACATGTTTATCAATAATTATGATCCTTACATTATTCCAAGACAATTATCTGTAACATAAATAAATGGAAGTGTGTTTCCATTAATTCTGACAGAACAAATATAAGTCAAGAATTGATCGAGGAAGAGACACTTAACAGCGATATGGAACTGAGGAAATGTTTCGGGTTCTGAGTTAATTAGAAAGCTTCAACGCTCAAGTGGAGCAGTAAGTAGACGTGGGGAGATTAGAATAAGAAGGTATATAGAGTCGAATAAGAGTAATGATGAAAAAGTAGGAGGGAGATTGCTGGGATGAGAAGACAAAGAGTAGGAGGGAGATTGCTGGGATGAGAAGACTAATAGTAGGAGGGAGATTGCTGGGATGAGAAGACAAAGAGTAGGAGGGAGATTGCTTGGATGAGAAGACAAGGAGTAGGGGGAGATTGCTGGGATGAGAAGACAAAGAGTAGTAGGGAGTAGGAGAGAGTTGCTGCGATGAGAAGACAAAGAGTAGGAGGAAGATTGCTGGGGATGAGAAGACAAAGAATAGGAGGGAGATGACTGCCATGAGACGACACAGAGTAGGAGCCAATAAGTCCTATATCGCGACGTGTAACCATTAAAGGAAATTACGGAGGTGGAATATCACGAAGCCTGTCACAACAATCGTATTTTTTTCTGTTCAATCTTTTCTTAGTTCTGTTATTTTTGAAATATCTTTTCTCTCTTTGTTTCTTCCTTGACCCCAGAGGTTGTCTTGTTTGCCCTCCCGCCGTTCATCCTTCATTAAATTGGCTTTCTGTGCTCATTTATCTTATTTTGTGTCTGTTTCCTCACTCGAGTCTCGGCTAATCGGATATCATGTGTGTCAGATTCTTTGAGCTCTTCCATATAACAAAGATCAGGTCTGCTAGTCGCTTGGTTACTTTATTTTATCTTGTTATCTATATCTGTTTTCCTCTATTTATTTACTTTTTGACAGCGGACAGCCAGACAAACATATTAGACAGGCATGATGTCTAATATGGTTTAAAGTAGAAATAGTCAGACAAGTAAGACAATACAAATCACGCCTGTCTAAGATTGTTAATAAGCCCCGTAGATGGATGAGGTGAAAATAAACGCTTAGCTAATTGGAAAAAGATGGCTTTAGTCCTAGGTATGTAAAAATAAGGGGACACCCCCCCCCCCTTAACAATTTTTCACAAATAAGGCCGTCACTGCGGTCATAAAAAAGGGAATTACAATCTAAAAGTTGGCGAATACCTATTTTTTAGACGAAACCTCCTCTTTACTGAACATTGTATCTACTGCATGTGTATTATCTATATATCTAGCCTATGTCATCTAGCTTTCAATCTATGTGATTCATATATCTATGTCATCTAGCTTTCAACCTATGTGATTCATATATCTATGTCATCTAGCTTTCAATCTATGTAATTCATATATCTATGTCATCTAGCTTTCAACCTATGTGATTCATATATCTATGTCATCTAGCTTTCAATCTATGTAATTCATATATCTATGTCATCTAGCTTTCAATCTATGTGATTTATATATGTATGTCATCTAGCTTTCAATCTATGTGATTTATATATCTATGACATTTAGCTTTCAGCCTATGCGATGTGTATGTCTATGTATTCTAGCTTTCAATCTATGTGATTTGTGTGTCTATTTAATCTAGCTTTCAATCTATTTTATTTTATGTTATTTGTATGTCTATGTAATCTAGCTGTCAATCTATGTGATTTGTGTGTCTATGTAATCTAGCTTTCAATCTATATGTCTCTGTAATATATTTTTTTATCTATGAGATTCATATGTAATCAAGCTTTAAATCTATGTAATTCATTTGTCTATGGAATTTAGCTGTGTAATTTATCTATATGTTTTTCTGCCATTATATAAATGTGTTGTCTAATAGCGTTGAACACTGACATTACTCACTGTTAGTTTACACTACGTTTCATCAAACATCTGTAAATATAAGAAAGACTTCCAAGATGATGTGACTTGAGTTGCTCAACATTTATCAGCCCTACCATATCTTATCACGCTGTTACAAGCGGGTTCAACCACGACCATCTACTGTTCTTATAAGACCGCTGCACATAATTATTTAGGACTTCATTCGTTACGTTTTTGCCTATTGTCATGATTTAGATTGGTCATTATTTATATATTTGGAGTCGCCTTGGCTATTTTTGGCAAGCGACTTCATGTATATAAATAGTGACCAATGGAAACACGACAATAATAAAAAGTAACTAATAAAGGCCTAATTAATTATGTGCAGATGTCTTCTAACGCAGACGGTTCAACACATCTAATGGAATATGGAATTGTATACAGGAAATTGTAATCTGAGAAAACATAAAATTAAATCAGTAACAAATGCGGAAATGTTAAGAGAGAAATCTGATAAACCAACCACACAACAAACTTGTTGAAATCTGTTATTGAATAGACTACAAACAGATGTCATTCATTTGTGTTTGAGTCGTTTTGGCAGAATTATAATCTGCACATAATAGCAACTCTTGTTCTCTTCGTCGGTTCCATATTATTATAATTATTTTGTGATTCTGGTCCAACGGTTCTGGTTGGATTAGAATATGAACATTAAAGCTTAGAAATAAATATTAATTTTATTCATTTAAAATACTGTTATTATTTGGAATGTTCATATTGCTGAAAAATAACGTTCAGTACATTATTTTTTACACGCTACCACTTCGTGATACAAAAACACTCTTGTTGCTACCGTAGCTGTCGATCAACCAAGATATAATTTGTATGTGTGCCTGTTGGAGGACTCTGTTTGCTGAAGTATCCAATGTGGTACCCCTACGACCTGATGGGTTAAGGCTGTATGATGGTGGTGATGATTGTGTAAATCTGGTCTGTCATTTTCAAAATAAGCTTGTGAACTTTTTTTGGTTTAATTTCTTCGTGTGTGCTGTCTAAAGCCATATAATTCGGGGTTCATGTCATGAAACTGTATCAATCATAAAATAGAGGGGCTGGCATCTTTATAACATATCTTGATCATTGCCTTGAAAAAAATCCATCCCTGCAGGAAAGTTCTACTCCAGCTACAATGCTGAGGTTTAGTACACTTATCTAACAGGATGGTGGCATGTTTTTAGTCAAGTATGCAGTCCTGCCCGCTTATCGGGAAGCATCCTTCTAAAGAGACGCATTTTACTTTTCCAAGATTTTCATTTGTCATTTCGGGTAAACTTTGTATCGACAGCCAATTCACGGGAAAGTCAAATGTGTTACATGACAATGATTACTCTAAATTTAACCCACATGTCGTACAATATCTGTCAATTGTCCGGCTTGTGGTACAACGTTTGTCAATTATCCGGCTTGTGGTACAATGTTTGTCAATTGTCCGGCATGTGGTAGTCAGAATTGCCAGGCTTATAGTAGTCAGGATTGTGGTAGTAAGGCTTGTGGTTGTCAGGAATGTAGTAGTCAGAATTGTAAGGCTTGTGATAGTAAGGATTGTCAGACTTATGGTAACCAGGATTGTTAAACTTATGTTATACGGATAGTTGAAAAATAATATCACTGTTCCCAAGATATGGCTCGCGACTGTACAGGCCATCCAGCTGAAGTAATGAAGCGTTCATTCGTCCTTTTCTTGATTATTCCCGTGTTATCCGTTGGTCAATATTTATATACTTGGAATCGCATGCCAAAAATAGCTACGGCTACTCCAAGTATGTAAATATTAACCAATCGAAAATATAACAATAATCAAAAAACATACCGAATGAAGGCCTCATTATTTTAGCTAGACAAAGCTGAAATAGATGTTTCTTTGAGCCTAATTCAACCTTATGATATACGTCATATCATATATGGGTGATCGGGAACCGAGATGCAACACAATATATTAACACTACCGTCTGCCATATAGGTCGTACGAAACGATGAAACAGGTTGAACATGGGGTTAACAACCCTATAATTTCGTATAAACGTATAATAAACGTATAATTTCCCCTGTGGTAAAACCTGCTGGAGACCGATTCTTTTACTCTGGCATAGAATCAATCTTTATATCAATATCACATGCCTCTACAGTGCAATGCATATAATTTATTATTTCATATATATATATAAAGTGCACATAACGATGTTCGAGTCTTCTCAACAGTAACATTAGATTGGACGTCTATCTTTTACAATAAGAAACTTTTGGGTGTTATGTAACATAACTGTTTCTGTTACTAGCTCTTTTATGCAGAATATAACGCAGAGTATAACCAAAGTGATAAATGAAATTCACGATAAGAGTCAATGGATCATTAAGAAAGTTTGATTTCCCTTTAGCCAGTAGTTTTTGTAATTCAAACGTTCATGCATTAATCCACTCGTACAGGATGCCCCTTGAGCAACTAACGATCACGTACATAATACACAGTGCCAATTCTGGCTGCATATTCTAGACAGGACCCAGCCATTAATCACACATGTTTTGGTTGTAGGGATTTTATATACAATACAAATACGTTCAGAAAGACCTATTTTGATAGGCAGAAGATAGGCACACATATTTTCATCCCACTATAATTGTCATATTGTAACAAACATAGGAAACCTGATGTTAATAGCTAATAAGTTGGATACACCACAAGTGATACTAGTAGGTACCGTGCATGACGTAAGATGGGAAATATGGCTGGGTTTGAACCTTTGAAAGGTTCAAACCCCCTAACAAAATAAAATAGGTCTATAATATTTAGTACCTAGCAACTGACACGATAAAACCCCTACCACACCCCTCCCCCCTTTTTTGGTGCTGTGTTCTTAAACAAATCATAAAAATCCCTCAGGGAAAAAAAGTGATTAAGCGTACATTAAGGAAAACACACAACAAAAATCGTCTCTACTGCCTTAGTTAGAGACAACAGCAGAGTTAGGCATGCAGTTCCCCACCCAGCGAAAGATCACATTCCAATCAAATCATCCAAAAATGAGATGTAAAGTCATAAATATGTAAATATCGCAGACTAGTTGTAAATCACGATTCTATACATTCCGTTCTTTATTCTGTATAACAGAATATGTTCAATATATACGCAGAAATTATCGTGAGAAATGTACGAAACAACCCATGTTATGAACAGTTTCAACCCCTTAATATCGGAGAACATGAGAGTCCAGATATTAGGGGTATGCAGGTTACACTACACTAAAACCAAGGATACTCATAGGTTTAGATCAGATTATTATGTCAGTAAAACATTATAGCAAGACACACAAACCGCTCCTCAATACAAAAATAACAAAGATAATGCATATAAACAGAGATGAACTCACACCTACAATAGTCATTAACAAAGAACAACTAGAAAATGTCAGTGATGGATGAATGGATGGGTAGATGGATGGATGGGAGGATGGATGGGAGGATGGATGGATGGATATATGGATAGATAGAAAAAATTTAAAATATTTAGTTCCTTCTCCGTTTCCGTGTCTTTCAGCATGTAGATTACGTTTTAGATCACGCAGATAAATTCAACCATTCCCTTCCATTTCCTGTCGATTATTCGATGTTTCTAGAACTTTACTCATCTATTACTTGACTCTACGCGCACTATAATGTACCTCCGTACCTGGACACACCTACTAGTTTATCCACTTAGCGGAGTTGCCACTTTTATAATAAAACAAATAAAAAAATAAAAAAATAAACATTATGTTTTTAAGTTCCCCCTCGCTGACCGGACACCCATCTGCATGGCTACATTAGTTATTTTTGCTGAATTAGTTTGAGTACGTGCGAGTTGGATGAGTAGGAGTGTGTGGGTGGCCATGCCAGTTTGAACTGTAGGACATGTTCGCATATTTCTGCTTCCAGTCCTGTTTACTGTTGAATGCTATTTCCGGCAGAAAAATGAAACAGGTCGGAAAAAATTGAGGAAGAAATGTTGAGATCATAATTATGATATGTTTGTAGTACAGACTAGATAGAATGGATGCAGGTAATACAGACTTGACAGAATGGATGATATGTCTGTAATACAGACAAGACAGAATGGATGTCTGTATGTTCATGTGTTCTGTTAGTCAGTTGTATGGAGTCGGTGTAACAGTGAGACAATGCACTATCTTATTTGTCGAAAATCTAACCTGCTTTCAAATCCCTTGACTATCACTACTTCCCTTACCCAGCTAAATATTGGTAAAACGACTACACATGTCTAGGATTAAAAAGGTTAAAATATTACACCAGCAGCTATAGTAACACATAAGTTATAGTTGTATATTAGTTATTGTATTCCAGCAGCTATAGTAACACATAAGTTATAGTTGTATATTAGTTATTGTATTCCAGCAGCTATAGTATTACATAAGTTGTAGTATTACATCAGTTGTAGTATTACATCACCTGTAGTATTACATCACCTGTAGTATTACATCAGTGTAGTATTACATCAGTTATATAAATACTTAATTTATTAGCAGCCGCAATTAATGCAGCTGGTGTAATGTTAATATAAATGATGTAATAATATAATAGCTGTAACGATATTACTGATGTAAAATTTTAAATGATGTATTACTACGACTGACACAATACTTGCTGACACAATTAGGGTTGGCAATACATCAGTTATAGTAATACATAATTTATAGCAATATATCAGTTATAGTAATACATCACTTATAGCTATACATCAGTTATAGTAATAGATCAGTTATTGTAATACATCAGTTATAGTAATATATTATTTATAGTAATACATCATTTATATATATAATATTGCAGTTTTTGCAATATATCAATTATATTAATACATTACATATAGTAATACGTCAGTTGTAGTAATACATCCCTTATAGCAATACATAAGTTATAGGAATACATTTAACAATAATACATGATTTATACTACATACCTATAGAAATACATCAGTTACAGTATTACATCCATATTGCAATACATCAGTTAAAGAATCACATTCATATAGTGATATATTACTTATAGCAATACTTCAATTATAATAATACTACGTCATTAAATAGTATTATATCAATTATAGTAATATATCGTAGTATTGTGTTAGTCATAGAAATACATAGTTGGTTGGTTGGTTGCTGATCCAGCGGTCCATGGACTCATGCCCTTTGACATAATGCCATTAAATGGCATTATATTGCTGGGAAGTGGGTGATTTTTCAGCCCACCCCGGGATAGAACCAGAGAATAACTATCACACCTCCAGGAAGGTAGGTTTCAACCTATGCACTGCTTCTAGCCAGTAGCCAAGATAGGGTTCACTGTGCTCATTCCCCGCCACCAATTGACTACTGGTTATGCCGAACTTCTCTACTGCTCTAGGCATGCAACAAATAGTTCAAGTCAAAAGGATTGTCACGTCCTGAGTCACTGTGCCTCTATTATGGGTCTCAGTCATAGGAAAAAACAGTGCTGTCAGTTTCCTCCTCCCCAGTGCTGCACAGTACATCTCTGGCTCCTTCCCAACCACAGAGGGTGCATACATATATATTCAGGTAAACATGAAACACATTTCAACAACAAAATAAAAAACATAATTGTATAGATGATGTGCCATGAAGCTTCTACAAGAAGATAACCTCAATATAACGCCTTTCGGCGTCAGGGGTAGAAGAGTTTTCTGGATACGTGTGTGCTGAGTATATTGTAGAATTTGTCGCCTCTTTTATTTCAGTTGTCCATAGATTTCGTGGTCGACCTCTAGGTCTGCCTTCGCTGTATCTGTGTAGCATAGCTTGATATGGTATGCCGTCTGATGGTCGTCTGCTGATGTGTGCAAACCATTCTATCTGCTGTCTCTTGATGTATTCTAAGATTGGGGTAGGGCTGGTTTTTTGTCGGATGTCCTCATTCCTCACCCTGTCTCTTAGCGATATTCCTAGGATTCTGCGTAAGCATGCCATTTCAGCTGTCACAAGTTTACGTCTGTCTTGTGCTGTCGTTTCCATATATCCATATCAATACATATACGAAATTGAGGGATATGGGTGTTATATGAACTAATTATTTTTATGGATGTGAAGTATGGACTATCAATAATAAAAAAGTACAAAGTGAACTGAAGGTACATATCCTGATTAATGGTTACATATTTGATACAGCCACATCTTTACAATTTCATTGCAACATCCACACATTAACATAGGCTTATTGCAGTAAGGCCACCTTTACAACACTTACATATAACATTTAACAATTATACCCATACATGCTATATCATGCAACAATCACACCTTTACATATTACAAAATGGCAACAATTACATGATTTACAAGTACAATCTCTGCAGGCTACATTATTACGACAATTACATATGTAGAACTACATAAATGCAATACTTACATCTTCAACAATAACTTCAACAATTGCAACTTTAGTAGATGTTCATAATTGCAACAATTACAACTTGAGAAGATATACATAATTGCAACAATTACAACTTGAGAAGATGTACATAATTGCAAAAATTACAACTTGAGAAGAGATACACAATTTCAATATGTACACCGATGCAGCAGTTAAGAGTTTTGCAACGATTTCATTTTCAGTCCAAATTAGAATAATTGACGTTTTCTAGGCAAGACTAAACTTGAAGACTGACTGAACCGAATGTTTACTTTTCCTCCACAGAGACCTCAGCTACAACAACATACAGTACATTGGTCGACAAACACTCAAGAGCTCCACGTTGCTGAAAAACTTGTGAGTATTCTTTCTATCGGTCTCTCCGTTTGTGTGTGTGTTTGTTTGTTTGGACTTGTTTGTTTGGCTTTGTTTGTCTTTGTTTCGCCGACTTCATCGTTAGCACATACCACCACATGAATCTCTCTTATAAAGGTGGCAGTTTGTCTTAGAACTGTCACATTGTATTGTGGTTTTTATTCAGGTTGATAGGGATGTCTACATCTTTGCGCTACCCTTTTTGTGAAGACAACATTAAGGGCGCATATGTTTGATTGTCCGCATGCATTCTCAACATTGGCACATGTCTGTCTAATGTTTCTCTTCGTTCGTTATCAAACTCCTGCAGATTAGCAAGATATAGTCCGGAGACAGAAATGAGCTGTGTCATGGTGTACAGCTTTGCTGTGATATCTACACCTTTCGGAATTAAACATCTGTATCAGCATAGCTTCTGTGTCACTTTGGTCCTATATGGGATAGGACAGCCGACTCCACTTCATAACCTCCTTAGTCGATTATTACGACTGCATGGAAGGTAAACTGTGTGCTATTATTTGATCCCCCTTTAGGGCCTCAGTAATACACTGTCTAATTAGTTTTCAATAAAAGGCACATTCCGGCTAAGAGGTACAGAGCTCGTCATGAATGGCCATCTTACCAGGTTTAATTTCCACCGCAGACAGCTGTGTACTCTAACAGTTCATAATGTAATAACAATGAGCACTCAAACAGTTCCTATTGTAATGAAAGTAAAAAGTAAAGTAAAGTTCCTATATAAACCTTGATAAACACCTTTCGGTCGAAACGTCGATTTGTGTGTGTGTTTCATGTTATTAGCAAAACTTCATTACCCCGTTTCATGCTTTAGCTTAGTCTACAGAATTGAAGACGCAACTTGATAACTTAGTCTACATATTTGATGTCGCAACTGAATAATTTAGTCTACAGAATTTAAGTTGTAGCTTGATAACAGAGTCTACAGATTTTAAGTTGCAAAGTTGTAGTCACTTGTTGACAATGATTAGTACACACATTGACATTATTACCTGCAATGTTCTTCTAAAGCAGGGCTCTATTGATGGCTGCATCTGGCTCGCAGACAAATGTTCGATTATAAAAAAAATGTTTCTTTAGAAGACTCTTTTTTCTACATATTAATTGCATATCAATATTTCATTCTACAAATGAGCTAAAGTCTACTGCAGCTCAGCATCAGAAGTGGTAAAAGAGATAAACTCCGCTGACCTAAAAGACAGAAAAATAGCAACCCTGCATAAACAGTTTTAAACATAACTTATGGCTCTCACAGAATTACTTTTCAAAATATGTGGTGTCCATGGCTCTCTCAGACAAAAAGGTTCCCGACCCCTGCTCTAACGCAAAATATCTTCTGCAGTAATTTCTATTTTGCTCTAACTGTATGACCCTGAGTTCTCCGTAAGATGTTACACCATGACAGTCTACAATATAAGACATGCTAGCTAATGAGAAATCAAACCATCTTAATGACTCATTTGATTATAATTATCCCGTGTTTTCATTGGTCACTATGACTATATTATATTTTATGTGACAACCAATAAAAATCAAGGAAATGGTCAAATGAGTTCTTTTTTCGCTTTGTGCCCAAGAGATCGCATGTCCGAATCCCGCTCCCAGCGTCTATTTTACAAAATTAATTTAATGTGTTCGGAGATTCCATTGAATTATCGATTGAAGCTGTGCAGCTACGTGGTATGAGTGGTACTGTCAGCAGGCGTGGTTTGGCTTCGTTTGTAGATCTAGAGTACATATGAGGTGACACGAGTACAATAAAGTCACTCCTCTATACATTTTGAACCGTTTTTATAATCTTCTTCCTCTGTATACATTTTCACGTTCCTGCAGATTAGCATGATATAGCCAGGATAACGCATTACTTTATATCATGGTTTACAGTTTAGCTGCGATATGTGCGAATTTCTACCCAAAATATCCGAATTCAGCTTGGTTATGTTTTATTCTGATCCTCTAGGGATAGAGCCAAGAACGTCTTATTCGCCTTTTACAACATGCGTGTCAGTTTACGGGGTTGCGATTCTTAGCTTCCATGCTGTTGGGATCAGGCAACAAACAATCCGTATTAACTTCGAATCCTTATTCAAACCACAAAATGTCTAAGTCAAGATTTTCTATTTGATTCTAATGATAGCGCATCTCGTTTGTATTGGTTTAAGGAACTATACCTCTAAATGACTAAATGTGTACTATTCCTATTCTCTCTAGGACACAGGTCCATAACCCATGGGTCGCAATCCCAAATGGGGTCAACTAGTGTTTTCTATGAAGTTGTCGGCTGAAGTAGTAAACTAAAACAAAAATACTTTTTTTAAATATCATTGGTTAACATTTTATTCGGTGTCTTTACATTTGAATAACATCATCATTCTAAAATATTTCATATAACCAATAACAATATAGCACAATAACAATATAGCAGTTGTATATTTTGTTAGCGAGTTATAATTTCAGTCATCACATTAAATATATTACAGGTATATAGAATAATATTATACTGATACATCTATTTTCTATGTATTGTTAACACTATTATAAAGCTTCTTTTAAATGTTTGCGGTCGCCGGTATTCTTCTTTAGCGTTCGTTCTCAAACTAATGCAGATTAACAGGATTCGAAAATCGGATGCGCTGTGTCATGGTTTACAGCTTGAATGTGATATCTGCACCATTTTTTCTGAAAACTGTCCGACTTTAGTGTGGCTGTGGATGACTTTGTATCCTCTATGGAATGGTGCAGTCAACTCCATCCCCTAAAACTCCCATACAGTATTAACTTTTTACGATGTGCATGGCACGTAACAGAACTGCTATTCCTTACTCTCCGTTAGGGTCTCGAGAACCACAGTGTGAGGTCGCGGGTTACTATAAAATGGGTCGTGAATATTTTTACTTCTATAAAATAGGGTCGCATTTCGAAAATAGTAAAGTGGGAACCTGTGCAATAGGGAATTAAATGCTGTGAGAAGTAAGGGTATCTCCGCGTGGTAGAGTTCAATGACAGAGCTCTATTGAAAGTCTTATTTGTATCGTTCGTTGATTGTTGTGCTGCATGTGTTCTTCGTCTAGCTGTATTTTATTAAAGACTAACACAATATGTTAATTAATAATTAGTATCACAGTCTGAACTGTGTGTGATGTTTCTTGAAAATATAGGCAATTCTTGGCTTCATTGACCTACATCTCTGTCCAATTTTCATGAGGATCTGTTCAATCCTTGATTTCACTATGTTTGTATTCAATCCTTGACTTCACTATGTTTATATTCAATCCTTGACTTCACTATGTTTGTATTCAATCCTTGACTTCACTATGGATGTATTCAATCCTTGACTTCACTATGATTGTATTCAATCCTTGACTTCACTATGTTTGTATTAAATCCTTGACTTCACTATGTTTGTATTCAATCCTTGACTTCACTATGGATGTATTCAATCCTTGATTTCAGTATGGATGTATTCAATCCTTGACTTCACTATGGATGTATTCAATCCTTGATTTCACTATGGATGTATTCAATCCTTGACTTCACTATGTTTGTATTCAATCCTTGACTTCACTATGGATGTATTCAATTCTTGACTTCACTATGGATGTATTCAATCCTTGACTTCACTATGGATGTATTCAATCCTTGATTTCAGTATGGATGTATTCAATCCTTGACTTCACTATTGATGTATTCAATCCTTGATTTCACTATGTTTGTATTCAATCCTTGACTTCACTATGGATGTATTCAATCCGTGACTTCACTATGGATGTATTCAATCCTTGACTTCACTATGGATGTATTCAATCCTTGATTTCAGTATGGATGTATTCAATCCTTGACTTCACTATGGATGTATTCAATCCTTGATTTCACTATGGGTGTAGTTAATCCTTTGCTTCACTATGGATGTATCCAATCAGTGACCTACACATTTATTCTATTCTTATAAGGATCAATGCATTCTTACGCTTTGTTGATCTACAACTATATTTGATTATTAAGGATGTATGAAAGGCTTAGCTGTATTTACCTAAAACACTATGCTATTGTTTCCTGATGATTTATGTAATCCTTTACTTCATTGACCTACATCCGTAAATGATGTTTCCTGAGGAAGTATGCAATCTTTTACTTCATTGACCTGTAGTCGTAAATGATGTTTCCTGATTATATATGAATTCCTTGACTTCATTTATCTACAAATATATGTGATTGTTTCCAGAAAATGTATTCATTCCTTTGCTTTATTGAACTTCAACTGTATTGTAATGTTTCTTAGCGATGTCTGCATTGTTTCGCTTCACCGATCTACAGTTGTATTGTTTCTGGCAATGTATGTATTCTTTCGTTACACTGTATGGGATTTTTTCTTGATGATGTATTCAATCCTTGGTTTCAGTGATCTACAATATGTGATTGTTTGTTGATGATGTATTCATTCCTTGATTTTATTGATCTACAACTGTATTGATTTATCTCAAGTTCTCTTAAACTACTGCTTATTTATTACTTTTAGCCGTCTGATATGGAAACAGGCGGTGACCATAACACGGCGTCAAATAGCAGGGCAGATTTAGCATTTAGATTGAATAGACTAAACGTATTCCCCTGAGAGAAAGCTGTACTGGACAGAAATAATTGAACATATTCTTGGTTTTTGATTATCCTTGCATTGCCACCATAGTCACTTTCTCTCCGTCTTTGTTAATATTAAATTGGTAGCATAATTATTTTGGACAGCTATCAACCCATCATATAGAAGGTATGCTAAAATAGAAGATAGCCTGTATTAACTCATAGAGAAGGTAGGTTAAATATAGAAGATAGCCTGTATTAACTCATAGAGAGTTAAATATAGCTTGCATTAACTCAAAGATAAAGTAAGTTAAATATAGCTTGCATTAACTCAAAGAGAAAGTAGGTTAAATAAAGAAAATAGCCTGTATTAACTCATAGAGTCAGTGGGTTAAAGATAACCCGTATTAACACATAGAGAAGGTAGGTTAAATATAGAAGATAGCTTGTATTAACTTATAGAGAATGTAGGTTAAATATACCCTGCATTAACTCATAGAGAATCAATATAAGGCAAAATTGCGTGAAACGGAAGAACAATAGTACTTACGTAGAACACATATTTTTGAAAGTTTCACTTGAACAAAACGGACTATCGCTAAGAGGTTATGAGGAGTGTAAAAGATAACCATGTATTAACTCATAGAGAAGATAGGTTAAAGATAACATGTGTTAACGCATAAATAAGGCAAGTTAAAGTATTAACACATAGAGAGTTAAAGATTACCCGTATTAACACATAGAGAAGGTAAGTTAAAGATTACCCGTATTAACACATAGAGAAAGTAAGTTAAAGATTACCCGTATTAACACATAGAGAAGGTAAGTTAAAGATTACCCGTATTAACACATAGAGAAGGTAAGTTAAAGATTACCCGTATTAACTAATATCATTTCACAATATCTAAGTAAACCATGCAGATAGAATTGCTCCAATGCACATTTCTACAATGGGGGGGGGGGTTAATGTTGGGTTAATGGGTTCAAATCACTCCATTAGAAAATTAGAAAATAACATTTAGAACTGAGAAACAAGAATAAAAAGAAGGTACCCAGGGCCGGTCTTAGGCCATTGCAACCTATGCGGCCGCATCGGACCCCGCACTTCATAGGCCCATAAATTCATATTATAATTTATTTTATTATCCTCTTCCATACCCAGACCGAGCCCCGCTCAATCCGTTTCGCATTGGGCCACTCAATTGTTAGGGCCGGCCCTGCCCATGCCACACCCCATAAAATGGTCATCCAACAGTACCCCCCACCACCTCATTAAAAGGGTAGTTTATGAAGTTTTTTTAGGAAGCATCCTGCTGCCAACTTACCCTTTAAGCAAAGTTGCATTATCTATGGCATTATCCAGATGACAATATCAGACATATCCAGGACAATATTTTAGTTGCAGCATCCATGTCATTCTCTGGACTACATCCTGCTAATCTGCTGGAGTTTGAGAATACAGGCAGAAGTTGCATCACGAGCTTGCTTGTACGGACTTTAACAAAAGTAGCGAACATTCTCAAAACTTCAGCTTCTATCTTTTCCACATTAGTCAATTTTGACATTTACCATTACTCTTGTACATAAATCCGGAGTTACAGCAGACAATTATAGCACTGATAACAGGGAGATAATTACACAGTAGGCCGTAACAGTAGATAATAGTACTATACAGGAGATAACTCCAGTTCTGTTTTCAGATTTATATTCTTAGCTCTTTCGATTATAAAGCAACGGCTCTCAAGATTTAGTCTAATACAACTACTCTTAATAGAACATCGATAACATGTACTTACTGCGCAAAACTGAAATCGAACAGGTGAAGCTGGGAACACGGTAACGAAGTTTTGCTAATCACTGGAAACACATAATCATGCACACAAATCGACTTTTCGACCAAAAGCATTTATCAAGACTACATGCACAACAGAAAATGACGATAAAGAACTGTAGACATTCTATGGCACACACTGGCTAACTATGGAATCAACAACCACCTTATTAAAATATGCCAAAGCTTATATGTGAACTGTGAGAGTGTAATTCGCACGAATAAAGGAACATCAAAACTATTGTTTTGATGAATCCATTCTAAAAACCAAAGTCACATAGGGAGTACGGCAAGGATACATTTTATCATCACTTCTGTTTATCATATATATTGCTATCATTACGAAAAAAGCCAAGATGCAAAATGAAAATACCAAAGAGCACCAAAATGAAAATACTACTCTTTGCCGACGATCAGGCTATAATAGCAAATGAAGAAACTGAACTTCAACGTCATCTAACATCCATGGACATCGAGTGCAAGAACAACAACGTCATCTAACATCCATGGACATCGAGTACAAGAACAGCAGCATGAAGATAAGCATAGTTAAAACAGAAACCATGGCAATAGGAAGGGATACACACAATCTAAATATATCAGTGAAAATCAATTCATTAAACAAACCAACACATTCAAATATTTAGGCGTAACATTCTCTTCAGATGGAAAGATGGACACCGAAATAGACATTCGTTGCAGCAAAGCGAATGAAATACTAGGTCAATTATCCCCTTTATAACAACACAAAATGCTACCAATGACAACAGAAAACATCTTATCCACAGTATCTTCATTCCAATCCTGTGCTACCAATGTCAAACATGGACCTTAACAACAAAACATAAGAAACAACTGGTTACAACAGAGATGAGATGTCTGAGAAAAGCAACAGGAGTGACCAGAAGACACAGAATTAGAAACTAGGTCATAAGAGAAAGAGTGAGTGTCATATCAATTCTACAATACATACAAAACCAACAGATACAATGGTTCGGTCATCTGGAAAGAATTCCGTGTGATTCATTAGTTTATAAGGCATAAAGGAATAGAGGAGAAGCAGAAAGAAGAGCAAGGAGTAGACCTGGAGTACGCTGGATCGACAACATCAAAGAGACATTACACGAACACCAAATAACATTATCTAGAGCTGCTAAAAAGTGAGAACATGAACACTGTATCTCTCTCGACACCCGTAAAGGGTAAAGGAGGAAGAAAAGAAGAAGACATTCTATAAACGACACTATAGACGTCCACATGGCCGCGTTACATGTAATGTGTAGAATAAGGAGGCGCAAAATATGTCGTCGGAACCCAAAAAGGGGATCAATGAATAGCTCTACTGTTATCTTTTATGCATGTAGTAAGTAAATCATGATACAACGTTTACCCTCCTCCGGATTGCATCCTGATAATCGGCAGGAGTATGAGAACAAACACATAAAGAAAAATGAACATTAGGAAAGTAAGTCTAGCGAGTATGTATTCGTGCTGTTTTTTTAGAAAAACTTACAGTATTGACTGTCAACCATTTTGGTATTGTAAGGGAGAGAATATGCATCGCTGCGTAGCACTTGCTGCGGCTGTTTGTTATGATTCAAAGCAATTACTCGCGATTACATCCTGCTTCCTATGGATGGTTTCTGTAGAGCGTTCTTGAATTCCCCTCCCCCCCCCCTAATCGCCGAATACGAATGTGTCATGCCATTGACGCAAATAAATCGGTTACACAACGCATTTCTTTTGTCTGGACTACATCCTGCAGGAAATCTAGTAGGACAATTGTCCTGCTACAATAGAAATCCAGCGGATATTTGAGAATAAATGTTGAAGAAGAATACCCCCCAAAATGTTTCAATTCTCAGCGATCTGTCTTGTAAAGAAACGTCCTACACATGAATCTTTCTGTAGGTTATTGTGTTAATGTGACACAAAGAGTTACCTCCCTATGAAATGCAAGGTAGATATGTAAAAATAAATTTTAAAAATCCTGGTGACGGGTATTGGTCAATACAACAAGGGGCAAAACAAAGAATGATCACATCAAGGCATCGACCAATAAATCTTCATTATAAGGATACATATATCAGCAGGAACAAGTGGCATGCATGGATACATATGTCAAAGAAAACACATGACATACATGGATACATACGTCAAGGAAAACAAGTGACATACATGGATACATATGTCAAGGAAAACAAAACACATACATGGATGCACACACTCACGATGGCATGCAGCTCATTTCTATCTATATACCTTTTAGATCCTCTACAGAACTCCTTCATCTTGTTATATATTTAGCTATCACTTCCATATTTTTTTTTCCATATTCTACCCAGCCTTTGTATCTCTGCTTCTAATTCTTGCCCCAGATGTTACTTTTTTCCCCCTCTTTTCCTATTTCCCTGTTGGTTCTAGAACAATGTCTGTTTTACAATATTTTCTGTTGGTCCTTCTTTACCGTATTACTTCAACTGTCAATTCGAGAACGATCTCTGGCGCTTTCTGTGCGCCATAACAAATATGGACGACTAATTGTCTCAGACGGTACATGATGGAAAAGCTTCGAACAAATATCTACTGATTGAGCCTTGTCTGTTACAAGCCTTCATTGCACTTAGAAGAAAACAATAGGGGATCAATAGCAGATGTCAAAAGTTACCATCTGCAGGTGAGATATTCTTTCCAGAACGTAGTCTTTCCTATGGAACTCTTGAAATCTCCGCGGTCTTGAGTAAGTTGTCCCGCCTCTTTTAGTGACATGTCCAGGCATTCTTGAATGTCTTTTGTCCAAGAACATAACGCATTTCCATTCTCTGGACTACATCCTGCTGGAAATCTAGACAACCATGGTCCTGCTATAAGGGAGATCCAGCAGGAGTTTGAGAATGAACGCTGAAGAAGAAGTATTCTTGAATTGAAAATGTGAACATGTTTTAACTGCTTGATCGCAATTTGTTTCTTTTTTAACGCGGGAGTTCATTATTGTTATTGTATTTGTTCTTATATTGACAGACAATTGGATCACAATCAAATCACATGCCTCTCTGATGGAGCAGTTCGACACTTAAAAAATATGGAAATTCTGTAAGTACATTTAGTGCACATATTAGTATTGTCTCTTCTTTCTGATTCTTATCTTTTTCACTTTAGTACACAAGAGATACATATAGTTTATATATGTGGTCGGGACTATAGCGGTGGACGCCTGTGATCACGTCAATAGCTACTCAGAACAACAAATACGATCACGCAACATTCATCCTGGAACAATTCAGATGTGCAAAATTGGAGTTTAGCGTGCTGTTCGAGCAACTGTAATAAACTGGCTGCGACGCACAGTCTACTATAGTGATATGGCTACGAACATCGGCCGTAGCTTAATTGATTGGGTTGGTTGGTTGGTTGCTTTCCCCAGTAATTGCGAGGGATTTGCTCTTACTTCCTACGTGCAGTGATGTGGTTTCTTGGAGCTATCTTTCATAACCAGGAGACTTCAGCTTTTGTCTTATTGTAATGCCTTTTGAAGGAGCCTTCTCCTCAGAGGGGGAATACGTCACGAGATGAGCTGATAGTCTTCCAGGGTCACCCATTGTATGTCTTTCCTTCGTCGAGGCGCTTCTTAGCCAGTGAGCGATTCCTCATGTAAGAAGACCATTACATTACCAACCTTCGTGTCTCTAGGTCCCAAACCAAATTTATTCTGTATGAGCCGTGTAGGGCAATGACGACAGTAGAATTAGACTTAGGGTTGATACGCCTTCCTAGACGAGGCGCTGCTTTGCCAAACACGTCGGGGATCTAGAATTTGACCTCTACATTTCTCACCCACTCGCTTCGTCCGTCTGTGATGGCCTTCCAACATATTGCCAGACTCGGCCTGTGTTTTGACTCTCCGCCATTGCTTTTATCACTCAAAGAATTAGGAAGATTGCGGACGAGTAGCTTCGCAGTCGGTGACAAGTCTCGTGTAAGAAGGGTGTCATTCTCCTCTATATCCTTGGGTAGTGAGTGAACCCAACTATCTCTGTATGGGCAGTGTTGGGCAATGGCGACAATCAATTTAGACTAGGTTTGAGATGTCCTCGAAGACAAGGACTTGTTTTCCGTCTAGGTTGCCCACAGCGTCCAGAGTCCGAGTCACAGGACTGCTTCGGACAGAAGCTTTGAACAATGTGCTCTCCAACATTTGTTCAATGCTTTTCCTATGTGCAATGGGGTTTTCCTGTATTACATTTTTTTTTGCCATGCCCAGGGCTGAATGTTGACGTTGGCGCATCCATTACCTCAGTCATGACTCCTACTTTGAATGGGGTCAATTGTGGTGGTACAGGTGGACTACTGTATGTTCTCGAGCATGAACAGCACATCCACCAGTCCGTCTCGTTCTGTATGATTGTAGCTTCGATGCCACTATATCATTTAATATACACTGCGCTGTTCTCTTCTGAGTGTTGCCTTTTCCAGATTCATTAAGTACTCTTAGGATCACCATATCTTAGCGAGATCTACCCATGTCGGGACATTAACATTAGCCGTCCTTCCAATATTTCTGCTTTTTTGGCCGGCGTAGTGGTCTCGGAGGTATTGCCTGTCCCTTTGCAGACAACTCTCATTTCATCTACAGCCACATACACGAGTCTAAGAGTGTTGGCCAGGATGACAGCAGACAGCAAGAGCAGCTGTATTTCTATTTCCAGAGCGCACCACGAGGAGGTACTTTTAGGATCTTGATTATCTGCTAACCCTGAGTCCACTCGAGATCAATGCGAAACCCGTTGCACCTCAGTGTAATTGGTAACACATGGAATATATAGGTTCTACCGCTAAAGTTGAATGTGTCTGACCAATGCACAACAACCCAAAACAACACATTTCGGTTCACTCTGGACTATAACCTGCTGGAAATTGGTTGTTCTTCAAGTTTGTTTGTTTGTTGTGCGTTCGCTCCATTGTAACCAGCACGGATATCCGTGCGATTTCCGCCGGGAGCGTGATTACGTTGTGCCACCGTTATGCGCCTTGTAGGCCTAGCACATCCGATTTCGGCATGGTTCTTCAAGTGATATCCAGCGAGATTTTGAGATCTAATACTAAAGAACTATTTTCATGACTGTTTGAATATGCTAACCAAAGTTAGTCATTGTTTAATTAGTTCTTTGTAGATCAAAGATATTTTACTTTAAAACAAACACTACATATTAAAGAATGCTCAGTCCAGGTATTCTAGCTAAAATTATTTTCTAGGCAACATTTACGTTTGTTAGTTGGTTACAGTTCTAAACCAATGGTTCCCAATCTATTTTGACCAGTGGCCCGCCTTTTTTTTACACATTGTATTCAGTTGCCTCCCTGATGTCTAAAATAAAATTATCTTTTTTTTGCAAGTTAGTAAGATTTTCTGTTGATAAGAACTTTATTGTTTACAGTTTAAATAATTACCTTCTTATGACATCCATTTGTAGGTCTGTGGCTCCTAATTTAAAGAATAATTTGTGATATTCCTACTAATCTCCATGGCCCCCAAGAGCTCCATGTTGAGAGCTACTTCTCTAAACAATCTAGATGTCATATTACCTGCATCTGAATTCGAATCAGTTATCTTTAGCTTCTGTGGCTTGCCACTACCGTCAAGTAACACATCACTATTTGGGATTCTCATTGATAGGTAGAAATACATTATCAGGAGGCGTACAATACTCTAAAATAGGAAAATGATGACTGTGTTCAGGTCACACATCCGTTTTGATAGTATATGATTTGTGACGATAGACAATTTTAGAGAGACAAGGATAATGTATGCTCAGGACAGAGCAGGCCAGATACACCCGTAAATTTTTGAAGTTTGTGAAAGGAAACCAACAATATGTTTACTTTAAGATAAGGGAGACAAAAATCTTATTGAGAAATTCCTTTAAATGGCACCAATGCATCATGCATGACACAGACGAGATCAGTGGTCTATGAAATCAAAGTTTAGTAAGTGTGTGTGTGCAGGCAGGTGTATTAAACTAAAAACCAGATATAAATGTGTGTATAAATCAATATATATTGAACCAGAACTCACAAATAAACAAGTGTACTTACAGACAAATGTATTGAACTAGAAATTAGAGATACATGTGTGGGCGAACAAATCATCATCATCATCAAGTGCCGTCTCCGCAACGAAGGTTGGCTGCAACGTATCTCCAACATCTCCTGTCTCTTGTCTTGGTGGTGCACTCTGCTAGACTGTAACCTGTCCATCGTGTAATGTTACTCTCCCACTTGTATCTCTGCCTACCTCTTGCTCGCTTCCCTTTGACTTTACCCTCAAGTAAGGTCTTCAATAGGGTGTCATGTCTTTTAATGTGTCCAAAGTATTTTATTTGCCTGATCTTTATTTCTTTTAGTAGTTCTTTCTTCATATTAAGTGTCTTTAGCACCTCTTTATTTGTTTTCTTCTCTTTCCATGATGTTCTCCCTATTCTTCTATATACCCACATCTCAAAGGCATCAATTTTGTCTTCTAATTGTTTATTGAGTGTCCATGTTTCTGAGCCATACATTAATATGGAATAGATGTAGCATTTTATAATTCTCATTTTTAACTTGTTTGTAATTTGTTTAGATATTAATAATTTCCTCATGCCATTGAAGGTACTTTTAGCCATTCCTATTCTCCTTTTAACTTCTGTTTCACATCTGCCATCATTTGTGACTATGTATTTAACTAAAAGTCAAATATAAATAAGTGTGCCTACAGACAGATTTATTGAACTAGAAATTAGATATAAATAACTGTGCTTACAGACAGATGTATTGAACTAGGAATGAGATATAAATAACTGTGCTTACAGACAGATGTATTGAACTGCAAATGCGATATAAATAAGTGAGAGTACAGACAAATGTATTGAACTAAAAATCATATAAATTGATTCACTAAACATTTGAACTCTTTCGCCCGTGGTTTTTAATATTTCGAGTACATTTATTAGGTAAATGTCAATAATAAAAGCATTTCATAGATGCGTGTCTTGTTAAAGAAAGTTAGAAGTGGATACACTACAATGAGAATCAAGATACATTGTCTGAATCTATTCGAAGTTGATACTGATATAGCTTAAAGTGCTTCTCTCTGACAGGATCCCGAAAGAACTCACTATCATCAATCTTACATAACTCTAGATTGCTAATGAGCTGAGATACCAAAATTAATGTTATGGGGCTGGGGGGTCACCGAATTACCAAGACCACAACATCCGCATGGTTAAAAGCTCTGGTATAACCAAATTGGTATCTAACCGGATCTAACTGTAAAACATTCAGAATCGTCTGTTTCAGTTCTAACACAGCGCGATGCTTCTTAAAAGAAAGTCTTTATTATGTTGATGTATTGTTGGTTAAAGCCGTACATTTTCAGTATTTCCCAGAGTGTAGTACGGCATAGTCTATCAAAAGCTTTTCGAAAGTACACAAAGCTTATTATTATTAGTTCTATTTTCATCTCTATAGATTCTTCTACAGTTAGTTAGTTAGTTAATTAGTCAGTCAGTTAGTTAGGTAGTTAGTTAGTTAGTTAGTTAGTTAGGTAGTTAGGTAGTTAGTTTAGTTTAGTTTAGTTTAGTTTAGTTTAGTTTAGTTTAGTTTAGTTTAGTTTAGTTTAGTTTAGTTTAGTTTAGTTTAGTTTAGTTTAGTTTAGTTAGTCGTCGGATCACCATCACTGCACACTGGACACCTCCATATTTGCTCCGATCTCTCCCTGAATGTATCTGCCATTACACTTCTGCTGACAGTACCAGTTCTTTGCTGGTTGACCATCATTCTTCTGCACTTTGCAAAGTGTTCACTTCTAACAACACCGCATTTCAAACACTGATCTTTAATCCTGGCTAACGAAAAGGAATCATTGTCCACACTAGACTCACTCTCGCGTGCTATATCTCTTGAGTTTTAAACATCAGCTCGATCCATTGCCACATCGCGCATGACGCCAGCTAATTGTACATGTAACTGTGGAGTCGGTTGTGTCTAGTTCTGAAGTGTAGAATTACACATTGTTCTGATCTGTTCATAATAGTACCTATCCAAAATAGACATTGAGTTTTGGAGAAAAAAAAATGTTTGGATCATGTAATCCGGGAGGACGATGACTAATGGCACCGAGATGGATTACAATATTTGCAACAATTAAAAATAATTAAGCTCTTGGAATCATCAGATGTGGAATTTTGAAGAAATTATTTCGTGGACAAGACCACAGAATGATGTCCCTATATAAATAAGTGTATGTTGAGCACACCATTATGCACATATACAGTGGCAACAAAATACATCTCATCCAATATCCACTAAAATAATACAGTATTTAAGCGCAGTTAAGAAACCCTGAGCTGTCACCTTTGCTATTGCACCTTAAAATCAACATGGAAGTAAAGAAACAAATGATTGAGAGCATCTTTATACCAACATTATGCTACCAATGCCAGACCTGGAAACTGACATCTACACATAAGAGAAAGATCGAAACTTGCGAAATGAAATCTATAATGAAGTCTAATGGAGTCACAGTATTCGAAAAAATACGCAGTGTGAACATCAGAAAGATAATAGGCATCACATCATGCATCGAATATTTAGATAAATAGCAGATATAATTGTTTGGCCATCTTATGAGGATGAAAGATCAACATCCCATAAGAGCTTAACAAGATGTAATCAGAATACAGAGTCAATGGCAGACCTAGGAAAACAATTGATAGACAATATCAAGACCACCCTGAACAAAACAAACATGATTACACTTCAACTAAAGCAACAAATCTGGCTCTGGAATGCAGACTACATCTCCTTCACATACCCCTATGTTCAACGGCAAGTGTGCTACAAGAACACCACCACCTGCGGATAGACAATAGACAAAAAAAGTAAAACGAAAAAAAGAAACCATGGGTTCTAATGGTGACCGAAGGGCAGACTAACTGCTGCATATTGCAGAGACGTTTACTATTGCACACACGAGTGACAACATATACAATTGATAACTCATACAGCAATTTGACCTATCAAGAAATTTTAGATGATACGCCGTTGAATGCATGTTACTTGACAGTAACATGTTTATTGTAATATCTAAAATTTTAACTCCACTTATTTGCAATAGACCAAAAACATCAAAGAATTTCGCCGACATGCACAATCCAGAGCAGGTATGGAATAAATGATAAAATTATTTTTGTGTCGGATAAAATGTAATATTGCATGCCAAAGATCTCTGCATTCAGTCTCTGAGATATTCGATTGAATGTGTGATTAACAATTTATAAATGGACTATAATTTTAAATTATATTTGAAGTTCAAAAATAATATGTTTACAGATACGTAAGAAATAAAAAGAGAAAGACGCAAACAAAAATCTTCCGTTGCTGTGATATGATCGTTTGGAAAGTCACCATTCCTGAGAAAATATTCCGCGGATTTCTTACTCTTATCGCTAAACAACCGTCTGCAAGACGAAAACGGTCATAGTTACATAATTTGAAATATCTTGTTTGAAAAGAGGCTGTTAAAATCCTTTCGTTTACAGGTTCCCAGCTTATTAACCCTTTTCATGTTGTGTTTATCATGATAACGGCCACCCCTTCGTGTGAATGTTATTTGTTCTCCCTGAATGAACTATGTGCATAGTTTCGTTGTATATTATTGTTTTACCTGAATTTATCCATTTACATTGACTTACTCCAAGAATATGTAGTTGATAATTGTTCATGTCCGTACACATTTGCACTGTTTTCCAGTTTGGAACATCGTTCTTACATTACTGTATCGAATTTTTGAATACTGTTTACAATCCAACAAATTACCGCGAACAGAAGGCATTATTAAACACAAATCCTGATTGATGATTCCGAAACTTGGACACTATTTACACTCTAACAAATTACAGCGACAATCATTGCACCCATCACTAAACATAATCTTTGATTCATAAAAATGGTGAATTCTACTAAGAAGGGTTGTTAATCCTTCGTCCAAGCGTCCATCGCAAGTAGGAGAAAACACAGCCTCCATCTTGTACCGAAAACCGGAACTCAGTGGCAGCTGCAGACATGCAAAACTTGTCACCTTTTCTGCTGATGCTAACAACCGCGTTATCTGTCATTAATTTTAGCCTTGGTCTATTCAAACTGTCAAAGACTGACAGAAGTGGATATATTAGAAATAATATAATTAATAATAATAAATAAGATATTCTTATTGGACTTGTCCAACTAAGGGACGATATCGAGTGGCCTCATGTAAAAGCATACCATAATGTGATCAACATTGATTATCTTCTCCTTAAACCAACACATAGACGATACACAGGGAAGTTGAATCAAACGCGGGAAGTCAAGGATAACAGAATAAGGAAGACACGTTACTTAGGAGTTTATAAATTGCATTAATTATAAAAAGACAATGAATGGATAGAGATGGACAGAGACAAAAAGGCAATGACAAGTGTAGTAATACAACTGGAGAAAACGTGTTGCGGATGGAATGGATAAGAAGAGTGGCGAATTTCACGAATTTTCTCAATTACACAAAAAACTTCATGATGCAACCATATATACACACAGCTCAGACAAAAGAGAAATGAATAAGTGTGAACAGTTTTGTAGTGCACCAGAATGGAAGGACAGTGAGAAATTGACTGCCTGCCCCACTACAACGTCGAGAATGAAAATGTATGTATGTATGTATGTATGCATCCATGTGTGTATAGATAGATGACTGTATGTGTGTGATTGTGCACGACTGGTAGGTGGTTGGAAGTGTGAATGGGTATGTGTTTGCGTGCGTGTTTGTATGCACGTACGGTTGTATGCTTATGTGTATGAATATATGCTTACATGTATGTGATGTGTGTACGATATATATATATATATATATATATATATATATATATATATATATATATATATATATATATATATATATATATATATATATATATATATTGGAACAAACACCTACGGGGATGTGTCCGGAGTGCAATAATGATGATCTGGCCACTAACTATACGTGTCTGGAGTGAAATAATGATTATCTGGCGACTAACTAACTGGATGTGAATTCCGTGCTTGATAACTAAAAAGAATATAATGTAGGCCCTATATCATATATCACAACTGTGGTATATATGTGATTGTTGTTTTGCATTATACATTCTTCTTCTGCGTTCGCTTTCTCATTACCAGCACTAAATAGTGCCGTTTCAATTGGAAATCGTGATGTACGTTGTGCTACTGGTTTACAGCGGTTCGGCGTTTTTTGCACCTTCCGTCCCAGCACATCAGATTTTGTCATTCATAACCATAACATAGAAACTGCAGAAAAATACAGCTAGAAATACAATTATTGCTAAATTCTTACCTACTGATCACGAGAAACGTATTATAATAATTATTTGGTATTTCATTTTTCTTCAATACAGAACCCTAAGTAACAACAATATGACGTCACTTGCTGCAAATTTGTTCGACAATATGAAAATGTTGAGGGTATTGTAAGTATTGTTGTTAGTTTAGCCTGCACAGTTTTGTTTCGTTGGCTATTTCTCCAACTAATTCTGTTTATTTATTTCCTTGACACACATTTTATTTGCGCAGTTGTTGCTGTTGTTTTTTTTAAATTTAAATTTTATTAATTGCTTTTCTTGATATAGTTTTGTTTGCTTCGTTGTTATGTCGTGCATATTTATGATTATTTCATTGTATATTTTACATAAGTATGTAGGTTTATATGATTTTCTCATCATTTTTTTTCCTTGTTGTGTTCGTATTTTGTGGTACAATAGTACCAATATTGTTTGTTTGCTCCAACAAAATATGGTATGGGACCAGGAACACAATTTTGCAACTATGAACCTGCTTTGACTTTGCTAGACTTCCTAGACCTTCATCTATGAGTAGTGTATCTGGGATGTGCGTCATCACAGGGAAAGATGTACACAGGCATCACACGCAGAGATGTGCTTCATCATTCCATTCACCTCCACCAAAAGTATTCCGGCACACAAGACGTGTGCCATGTCTGCCATATTTGGAAAGACTTGTCGGATCCTCACGTCCTCGATTGGATGGTTTCATTTCAGGTTTCCTGTTCCTCTAGTTGTTTTATATGCGTCGGTTCGACATACAACATCAAACCAATGAGACCTTGCTGGTCCAAGTAACAGGACATAGGTTCTATGACGGAGTGCAAATCCACAAGTCGGTTAGCCATCTACTCGAAAGGAGGGAGGGGGGGGGTGATCAATAGCAGAACATTACAACGTGAAAACTGTAAATATATTCCACTGAATTCCACTTCTTTTTTTTTAAATTTTCTTTCTCTTCGCTTTATACCCCTTTCTGCCTTGCAGTGTTAGGATAGAGTAGTTCTCTGGAGATGGCTTTTAGTGTGCTTAATATATATTTGTTTTTGTTGATTCTTTTATTTCTGTAATCCATCGTTTGCAAGGTATGCCCTGGCTTTGTATCCATCGTGTCTGTATAGTAATACTTTGTGAGGGGCACTGTCTGATGGTAGTCTGGAAGCATGCAAAAACCACTTAATCTGTTATGTTATGATGTAATCCAGGATTGGCAGTTGTGTTTGTTAGTCTTACGATGTTTTCGTTCCTGATTCTGTCTCTTATTGTTAATCTGAAAATTCTACGTAGACAAGTCATTTCTGTTGTGACAAGTTTTCTTTTGGATTCTGTTGTTAGTTTCCACGTTTGACATTGGTAGTATAGTGATGGTATGATAATCGTTTTATATAGTGCAGTTTTGCTGTTCATGCACACATATGTGTTTTTGAAAACAGATGGCATTTTCCCAAAGATCCGGCACGAAGACCAATGGTGCATCTATGTATGGATGTCTTTGTTGTTTTCCCCATGTTTGATATGATGCTTCCAAGATAAGTGAATTCTTTCACTGTTAAAGTTTTCTATCAGTATATATCCATTGTCATTTTTCCTGTTCGTTATATCACCAAATGGTCCTAGATATTCTTCTATGCCGTATCTGTCCTTTCCTAAGTGGGCGTTGAAGTCTCTCATGACATTTTCGTCTCTGTTTACTATGTTCATTGTGTCATTTAAATTGTCAAAAAATTATTCGTCACACCCAACTTCATTGTTTCGAGCATCACATGTTTTTTTCTACTTGAATATATGTTGTACTTACACCGTTTACTATCACAACAACTGTTATTATCCTTTCTGATACGTACTTGATATCCACTATTCCTTTCGAGGTCAATGGATCTATTATAAATCCAATCCCATGTTTAATGCGTGTATTTCAGTCAACTCCAGCATAGAGTCGTGCGTAATTTACATGCAGTTGTTTACATCCAACACCTTTAATTCTGGTATCTGCCAGGTCTAAAATTAAAATATTTCTTTTCTTCATTTCTTCTATAATATCTTCTACTTTGTTTCTTAATCCACAAATATTTGTTGTTCCAAATTTTATGGTTTCTTTACGTTTGATTATCGTCTTCAGAGAACTCTCCATGTTTCTACGAGCCTTTTAGTTCTACAATGTCGGTTTGCTAGACCTGTCACAATGTTGTTTCAGCATCTCCAAATGGATAAACCATATTCTAATCTATCCCATTCAGAAAATAAAACACGTAATATATGTTGAATATCCAGATGAATATCCAGAAAGCACTGAAGCACCGAACTATTATTCCATTTGGGCGAGCCTGATAGCAACCATCCCCCACCATTAACCGGAACATTTTGCTATGACCAGTATAGTGTTATGTCTCTTTATATGACCAAAAAACTCAGCTGTCTAGTTATGTTGTTTAGGAGCCAGCCCTCTTCGACGTTTAATTGCTCTTGAATTAAGAAAAGAAAAATGACAATATAAACAAAACCTGCGTGCATAGTGTCCAAGCCATTTGCATTGTTTAAAGAAATCGATGGTTAGACATCGAGCCGAAGAACTTTGTTTACTTGTATAATAATAATAATACCTATAAACTGTCAAAATCGTAGGGATGCCACGCTGGATACATCACCACAAAAAGCTCCACACACACCTCTATCCTCAGCCATTCTGAGGAGTGTAATAAAATTATGACAAGAACATTCCTTGATGTTATTAATCCATGATTTTCTTTATTTTCATCTTCTCATTCCAAACTCGACTGTTCCTTGCAAAATAATTTTAGAAAGTGATTAGTGTCTTGTTACTTATCCAAGCTAAACAAATGTACGCTGTTTCACCACTGACAAAATTGGTTTTTGATAACTGCATGTTAGCTTATTTTGTGCTGAACGTATATATTTGTCGTGTTTTCTATATAACTAATTCTCAACAGAAGTCTGTAGCACTTGTGTTCAAAAGCCTAAATCCCCATTTCCGTATGCATTGAGTGTCCAGTTTTCACATCCGTATAAACGTATACTTAACCCTAGTGATCTGAATATATTTTGTCGTTGTGTAACCGGCCCGAGAGGGGAACTAAGAATAGCAACACTGTTTAACTTCCATGCATGTCGTAAGAGGCGACTAAGGAGGTTATGAGAGGGAGTTGGCTGTCTCATTCCATATAGGGTCAGTGATCCAAATCCATGCTGAAGTCGGATGTATCCGGCCGAAAGGTGCAAATAACAAAGCAATACTGTAAACGATAACACAACTCATTCCGTTCTCTGGACTATATCCTGCTAATCTGCAAGAGTTTGAGAACGAACGCAGAAGAAGAAAAAGAATAGATTTATCTTTACTGTAATACTGATCTTACTTTTCCAAACAATATTCAACATTGCCATTGCAGCCATCTCGAGTCTTAACTTAATCTCAGTTCCTGAGTTACGATCATCACATATCTGGGACCCGAGATATTTGTAGGTGGTAACTTCTTCACGTTTGTGACCGTTTAACTGGATGTTTGTGGGATCTTGTTTAATCTATAATCAATATATTGCATTTATCAATGCTAATGTCTATTGAAAATACTTGACTACGTCTTCCAATTTTGAGATGAGTTCCTTGAGTTGAGATTCGGAATAAGCTAAGAGATCGATATCATTGGCATATGCAAGTTACAAAGTGATTTACCGCCAATAATTATTGATGTCTGGTGATCTAGCAATGCTTCTTGCATTATATGTTTGAAATGCACTTAAACGAAATGTCGGCTGATTATAGCTTAAAACAACGAAATTACGTTCTCTAAGTGGTACACTCGACAAGTGATGTTGTGAGGGACGAAATTACGTTCTCTGAATGGTATACTCGACAAGTGATATTGTGAGCAACGATGAAAATATAGGGCAAACTCGAGTACAAAAGACAATATATAATCCATTTGAACCTATTTTTATAAGACAATATAACAAAATTACATTCACGTATAACATTAATTTAAATAGTTTGTATCTTCATACTTCTTATTGTTGCCTTCCAGAAGAATCAATGACAACAAATTGGTCTGTGATTGCCATCTAGCGTGGTTTTCTCGGTGGCTACGCAGGAATCCAACTTTAGCACTATTCACTGAGTGTCATCAGCCTCTTCATTTGCGCAACGCTGAAATTTCAGAACTGCAAGAAGATGACTTCAAGTGTGACGGTATGTATCTACACATTTCATAAATATATTTATTATACTGTTTCCATGCTCGAGATTTACCACAGACACACAACAATAAACATGTTAATGAGCTAGTCAGCATTATAATGACATTATAGTGCTGGGAAGTCTGTGGATCTTCGATCCACCCTGAGCCAAGTTATATACACATACATATTTCATACAACTGAAATGGGTCCAACTGCATGAGCCCATATACCGCTGGATCAGCAACCAACTAACCAGCTAGTCAGCAATTCAAACCGCTCTATCAGTACAATATAACAATGACAATACAGACAGTTCCTGAATTTAACATTGGTTGTCACTCGGCAATTTATTATGTAACTCAAAGTCTCAACAATGTAAACGTAGTTATTATTAATTTAGTTGTTCATAGGAGATGCATACATAAACATTAATTCTCAACAATTTAACACTGGATGTCAATATGTGATTCAATCAACAACTCTAGGTCTCAACAGTAACACAACACGATATCTTGTATCTGACTTTCGTTGGAGCATAGCTCTACATAGCCTTCCAACTGTTCATGTCCTCATCTAGTACTTCCAGTTCCGGATCAGTTCTCTTCTATTTTCTCTTAAGTTATGTTTTGTTCATTTTATTGGCTTACACTTTGCGTATGTAAGGTCATTTAAAAAAAATAATGTTCTTCACATAGTGACTTAGTGAATTTTTAAATCAGTGAAATAGGCAATTAGTGAAATAGTGAATTAGAGTGAAATAGTTCAATAATAAAATTTAAAAATTAGAAACAGATTAATTAGTGATGAAAGAGTGAAAGAATCGAGAAAGAGTGCGATTTTTAAGGGGTTGCTTTGACAGAAGCTATTGTGTAAGAAATGTAAGCATATATTGTAAACATCAGCCATGACATCCATAATAAATCTGATGTATTAAATTATCATTATAGTTTCATATAGGCCCTATGTTTTGACATACATTTATGTTCATATAGTAAATTGTATTACAAAGTACATACAGCTTGTGTGTCGTCTTTCCAGCAACATTTGAGAGTCGACACTCAGTAGAATGCATGGAAGAAAATCTATGTCCACGACAGTGTCGCTGTGTTGATGGTGTTGTAGATTGTCGAGACAAGGGACTCACTCAAATACCAGACAACATTCCCGAATCTGCTATCGAAATGTGAGTATTGCTTCTGAAGTATTTGGGATCAGAATAGTTGTATCTGTAACCAAAAATGATATTATCTTTCTTCTTCTTCTGCTTCAGCGTTCATTCCCGCTGGATCTCTCTTGTAGCAAGACAATGACCATACTAGATTTCCAGCACGCTGTAGTTCAGAGAATGGAAATGAGTTGTGTTGCCGTTTTATTCACGTCAATGGCCCAACACATCCAACTGTGGCTGTACCTTGTTTTATTTATCATTTCAAAATTTGTCTGCCCTTTTTCTAAGTTTTACCAATATTTATGATGTAACCAGGAGATCGAAATGCGGTGTAGTGGTTCACGTGTGGCTGCGAATGCGCCTTCGTTCCCCCCCCCCCCTAACGTTTTATTTAGAATGCCAGTTTATGCTCAATATGACTGTTTTGTGACATCCACTCCTAACAGTCTTTAATAATACATTAATACATTATTAATAACAATTCACAATGTAACCGTTTTTTGCTCCATTTTCGACATTAGCAACACAATGTCAATTGTCATTCAAAGACACTCATTTTGCTAGTATACAACTTGTATAGAAGTACATATAACATAATGTCACTTCTAATTTTAACACAACAATTTTGCTAGCATATACCTTGTGTAGAAGTAAGTACAACACATATACTACACTCATCCACTGTGAGTTTTTGAGGGTACTCATAACATTACTAAGCATACACGACGTATATGCCATCTTGAGAATGTTTTGGCTGTGGACTAAACACGAACAAGCTTTCAGACAGACATGAAAATCACACATCAGCATCACACTGTAAAAGTATTTCCTGTCAATTCACAATATGAGAAATGCAAAAGCTGTGTCGCTACCGTAGAGGTAATTTGACGCCCACTCCCCAGTCTACATCAACTGACCATCCAACTTCTATGTGATTCCTCTCAGGAAACAGTCATTTTCACTATCGGTTATGACTGTCCGGGAGTGGGGTACTCACATTTCTACAAACTGTCCCTAGAGTCAGACTGTCAGGAAACCCCATCTTTTTATCTTAATTAATCAAATAGCCGGTCCTGTCCTCTCGCGTCAGGTGGCCATCGGAGAAATTGTAGACGTTGATGAAACACAATTATCAGGAGAGTTTAAGATGGACAGCCGACACGGATTTATCTGTTGGAACAGAGACTAGCAGGAAACAAACGAAAGACATCACCAGAAACAAAGCATATTCACGGAATGTGAAAGGTTTTTGTATTATAAGTACAATACTAGTGTTCAATATTCAAATCACTGTTCTGTCCACTCATCTCAAAAGAAAATATCCAGAATGAGAGAAAAAGGCTCCAGCAGCTACATTGTTAGTGATCAGATGATAATACTTTCAGTAAGAAGGGTAGAACGTCTGGACATGACATGTACAGAACAACAATTTAAATCAGTTTTTCAATTAACTATAGGTATGTGCTTTCACTAGCGAACTTATCGGAGATATTCAGTTTCTCATTTCTATGGATCTTTGTTTCTGTAGTTTCCTGTACAAACACTCAACAGGAGCTTAGATATGGTTGTGTGCCGTCACCCAATCTGTTTATTTGATGTGTACTCCATTGAGGAGTTTTGGAAAATATTGTGTTAGGTCCCAGAAGTTGACAACCTATTTTGGGTCGGTGGATCGGATTGAGGATTTTCTTACGTTGAATATGGTCAAAAATGTCCATTATAAGTCTCTTGGAGCTCCCAATAATGTTTTGCTATCTCGATTGGGGGAGGGGGGGTTGATGGGTGCATATAGTATTTTTAGATTCTCCTGGCGGACCAGAAAAATGGTTTCACGAGCAGTATTTTGCCTACACCAGTTTAGGTCCATATTTTCTCACACCAATTTAGGTCCATATTTTGCCCACACCAGTTTTAGGCTCATATTTTTCATTGACTAACGGGATACCTGAGATGATGTAGCTGGCATAACGTCAGTAACTTTATATATTTTATTAGATTGAAAAGTCGTAGAGGATTGGCTTCATTTAACTATAGTTATTTCATGCACTCCATCGTTCTCAAAGAAACGGCATACCGAAAGGACCACTCGAAGTACGTAGTTTGAAACGATAATTCCCAAGGATTTTCGGAACAAATAAATATCATATGTAAATAAGATGTCGCGAGCGGAACTCGAACCCAGGAACTCTTAAGCACAAAGCGATCGGCTTAACCACTAATCCAGAAAGATACCTAAAGATACTTTCGTAGAAATGGTTGCGATTTCATATGGTTTTATTGACGTATGAACTGTTAGTGATCTGCAAAATATCACCAGTTGTTCTTAAAATTCACTGTGTCCGACCAAGATGGATGTATCGGGCCATTGTCGAAAATGAAACGGCGACATAAAGCTTTTCCATTTCCTGGACTACATCATGCTGGAAATCTAGTAATACCACTGTTCTGCTACAAGAGAGATCCAGCGGGAGTTTGAGAATGTACGCTGAAGAAGAAGAAGAACTGAATGTGTGTAATGAAATAGTGAGACCCATACAGACAGTACAGGAATATCATATGGAGGGCATAATATACACAACATGCGATATACTGATGACATCATTTGTATTCGTAAAACAATGAAACAATGTTACAAGAAATGATAAATATCGTTGTAGAAGACAATTACCAGCTGGGGGTAGGTGAACAAATTTGATTTTAATATTTGGCTATTTTGATAACAGCAAGTGAAAGATGTATTTCAAAAGTCAAATGTAAAGTAACCCAAGCAAAGGCGAGACTTCACAAAATGAAGAACATCCTGCGAAACATATTTTTGCTGTCCGTGCAAAAATCTCTTCATCAAATCAAGACACTTCTTGGAGATTAAACGAAAGCAATCCTGATATATGGAAGTAAACCATGAACAATTAGTAGAACAGTAATACGTTATATGAAGAAAAAAACAGAAATATTATTTTATAGAAGAGTGATATGAACAACATGAACAATTGATCATTTAATCTGTACCTCTTGTGGTGAGATACGTTCTTGTCAACCATTGACACTGAGTCCACATGACACTGTGGAGTCCGCATGGTAGTGTTCAAGTTGAATGGTATTAGAGATGGAGAAAATCGTGTCATTGTTCAAGTTAAAGATTATAAGGGATAGAGAAAATCATGTCAATGTTCGTGTTTAAGATTATAAGGGATAGAGAAAATCATGTCAATGTTCGTGTTTAAGATTATAAGAGATAGGGAAAATCAAGTCAATGTTCGTGTTTAAGATTATACGGCATGGAGAAAACAATGTCAATGTTCGTGTTTAAGATTATAAGAGATAGGGGAAATTATGTCAATGTTCGTGTTTAAGATTATAAGAGATAGGAAAAATCATGTCAATGTTCGTGTTTAAGATTATATGGGATAGAGAAAACAATGTCAATGTTCATGTTCATAAGGGGTGAAGAAAACCATGGCAATGTTCAATTTAAAGATATCGAAAGAAAGAGAGAGAAAAGGTAAGACCTAAAAGAAAATTTGGTATTTTAAAACTGGTAAGAAGCTCAAATCGTCCCCTGAGTACAACATAATGGTCACGTGTATAAGTATTTTGTGGTACAATCGATGGTTGAATGCGAATATTTAACCATGATAAAGTTTGTTATTAGACTTCTGAGAACCCAAAATTTGACTTCCACTCATATCTCACGGGAGACTTGAAAGCCGCGTCGACGGATTTGTTCTGATTTGTGATCGTATTTCCATTCAACCCTCCGTTACGACGCCGGATAAGAAAGATAAACTGTGCAGTTGTCTCTCCGTAATCGACTACCGCTGAGCGACTGAAGACTGAACGAGCCCACAAAAACCGTCAATAGAATGGAATGTCTTGGTATTTGATTATCGGCTCTGGTGACAAATGTATACCGAATAGTAAACCAAACAGATCAAATATATCGGTTGTTTACACTTGAATTCATCTGTGCCTATGAAATCGAGGAGAACATTGTTGAAACCAAAGCGGTTAGAGATATTGGAGAGAACGCGGATTCAACACGCCCTCAGAGAACAACATGAATATACATGTCCTTTATTGGAACTTACAGGGAATAAGAAGAGAGCAGGGCGACAGAGGTATTACTGGCCAAGAACAAATGTGGAAGAGGTAACAGAATTGGAAACTTCATAGGCGGAGCGGAGGAAGACCCCTACAAAAGGATTCAGTGAAAAGTGTCAGTTGCAGGCATGTATTTCACTTAGATGTTCAAGGTACTCTGTACTGTCGTTAACATTGTTGGAATGGGGTGGGAGTCACTAGTCTCATTTATAACGAAATATGAACATAAATAGCTTTCAGCGGATCCACATACAACACAAGGCAATCCATGCCTTCAAGTAGAGCAAATTGGATACGGTAACCGAGATATTCATGACTGCATACTCTCCAGCTCGTTAATTTGCATGAGATAAACCTACATGTGCTCAAATTAATAGTCGGTCGTTCTTTAGACACTCTTATTTGTGTCACCTTTAATGCTTGTTTCATAGCATTATACACTCTTATTAGTGTCACCTTTAATTGTGCTTCATATCAAGGTACTTAGTGTCACCTTTAATGCGTGCTTCATAGCAAGGTACTAGTATCACCTTTAATGCGTGCTTCATAACAAGGTACTTAGTGCCACCTTTAATTGTGCTTCATATCAAGGTACTTAGTGTCACCTTTAATTGTGCTTCATATCAAAGTACTTAGTGTCACCTTTAATGCGTGCTTCATATCAAGGTACTTAGTGTCACCTTTAATGTGTGCTTCATATCAAGGTACTTAGTATCACCTTTAATGCATGCTTCATAGCAATACACTCTGATTAGTGTCACCTTTAATACGTGCTTCATATCAAGGTACTTAATGTCACCTTTAATGCGTGCTTCATAGCAAGGTACTTAGTATCACCTTTAATGCATGCTACATAGCATTACACTCTGATTAGTGTCACCTGTAATACGTGCTTCATATCAAGGTACTTAGTATTACCTTTAATGCGTACTTCATATCAAGGTACTTAGTATCACCTTTAATGTGTGCTTCATAACAAGGTACTTAGTGTCACCTTTAATTGTGCTTCATATCATGGTACTTAGTGTCACCTTTAATTGTGCTTCATATCAAGGTACTTAGTGTCACCTTTAATGCTTTCTTCATAGCATTAAACACTCTGATTAGTTTCACCTTTAATTGTGCTTCATATCAAGGTACTTAGTGTCACCTTTAATGCACGCTTCACAGAATTAGATTTTGTAGTTGTTTTAACATTGCATTTTTGAAAATATCCCATTCTTTTTGGATGGTATCAGTTTCTTTTGGTAGAGTTTGAAAAATTAGAGTCATTTCCTTATATAATTCATCGCTTTTTATTGTTTTTTCTAGAATTTTTAAAGTTTAGAACTTTTTCCTGCCATTGTCTTGTTTCTTTTCTTTGTGTTATTCTTATGTGTTTGCTTTTCTCAGTGAGCATAACAGGTCTGTGATTGTGTAAATGTCTATGTTTTGGAAAACTCTTGCATCACTGATGTGTCTCTTTTGTCTTTGTCTAACGAGAATGAAATCAATTTGGGATGATTGTAGTCTAATGAACTGTCATTTAGTTATAAACAGTACAACTACTAATGCTAGCGTAACCATCGACATATATAAGACATACTGGCTCATAGTTAATTATCCTTCTAAAATGACTAATTTGTCTTTGTCCGTGATCTTCATTGGCAGTCGACACAAAATATACGCAGTTAACAATGAAAATCAATTGAAAAGTCAAATGCATCACTTTAGAAGGATATTTCATTCATTTCGTTTCTTCAACATTGTATGATGGTGTGTGGCAGTAGGTCTTATACGTGTCGATGGCGCAAAGAACTTCTTAACCAAATATCTGAAAACAAGATTATTGGAAAGCAACAAAATTCAGACAAATATAGATATGTTATTGGTAAGAAATGAAAGATATTTATTAAATCAGAGAAATTAAATCTCTTAGACGCATAAAGGTGACTTCTGTTTAAAGGATGTTCTAGAAGGAACGATTGAATATCAAGATTGACAATATATCACTAATGTGCAGACAACATCACGGGGTGCACAAATGTACATTTATCAGTCTGGCATGTCAGGAGACATGTCAATACTAAAATACTATAAGAAGATATAATGAATATTAATATAAAGACTAATATAATAGAAAGCTACCTTTCAAACGAATTGGGTTGTGGAAATACATGCTGAATCTTAAAGGGCTTAAAATGCCTAGATAATTACTTCATTGTACTCAGGTAATCCCATATTTAATCCGTCCCTCTAATCCGTCCTTCTCAGCGTGTAGGCAAGACACCTGCCGAGAGTACCGATCATAACACGTAACTCCTTAGATTCAAGCGATAACGATATTCCTAATGGACCTCCGAAAAAACTCCATTTATAAACAAGATGTTGGGAACTGGATTTGAACCCACGACCTCATGAGCACAAATCGAATGACTTAATCAATATGCCTGGGAAATCCCCAGCTTGCTAGTCCGATTTGATCAAGTATGAATCTCTCATTTTTTTAAATTCCTTCTTCTTTTATTATTCCAGAATTTGAATTTATGAAAATATACGATCCTAACCCGTGATATTTTTACCAGAAAATTTTAGCTAAACAAAGATAAATAAAAGTATGAATATGTGCGACTGTTTCAGACGGCTTGAGGAGAATCACATAACACAGATTCCATCAAGGGCATTTGCAGATCTAGCCAGCTTAAAACGAATGTAAGTCTTATAGACTTTATTCTGTTAGTCTATTGTTGCACAGGTAAAACAGTATTGTTGGGTTATTTACATGTTTATGTTATCATGTCATTATTTTTCTGTTATCATTACTTTAGTTTCATGTTATCATTACTTTAGTTTCACGTTAGCATTTCTTTAATTTAGTATTAACATTTTCTTTTACTTTTGTATTATTTATTTTTATTTGTTATTTTATCATTTTTATTTTTTTTTTTTATTTTTTTTTGCGTTTTCGTTTCTTTATCTTCATGTTATCGTTCCTCATTTTTGTGACTTTCTTTCCTTCAGTATGTGTTATCGTGTCTTAGTTTTGTTTAGTATTACCTTACTTCTGTCTTGCTACGTGTATGTGTTATAACTTTTTGTTTTTACATAGTAGGCACCTTTCCGTCTTTTTAGACAACAGTATTATTCCTGTATTATAACAATTTAATCTACGATCCATGACGATGATTCATGTGTCTCACAATCTGAGCCACAAAGAGTCTTCCATGGTAAGAACAAGAAATCTCATGTCTACTTGTACCATCCTATGCTGTTGTTTGTATTCTTAGACGTGCAGCCATTAAAACTAGCTGCTATCACTTTTCCCTTTATACCATTCCGGATCTTCCCCCTCTGTACAGCAGGTTTTATGTTATAATGTTCCCATGATTCCGTATATATTCCTTATCTGCATATTGAGTTTGCATACGTCTTCGTACAGAAATAGAGGTTCACCCTAACATCTTTCCCCAGACTAATTCTCTTATCAAGTAAAACTTTCGATATCAGACTAATTCTCTTATCAAGTAAAACTTTCGATATCAGACTAATTCTCTATCAAGTAGAACCTCCGATATCAGACTAATTCTCTATCAAGTAGAACCTCCGATATCCGACTAATTCTTTATCAAGTAGAACCTCCGATATCAGACTAATTCTCTATCAAGTAGAACCTTCGATATCAGACTAATTCTCTATCAAGTAGAACCTTCGATATCAGACTAATTCTCTATCAAGTAGAACCTTCGATATAAGACTAATTCTCTATCAAGTAGCACCTTCGATATCAGACTAATTCTCTATCAAGTAGAACCTTCGATATAAGACTAATTCTCTATCAAGTTCAAGTAAAACCTTCGATATCAGACTAATTCTCTATCAAGTAGCACCTTCGATATCAGACTAATTCTCTATCAAGTTCAAGTAAAACCTTCGATATCAGACTAATTCTCTATCAAGTAGCACCTTCGATATCAGACTAATTCTCTATCAAGTAGCACCTTCGATATCAGACTAATTCTCTATCAAGTAGAACCTTCGATATAAGACTAATTCTCTATCAAGTTCAAGTAAAACCTTCGATATCAGGCTAATTCTCTATCAAGTAGCACCTTCGATATCAGACTAATTCTCTATCAAGTAGAACCTTCGATATAAGACTAATTCTCTATCAAGTTCAAGTAAAACCTTCGATATCAGACTAATTCTCTATCAAGTAGAACCTTCGATATCAGACTAATTCTCTATGAAGTTCAAGTAAAACCTTCGATATCAGACTAATTCTCTATCAAGTAGAACCTTCGCTGTCAGACTAATTCTCTATCAAGTTCAAGTAAAACCTTCGATATCAGACTAATTCTCTATCAGGTAGAACCTTCGATATCAGACTAATTCTCTATCAAGTTCAAGTAAAATCTTCGATATCAGACTAATTCTCTATCAAGTAGAACCTTCGATATTCGACTAATTCTCTATCAAGTTCAAGTAAAACCTTCGATATCAGACTAATTCTCTATCAAGTTCAGGTAAAACCTTTGATATCAGACTAATTCTCTATCAAGTAGAACCTTCGATATCAGACTAATTCTCTATCAAGTAAAACCTTCGATATCAGACTAATTTTGTTATCAATCAGAACCATCGATATCAGACTAATTTTGTTATCAAGCAGAACCATCGATATCAGACTAATTCTTTTAGCATGTATAACCTTCGATATCAGACTAATTCTCTACCAAGTAAAACCTTCGATGTCAGACTAATTCTCTTATCAAGTAAAACTTTCGATATCAGACTAATTCTCTTGTCAAGTAAAACTTTCGATATCAGACTAATTCTCTTGTCATGTATAACCTTCGATATCAGACTAATTCTCTTGTCATGTATAACCTTCGATATCAGACTAATTCTCTTATTAAGTAGAGCCTTTCATATTTTGCAAACTTCCATCATCATGGTGTGTAGTGTGCACACGTTGTCCCTTTAATTATGTTAATATAATATTGTCTTATTTTTTCTATCAAATAGTACCATTACTGTCTATTGCAATGCTACCTGGTAAATTGGATTGTTACCTAAGCCTATAGTCTGTCGTGTCCCATTGAAACGAAATATAAACCTGTGTTTTACGTCTAAGTCTAATTGTCGAAGGTTTTACTTGAACTTGATAGAGAATTAGTGTGATATCGAAGGTTCAACTTGATAGAGAATTAGTCTGATATCGGAGGTTCTACTTGATAAAAAATTAGTCTGATATCGAAGGTTTTACTTGATAAGAGAAATTTAAGTCTAATTGTTGTTACGTTTCACGCAGTTACCTTGTATTGATTGTCATATTGTTAGCTAAGCACATTCCCATTTTCCACGTATGGCATGTCCTCTATCGTACTGCATCTTCTCCGTCTTTCAAGCACTCACGTCTTTGATTTTAGACACTCCCGTCCTTGATGTTATACATACACTACCTTGATTTTTATACATACAAGGACTGACTTCCTCATTTTTTCTAACATGAATTAAGAAGTTAAATCTCTATTTCATATGTGTATGTTGAACAGATAGACTTATATTAATTTACAGACCTAGTCTACACACTTTTGCGTTAGATGGTAAAAGCAGAAATTACAATTTTAACAGCCAAAAACAAAATTACCATCACTCTAGAGAAAATAAAAATCTGACAACTGTCCATGTATCCACGGCCTGCGGAATCAGTAACCAACCACGAAATAGTTAGAGATATAGGTGTTGAAGTGATAATAAAATAGTGGATATATACCCGATGTAAAAGTGATAAAAACAAAGTGATAATAACAAAGGGCACAGGAACAGTACGTCCAATTACACGAGGCACGTTCATAGACAGTGGAACACCTCGTGCGAGACAGACGTGAGCAAAAATCGTCTGGGCGAAGAGTCACCACACACACGCGTGCCTGGCGACAGATAGGGAGTCTGTCACAGGCTAGGGTAGCCCACCCGAATTGTCATGGCATGCCGAAATCGGATGTGCTAGGCCTGCAAGACGCATAAGGTGGCACAACGTAATCACGCTCCCGGCGGAAATCACATGGATATCCGTGCTGGTTACAATGGAGCGAACGAAAAAGAAAAAAATATCATGTGTCTTGGTCTATTTGAAACGCTTTCAGTGAGGTATTTAATGAGTCCTTGTTTTTCTTCTTTTGGCCACCTTGAGATCGTTTACCCTTCTCCAGCTCACCATAGAGAAGTATCTTTGGCAGGCGATAGTCTGGCATACGTACCAAATTACCTGCCCAACCACTCTGTGTCTACATCAGGATAGTGTTGATGCTGGGGATACCAGATCTGTCAAGGACAGTGGTATCTGGAATCGTGTCTTTTCATCTGATGTCCATAACGTTTCTGAGACAAGTTGTGAAAGTGATTGATTTTCCTCACATGACGTCTATACACAGTCTATGTTTCGATATCCTATAACAGCACTGGAAGTACCACTGCTCTGTAGACTTTCAGCTTAGTTTGTAGGTTAATGTCATTTCTACGCCAAACATTTGCGTACAATCTGCCGAAAGTGGTGCTTGCCTTGGCGATCCTTGTATAAACTTATCATTAACGTTGGCATCTTGTGATAACGTACTACCTAGGTATGTGAATGTATTCACAACTGTCAGTGATATGCCATTTACCTTTATGCAGGGCTCGAGATAGCTTTTGCCAGGAGCTGGTTGTAACATGACTTTTTTCTCAGTGTTAATAGTAAGTCCGAAGTTGGTACAGGCTTTGGAGAATATGTCTATAATAATTTGTAGATCAGCCTCAGAGTTGGCATTTAGGGCACAGTCATTAGCAAATAAGAGGTCCCTGAAATAGTGGATATATACCACTATATATATATATATATATATATACTACTACTAGTGAAAAACTGCATTTAACCGCTGGCCGTAGTAAATTCCTGAGAAAGATACAATCTCGTAGGATGGAGGAAAATAATACAATTATATTTAGGCGAAACTTGGATTAATACGCATCATAACATTGAGAAAGAATGGTATTCTTCTGACACTTCTTATAAAAGGACAGTTTCTAGTAACAAAGGACAATGAATAATAATAACGCATGCTCGCAGCAGTCTCAAGGGAGTGTACCATAATGCCGAACTATGTTGATCCTCGCTATTCCAACAGATGGTAGTGACTACCACACTGAATAGTCATATTCAATGAAGTCAATCGTAATTAGATGAAGTCAAAACGCCTTACCATTTTTGATAGACAGTCATCTCTTGTAATGGACAATGCATTCTAACATAACATGTAGCCCAGGAAAACCACATCCCTACTACTCTTTCCTTAGCACAAAGGATACAATAAGGAATTGGATTTTTAGAAAAAAAATATGAATTTGGACAATAATTACGTGAAACACACATTTCTGCCATATTCAATTTGAAATTGTATTACAATGAATTTCGACTATTTGGCAATACAGTTGTATGACTATCGTAACTTAGGTCATCCAGCTGATAATGAATCTGTCTAGATGTGTAGTACGTCTAAATTTATATTTTGATATAGAAGTTGTCATCGTTTTATTGCAAATAATGAAAAGTAAATCGACGAAAACTTGCATGGTTTGGGAGTGTAAGCCACATGATTTCTTGTCTACTTCTTCGTTCATTCCAAAACTACTACAAACTTGCATTGATGTTATCCATATTGTAGAATGTGTTGAGTTATAGTTTACAGCTTAGGTGCGATATATACGCCGTTTGGTTTGACACATCAGAAATCAACATGGGCTGCTTCACCCTCTATTGGATGGTATAGCCAACTCCACCCAAAACCCCTTAGTTGTCTCCTACAATATTCATGGCAGGTAAAACAGTCGTTCCTCTTTCCTGCCTCGACAAAGCACGTTCGTGTCAAAAGTAATCCTGCAGGGAACTATTGAGGTTGGAAGGGGCCGAGGAGGACAAAGAAAATCCCTAACAAACAACATCAGAAAATGATTAGATCTCAATTGTCTACATTCAACCACATCGCTGATTTAATAAATCACTGAAGTAATATACATGTTGATGGACATAACACATCATCAATAATACCTTGACGGATTATGGGCTTTACGATTGATATGTAACTGCGGAAATAAAACTGAGAACAATGTTAAGGTCTCACCTAACCTCATGCTATCACAATGTTTGTCTGTCCAGAGATATGGGAAACAATCACCTAACCTCATGCTATCACAATGTTTGTCTTTCCAGAGATATGGGAAACAATCACCTAACCTCATGCTATCACAATGTTTGTCTTTCCAGAGATATGGGAAACAATCTAACCTCATGCTATCACAATGTTTGTCTTTCCAGAGATATGGGAAACAATCTAACCTCATGCTAACACAATGTTTGTCTGTCCAGAGATATGGGAAACAATCTAACCTCATGCTATCACAATGTTTGTCTGTCCAGAGATATGGGAAACAATCACCTAACCTCATGCTATCACAATGTTTGTCTTTCCAGAGATATGGGAAACAATCTAACCTCATGCTATCACAATGTTTGTCTGTCCAGAGATATGGGAAACAATCTAACCTCATGCTATCACAATGTTTGTCTTTCCAGAGATATGGGAAACAATCACCTAACCTCATGCTATCACAATGTTTGTCTTTCCAGAGATATGGGAAACAATCACCTAACCTCATGCTATCACAATGTTTGTCTTTCCAGAGATATGGGAAACAATCTAACCTCATGCTAACACAATGTTTGTCTGTCCAGAGATATGGGAAACAATCTAACCTCATGCTATCACAATGTTTGTCTGTCCAGAGATATGGGAAACAATCACCTAACCTCATGCTATCACAATGTTTGTCTTTCCAGAGATATGGGAAACAATCTAACCTCATGCTATCACAATGTTTGTCTGTCCAGAGATATGGGAAACAATCTAACCTCATGCTATCACAATGTTTGTCTTTCCAGAGATATGGGAAACAATCACCTAACCTCATGCTAACACAATGTTTGTCTGTCCAGAGATATGGGAAACAATCACCTAACCTCATGCTAACACAATGTTTGTCTTTCCAGAGATATGGGAAACAATCTAACCTCATGCTATCACAATGTTTGTCTGTCCAGAGATATGGGAAACAATCTAACCTCATGCTATCACAATGTTTGTCTGTCCAGAGATATGGGAAACAATCTAACCTCATGCTATCACAATGTTTGTCTTTCCAGAGATATGGGAAACAATCACCTAACCTCATGCTATCACAATGTTTGTCTTTCCAGAGATATGGGAAACAATCACCTAACCTCATGCTATCACAATGTTTGTCTGTCCAGAGATATGGGAAACAATCACCTAACCTCATGCTAACACAATGTTTGTCTGTCCAGAGATATGGGAAACAATCTAACCTCATGCTATCACAATGTTTGTCTGTCCAGAGATATGGGAAACAATCACCTAACCTCATGCTATCACAATGTTTGTCTTTCCAGAGATATGGGAAACAATCACCTAACCTCATGCTAACACAATGTTTGTCTTTCCAGAGATATGGGAAACAATCACCTAACCTCATGCTATCACAATGTTTGTCTGTCCAGAGATATGGGAAACAATCACCTAACCTCATGCTAACACAATGTTTGTCTTTCCAGAGATATGGGAAACAATCACCTAACCTCATGCTATCACAATGTTTGTCTGTCCAGAGATATGGGAAACAATCTAACCTCATGCTATCACAATGTTTGTCTGTCCAGAGATATGGGAAACAATCTAACCTCATGCTATCACAATGTTTGTCTTTCCAGAGATATGGGAAACAATCTAACCTCATGCTATCACAATGTTTGTCTTTCCAGAGATATGGGAAACAATCTAACCTCATGCTATCACAATGTTTGTCTGTCCAGAGATATGGGAAACAATCACCTAACCTCATGCTATCACAATGTTTGTCTGTCCAGAGATATGGGAAACAATCACCTAACCTCATGCTAACACAATGTTTGTCTGTCCAGAGATATGGGAAACAATCTAACCTCATGCTAACACAATGTTTGTCTTTCCAGAGATATGGGAAACAATCACCTAACCTCATGCTATCACAATGTTTGTCTGTCCAGAGATATGGGAAACAATCACCTAACCTCATGCTATCACAATGTTTGTCTGTCCAGAGATATGGGAAACAATCTAACCTCATGCTATCACAATGTTTGTCTGTCCAGAGATATGGGAAACAATCTAACCTCATGCTATCACAATGTTTGTCTTTCCAGAGATATGGGAAACAATCTAACCTCATGCTAACACAATGTTTGTCTGTCCAGAGATATGGGAAACAATCTAACCTCATGCTATCACAATGTTTGTCTGTCCAGAGATATGGGAAACAATCACCTAACCTCATGCTAACACAATGTTTGTCTGTCCAGAGATATGGGAAACAATCACCTAACCTCATGCTATCACAATGTTTGTCTGTCCAGAGATATGGGAAACAATCACCTAACCTCATGCTAACACAATGTTTGTCTGTCCAGAGATATGGGAAACAATCACCTAACCTCATGCTAACACAATGTTTGTCTGTCCAGAGATATGGGAAACAATCTAACCTCATGCTATCACAATGTTTGTCTGTCCAGAGATATGGGAAACAATCTAACCTCATGCTATCACAATGTTTGTCTGTCCAGAGATATGGGAAACAATCACCTAACCTCATGCTAACACAATGTTTGTCTGTCCAGAGATATGGGAAACAATCTAACCTCATGCTAACACAATGTTTGTCTTTCCAGAGATATGGGAAACAATCACCTAACCTCATGCTATCACAATGTTTGTCTGTCCAGAGATATGGGAAACAATCACCTAACCTCATGCTATCACAATGTTTGTCTGTCCAGAGATATGGGAAACAATCTAACCTCATGCTATCACAATGTTTGTCTGTCCAGAGATATGGGAAACAATCTAACCTCATGCTATCACAATGTTTGTCTTTCCAGAGATATGGGAAACAATCTAACCTCATGCTAACACAATGTTTGTCTGTCCAGAGATATGGGAAACAATCTAACCTCATGCTATCACAATGTTTGTCTGTCCAGAGATATGGGAAACAATCACCTAACCTCATGCTAACACAATGTTTGTCTGTCCAGAGATATGGGAAACAATCACCTAACCTCATGCTATCACAATGTTTGTCTGTCCAGAGATATGGGAAACAATCACCTAACCTCATGCTAACACAATGTTTGTCTGTCCAGAGATATGGGAAACAATCACCTAACCTCATGCTAACACAATGTTTGTCTGTCCAGAGATATGGGAAACAATCTAACCTCATGCTATCACAATGTTTGTCTTTCCAGAGATATGGGAAACAATCACCTAACCTCATGCTAACACAATGTTTGTCTGTCCAGAGATATGGGAAACAATCTAACCTCATGCTATCACAATGTTTGTCTTTCCAGAGATATGTGAAACAATCACCTAACCTCATGCTAACACAATGTTTGTCTTTCCAGAGATATGGGAAACAATCTAACCTCATGCTATCACAATGTTTGTCTTTCCAGAGATATGTGAAACAATCACCTAACCTCATGCTAACACAATGTTTGTCTGTCCAGAGATATGGGAAACAATCTAACCTCATGCTATCACAATGTTTGTCTTTCCAGAGATATGGGAAACAATCACCTAACCTCATGCTAACACAATGTTTGTCTGTCCAGAGATATGGGAAACAATCTAACCTCATGCTATCACAATGTTTGTCTTTCCAGAGATATGTGAAACAATCACCTAACCTCATGCTAACACAATGTTTGTCTGTCCAGAGATATGGGAAACAATCACCTAACCTCATGCTAACACAATGTTTGTCTGTCCAGAGATATGGGAAACAATCACCTAACCTCATGCTAACACAATGTTTGTCTGTCCAGAGATATGGGAAACAATCACCTAACCTCATGCTAACACAATGTTTGTCTGTCCAGAGATATGGGAAACAATCTAACCTCATGCTATCACAATGTTTGTCTGTCCAGAGATATGGGAAACAATCTAACCTCATGCTATCACAATGTTTGTCTTTCCAGAGATATGGGAAACAATCACCTAACCTCATGCTATCACAATGTTTGTCTGTCCAGAGATATGGGAAACAATCTAACCTCATGCTATCACAATGTTTAATATTAACGTCCATAAATGTATGAGATACAATATTTGTCTTTCCAGAGATTTGGGAAACAATCAAATTTCTTACATATCTCCAGACGCTTTCTCGGGTTTATATTCTCTGAGCTCACTGTAAGTACACACCAGTATTATCGTTGTCATCTTATATTAACAATCATCGATAACATATCTAAGCTCTGCTGTCACTATGCTAATAATAAAGTCATCTATATTACCACAATCATCTGTATCAATCACAATCATATATATATTGCTACAGTCATCTGTCTAATTCATATCTGTTACAGTTATCTGTATTAACGGTATAATATATATTGTTTTAATCATTTGTATAAGTTATATTATTAGTAATTTTTATAATGTATATTGTTACAATGATTTGCATAACTTATAGTTACAGTCACGGATATAATTGTTATTACTGATGTGATCGGTATAATATGTTACCAGTCATCGATATCACCGCTACTAATAGGAGGCATCATTTTCATTACCACAGTTTTAGTTACAACCACTATTGCTGCAGTCAACAGTATAATCTCTATTGCTACATTTATTGATTTAATCAGCAGTTTATCATAATTGCATTGATTTCTCAAAGGCATGATCGTGTGTGTGGAAACACGGTCTATGACAGATACTGAGGCATTACAATTTCGGTACAAATATCCTGGACGTTTTTGAAACGTTGTACAGATATGCAAGCATTGCTGCTATTTTCATAAATAATGACATTTGTTACATTTTAAAGACGGATATAGGAGTGTATAGGCGTGTATATTTTCACCAATAAACATTCATCTGGAGTGGAAAGATCTGGAATTGTATAAAAACAAAGGAGTGATAGTAGTTAGTTCAAGACGCATGTGGTTGTGTCTGTGGGTCTCACCAATGGCTCACTAGACAAACCACCCATGCAACAGAAAACCTTAATTTGTTTGTTTGTTTTGTTTGTTAAGTAGGGGTTTATGCCTCATATGGTCAATGCCCGCCTCTTTCAACCTAGGACTGGTGTCCATATTGGTTATATCGCGGCGGTTGTGGACCTGTGGTTTTTGTGACTTGTCTGCCTCGTTGTTGCTAGGATGTGGCTCTGTTAGCCGGGTTCGCTGTAGGGCCTCCTAGCTTCAGTCCTTGTATGGACTATGTTGTGGCTCTGCCTGTCTCTGGTATTGATGAGACTATAAGGTGGTAGTCCTTAGAAGGACTTTGTGGTGATTGGTTGGAGCTCTTTCTTCTATTCGGAGCTATTTGCTGTGTTGTTCCTTCGCTGTGTCGGTCTGGATTATAAGGTGGTAGTCCTTAAAAGGACTTTGTGCAGGATTGGTTGGAGCGCTTTCTTCTGCTTCTTTCCTGTGCTGTTCATTCGCTTAGTGTGTCTGGAACACATGTTGTCTGTAGTTGTCTATGCTGACATTGGTTGTGCAGTATCGGCTGCTGATTGTACCTGTGGAGAAAGATTATTATTTTTTTTTTAAATTATGAAATGAAGTTTATAATGCATTTTATAAGGACTTTATTCTGTCTGGTTGGTGCTCTTTGTTGTGTTGTGTCATCTCTGTGTTGTTCCTGTCTGGGTTGGCTGTTGATTATATGTTATGTTGCTTTCCTGCTGGTGTTACCTGTGGATTTTTTTTTGACTCTATGTCAAAAAACCTTAGTAGATGACATGCCTTTATATTAAGGTTATCTTCTTAGAGAAGCTACATGGCACGTCATATATACAATCCCGCAGTTGTAACCTCCGATAACAGTTATCATGTTGTTCCGACAGGCCGACGTTGTGCTTGAACTAGTTACAGGCACGGCGTGGGTGGGCGAAACAATAAAGAAACCTGTCACAAGGGCCAGAGTTGTGCCCTGATGTCAACGTCTGTTTCGCAGCATTAGACTCGAAACACCACCGAGTCGAATGGCTGCTGGAACAGAGGGCAGAGCACTTATGGTAATGCCCCACGTGCTGTGAGGCCAGTTTCTAACCAAGAATCAAGTTCAAGGGATGAACATCAAAGAAAACACACAACACTATATGTTGGTACAAGTGGGAGTGTGATACCTCGTACATACTGTGTGGCTCAGATTAGTTATGTGAATCATATCCATAATCATCATGGATTGTAGATATTATTTCTTCAAGCACAACAATAACACTGTCGTCTGGGAAGACGGAAAGGTGCCTTCATACTAATATATCAAAGCATCTCCCTGGCTAGTGATTGAGCCGTTCGAATTGTACTGAAGGAGGAGGCGGGTTTGAATCTTGCTCGCAGGGTCCTGTTTATAAAGTTGTTTTTTTTTTGAAACCCTTAAGGAGCATCGCTAAAACAACTGAAAAACGTGCTATCAGTGGTACCCTCGGCCGACAATGTGCCGCTTTGTTGAGAAGAACGGAGTACATATGGAGTAACCCTGTTACATCGTTCTCTACTCCTTTTTAACTCTTGCCACCCTGTAAGTAATATATATATATATATATATATATATATATATATATATATACATGTGTCTGCATAATACGTATTGCAATCATCTATATTATCCTTATTATCACACAGGTCTATAGCCTCTATTCAGTGACATCATCTTTCTTTCTTCATTCTTTATCAAAGTCCTGCTGATTAGGAGGGTCTAATCCGGTGAACGCAATGCGTTGTATCATGGTTTACAGCTTAACTATAATATCTGGAATTTTCGGTCTGGCAAATCCGACTTCTGCTTGACTTCTGTGTCACTTTAGCTCTCACTGGGATCAGACAGCCAATTCCATGCCTAAACTCCTCAGTCACATCATACGACATATATTGCAGATAGTAATGTTTATATTCTTTGTTTCTCTTTCGGACACCGTCAAAATACTTTCGTGACATCATCTCTATTATTATTGTTAGCATTATCATGACTTCTACCAAAGACTTACCACTACTGACCGGACTATGTAACTAGCATAAGGTAGCTATGCAGTGGGTACCCATCGCTGTGGAATACCAGGACATGACAGAGCAGATCAACTAGCTAGGAAGGTACTACCGACTACCAACCAGAAGTACTGAGCCTCAGAACAGGACATAACCGACTCTACAGTCACAACACAATTTACACAATTTAAAATAGGCAATACATTTATGTGTAAAATACATAGGTGCCACAGACTGCATAACATTTATTTCAAGAATATTCTGAGTATGGGTTGTGAGACAATCATACTGGCCCATAGAAAAACACTGGATTCATAGCTCTATGGACCACTGTATGAGCTACAACAGTCGGCGAAGCTTGCTGATGAGAAAACACACAGAAATGGATATAATTTAAGTGAATGAGAACAGAGAATTTACTACTGACATTTACATTCACTCTGTTACCACTAAATTTGCATTCTCTATGTTACCACTGACATTTAAATTCTCTCTATTACCGCTAAATTTAAATTCTCTGTTACCTTTAACATTTACATACTCTTTTTTTACCACTGATATTTACATTCTCTCTGTTACCACTAACATTTACATTCTCTCTGTTACCACTAACATTTACATTCTCTCTGTTACCACTAACATTTACATTCTCTCTGTTACCACTAACATTTACATTCTCTCTGTTACCACTAACATTTACATTCTCTCTGTTACCACTAACATTTACATTCTCTCTGTTACCACTAACATTTACATTCTCTCTGTTACCACTAACATTTACATTCTCTCTGTTACCACTAACATTTACATTCTCTCTGTTACCACTAACATTTACATTCTCTCTGTTACCGCTAAATTTACATTCTCTCAGTTACTACTAACATTTACATTCTCTCTGTTACCGCTAAATTTACATTTTCTCTGTTACCACTAACATTTACATTCTCTCTGTTACCGCTAAATTTACATTCTCTCAGTTACTACTAACATTTACATTCTCTCTGTTACCACTAAATTTACATTCTCTCTGTTACCGCTAACATTTACATTCTCTCTGTTACAACTAACATTTACATTATCTGTTTCAGCAAAATCTACACCCCTTATGGGAGCCGCGTTCGCGCAGTGGTTAGCGCACTGGCTTCGCATATGAGTGGTCCTGGGTTCATTCCCCAGTTGATGCGGAAATGTTTTCAGATCTCAACGACTCCCAGGTCGACCCAGCTTTAAATGGGTACCGGATTAATCCGGGAAGTAAAGATTGCGAGGGAGAGGAGATGGCTACCCATATGCAGAGCCTGTGAAATGTGAGATCGCTAACAACTCACACCCCGACGGCATTAATAAATGCTATGGGTTACTTTACTTTTACTTACACCCCTTATAGCAGGGGTGGATAAAATAGCACGACACACCGGTTATATGCGTTCCTCCAAGACAATTTTAGCTGTCCTCCATGCCTTCTCCCCATTCTGATATTACAGTACTGTATGCACTGACCGCAACTCAATAAATAATATTTAAAACTGCAAGGGACTAAATAAAAAAAATTCTTATTGTCGCGAACAGACAAGTAAAAAACTTCAGTGGGAGCCCACCGACCCACACACACACACATGTTCTCCACCCGTGCTCTGTTGTAACACCAATATCTATATCATCTCAATTTGTTACAAAACCGTGTGCAGTTTCATCGTTACACCATTCAATGATATCATGTTCATGTCTTAACCATCATCACTATACCAGAGTTATGAACATTTTACTTAATTACGTTACGTTTGATTCTCCATGCTTTGACATCGAGAGAAAGAAAGTGTACATTTGTTGATAACCCAAAATTCGCTTGCTGTTTCTGTTCAACCCTAGGGTGCTGTATGGCAACAAGATCACAGAGCTTCCACCTGGTGTGTTTAATGGCCTCAGCTCCTTACAACTGCTGTAAGTACTTGAGACGCGTGGATTGCCTTCCTCATTACATTACTTTAAAAAAAACTTACATATAGTGCAGTTCACTTTAAATGTTTCAGAGATGGAGAAGTTTAACTATAATCAGCGTATTCTGTTTCTGTGGCTGTCCATAATATTTTGTACATTTTTACACACACACACACCCCAAGAATTTACCAACACCCCACCTCCTTACTTATGTAAAAAAAAAATGTCCCCTTATAAAAAGATTTTATATGAAAAAGTACCAAAAATATATGTTACACTTCCCACTTCCAGAATCTTTTATTTCAAATTCCTACAATTTAATTGGTGTATTTAAAAAAAACAACAAATCTGTTGATTTAAACTTGTGTCAATTTAAACTTGTGAAAGTACATGCTGAGAAAAGAATGGTGGGACTTATTTAACAACTCAATTGTTACAGAGAATTACATGGATATAAATGCACTGGTCATACTGGGGTCAGAGGAAACGAGAGACCCGACTTACTGGCAAAAATCGTGTATTGTGTATCTATCGTGCGATAGACGGCACAAAGCTAATAAGAGATAAAGCAGAAGTATTCATGACAGTAATACATTCCTTTCTTCTTCTTTCTTCTTCTTCATCGTTCATTCTCAAACTCCCGCTGGATCTCCCTTGTAGCAGGACATTCTCAAACTCACGCTGAATCTCCCTTGTAGCAGGACATTCTCAAACTCCCGCTGGATCTCCCTTGTAGCAGGACATTCTCAAACTCCCGCTGGATCTCCCATGTAGCAGGACCATTGTCCTACCATATTTTCAGCAGGATGTAGTCCAAAGAATGGAAATGCGTTGTATCGCCATTTTATTTGCGATAATGGCCCGACATATCCGTCTTCGGTGGAATTCGTTTCAATATGAAGATGTCAATGAGGATGTGGACGTACACATACAGAGAATGTCAGAAATGAGATTATATAAAGGTGAGGGAAGGAAAAGTAAATTTTCTGGAAAGTTTCGAAGATCACACAATCAACACCTGACCGGAACTCTGAGTCTGTATACACTGGGATGTCTGCTGGAACAAAAGGCGGAGCACTTTTGGAAATGTCCAACGTGCTGTGAAGCCAGTTTCTAATGAAGAATCAAGAGTTTTCAAACTATACAAAATAGTGGAGTGCACGTTTCTGGTAATCCAGTCACCCCAACCTCCGAAGATTAATATTTTGATAACATGTATATAGATAGATAAATGTAATGTATTTTCTCAGTTATAAACCTGCTAGATCCAGTTTGTTCTTTCTTTCCCCTAGTTCCCCCCAAAACAAAATATTGAATATCTAAATGATAACATATCACTTTTCTTGAAAACAGAAGTTAGAATGAAATAAAATTACTGTAAATAATATGTAACCATGGTAACAGAGATGCTAAAAATATAAATGAAACAAAATATTAATTTACTGAAAATTGAAACTCTTCATGTACAAGAAGCAATAGGATCACATAATCAGTTGATGAGCTATATTTGAAGAGCTCTTACCTTGCTAGTTGTTGTTTTTGAACATTGAACATCTCTTTAAATTGAACCAATTATATCTCAAGTGTATTTGTTCATGTCACAAGTTGATTACTTATATATATTCAAACGCCCGTGTGTTGCTGAGTCTGAAAGGAGAGCAAAGGATAGCGACACTGTTTGTCGCCAGTTACTGTCTCATGTATGTGTACCTGTTACTATTTCATATGTTTGCGACTTGTTACTATTTCATGCTTTTGTCAGAAGCTACTATTTCCTGTTTCTTATCTGTTACTATTTCCTATATTTGTTGCCTGTTACTTTTTCGTATGTTTGTCTCCCGTTACTATTTCATACGTTTTTAGCCTGCTACTATTTCATAGGTTTGTAAACTGCTGCTAATTCATATGCATGCCACTTGCTACTATTTAATATTTTTGTCACCTGTTACTATATGTTTGTTGACTGTTACTATTTCCTGTGTTTGTCACCTGTTACTATTTAGTATATTTTTCGCCTATTACAATATGTTTGTCACATATTACTATTTCCTGTACTTATCCCCTGTTACAATGTGTTTGTCGCAAGTCACAATATTTATGTTGCCTGTTACTACATATTTGTTGACTGTTACAATTTCATGCGTTTGTTCCCTGTTACCATTTCATATGTTTTCCACCTGTTACTATTTCACGTGTTTGCCTTTTCTCACCGTTCTTCTTACGAGTACAATACACATATTTTCTGTATTTGTTTTCTGTGTACTTTCGCTGAACTTGTTAATTTTAAATGGAATAATATTTTCTCAAACACTATTAGTGAACTGTGTTCTCAGATTACTCAATGCCAACAAGATTAGTTGTGTACGAGAGGATGCATTCAAGGATCTCTCCGGTTTGAATCTTCTGTAAGTAGTCTGTTAACACTGTAAATCACACTGACACGGTAATTTAGAGACTTAAACAGCATATTATAAATATCAATATATGCATATTAGTAGAAATATATGAATATACTACATCTTTATGTCGTTTCAACTATATAACTTAGTAATTCTTAAGTAATGTTCTTGAACTTAATCATTCAGTATTATTTCTTTCTTTTGTATTTATCTGTGTACATTCCAGTTCAGTTACCATACATATTGCTAGGTGTTTATATATATATATATAATCAGCTGAAGATGGATGTGTCAGGCTATTGGCGCAAATAAAACGGTGACGCATCGCATGTCCATTCCCTGTATTACATGCTGCAGGAAATCTAGTAGGTCCATTGTCCTGCTACAAGAGAGATCGAGCAGGATTTTGAGAATTAACGCAGAAGAAGAAGAAGATATACGATATACTAACAATTTAGTCTGATTCTGTGGCGACTTGGTACAAAGCGTGTCTAGGATTGTCAAGGTACTTAGTTTAAATCTGCCACAGATAATTGTGTATTAGGACTGTTCGATAGCAATGACCAACTGCAAAACATATTTATGTTATCTAAAAAATCACTAAGGCCAAAAAATGATCGGTTGTTTGATATGTTCTAAATAGTATATGCGAACAATTATCATAGATATACTGATTGATGAACATATAATAAGAGCACTCATATCGCAATAACACAGCGAGAAGAGGAAGACTAAATAATTATGTTATTCCTGTACTCATAAACCAAGATGAATTCCCAAACTGTTAAGTGGATTAGAGCTTTTTTCAGTGGCTATCAAGATCATGTACTTTCACCCATGGGGCAAATTTGTAATGAAAGATCATGTACTTTCACCCATGGGGGAAATTTGTAATGAAAGAGACGATCGTTCTGGGAAAATCATGTTTATTACTGTCTCTCATAATCAAAGACTCATGTCCCAAATGAGAGTCACATATATCTGTAAATACTACTAGCAAGCAAGAATTCGAAGATGAAATACCAGGTGTGTTGGCACTGTGAATGGTAAGGAACCATAATTCTGTACAAAACATGCCAGTTAAAAGGGAAGCATTTCTGCAGCCACTTAACTCATTCGCTAGCGAACTACACAACATTCTTTTTGGCTGAAATAATTGTGTGATTGCGATACATTTTTGGTCTGAAAGCCTGAAAGCGAGTGTAGCGAGTGTACAAAGTCATAATTACTCATTTACGGGACTAGAAGCATTCTATATAATTGTATAATTGAAGCATGCTATATATGCATCTATAGTATATATATATATATATATATATATATATATATATATATATATATATATATATATATATAGTGTGTGTGCACTTTTCCGTCTTTATAGACGAAAGTATTATTCTTGTGCTATGATAAATATAATCTACGATCCATGAAATGATGTATTTGAATCACAAGAACAATATGAACCATAGTAAGTAGAAGGAAACAGGCCCACTTGTATCATCGTAAAGTAATGTACCACAAACATTGATTTAAACAATACTCCTGTAAAGCAAGTTGACAACTTTTGTTACTTAGGATCTACAATTACTTCCACCTTCTCCCCAGACAATGAAGTAAATGCACGTATAGGGAAAGCGACTACCATATTTGGCGGACTGTCAAAATGAGCTTTGAAAAACCATAAGCTAAACTTGGAAACAAAGATATAGAAACTGCCCCCTAACTATTATGAGATCATATACTCCGCACACACGGTCTCGGCTGGTCGCTGGTGATCGCCAAGACGTACAGTACGGGTACTGGTCCGAGTCTCGACTCTACGCTCTCCGAGCGACACCGATCCGGGGAATGGTGGCTATCGAAACTCCAGCTCGCGTGTGATCACGTGTTCCCTGCAGATGCCATGCAGACGAGTTGGCTTCCTATACACTGAGCAAGATTTTTATATATCCCTATAGGCTGAGCTGGTCAACTCAAATATATAACTTATTAACTGTATTAGAAGACGAAAATCACAGTTTCTGGGTCATGTCATCAGTAGATGTGGGCTGGAGAACGTCGTAACAACTAGAAAGATCGAGGGTAAGAGAGACAGAGGATGACAACGTGAGAAAATGTTGGATGGTTTGAAAACCTGGCATGATGCAAGGCTTGAAAGCCTGGCATGATACAGACTCATCAGAAACTATATTTAAATTTATAACAAACAGAAGACTGTGGAGAGACATGATCGCCTACGCCGGAAGGCATGATACCAATGAATGTATGAATAGGCTGAGCAATGATGTGCAGGAGTATTATATAACACTATAGGATGAGCAATTATGAGAGGGCTGAACAGGAGTCTTATATAAACCTATAGAATGAGAATTTATGAGAGGGCTGAACAGGAGTCTTATATACACCTATAGGATGAGAAATTATGAGAGGGCTGAACAGGAGTCTTATATAAACCTATAGGATGAGAAATTATGAGAGGGCTGAACAGGAGTCTTATATAAACCTATAGAATGAGAAATTATGAGAGGGCTGAACAGGAGTCTTATATAAACCTATAGAATGAGAATTTATGAGAGGGCTGAACAGGAGTCTTATATACACCTATAGGATGAGAAATTATGAGAGGGCTGAACAGGAGTCTTATATAAACCTATAGGATGAGAAATTATGAGAGGGCTGAACAGGAGTCTTATATAAACCTATAGAATGAGAAATTATGAGAGGGCTGAACAGGAGTCTTATATACACCTATAGGATGAGAAATTATGAGAGGGCTGAACAGGAGTCTTATATAAACCTATAGAATGAGAAATTATGAGAGGGCTGAACAGGAGTCTTATATAAACCTATAGGATGAGAAATTATGAGAGGGCTGAACAGGAGTCTTATATAAACCTATAGGATGAGCAATGATGAACAACCTGGGTGAGCAAGGTTCTTATATACACCCATATGACGAACAAACCAGGTTATCATGAGTCTTATATAAACCCATATCATGAACAAGAATGAGCAACCAGGATAAGCAACAGTTTTCTCTTATATGAACCCATATGATGAGCAAGGATGAACAAGCATGACAGATTTTGCTGAACACATACTACTCTCATGGCATTTCAGTTCAAGCACAAGTGTACTATATAAACATCATCTCACAACCAATATATCCTGGAAATGCTTGAAAGAAGCTGCTTGAAAAAAAAAAATTAAATACTTGATTTGTTTACTCGATAAACCTTTTTTTTTATAAATGTGGGTTCACAATGTCGCGGTTTTAAATTCGGGTGGGTTTTTTTTTTAGATACATTTTTGTTGGCTACACATTTTTCATTAAACCTCTTCCTCTGCAATTGCTGGCGTGAATCTCATGCAGGTTAACAGGGTGTAGTCTGGTTAACGGAATGCATTGTCATGGTTTACGGCATGGCTGTGATATCTGCGCTTTTATGCGTGACATATCCGATTCCAGCATGACTTCTGGGTCACTTGTTTTTTTTAATGTGATAGGACAGTCAAATCCATCCCCACCCCAACCATCTTAGTCGCCTTTTACGACGTACATGACAGATAACAGAGTAGGAAATCCTTGCTCTCCTTTCGAATCCCAGCAACACGCGGGAGAATCTTCATTAAAGAAAGTAAGCATCTTTTGGTGATGCACCTCTTTTTCAACCGTGAAACATTTCCACGTGTTCTCCCCATGTTACAGTGTATTGAGTTTCATTTGAAACCTTCAGTTTTGTAGAAAATATTATACGTACATTAAATATTCTGAGAAGTTTTCATATTCTTGCACTTCTTGTTGCTACATAAACTTTAGTCTAGAAGCAGAACAATGGCAAGAAATATTCCGAACCGCATACCGCCTGTAGATGTAAAGCCAAACGAAAATGTTTTTCCTTAATTAACAAAATAAAGTTGTAAAATTCCCAGTTTAATCTGGCAATTTGTTCAAGACATCAAACGCCATTCTGGTCTGTAATCATCAATCCCTTTCAGATTGTATGAATTTGATCTTGTTATTATATCATTTAAATGATGTATTTTCGTGTTTGGTTTACCTTTGTTTGTCCAGATTAAGCAAATGTATATGCTATATTTTGTAAATTTATCGTTTGTTTCCCAGGTCACTTTACGACAATGAAATACAAGCGCTCGCTAATGGGACGTTCGCTCCCTTGCTTAAGATTCAGACCATGTAAGTTTAAATAAAGCTAAAGCTTTCTTGTTGGGAAATACATGTGTCGGTAGGATACCGATATGGTAGCAGGTGTTTAGCTATGAGTCACCGAAAATTGCTGATATTGTCTGCGAGAATATGATTCTATGATTATATATACATGATACGGTATGTAAGTTTTGATCAAACCAGGGATGTTTGATCTTCTTCTTGACTACAGGGATAAGTCAATCAATGTCAATGGCGTACTTAGGTTTTTGGGTTATACTCGACACAAAAACTATCAAAGATTTACATATGATGTGTTATTATATCTGATACACATAACATCAATGACTTACATAGAACTTTTGATTATACACTCCACAAACAATATCAATGATGTACTTTGGACTTTTGGTGAATTCGACAGAAACAGTTATAAGTTATATACATAGAATTTTTGTTTGTATTAGATTAAAGACATCATCGACATTAAAAAAAGAATGTTCGTTTAATTCAGATGTACAAAAATATAGCAATAATGTATATAGACTTTTTAGTTATATTCAACAGAAAAAATATATTTGACGTACATATGACTTTTGGTTAAATTAGACGTAGCAGAATCAATAACGAATACATGACTTTTGGTTATATTCGACACAAATAATAGTAGTGACATACATAGGAGATTTGTTAATATTCCAAATAGAATATTATAAATGATTGTAAAGATTGTATTTGAAATTTGTGAAATTAATTGTCATGTACTTCATAGTTAATTCTTATATGTGAGCTACCACTTTCAGCGATTTAAGCTCATGAGTTAGTAATATGGTGCAAACATAAACATGCATCAGGTACGAAATGTAGATGCCTTAACCACATGGGCAAACTACTGGTGTGTCATTACTTGCTTTACTCTAACAGAAAAGAAAATATGGTGAAAACAAAATAAAGGAATATCTCCTGAAAGAAGACAAGTAATTCACATATCTGTGAGTCACATTTTACAATTGGATGACTGGTAGGAACACATAAACAAAGCAAAAACAAAGTCGGGGAACATCCTGAATAAAATAAGTGAGACTCACATGGGGCATAAACTAGAAAATAGTGAAGTTTTTCATCAGGACATATGTACACACCGGAAATATTGTTCAAATTATCTGTGTCCAACGTCAAATATCACATTGCCTGAGCTAGAGAAGGTGTAAACCCAGGCATTTCAGATCATCACTTGGGCAATAAAATCAGCACCCATAGTAGAGATGGAAAACGTGGGAAGGTAACAAACACAAGTCATCCAATGAAAGATTTCAAAATTGGCATTTGGGCTACAGAAAAGAAATAGCTTTATCCGCCATGCAAAATCTCAGTCTTGACTGAAGTAGACACTCCCTTAAGGTATGTACCAGAACAAAGCCTATAGAGAGAGTATAGAGATTATATGTACCAGAACAAAGCATATAGAGAGAGTATAGAGATTATATGTACCAGAACAAAGCCTATAGAGAGAGTATAGAGATTATATGTACCAGAACAAAGCCTATAGAGAGAAGATAGAGATTATATGTACCAGAACAAAGCCTATGGAGAGAGTATAGAGATTATATATATACCAGAACAAAGCCTATGGAGAGAGTATAGAGATTATATATACCAGAACAAAGCCTATGGAGAGAGTATAGAGATTATATGTACCAGAGCAAAGCCTATGGAGAGAGGATAGAGATTATATGTACCAGAACAAAGCCTATGGAGAGAGGATAGAGATTATATGTACCAGAACAAAGCCTATGGAGAGAGGATAGAGATTATATATACCAGAACAAAGCCTATGGAGAGAGTATAGATATTATATATACCAGAACAAAGCATATGGAGAGAGTATAGAGATTATATATACCAGAACAAAGCCTATGGAGAGAGTATAGAGATTATATATACCAGAACAAAGCCTATGGAGAGAGTATAGAGATTATATATACCAGAACAAAGCCTATGGAGAGAGTATAGAGATTATATATACCAGAACAAAGCCTATGGAGAGAGTATAGAGATTATATATACCAGAACGAAGCCTATGGAGAGAGTATAGAGATTATATATACCAGAACAAAGCCTATGGAGAGAGTATAGAGATTATATATACCAGAACGAAGCCTATGGAGAGAGTATAGAGATTATATATACCAGAACAAAGCCTATGGAGAGAGGATAAAGATGATCTTTTCATATCCAGAATGATGTGAAAAATAAATTCTCTTCAATAATGAACATAGCCAATGTGCAACTTAAGAACATCAATCTTACCATTCTGGATGATGAGTTTCCATGGGATATTTGTGTCATGTGACGTATTCCTTCCAGAACGTTGTCTTCCCAATGAACTCTCTCAACCTCTCTCTGTCTTTGACGATGTGGCTTGCATTTTCTAGCGATGTATTCATGTTATCTTTAATGTCAGTCCATCGTCTTCTTGGTCTGCCCTTTCTCGTCATCCCAGGTACTCTTCCCTCCATTATTTGTATTTCTAAATAGTTGTGTCTCTTTATATGACCAAACAGGCGTAGTTACTTTTTGTTATTGTGTTTAGTAACAAACACTCTGGAATATTCAGTGTGTTTATAATATCTGAGTTCTGATTTTTTCCTTCCATGATATTCTAAGTATCTTTCTGTAGCATTTCAGCTCGAAGGCGTTGATCTTCTTTGTCGCTGTTTTACTTAGGGTCCATGTTTCACAGCCGTATGTTGCAACCGGAAAAATAAAAGTTCATAACATTAGTACTTTCGTTTCTATTTGTTGTTTTTCCATATGTTTTTCAACCGTGTTATTTTGCAATATTCCATTGCCAATCTCTTCCTTATTTCTGTCATGCAGTCTCCTGCACTGTTGATGTTTGCTCCTAAGTGATATTTAGTGATATTTATTAGGATATTTAGTTCAGAGAATATACAGATGGATCAGCACATAATACTTTTCGATGATGACAACAGTTTCAGATGTGTGTTGTTGCATCTCTCTAGAATATTCTGGAGTGAATGAGAAGTATACTCTTAGCACAGAATCTCCTGTCACATGTGGGACAAGTAATGATCAGGATTTGGCATGTGTGTGCGTGTCTGTTGTTCTGTCTCTTCGGACAGAACGTATTCTCTGTGCCTCTAAGATTTGATGCTTCTTAGCGATGCGAGAAGCTTCGCACACAATGGGTGATTCTGAGCGACAGACTCCCAGGTTAGCACATAATGCAGAGAGAATTGGAGGTGCAAGGGTATAAGTAGAGTATCCAAACAATTCTAGGCAAACAATTAAAATACCTACGGGAAAATTCTATCATATTACGTTTCAAAAATCTAGGCAATCAATCTGGAAGCCAAAATATACTGAACGTCAATCTTGGCTCACATACTGTATTATTCATAACAGATGCAAGATCAGCACTCCTCGCTCTCCAATCAAGATAACTACGAGATCTGCAGGTCCCCTGTGAAGGTCCATGAACAGTGGACTTTAAGAAAGAGCAGCGGCAAAGAAACTAAAAACCATACAAGAGAATACGGTCGGCACCGTGGTAGAGTGGTTAGTAGCCCTCTAACAAACTAAGCTCATTTGATTTGCTCTCGGTTCGAAAGCGGATCGAACATTGATCGACCATCCACATAATATATATATATATATATATATTATATATATATATATTATATATATATATATATATATATATATATATATATATATATATATATATATATATATATATATATATATATATATATGTACTATCAGGGTACAAAGCCAGAGGAAGACCACGGAAAAGATAGATAGAAAACGTCAGGGACATCCTGTACAGACACGGTCATAGCACAGCCGAGGTCACACATCTGGCTTTTAGAACGCAAGCTCGAGCTCAATCACCCCTACGCTAAACGGCAAGAGTGGATCACAAACCACCTGGGGAAAGACAATAGACAATAGTATGTACTATATCACTAGTACTATGTATTAGGCTCTTTGTTGAATCTATATCATGCCAGGTTGTTAAACTGTCCAATATTTTCTCATGTTGTCGCCATCTGTCTCTATTGCCTGTTGTAACTATGTTCTCCAAAACTTCCTGTCTCATAACGAGGCCCAAAAAATGAAGATTGTCTTTTTCCTTATAATTATTGATTAAGTTCTAGTTCTGTAGCAATATCACATACATGATATTCTTGAATTATATATCTTTTGTTCTCAAACTTTCCGCTGGAAGTCTCTTGCAGCACGACTGATAATGGTCCAGTTATTTTAATCAGATCTAGTCCAGAGCAATGCCTCTCAAATTGGTGGTCACAAGGGCCGTAGATATAATTACCTAAAGGAGAAGGAGTTATCTAAACATTAAATTTTGTTTTTAAAAACTGCACATTCGTCCGTTTTTGTTTCTAAATTTCACTATTTAATGGGAAATTAATAGACCTGTTTGTGAAATAATCGCTAAGGCATTGATTTTTACCGAGCTTTTCGTTGAGTTCTTGGCTCTAAAAACCATGTTCATATTTGCTAAATGAGGGGTTTCAACACCCCAAATCCGCCGTGTCCCCCTTTATCTACGGGTCTGGTGGTCCGTGTAACATTTTCGATCTCGAGCCATCAGTGACGTTCGAAAGCCAGCAGTGTAAGGCCTTTGGCCCTAAGCTACAAAACGGGTTCCAACAGCTTGGGAAACAAATTGGCGGTCCGCCGCAACAGAAAGTAAGAGAGGTACTGGCCCAGAGAACAGAGATGCAGTGTATTGACGTTTAATTTTCTCCAATTATCTGACACATCGGACTTCGGCTGGAGTTATTTAAAAGATAAGACGGACAGAAAAGAACCCACAAAAACGATCATGAGAGTGAGTAAAAGCGGCACGAAACGAAGACCATGACATATTTAAAAATGCAAGTTGTCATAATAACAATAGAAAATAATACAGACTGTTGTGTAAATCTGGGCCGTGCAAAAATACATTGTCGAGGGCGGCATTTCGAATACAAACCATTTAAGGAGGGCGGCATTTCAAAGATTAGCATCATACTGAGAACATCTACCGCACGGTACCGGTATAAATTCTTTGTATTTCATTCACACAGACAGACACATTGCGTGACCGTCTCTAGTATAAAAAAACGTGTGCACATTTGGAAAAGTCAAAAATGAGGCAATGAAAGCAGTACTGGGGTGTAGTAGAGATACACCCATCTCTGTTATGAGATTTCTGCTTGATCTCCCCATCATTAGAGTGCGACACCAATTGGCGCGGGTTGGGTCGTACCTTAAAGTGACAGAATACAACCACCACCCATTACACCGGCGTCTGGATGAGTCAAAGGGAAGGCGAAACAAGCATGGCAGATCATGGATGACAGAAGCTGAGGACACACTGCGCAGAGTGTGTGGATTTGAAGGAATGGGAAAGGGTAGTGAATAGGTGGAGGTCGACACTCAGAAGACATCACAGAATAAAGTAATAATACAATTAAATCAAGCGTATCGAAAATGGACGAGCATCAGGGTCCAGGTTACAGTGCGTGAACTCGACCAGCTACATTCGGAACCACAAGACATAATTATATATACAAATGGCTCAGTTAACAGAAACACAAATAAAAGCGGTTGGGGTTTTGTTGCCTACAGAAACGGTGAGATGTTGGTTGAGAAATCGTCAGCATATTTCACTGTAGCATCGTGCATGAAGATCAAAATGTATGATGATGATGATGGTAATGTTCCTCCTTCGTAAGAGAAGATGAGTATGGCATGAAAAACAATAAATCGGACGAGCAAGTAGAAAAACAACAAAACATTTGTAATTGTCTAATTTTGTTTTTGAGTTCGTAGATGATCGATAAGTCCGATTGGTACCAGGGAAGTTATATTGTATTGCATGCAGGAGTGTAGAGGGTTTGGGGTGGGAGAGTTTTCGGATTTATCGTTTCGCTTCCATTGCTTGTAAATTTCCCGCAGTGTTCTTTCTTTTTTAAAGTTAGTAATGCCAGTAGTGATCTGGGTGTGCCAGGCTGAGCGATCAAGGGTTGTAGTTTCCCAGGAGGTAGGACCAATGCTGCAGTGCTTGAGATCATTTTTAGGTGATCCTTGTAGCGCTTTTTCTGGCCTCCGCTTGAACGTTTACCATCGCACAGCTCCCCATAGAGTAATCTTTATAGAGTAATCCCCATAGAGTAATCTATTTTTAAGGGGATTCTCTTGCATACGGACGATACGGCCAGCCCAGCGGAGTTGCATACGGGACTTTTGAAGGAATTCCGTGTCTGGTACTCGATCCTGCCAAAGTTCTCCCATGATGTTTCTTAGGCACCGAAGATAGAGGGAGCTACACGAACACTTGATTGGTTGATAACTGATACATCAACACACTCGTGTAATACGAACAGACTCCCAAAACTGTAAGATATAAAAGTACATGATGAGAAAAGAATCGTAGGACTTATTGAACAACTGAATTGTCCAGAGCATTACATGGATATACTGCCCTAGTCATGCTGAGATCAGAGAAAACGAGAGAGCCGACTTATTGGCAAGAAATGCGGCGATAGACGGCACAATACTGAGAATAGAAAAAGCAGACTTGATCAAGGCAGTAATAAATTCATTTCAAGATGCAGATGATGTCAATGAGGATGAGAACGTACACAAACAGAGAATGTCCGAAATGGGAGTATCTAGAGGTGAGAGAAGGAAAATTATTTTTTGGAAGGCCCCGAAGATCACACAATCAACACCTAACCGGAACTCTGAGTATACACTGGGATGGCTGCTGGAACGGCGGGCGGAGCACTTATGGGAATGCCCCACATGCTGTGAAGCCAGTTTCTAATCAAGATTTATTCACAGAGTACGCAAACATGACCTGAAAGGCCCATTTTGATTATTGTCGTGAATTTTGTTGGTTGGTCTTGGCTATTTTTGGCATGCGACTCCAAGTATATAAATAGTGACCAGCGAAAATCACGACAACTATCAAAAACATAACTAATGACATACTCATTAATTATGTACAGAGGTCGTATAGTAATGTCGAAGTTTACGCACAATATGTACTGCAATTCTTGTTAAACTGCAGGCCATGTCGAGAACCCAATACAACTGATCTGATTGTATCGTGAGAATTGATAAGTGTCTACGTTCGTTTGCTACAGGACTTGTCCTAGCAATACAGATAGATTTCCCTTCAGTCATCATATGCGTTATTCTGAAGTAACTCGAAAATACTGCCCTCTTATCTCATCGGAAATTATCATTCTACAGTAATATCTACGACGTACACTATAAGCATGGTCTAATGCACTAGCTACCACTACAGTAATGCCAACGATGTACACTGTAAGCATGGTCTAATGCATTATGCCTACAACTGTAATATTAATTATGTAAACTAGAAGCATGAGATTGCACAATATCACATTATGTTCAGGTAAAATATATATTGATGTGTGTATAGTTACCAAAATATAATATCCATCCTTATTTATCGACACTTATCTTATAACTGCCACTCCACAGCCACCTTGCTCGCAACCCTTTAATATGTGACTGCAACCTCAGATGGTTATCTCAGTACCTGGAAAGATATCCTGTTGAAACAAGTGGTGTGCGTTGCCTCACTCCACGACGAGTAAAGAGAAAGAAAATCAGTCAACTTAAACCGGAGAAGTTTCGGTGTAAAGGTATGTTTGTTGTATCGTCTGAGAGCTTTGTACTTGGTCAATCTGATTGGTGTTGATGTATCTAACCTTTTGAGCACTTTCAAGTAAGCTGTTACTTACTTACTTCAATCCGATCCTTGGGCTGTTTGAGCTTTCGATCCGCTATTTGAGCTTTCACGCGTTCTTCTCTGTCTCAGGTAGCGGAAGGTGGATATCTTCTTCAGCTGTGTTGTGTATGTATAAAGGGTGTTAGTGATGGAAGCATTTCGAGGTAACATTTTTTTTCGGAATATCTTGTAGTATGGACACTCAATAATTGTATCTTTTACTATTTCCTCCTCGTGTTGTGTCAGTGATTAAGTAATGGTTTATGGTCTGTGGTCATTCTTTGTACCCGTTAATTAAACTGTACATGTGTTTGTTAGCAGCCTGAATATTGGTGCTTGGTCTTTGCTGTATAAACTATTTATGCCGTGTTTGGATCATGTCTGCATATACTATTCTTCTTTTCGAGCCTGTGCCTCATCGATCCATACAATGGTATTTACAGTTTTGCTGCTCGTGTGTTTTTCGTTCTAATATCAAAAATATAACCTGCTCTGATAACATAAATATCACTTACTCTGATAGCACAAAGTTTCATTCACTCTAATAGTACAACTATCACACACACTGATAGCACAAAGTATCATTCACTCTAATAGTACAACTATCACACACACTGATAGCACAAAGTATCATTCACTCTAATAGTACAACTACCACACACACTGATAGCACAAAGTATCATTCACTCTAATAGTACAACTATCACACACACTGATAGCACAAAGTATCATTCACTCTAATAGTACAACTATCACACACACTGATAGCACAAAGTATCATTCACTCTAATAGTACAACTATCACACACACTGATAGCACAAAGTATCATTTACTCTAATAGTACAACTACCACACACACTGATAGCACAAAGTATCATTCACTCTAATAGTACAACTACCACACACACTGATAGCACAAAGTATCATTCACTCTAATAGTACAACTACCACACACACTGATAGCACAAAGTATCATTCACTCTAATAGTACAACTACCACACACACTGATAGCACAAAGTATCATTCACTCTAATAGTACAACTGCCACACACACTGATAGCACAAAGTATCATTCACTCTAATAGTACAACTATCACACACACTGATAGCACAAAGTATCATTCACTCTAATAGTACAACTATCACACACACTGATAGCACAAAGTATCATTCACTCTAATAGTACAACTATCACACACACTGATAGCACAAAGTATCATTCACTCTAATAGTACAACTATCACACACACTGATAGCACAAAGTATCATTCACTCTAATAGTACAACTATCACACACACTGATAGCACAAAGTATCATTTACTCTAATAGTACAACTATCACACACACTGATAGCACAAAGTATCATTCACTCTAATAGTACAACTACCACACACACTGATAGCACAAAGTATCATTCACTCTAATAGTACAACCACCACACACACTGATAGCACAAAGTATCATTCACTCTAATAGTACAACTATCACACACACTGATAGCACAAAGTATCATTCACTCTAATAGTACAACTATCACACACACTGATAGCACAAAATATCATTCACTCTAATAGTACAACTACCACACACACTGATAGCACAAAGTATCATTCACTCTAATAGTACAACTATCACACACACTGATAGCACAAAGTATCATTCACTCTAATAGTACAACTATCACACACACTGATAGCACAAAGTATCATTCACTCTAATAGTACAACTATCACACACACTGATAGCACAAAGTATCATTCACTCTAATAGTACAACTATCACACACACTGATAGCACAAAGTATCATTTACTCTAATAGTACAACTATCACACACACTGATAGCACAAAGTATCATTCACTCTAATAGTACAACTACCACACACACTGATAGCACAAAGTATCATTCACTCTAATAGTACAACCACCACACACACTGATAGCACAAAGTATCATTCACTCTAATAGTACAACTATCACACACACTGATAGCACAAAGTATCATTCACTCTAATAGTACAACTATCACACACACTGATAGCACAAAATATCATTCACTCTAATAGTACAACTACCACACACACTGATAGCACAAAGTATCATTCACTCTAATAGTACAACTATCACACACACTGATAGCACAAAGTATCATTCACTCTAATAGTACAACTATCACACACACTGATAGCACAAAGTATCATTCACTCTAATAGTACAACTATCACACACACTGATAGCACAAAGTATCATTCACTCTAATAGTACAACTATCACACACACTGATAGCACAAATATCGCTCTGATAGCACAAATATCACCCACTCTGATGACACAAATAGTATCCACTATTACGACACAAAATATCCTCTTTGACAATACATATATAATCCACTCTACCGACACACATTTCATCCACACTGACGACGGACACATGTATCATCCAATATCACATACCACCATATTTTTCCCAGTAGTCTGAAGGTCCAGACCACTCATGATTAAATGTGGGGAGTGGAGAGGGTTTCTTTAAAAGACGCTTGCCGTTAACTTCGCTTGGAATGCTGGAATGTGGGCTATTCAAGATCTACTATTGGCAAAACCACTGAAGAAGTTTTTGTTTACATTTTTAGCTGTGTTGTATGTCTTCTATTTTCCTACGTTTTAGGGGTTTAAACTTTACATTCTCCCTTCCCGTATCTGCTGGCTCGACCTGTTTTTCTATACATTGATGTTCTGGAAATGCATATTATACCCCTTGAACGTAGAACCGCGAAGTGACTAAATCCCTTAATGATCACTAAAGTGCGTTATCTCTTTGTCATTCGACATTACAATACTATATAGTTGAAAATTGCACACCTTGAATTTGTTTTTCAGAAACAAATTGTGTATTTTATTCACTCAATAATATCCATCTTATGAAAGTATATACCATGAAAAAAATGTATCACAAAATTGCACCGCTGAGTGGCGTATTATTTCTTGTATATAATTATAACTGACAGGCTCTTCTGGCAGCACCTGTCAAAGCAGGTAAATCACAGAACAGGTATTGTAACCCTGTCATATATTGTTGGAAGTCACCTGCTAAGCTAACTATAGGCACACACAGATGTATAGGACTAACATGCATGTGCGTGGTCTAGATAAATGTTGGACCTAATTGGTTGTTAATTCTGGCAAGCTAGCATGTCCATAATGACCACTTAAGCATGAGTTTATACATCAGAGTTGTACAACTTGCGACACTGACAGTATATTTTGTGGCCCGCTATCAGCAGACACATTTAAAAAAAACCATATCCGTTTATTATCATTTAAGTCTTATGTCATATTATTTACTATTATTATTGCAACATGTTATTTATAGTTTTTTTAATTAAAAACAGTTTATTATAACTGATAACTAACTAAAAAATAGTGGAGAAGTTATGTTTTGGGGTGTCAGCTAAAAAATATTTCTGATATTCTATAATCCTGAAATTACATCCTGTAGAAATAGACGTCAATTCCGAGTCAGATACTAAAAAACTAAATACCCTATATTTTTACTAACAATTCCCTCTTCTATCTAAACACATCCTATATTGTTAGCTATATGTCATTCTATGTCGGCTCCGTAAAGGGGTTGATAATAGGCTCGCCTCTTAAACCCAATTCTTCAGACCTAATGATTCGAACGATGATCGTCGATATTATGTTTGCGATACGATTGGATGCCTCAACATTAATCAAATCCCCCAGTAAACATGTACTTTAACCATTAAGGGTGTTGGGAATATAAACCCTAAAAGGAAGCATGAAACCGTTCATTAAACCTTAAGGGGTAAACATTTCTTTAGAATCCTCAACACACCTCAAGTGTGTCCATTACATGTTTACTGGGATACTGCGACGAAAGAACCGAAGAGTGTTTAAACCATAGGATTCCAAACTTTTTCGGGCCGCCGCCCCATTTGCAAGACATACATGTTGTAATGCCGCCCCCCCTCCCCCATTTTAACAGTTTTTGGCAGCCGTTTGATATTTTCAATTGCTGCTTATGCCGTTAATTCATTGAAAAAGTGGTGGCCAATATGTGCTTCATCTTGAACACAGTTATTGATGTACAGATTTTGAAGGAACATAGCCCATGGGAAAGTACACTGTATTGCAAAGTGTATGCTCGAATAACATTATAAACAGTTCCATACAATGGTTTAAATATGAAAATTCGGAATAGAAATTAAGAGATTGTATTAATGTAGTAAGAATCATATTGTAATAATTAAAACACCATCGAATATATTACAAAATTGTTCATTGCGAACTTATAAAGTAAATATACAAAGCAAAAATAACAAATTAATGTGAAGGATAAGATTGCTAAATTTTTAAAAGCTTTTTTTTTACATTTGGTTCAATAGTTGTTAAAGATAGTCGTAAATCGCCACGCTCAGTTATATGTTTTCGGTTCCTTTTCTTAGACAGTAAATTCGCTGCAGCACTAAATCTACGCTCAGCCAAATAGGAAAATGCAAATGCAATTAACAATTGCTGCACTATTTCCCATAATTCAGGATAACGTGTTGGTATTGATTTCTAAAGCCAGAACTTTTGGTATCCACTACAGAAATTTAATTTTAGTTCTTAATTTGTTGCGAGTTCTATGAGTTCCCCTTCTAAATTTGATGATCCTGCTGTGTGTACATATGAGAAAGGATCTAAAACACAATTTTGTATATTAATGTTTAGAATATCTTTGAATCGCTCATTAACATCAGCATGGAGACCCTGCAAATGCTGGCAATATGTAAGTAAATCTTCCTGTTTGAGAGACACTGCTAATAAATTTGAGAAGTGGCTATATTCCCCTCGGCCTAAAGTCTTCTTGAACAGACGAAGTTTTCCCACAAGAGCAGCAATGACGTTTTTGTTTTATTTCAATTCAATGTATCACCTTGTAATTTTAGATTGACTTCATTAAATTTTTATTTAAATTTGTTAAATAAGCGATGTCATATGCGGATGTAATCAAGTTGGCTGTCAATCCGTCGTCTCTGAGAGTTGTAATACTGAATCAAACAAATTGTAAAATCGATTCAGACAACTACCTTTTGAAAGCCAACTAACTTCTGTGTGAAGCAGCAAACAATTGAAATGTTCATCGTTTTCACTACAAAGTTGACTAAACAATCTTTCACTCAATGAAGTGCTTCTAATCTTGCTGACTGCTCTAATAACGTAATGGAGTGACGTATGCAGGCGTTCACTTAAATTCATCGCAACTAAATGTTGACGATGAAGTACATAATGTATGGCGAGTACATTTGGTACTACTCGTTTAAAAACACTATGACACCCTTCTGGCGCCCTGTCATTGCTGGAGTACCATCTGTAGTAGCAGTCAAAATATTACGAATAGGAATGTCTTTCTCTTGAAAAACATATTCATGGTATTAAATATTTATTCTCATTGTGTGTCCATTTCCAAGTTTTATCAAGTAATAGACAAACTATTTAATCTTTTATGAATTGTACATATGGCAAGATAATTCTTTATTATTTGGGAGAGTTGATTCATTGAGTTGAAAGGAACACTGGCATGTCAGCAAATCTTTATCCTTTTTGCCAGAATGAATTTTAGTCAAATGCTCTTGTAACCTAGAAGGTTTCATTGCTTCATTTGAGAATAATTTTTGACAATTCACGCGCATAGATAATAATTGGTTCGTAGGAGATTGAATGAATCCATATTTCAAATAATAAATACTGTACTGTCGACATTTTTTCTTAGATTCATACATAATGAAGTAATAAAATTTGCAAAAATATTCATATATTAAAGATTTAATGTACACTCTGTATGATTCCACTTATGTATCGTACTTTCGACTGATAATTGTTCGAAAAGCACACACAAAATAATGAATATTATTCCTAAACAACTGGTATTTATAGATTTGAAATCAACCTCGAATCGACTAGCATGCATTGACTTGTTTTGTTTGCGATATCATTGTAATATTGTTTTTACTATATAAAAAATTGAAGTTAACTCTTTCCGTTTAACCGCTCGTATATAGGCTATTTAAATATATATTTTATATATAGCTAATAGATATTTTATGTCAACCATAGACTTTACTTCTACATGTAAGATGACTTTAACTTCTATTTTCACAAAAATAAACGTCTTTTGTCTTTAAAACTGATTGTATTTACTCTAACATTTGTTATTTATTTATGAGAAATAATTAGGACAATTCCAACTGCATCTGGACACGGTATGACACAATCTGTTGTTCTTATTTATGCCGTATGAATCCCTCAATACCGCATCCTTTTAATACAACTTTCCCTATATAACACTTCAAAATCCAAAATTATATTTATTCTTATTGTTTATACTATATATAGCGAATTTCTTTTATTACATAGATATTTAGTCGGTCAGGACCAAGATGTTATAATGATATTCCACTGTAATTCGTTAATAGACAGATGATTGCAGTAGCAATTATAATTATTGTTGTAATGAACCCAATTACAAAAAAAAATATCACATCGGCTTGGATTAGCTGTAGATACTTTTATTGATGGTCGCTTATACGGGACCTGTAACACCTCTTAAATATCAAAGAGCAGTGATGATATAACTAATTCAGAAGATAAATACGTCGTTCATTTCAAAATAGTGGAAGTGATACACCTGTATGAGATATTTAACCAAATTGCCACCGTCCCCTATACCACCTAAATGTCCCTAATTTCTTCTGAAACCACCATCACCCCCTAGACGGCTTCAGCGCCATACTTTGGTTACATATAGTTTAAACAAATAATAATCGCAAAGATCACTTAAAAAGTAGTAGTAAATGCCTCTTCTTCTTCTATGTTCGATCTCAAACTCCTGCAGATTAACATGATACAGAACAAAATTAGAACATTCTGAAAACAGAATGTGTCGTGTCATAGTTTACAGCTTTGCTACGATGTCCTCACCTTTCGGCCTGACACATCTTATTTCAACATGTCTTCTGGATCACTTTGATCCTATATGGGATAGGATCACAAGATCCATAAACTCCTTCGTCGCATCTAGCGACATGGATGGAGATAAACAGTTGCTATTCTTTGTTCCCCTTTCGGACCTAGGCAACACTCGCACAGAGCCATTATCTTAAATTGAATGAGGAACAACTCGTATTATAATTTAAACAACGTTTTAACACAGCAGATTATTGTCATGAAGCTTAACTTCAAGGTTATTCTTGTTTTACTTTCACAGGATCCGAACATCATCGTACCAAAAATGCAGGAACGTGTATGATAGACCACGAGTGCCCGAGCGAGTGTGTATGTGTGGGTACCACTATCGACTGTTCCAAGAAAGGATTGGTGGAAATCCCTGCCGAGCTACCTACTTACACAACTGAGCTGTGAGTACAAGTCCTGAATATTTCCAGAAGTATTTAACTAAATGTATGATACAGTACGTTTCAAAACGTTTGCAGCTGTCTAAAAAGGCATGTAACTTGGTACTTATTAAACTTAAATTCGTGAAACTATATGTGTAGCTTAATGATCAGAATGTCCCAATGTAAAACATGTTTTCAGTAAAAAAAAAGTAACAACATATCCTAAATGTCTTATTTATATTGCATAATATAACAGAAAACATAATAATACTGTAAATGAAAATGTAGTGTATTTACAGTATTTTCAATTTTTTAATTTTATATGTAATCAGGAAAACTCACGTGCATGTGTTTCTCTTGTTTTCTTAAAAATTGATCTTGACTCACCATTATTATTCGGAACTTCCTATATATTTGTACCAACAATATCAAATAACAGCATTTTTTGGCTTGTCTCCAGTTCAAATAAAAAGGTGGGTACATACAATGAATATCATTGCTAGATTACATTGCTAGAACTCATTCAATACCTGATTACTACTGTAAATTAAATTCCTCTAGGATAAAATAGTTATAACTTTTATAAAGATCAAATGACAGTGTGGATTTTTTAAAAACGGCAATAACTGTAAAATTTTAAACTATAAAATTATTGGGACATGAAATATGTATGGTTGCATGCAAAAAGTGATTGCTTTTTTTAGCACGGGTAGTTAAGATATTTTATCCTTAATCTCTTCCTTTAAATCTAGTTTTCAGTGATGTTGCGATGTCTACCTGCAATATATCGAGCTCACTATCAATGCTAGTTGTTTTCCTTATGCGCTTTGTGAAATTGAATCAGTGTTAATTCCTGGGCATGCAATCAGCAGGTTTCATGTAGTAAGCTTTAAAATGACCATCGTAAATAATAATAATAATAATAATAATAATAAAATATGTCAACAGACATAATTTAACGAAAAAAACACACTAGAGCTGCTAGAAAATTATTACTCCTAACTGTAGTATTTTGAGGTATGTATTTCTGCTGATTTTGTCATGTTACTATGCGTGAATTGTTTCAGAAAACTTGGCAGTAACAAGATTACACGTATCAAAGCTGATGGCCTCTTTAAAAGATTAATAAATCTCCAGCTACTGTAAGTACATAATAAGTGTGTCCTGATTTATTGCATTATTAACCGCCAAAGACTGAAGTGTTGGGCCATTAGCGCAAATAAAACGGCGACAAAGCGCATTTCCGTTCTCTGGACTACATCCTGCTAAAAATCAGGTAGGATCATTGTCCTGCTACAAGAGAGATCCAGCAGAAGTTTGAGAATGAACATTAAGAAGAAAAAGATGAATTCCATCATTAAATAGAATTTCCGGATTAGACTCTAGTTCCCCATTCGGAATATATTTTCCATTCCAGGCACTTCCTCACATCTGAAGCTATTCCTAGCTCACTGATTGATGACCAACTCGCCTACAAATTGCATGGTACGTCTTTGTTTTTTGTTTTCGCTTTATATCCCTTTGTACTTTGCAGCGTCAGGGGTAGAAGAGTTCTCAGGAGAAGGGTAGTTCTTTTTATGCCTCATAAATGTTTTCGTTGACTGTTATTTCTGTAGTCCATTGTTTGCCTGGTCTGCCCCTGGCTTTGTATCCATCGTGTCTGTATAGCAATGCTTAATGAGGAGTACTGTCTGATGGTAGTCTGGAAGCATGTGAAAATCACTTAATCTGCTGTTATGATATAATCCACGTTAATCTGTTGTATTATGATATAATCCAGGTTTGGCATTGTGTTTGTTGGTCTTCCGATGATTTCGTTTCTGATTCTATCTCTTATTGTTACACCGAAGATTATGTCTTAGACAAGTCATTTCTGTTGTAACAAGTTTTATTTTGGATTCTGTTAGTGTCCACGTTTGAAATTGGTAGTATAGTGATCTTATGATGATAGTTTTAATTAGTGCATTTTTTGTGTACATGTTCACATATTTGGTTTTGAAAATAGAAGACATCTGCCCCAAAATCTGGTATGGTATGTTGCATCTGTTTGAATTTCTTTGGTGTTTTTCCCATTTGAGGATATGATGCTTCCAAGATAAGTGAATGCGTTCACCTGTATGTTGTTGGTCATCGATGACAATGGTATATTGATGATTAGGAAAGTTGATTTGTAGCAGCTGCTGAAGTTACTGTGCCAATGGTTCATATAGTAAACAGCTAATACTTCCATGGGTTGTTGATGTGACAAGATGAAAGGCATGGCCGTAGATACGTTTTCAGTAAGGATGGGGCGTTTAATCTATGGGGGTGAAAATTTCACAAATTTTCGTATAATTCCTTCATTTTCATTCGATAATGTTGTGAATTTTTTTGGAAGGGGGATTGTTGAAAGGGAGGGTTAAACGCCTAAAAGTCGCCTTCATCTACAGGCTTGGTGGAAGGGGTAAATCTATTTTTTAAATATCTGTGTTGTTCACTTGTACAGTTGATGTCGGTGTCTAAACGCAAACGAAATAAGGATTTTATGATGTTGCAAATTATGGTTACATTTCTTCCTCTTCGTTAGTTCTCAAACTCCTGGTTGTTTGCAGGCTGCTGCTATGAGAACGTAATTCTTGATTCTTGATTAGAAACTGGCTTCACAGCATGCGGGACATTCCCATAAGTAGTCCGCCCTCCGCTCCAGCAGCCATCCCAGTGTATGTAGACTCATAGTTCCGATCAGGTGTTGATTGTGTGATCTTCGGGACTTTCCAAAAAATTTACTTTTCCTCCCCTCACCTCTGAATACTCCCATTTCTAACATTCTCTGTATGTGTACGTTCTCAACCTCATTGACATCATGAGAACGTAATGCATTAGTTTACTGTTTGGTTACTCAATTCCTTATAATTACCATTTCGACATGCATGGTTGGTCACAGTCTTGCTCTATATACCCACGAATCCCGGGACTGCACGCAACATCAGCATTGTTTTAAAAAGCGCATTTTAGTTCGTTGAGGAACACTTGGAATGTCATGGCGTGATCTGGTGTGTTAAAAACAATTTATTTGAATATGATTACATTTCAAATACAGCACCTTTCCTCCGTCAACGTCCTCTACAATGAATAGGTTGCTTGTGCCAGAGGAAGTCTAATCCTAAAGGATATCCATGCAAAATATTTATCAACATTATTCTTGCCATAGGATTGGATGCATTAGTGACGCCTCAACATTAATCAAATCCCCCAGTAAACATGTACTTTAACCAGTTTAGGGGTGTTGGGAATCTATACCATAAAAAGGAGCATTAATCCTTTCATTAACCCATTCTAGGGAGTTTTAGGGGTAAACTTCTCTTTAAGATCCCCAACACCCCTAAAGTGTCCATTCCATGTTTACTGGGATACTGTGATGAAAGAATGGAAGAGTTTTTAAACAAATAATAATAATAGCAAAGATCACTTAAAAAGTAGTAGTAAATGCCTCTCTTCTTCTGTACTCGATATTGAAACTCCAGCAGGTTAACACGATACAGAACAGAATTAGGGCATTGTAATTGATGTTGATAGCTGGTTTCTGGTAGGAAATATGTAGGATTACTCTCCATTCTCTATATACAAGTACATCTGCAATCGATACTTACAATCATTGGGGGTAAAACATAGATTACTACTCGTGTTGCTATAATCTACTACTCGTTTTGCTATAATATACTACTCGTGTTGCTATAATCTACTACTCGTGTTGCTATAATCTACTACTCGTGTTACAACATTTTACTATTGGTGTTACAACAGTTTACTATTCGTGTTGCAATAGTTTACGACTATTCATGTTGCAATATTTTACTTATAGTGTTACAACAGTGTTATAGGTGTTACAACATTTTACTGTGTTACAACAATTTCTTATTGGTGTTACAACAGTTTAGGTCTTTCCATTAGTTCCAGATGGGTGATTTTCTTCATACTGTTTTAAGCTTTCTGGTTATTGTTTTATGGACTGACACCACTGTACTCTCATTGATGTTAAGTCTCCCCTAGCATGTGACAAAGGGCATGCATACTGGTAGTTCTTGAGGCCCGCCGATTAAAACTGTTTCCCAATCCTTCCTGAAGGCGTCTAGTTCTACAACTACCACACTTAAATCCAAATTATTCAACTCTCAGACTGGATATTTCATCAGTCACAGTGCCGACATATAGCAGGCGCTCATGAGGCAATTTCAAGGTTTAAGTTATTGCACTATTTTATTCTCATATATCACCATTATTTGCTCATATTCTCTTCCTGCTGTTTGCTATTTCTCTTCTGTTCCTGCTTTTTGGCCTCTTTCTCTCTCCCCTTTCTCTCTCTCCCACCTGATCCCTCGTACCATCTCATTTCGCTCTTTCCTTACATTATGATTGCTTGTCTGTAGCATTCATTCTCTGTTGCCATTTTTGAGGAAAGTATTTTTAATGTACTTTTAATTTACTTGCTCCATATCTTTTCCTTTGTCCATCTCACTTTCTTCAGTAATTTTCTCCTCCCTACTTACTACTAACTTCTCCCCATACGTTTTTCTCACCTGTCATGCTTCCACGTCTTTTCTTCCCCCATTACCTATATGCTATTGTCCTCCTTATTATAACCCTATTTAGCTCCATGTAAGATTTGTTTTATTGTGGTCATTTGTTTGTCCTGATGAAGGCTTTATAGTCGAAACGTCGTCTGTCCCTGTATCTCGTTGTTAAGTTTTTTTATTTTTTATTTTGGTAACACACCTACCTATTTTGTAAACCTTGACATATTGAGTTTTTTCAGCATATTCCCCTTATCCATTGTTAACACCCCGTCTATTCGTCTGAGATGCACGTTTAACAGGACAATTCTCCACGTATCGGTCCAAATGAGACCTTTTTCAAGAAACTAATAACGTTTAAACTAAACACAACCATACAAAATGGATAAATGAATAACAAGCGTTGAGAGATAGATGAAGTGATAGGGCCTATAATAAAAAAACCTGCACTGTGAAAATGAGAAACAGCAGCAAGTAGACAACGAAAACAATGTAAGGTAGCGGCTAGAAGATAAATATAACCAAAAGGTCGGAGGGTGTCCGACAAAGTGGAGGGTGCCGCAGTAACCAAACGAACAAATGGTAATGCAAATAAGTTAAACAGATTACTAGAGAAACTTAACTATGAATAAATATAGATGAAAAAGTCTATAAAAATCATACAATAAAACAAAACAGGACAATATTCATAGTTAGCTTTCTCTAGAAACCTGTTTAACTTATTTGCATTATCATCTATTCGTTTGGTTACTGCGGCACAGTCCACTTTGTCGGACACCCTCCAACCTTTTGATTATTTATACTTGCTTCAACCCTAATAAGAGATTTTTCATTGACAAATTAAAGTTATATATATATATATATATATATATATATATATATATATATATATATATATTATATATATAATATTATACAAGTGAGTACAAGGTATACTATGATACAAGGGAGATAACTGGAACATTCTAGGTCTTCCTAATGAGCCTTTGTGTTGTTGCTTCTGGATATGTGCAGGTAAAAGCAATGAGCTGGAATTCTTTATTTATATTTCTAAAAGCGATAGCTGCACTGTCAATAAACAGTGCAAGAAAAACATAAATTGTCTAGATTCAACTTCTAGCACTTAGTCTGCTATGATTTTTATACCGCCAACTTCCATAATAAAACGTGACTCGTGCAGATACACACATACGTCACACAATTTTAACACGTGCACACACTTGCACAGAATCATGGCTATACACGCAGACACGTGTAAACGTAAAATTAATGTAATAGGTCCTAAGTCTCTTTGTACAATATTGGGGTTATGGGAAATAGTATTAGGTCTGTATTTTACCTGCGAGTAGTAGCACTCCGGAGATTACTTACGTCAGCCTTACGACAACCGCGTTTACTATTTCAGATCAGTTAGTGGGTACATTCCGTCTTTCCAGACGATAGTATTATTGTTGTGCTATGAGAAATATAGTCTACGATTCATGGCGATGATGAATGTGACTCACAAGACCAATGCTAGCCACAAAGAGTCCTCCACGGTACGTACAATGAATCACAGACTCACTTGTACCATCGTGTGCTGTTATTTAAGGGAGCCGCGTAGAGCAGTGGTTAGCGCACTGGCTTCGCATATGAGTGGTCCTGGGTTTATTCCCCAGTTTAATCAGGGAAGTAATTAATCCCTGATTAATTCCTGAATTAATCAGGAATTAATCCGGGAAGTAAAGACTGCGAGGGAGAGGAGATGACTACCGCCCTAACACTTGGAAGATCGCTAACATCTCACACCCCTACAGCATTAATAAATGATATGGGTTACTTTACTTTTACTTGTATGTGTCTTATTAGACGTGCAGCCCCTAACTTATCAATTTCTCCTTTTGTATGTCATTCCTGATCTTTCCTCTCCGTGTACTAAGATCCATGGCATCCATGAATTCCGTATCAATGTCTGTAGCATGCATATCCAGTTGGCATCAGTCTGTGTACAGAAGTAGAGGTCGACCCTGAAATTTTTTCCCATTTTCCCACACTAATTCTCCATAAAATATATCCTTTGATATTCTGTTATCTTCCATCCTCCTAGACCAGGGATGTATATCTTTCCATAGCACAACGCCCAGACTTAAATATATAGATCGTGTGTTGTCCATGCAGCATGACTCTCTCTCTCTCTTTCTCTCTCTCTCTCTCTCTCTCTCTCTCTCTCTCTCTCTTTCTTTCTGTCTGCCTGCTTTGTTAACTCCAAATGAAAATTAATACTAGTACATTTGGAACAAGGCAAACTGCCGGATCAGCAGCGCTGATAAAAGAAGATCAGTTGTACTAATTTCCTGTCAATGGTTTTTATTTTTTTATTTATTTTTTTTAAATTTATTTTTTTATAATGCGCAAGTTAACGTGATAATCATGCGCTAAACTACATAGTCAGGACGCCTCGCACTAGCCATCGCCTTGGACAACAGAGGCTAAGCAAATACCTGTTGTAAATTAATCTTCGCGTATTGTTTATAGACATACATCAATCAATACACGCAGTTTGATCTACCCAAAGATGGACACCCAGGGATATGAGAAATTGTAGAACTGAAACTATATGAAGAAGAACAATGGAGAAAGATAAATTTAAAGAGTTAAATTACAGCTGGAGCACACTAGCAGAGCATGAAAAGAACATGGTAATGAAGCTTTGTTAATCATTTAAAAGACAAAGGACAACACACACAAATTAACGTTTAGACGAATAAACCTTTATTAAGAACACTAAATTATACACGAGTAAAGAATGGCACTGTCCACGATCACATAACAGAGTTAATTGGAGGACAGTGCAGAATATAACCAAAAGCCGAGATGAATGAAATGCTTCTTTGTCTGTCCTAAGCGCCAGAGCAGTAGGTTAAATAATAAATGATCGTCAAAATGACCCCCAGATCTGGATAACAATGTGTTAACTATATCTTTGAGACATACACGCTTTTTTTTTTCTTTCTATCTGTGTTCCTCTGTTTAAGGGTAAGTGTGAGCAGGCAACAGATTACTCCACGCCACAAATGCTGATGTCGCACTGACTTCGGTAGAGTTGGATTGGTTTCTGTTTGGGTGTCCTTTCCATAAATAAAATGCCATACTGTTCTCGATATTTTATTTACATGACCTCTACCACCTGAACCGCTTGCGATCCAAGTGTGTCTGGTGTACAGCTTTCATCCCTGTATTCACTCTGCCGCCCATCCTGTTGCTTCCTTGTGTCAGCGAATCGTCACGTCATACATGTTACCATAGTGATAAATTCTTAGTAGTAAAAGTCATGTTCTGATTGAACACCTCAAGCCCCCACCCCTCATCTACGGGTTTTCACACAAATATACTCTAGCGTTAACTTTCTCATTGGCACATATATACTCTCGCGTTAACTTTCGGAGGTCGGAACACTTATGGGAAGCCCCACGTGCCGTGAAGCTAGTTTCTAATCAAAAATCAAGAGAACGATTTGTGTTAGGCTGTTGTGGGTTCCCCACAATTTGGTTTGCAGAGATGTTCATTTTGGCGAGATTGTCAATCTGTGAGCAGCGAAGCTGGAATAGTCCTATAATATATGTTCTTTTGCCTGTGTTGTTGCTTCACAGATGCAGACCACAGAGTTTGATGTTGATGAGGTAAAGTGGCTTTTTAGACGGCGGTGGTACGTTTTTAGTTGAAATATCATGGCTTGTTCTTATCGGCTCAATATTTGGTATCTTGTTCATGTCTATACTTTCGCTTTAGTTCTCTCCATTGACGTCGCATAGATTGTTTTAGCAGAGGCTTTGCTTCCCTGACATTTTTACGTACTAAGGACTGAGGGAGTATACCTCCTACTTGTCGGATCATAGTTTTATTACATTTCTATTGTTCTAATTCTGATAAGATTGTCAGTTTTGATTTGTAAAAAATAATCCTTTAATTATTTTGTTGTTTTCATGAGCTGTGTACACTGAGAATGCATACATTATTTGTTTTCTTCTTCTGCGTACTTTATCGAACGCCTGCAGATTAGCGGAATATATTTCAGAGAACGAAATATGTTGTATCATGATTTACAACTTTGCTGCTATATCTGTGCCTTTCGGCCTGACGCTTCCGATTTCAGTATGGCTTGTGCGTCACTCACTTCGGCCCAGCATTGGATAGGATAGACAACGTCACCCCCCCCCCCAACTTCCTTAGTCGACTCTTACACATGCATGGAAAGTAATAAGTTTACCTTTTTTCCCTCATTAGAGATTCGGTAACATATGGGCGATTACTTGTTATGTTTTGTATCTTCGTATGAGAGCATTTCCTCAGAGCAAAAGCTGTAAATAGGTTAAATTTTAATGTTATTAATTGTAAATGATTTACGGGCTGTGACGGCCAAGGTACTGAGTTCGATTCCCGCCACAAGCATTCGAACATCCGGACAGTTCAGAAAGCAATCGCAAACTACTGAACGTATTTATATTGCCTAGAAAATCACTACAGCATAAAAATGTTGGGTTATGGCCAGTCCTGAATATGATACGCTACCAATTTTTTAATTTTTTTTGTGAAGGGTACATGTACATAAACGATATAATGGATTCTTCAGCTTTCATCTTCGAAGCAACAATCTAAACACCAGAATACATACTTTATATGTGTAAATCTCTGTTCACAGAACGGCAACCTGGGCATCAGTAGCATATCTGAAAATTAAGTTGTATAAAAAGAATACGGAGGCTGGTATCTCGATTGTAAAGTATGGCCTTTGTTAACAAAACCAACATCTTCAAATACTTAGGCGTAACATTCTCTTCAGATGGAAAGATGGACACCGAAAAAGACATTCGTTGTAGCAAAGCGAATCAAATACTGGGTCAATTATCCCCTATATTGCAACACAAAATGCTACCAATGTCAACAAAAAAAACATCTTATCCAAAGTATCTTCATTCAAACCGTGTGCTACCAATGTCAAACATGGTCCTTAACAACAAAACATAAGAGACAACTGGTTACAACAGAAATGAGATGTCTGAGAAAAGCCACAGGAGTGACCAGAAGACACAGAATTAGAAACGATGATAATTATAATTAGAAAGACATAAGAGAAAGAGTGGGTATCATATCAATTCTACAATACATACAAAACCAACAGATACAATGGTTCGGTCATCTGGAAAGAATGCCGTGTGATTCATTAGTTTATAAAGCATATATGAAGAGAGGAGAAGCAGAAAGAAGAGCCAGGGGTAGACCTAGAGTAAGCTGGATCGACAACATCAAAGAGACGTTACGCGAACACCAAATAACATTATCTGAAGCTGCCAGAAAAGCGAGAACAAGAACACTGTATCTCCCTCGACACCCGTAACGGGTAAAAGAGGAAGTAAAGAAGAAGAAGAAAAAGAATACGATATAAACTTATCCGCTAACATGACTAATACCTTACTAGATACATAGTCAAACAAATGAGTTAATGATTAAATAGTATAATCACGTGTACTAGTATGAATATGGTATGTCTGTCAAACAGAGATTTAACTAGTATGAAAATGGTATGTCTGTCAAACAGAGATTTAACTAGTATAAAAATGGTATGTCTGTCAAACAGAGATTTAACTAGTATGAAAATTGTATGTCTGTCAAACAGAGATTTAACTAGTATGAAAATTGTATGTCTGTCAAACAGAGATTTAACTAGTATGAAAATGGTATGTCTGTCAAACAGAGATTTAACTAGTATAAAAATGGTATGTCTGTCAAACAGAGATTTAACTAGTATGAAAATTGTATGTCTGTCAAACAGAGATTTAACTAGTATGAAAATTGTATGTCTGTCAAACAGAGATTTAACTAGTATGAAAATGGTATGTCTGTCAAACAAAGATTTAACTATTATGAAAATTGTATGTCTGTCAAACAGAGATTTAAGTGACAATGAGATCCATGAGATTGAAGACGGAGCCTTCGAGAAAGCAGAAAAACTAACAGATTTGTAAGTATTTTGTAAGGAATTTTGTACTGTACTTATTTTTATTATATTGAATACTGTTACTTTTTTTTATTAAATTTTTTTTTTTTCACCACGAGGAAATAAGCAAAATGATGAGTGCGAACGGTCTTTTGGGAGTTGTATTTTTATAACTAAACACTGCATGATGTTAATGTAGGTTAGTAGATAGTCAGCATGGTTATGTTGGTTGTAATAATACAAATGTTGCAATTGTAACAGGCTGCAGTGTTAAAATATCCATGTCACCATATTTTTCACATTTTCATATGATCGCATTTTAATAAGGAAGTTTACTTTCTTACGATAAATATTTTAAACATGGAACGTCAATTTTACATCTTGTTCTTTAGCAACCAGCGTCGTCGCACACGGAACATTCCCATACTTACTTCGTTCTGTTTCCAGCAGCCATCCAAGAGTATGAAGGCTCACAGCTCCAGTGAAATGTTGATTATTCGACATTTTAACATTTCCTTTGCCGAAGACAGTTGTGTCGGGCCATTGTCGGCTGTGTCGGGACATTGTGTCGGCTACACAACTCATTTCTATTCCCTGGACTACATCCTGCTGAAATCTAGTAGGACCATGATCCTGCTACAAGAGAAATCCATAGAGAATTTGAGAAAGAACGCTGAAGAAGAAGACGAAGATATTTATGAGATGAAACCCTCTCTCCCCTCACCCCTGGTCAACCCAATTTCTGTCATACTTTGTTTGTGTACGTTATCACTTACAGCGTCGTCTTATTTACTGTAGTAAATCAATTACCTTCCTTATTATGTCAGTCTTATTTCTTTACTGTGCCATCAACCACAGCATTGCCCGCCAATGAGCCTGCTCTTTCATTGCCTCTTGCCCCTTCATGACCAGGGCAATATATCCGTATCATTCGTTCCCTATGACTATCGCATGAACTAGACAGTAGATCCATATATTGAATTGAACATTGTTGAGAAGACTTTAGACAGCCCCCACATCAGTGTATCTGTTCAGTAACGTGACCCATTATCTTTTCTTAACATGCATCTTTCTATCTTACGCGACATACTTTGGGAGTCTGAGAATACCATTGTTTGAGTTGATATTTCAGTCACTGAGTGCCGCCGTCACCTCTTTTATTTCCATTTTCTTGCTCAATTTTGTAGTAGAGTAGGCAGACGATTTCTTAAGCACCTTCCTGCATTCCTGTACACAACAAAACCCCCAACCGCAATTATTTGTTTCTCTGTTGACTGAACCACAAGACACGTTCTTGCACCGTCACCCCTGTCATTATGCCAGTGTATTCCTTACACACTTTCCCTGGTCGTATTACTACATTTTTGAAATACCTTCTCTCTCTCTCTCTCTCTCTCTCTCTGTGTCCACCTCCACTTATTCGCTGCCTTTCCCCACTTCTTCCAATTCACATACTTTGAGCAACATGCCCTCTACTTCCGCCATCCATGACTTTTTGCATTTGATTTGTTTTCGCTATCCAGCTGGCAATCTGTAGGTCAACATTTTTTTTAAATGTTACCTCTCCCTACAAATATGTTTCCCATTAGCGGGTGATATTAATGTCTCAGCAGGGTCCACAAGACCAACCACTATGCAACATCAAGCCTCTACCTGATGACATTACAAACGGATGATTTTAATGTCTTGCAGGGTCCACAAGACCAACCACTATACAACATCAAACCTCTACCTGATGACATCTCCGTAATTTTGTATAGTGCTGAGGCATTCTTCTTGTGGAAGCTCCACACCAGTTTATCTGTACAATATCTGTATTTATTCTCCCCGAGTAAGAAACATCTTGTCAAATCATATCACAATGCTAAGAGTCAGAACATATCACAATGCTAAGAGTCAGAACATATCACAATGCTGAGAGTCAGAGCCGCCACAATATTAAATAAAGCTCTCAATACCCAACCCCCCCCCCCCCCCCCACTCACACATTTTCCCCGTCCTCTTCCTTTCCACACAAAACAGACACTGCAAAAAAAGATACTGGAAATGAAAGCTCCAGTGAGCGTAATTCCCGGAGATCAGAACAGACAATTTTGCATCAATGTCAAGTAGTTGTCGTGCTTAACGGCCACTTGTTAGAATATATAAATTTGACCAATTAGGTCCTATATTCCTACAATTAATCAACCTAATTAGTTAATCTACAATAAAGTAAAATGGATCTGTACCAGAGGTTACACAATCATGACTAAATACCTAAAGGACCGAACGGGTGTGATTAACCAGAGAGCAACGGGAAACACAACAATAATGTAATTGATTAAATAACTGTTAATTAAGCAAAGCTTAAGTTGAGCATTGATCAGATACTTCACATTGTGACTGGACATATAAATAAGCTAACGAGTATACTGGAACATCGAGCCAGGGGAATAATCAGCAGCCGTAGCTTGCTGTAATCGATGATTCATCTATACTTCAATGTTAGAACTATTAATAAAATATTGCACTAGTGATTAGACAGACACATTTTGAAAGGAATTACTGTTTCTAAAGAGAAAGTCACAAGAACTGTCAGCAATCATACTCATTTACATATCTACTTGTGAGATTGATCACAAGTTTGTTTGCCTATGATGATATTACATGGGTTCAATAACAAGTAGCTAATTATAAAACATAAGTTGTTTCTTCAGATAAAGCCTACTCCAGATTTAGTTCCTTCCAGAACCTCGTCACTGTCTTGGCTGATCAGTTTTTTCATTGGTTGGCGATACAACGTATAAACAAAAAAATGACTAATGAAAAGCTCATTTCAGTCTCATTGGCCAAGATTACTGACGCTTGGTATATGTTCTTAACTTTCATTCTGCTTGCGGTTTTGACTAATAGTGTTTGCATGCAGCTGATCCACTTGATGTGAGAAATAATTACAAATTACCTGAGAGTTGTCTGTACCATGTAGTCTTTTTTCTCATCCCAGACAACTTTCTAACAATGAGCTGTCTCAGTTGTCAACAAAAGCTTTTCAGGGACTAACCAATGTTAAAACTTTGTGAGTATTTGTACATTGTCACCACAGTCAAGCTCTTCTTCATAATATAGGTCATGTGTGTTGATCTCATAGAACTTCACTCTTCTTTGATGATGCCACTGATAGGCCTAATTTGTCACTTTGTGTTTACATTGTGTCTCCAGTCATTGCAAAGCACTGGAAACGCCTAATCAGTGAGGATAAGTGATGATGTGTGAGATCAGCGCTCAGGGCAAATATAGGATAAGAGCTTGTCTAAATACTATCATTCTAACAATTATTAATTTGTAACAAAGCTATGTTAAATGTGTGTATTCCAAAGAACCACTGACAAAATTATCTTTGAACTATGGTTCACTGTCTGAACTGCAAATTGTCTGAAAATGTAACAACAGTAGGCACTATATGCTCCTATGCAAATGTATTACCTGAACACTATCATTCTAATAATTATTCAACTGTTGCATGGTCAGATACACTAAGATACCAACGTTAAAACCATTAGCATACATCAAATACTGACAAACATAAGTTAAAACTATTAGCATACATCAAATACTGACAAACATATGCCTATGTTAAAACTATTAGCATTCATCAAATACTGACAAACATAAGTTAAAAGTATTAGCATCCTCAAATTCTGACAAAAATAAGTTAAAACTCTTAGAATCCATCAAATACATGACAAACAAAAGTTAAAAGTATTGTCAAAGTTTGACAAGGGGTTTGACAAAAGTTGATATTAACAAAACTGTTTTTATAAACCAATTAAACTGTTTGAATTTGAAAAATCTTTCCAAATATCTGGAAAATCATGTAGGGACCAATCTATCAGATACTGACAAATTCACACACACACAAATTACTATCCACTAAATAGACCTACTGACAAACCTAAATTAACACCTTTCGTTTTTCTATCAAATAGGCCTACTATCAAATCAACATTATACAAAGAAATCCCTCTATAATCATCCTTTTATAACAAATTCCCTATTTTAACAATACTTTTCAAGATCTCCAATTAGGGCCTATAGGCCTAAGGCCTATTTATATTTTATGGTTTGTAATGTAACTTTCTGTTATAACATAGGCCTACATATTTATTCAGTATGAAACAAGCTGTTATAATAGAATTTGACTGTATTAAGTGCAGATTTACAGTATGTGACTTCACTGACAAAGTTCAATACACTGACAAACATACCATAGAACCTACATTAAGACTGTTAGCAATGCCTAATACCTTGACAAACATAAATAAAACTCTCTGTAAGAGTCCAATGTACAGACAAACATTCTATATGTTAAAACTGTTATCTATTAAAAGTGAAAATGAATTAAAAACAGCAGTAAAACTGTGTACCAAATAGTGAATAATTTTTTTATATATATGCACAATTCTGTTTTGCAAATAGGCCTATAACAAATACACAGATTCAACATTTCAACCACAAGACCTTTGTCAAGATAAATATAACAACAAAAATTGAAGATAGCCTAGAATAGTGCCTATAACAAAACCACTTTTAAAGAAAACATGTAGGCTTCTATATTAATATAGGAGAATCAGATGAAAGTAAAGTAGAGCACTATATAAATATAAAAAAGATAGGCCTACATGTTGAGATAGATTAGATGCTATGTAAAAAGGTATTACAAGTCAGATTCACAAATCCAAATTACAAATATAAATCAACACTCCCTTGATTATAAATGCAGGCTTTATATTTTATAAATTTGTATAGGCCTAATGAAAAATGTAGAAGAACTTAGCCTTGTTCTGTTTCCTCTTGTGATAAATTGTACAATAATGTTAGTGGTCTGGTATTGACTTCTACTTTGATCAGAGTGACAGAGTGGAAGCTAAAATCTAAGAAGAAACCAATCATTCCATTTATTTTATAATTATTTAATTTCATTATAAACAGTAAATTGTAGCTACCTGTTATAAATCATCATAAAATTGTCTGTACTATATCAATATGAATTTTACTATAGGGCCTAGGCCTATATCTCTAGCCTATGTTTTCCTTCATATTGCTTAACTGTAAATAATGTGTTATTTACTGCCATTTGCAACTTATACCATTTCCTGTTATATCATTACTATTTGAAGTTCTTTGTGTAAATACTCTTTACTAAATATATCCTATAGGCCCTATGTAGAAATTTAATATACTCATGTAGAATTGGTGATTATTTTAATTACATTAGTGATTCTACCTCTAAAATGATTGGTTCTTCACATGAAATAGTGGTTTAAAGATTTAATAAATAAACAAGTTATCATATTCTTGAATATTTTATGATATTAATCCTCATGGAAGCAGAAATAATAAGCATATATCATGATAAATGAGAATATCATTATAACTTAAGAATATATAATTATTATAGAGATAGTTTCATTTGAAATTAATACATTGATTATTTTTTTCCCAGAATGCTCCGTGGAAATAAGATTACATGTATCAATAATGCTACATTCACAGAGACGCACAGATTAAGATTATTGTAAGTAAATTTAATTTTCTTTTCAGCCACTCTTAATATTTGTCTACTGTCATTTTATATGTTTGGTATAGATACTCTTTTGCTAACATGGCATTTGTTGAGCTATTTGTTTTGTGCTTAAGAAGTTGTGCGTCCAATATCAGACCTGCCCATAGTATTTTTATTTACAAGTGAATTTGTTTTGAAATCTCTGAGGATTATCATTTGAAACCATGCAGTTGCATGCTATGAGTAGTACTGTCAGCAAGTGGAGAATTTGCCTTCACTTTAAAACATTGAGTTTCTTCAGGTGAAATATTCTTTCCAGAACATAGACCCTATGTCTTATTTATGGATCTTCTGAACTCTCACGATTCTGGGTGAGCAATGGGCATGTCTAAATAATCTGAGATCTTTTAGAGGCTGTCCATAAATTGTGTCAACAATTGGTAACTTCTGAAAAAGTTTGACAATTGTTGACAAGGGGAATGAGAGGATTGACAAAAGTTGACATCATCAAAAACTTTGAATAAATCAATTAAATTGTTTGAATTGGAAAAATGTTTCAAAATGTCTAAATAAAAATCATGTAGTTTTTTTAAGAACTTTTCATTTAAAAATTGGGGGGGGGGGGGTTAAGTTTTTTGCCAGCAGTGTCCATGAATTCTTGAATGTTTATTGACAAGGAGGAAGGGGTAAAATATTGTTGACTTCTTTATGAACAGTCCCTTATCAAACGTTGCCTTGAGCTGCCTTACTCCTGCTATATGCAACCATACCTTCCATTATTAATTTTGTCCATGCTATTATGTCTCTTTATGTACCCAAAAAAAATCTCTTCTGTCCTTTCCCAGTTGTCGGGACTACATTTCACACTTTTTAATAAATCTGCATCGATCTGTATTTTGCAGTAATTTCAATCACAGTATTCTTAGTTACACAATGGCTGCCAAATTGGGCACCGATTGATAATTTGACTGTTAACCATCATCACTGCGCATTAAAATTTGGTAATTTACATTACTCTGCATTCTCTTTTTGCAGTTGCCTTACTTACACAAATTATTTATGGAGGATATTTGAAAAATACAATAGTTTGTTTGTTTTTGAAGCTGTGTGTATATTTTTGTGTGTATAAATAAAGGAATGGTCACTGAATGTAATTTGTATTGGTGTATGTGAGATATATAAACTGTGAACTAACATTATCGACTAGGCCTATAATTTTGGTTAAAAGGTGAAAACTTTCAATACATTCAATCCAGGATAGAATGCTGCTTGCTAGGTGTAGATTACTCCACCATTAAATACTAGTGGCTATGCAAATAAAATTCAATTTAACAAAACATCATAGGAAATGGTTATAATTTCGAAAAATAATTTGATGGATTTTATCAGCATTGTACACAGTCACATCTGACCTCTATCGCTTTCTATTTAGTTGTGAACACTAGTGGAAACTGGTGCTAATTTAGTAATTAGGTTCACTTTCATTTCCTTCATTAACCGAGTGAATAACATAATGTTTGTTTACACTCACGCTATTTTTGTTCGAAGAGATATGGAGGTATGAAAAAGCATTGTGCACTGTGGGTTAAAAATAAACACCAGATTAGTGTTTAGTTTTCAGTGCCAGGGAAATAATCAGAAACATAAATAAGATGAACTGTATTGTCTCTCTTTTTGGGGATTCTCCTTTTTGGGAACATTTAGTTTGTTTCGTTTAAAATGTTGGCCCGACAACTTAGATAGAACCTTTATTTTTTAATTGTTTGCTTTTCATGGTATCCTTAGAATCTCTCTGTATCATCTGTTTTAGAGACAGATTGAAAACTGATTTATTAAGTGTCCCTTTTAAACAACATAACTTTAAAGTTCTGATATAATCAAAGTGGACTAATGTCTGTGGTTGAAAGTAGCGTCAGGCCTATATCACCATAAGAGGTACTTTATACTTAGCCAAATTATTGCAAATAAAGACACTCATTTTCACAAAGAAAAAGCTGCAGATAAATGGGCAGATAAACAGGCTGATCCCTTCTCATCAATCCAGGCATAGGTCTTCAACAGGCTTCATCATAGTGGAGTTCATGCTGTTGTGTGTGGTGTAACTAACGTCATACTGAACCTCTTTATGATTCTCAGTTTGTAATATTCATTTATTGTTGTTTGATTTTGTCCTGATGAAGACTTTTTTTAGTCAAAACATCATTTGTTTCTGCTGATGTCATTAGTTTTTAATTCTTTCCAATACTCCCTACATATCTGTTTCTTTTTTCCCCTCATTACTCTGTGTTGCATCAGCCCTCACATCTTTAGTATGTTAGATTTTTCCCTAACACTGAGGATTTATCTTTTTCTGAGCCTCCTTATTTGTCTACTACAATATACATGGCAGATGGCAGTGTTATTATTATTTGTTTCTCTTTTAAGTTCCAGCAACATGTGTTGTTTCCCTATAGTTATTTTTCATAATAAGTAATATGTTACTCTGGAATGTGGACAACACCTAAGTTCCACACTCTACATAATAGTAGAAACTTATCTTATATAAGAATAAAATTGTCACCACTCCACATGAATAAAAATGTAATCATCTAAAACAAACTGACAGACAAGATCTATGGATCTGTCATTGGGCTGTTGAGCACAGATTTCATTGAAGATTTCCATATCAGCGTATAACTCCGACAGGAGAACAAGGAAGAATAAGAAGTGGACCTATTCTATATAGGATATTGAATTTATTACCTAATATTAATAATTGAAGCATCTCATATATAGAATATTGTTATTCAACTATTGAAGAATGTTTTTAGATCATAAATACATCCAATCATATTGCCAGTACATTGTAAATAATCAACTTTCGAATTGAAAGCTAATTTGACTGAGTTGGATTTGTGAAGTGGACCTATTATTCATTACCCAGTATATCTATTCTATTTTTGTACAACTATTTTTGAACTTTAAAGCACCACTTAAATGTTAAATAACATTTGCCAATAGAATATGGATGGTACAACTTTGCAAGTACCAATTCCCTGATTTAGTTGATGAGAGTTAAGTTTGTGATACTGATTTACTAACTTCTCTGCCACTGAAGCTGGCGACTATATAATGGTCTTATTTACAGAAGATTTAGAGATCGTTAAAGAAAATACACAGACAATTGATTTTTTTTAAATTGATATTATTTCATCTGATATTTTTTAATGTTTCTTTCAGATCACTCTACAACAACCAGATAAGATGTATAATGTATAATGATATTTTTTAATGTTTCTTTCAGATCAGTCTACGACAACCAGATAAGATGTATAATGTATAATGATATTTTTTAATGTTTCTTTCAGATCACTCTACGACAACCAGATAAGATGTATAATGTATAATGATATTTTTTAATGTTTCTTTCAGATCACTCTACGACAACCAGATAAGATGTATAATGAAAGGATCATTTGATAGATTGCATTATCTTTCTACTCTGTAAGTTTATTGAGGTTTTTGTTTATTTCTATAGTTAGTAGCTGTACAATTAGGTGACCTAAGTTATGCTCTCGGCATATAGAGTGCTGCTTATTTGGGAGAGATGGAGTACATTTGTGGAAAACAGAGTACAATGTGGTGACTCTTTTACATCTTTAAAACCCTAGATGACTCCATAAATTACGTCAATAATTTGTACCAAATTTTACACTTTCTTTCCCCCCCCTCTCCTGTCAAGAATTCAGGGACGAACCTCACCTCCTGTTTAATTATGTCAAAAATATTTATCCACTATTTCTCTCCCCACCCCCACCGCCCAAATATCTGAGCATAATAAAGTATGAAAAAAACATTTTTTTCAAATTTTTAGAGAAACTTTCACACTCAAACTATTTATTTGGTGCATAAATAAGTTATATCGTGTCCATCCCCTCCCTCCACTCCTTCCATTGTCAACAACTGTCAATATTTTTTCATACCCCTACATCACCTAATTTTTATGTAGTTTTTGTCTAGCTCTGTGGCTGCATAGTACAGTGCGCGTCTGTGACGACCTTGGTACTGGGTTCAATACTGCCGCAGGCAATTGTGCATCCATACTATTCAAAAAGCAATGGAAAGTTACTGAATGTATTTATATTGCCTAGAAATTCACTACAGCTATAAAATGCTGGGTTGATGGCTACATCATGAATATGATATGCTACCCATATAATTTTTTTATGGACAGCCCCTTATATCCGATGTTCAAAGGATGCACCCTACATATCAGAGCCTAATAGTGATGTACATTTTTGTTCATACTTGTCATGGATCTTAATATTTTTTCAACAGTTTATGGCTTATTTTTTTCTGTGTTGTTTTACACATTTACTTTTCACTCCTGTATCAAGCAACCTGATGGCCAACCCATTTACATGTAATTGCCATCTAGGATGGTTGGCAGAATGGCTGAAAAAGAGAAATGTCATCACAGGTACACCAACATGTACTGCTCCTCATGATGTAAAGAATACACCTATACAAGACCTCAAGCCTAAAGATTTTGTTTGCGAAGGTGAGTGTAAACACTTTATCTGCAATAATTTGGTTTAGTAAAATGTAACTCTTATGGTGATATAAGCCTGATGCTCCTTTCAACCACCGACATTAGTCCACATTGATTATATCATAACTTTACAACCATGAAAAAATGGTGGAAGTCACAGTTCTGGTAATCCAGTCACCACAACCACCAGTTTATATTTATTTATTTAATTACTACATTCTTGATTAGGAACAAGCATCACAGCACTGGGGGCATTCCCATATATGCTCTGCTTGCCGTTCCGTCAGCCATCTAAAAGTGTATAAGCTCAGTGTCCCAGTCAGTTGCTGACCACGCGATCCTCATTATTTAATTACTAGATCTGCTTTAATACAAATATATCATGTGACAATCTGGTGATTTGACTAAATTTTCAGTTATTGATAAAGGAGAGGAGAGTTTGCCAAAAAAAATGATGTATTGCTTTTTATACACTAATTAAATAGTTTGAATTTGACCATTTTTTAATAAAAATTGGGGGGGGGGGAATCAAGTAATTTTTGGGGTACTTTTTTGCTTAAAAAATTGTTAGTGGGAAGGGTGAAAAATTAGTTAAAGGCTGTCGATTTAATTTATGGATAGTTCCTAATTCATGCTAGTTAGGATTCTTATACTGCTTCACTAACCTTTCTACAAGCAGTCAACTTTGTGTAGCTTGCAACAACAAAAAAACATGTTCTAACAAGTATTGAAAGTAAATGTGTTTTGTGGAGATATTTCTATTTGTTGCAATGTCCTAAAACTTACTTTGAAGTTAATGTAATAAAATTGGTTGTGGTTGTTGCAAAGATGAGTCAGTATAGTGTATAATGGCAAAATTTGATGTCCTTTATCGAATATTAGAGAAAAATAGATTATTTACCCAGATAGTTCCTTTTGGTTCAAAGATGGCATAGTAGTCATTTCTTTCCATATTGAGCATCTCAGTCCACAGTGCTGTAGTTCTTGTGTATTGCTTATGCACAATGTTGAGCTTTCCCAGTTGATTGTTCTGTGAATTTTACTTTGGGCAGTCTACTTTTCTTTTGCCCTTTGCATTTCACATGATGGCTTATTTAAGAAGTCTGTTTTTATCTAGTACATGGCTGATATGATTCCAGTGTTTTCTTCTGAATGAAATTTGACACACATTCTTGCTTTGTTTCTTTCTATTTCGTGGTCGGCCTCTAGGTCTGCCATCACTGTATCTGTGTAGCATAACTTGCTGTGGTATTAGGTATGTTGATTATCCTCTTTGCACACTGGACACATCCATAGGTGCTGTGGTATGCTGTCTGATGGTAGTCTGCTGATGTGTGCAAATCATTTGATCTATTGTCTCTTAATATTCCAATATTGGGGTGATGCCGTTTTTTGTGTCTAATGTCCTCATTCCTCACTCTGTCTCTTAGCAATATTACTAGCTTTCTGCAAAATCATGCCATTTCCGCTGTCACAATTTTAGGTTTGTCTTGTGCTGTTGTTGTCCATGTTTGGCATTAGTAGCACAGCATTGGCTTAATAATAATTTCAAATACTGTTATTTATAATGGTGTTTAAATCTACATTTTTGTTTCTGAAGATTGGTGTCATTTGCTCTAGGATGTGGTATGCTTTACTACATCTATTATGTATTTCTTTGCTGCTCTTGCCATCTGTTATATTACTTTCTAGGTATATAAATTATGTCACTTGTTTAAGTCTGTTGTGTCCAATATATATATATTGGTGTTTCTTTCTGTTCTTCATTACTTCGATCTTTACTACGTTTATCTTCATGTTAAAGGTATGGCATGTTTGATGTAATCAGATAGATTTGTTTTTGTAGTTGCTTTTCTGACGATGCTACTAGTGCTTGGTCATCTGCAAATAGCATTTCATTCAAGTTATCCTTCAAATTGCTTTATTTTCTTGTCTTTGCTACTTTGCAGATGTGATCTATGTATGTTATGAACAATAGGGGGGATAGTACACATTCCTGTCTCACTCCCAACTGAATTTGGAAATTATCAGATGTATCTGTGCTCATTCTTACTGCTCATTGACTATTGACACATATGCTCTGACAAAGGCTTATCAGATGTTGAGGAACTCCATATGTCTGTAGTGTTATCCATAGTTGTGCTCTATCCACTCTGTCAAATGTTTTCATTTGGTCATCGAAAGCTAAATATAAGTCTTGTTTATGTTCTATAGCTCTTTGTGAAAGTTTTTTGAGGGCAAAGAATGCATCTGTACAGTTTTATTTTTCAGAAATCCCAATTGTGTGTTGTTAAGCCGTGGTTCTATATATGTGCACATCCTTCTCTCTAGTATCTTGCTAAAGATTTTTCCTAAGTGACTTAAGAATGATATGCCTTTATACTTAGTGCAGTCCCTCTTACTGCTGTTTTTCTTCCAGATGGGAAGAATCACCACTGTATTCCACTCCTGTGGTGTCTTTTGTGTCTTCCATATCACACTATATAAAATTATTACATGCTGAATCAGTTAAAATACAATCATCTTCAATTATCAGCATTTTAAGAGGAACATGTCTTCTATTAACATATTTTGGCACATGTAAAGTATAGTTCTTCACTGTGATCTTTGCTCTAGTTTCGAGGTATTTTCTAACCTTTGTATTGTGATTGCCATGCAGAGCGCTATTGATGTATGATTGAGTTTGGAATATAAGTAGTATTTTAAATTAATATTTATTGAAAACGACAGCATTAGAATTAGTGTTTAGCCTAGGGATAGGGGTTAAGGATTAGAATCAGTTTCTAGTGTTTAGAATTAAGGTAAATTATTATTATGTACAATAGCTGGGAGATATAAGAGACATGCGCAGTGGTATACATTAGCAGACGGAAAGAATAATTATGGTGCTGTGTTGTTAAATATTATCTTACTTTCATTATAAATTCATATATGGAGAAGAAAGCGTGTGAGGTTGAATGATATATTATTAATTGAAAACGATTGCATTAGAGTTAGGGTTAAGGATTAGAATAAGTGTTTAGTATTTAGAATTATGGTAAATTATTAGTAAATAGATTTGCGGGAATATTCATTTCATGGAGTTCGTTTCTGGAATTTTAAAAAGTGTATCCCACAGAGAATGCTGAATAAAGGTGAGTGTTTGGTTTTATTCACATTGTTACAGTTTCTCAACCCTACGGATAATTGATGTTTCAGGGAGACCTATGAAGTCAATTAGTTAAAAATGTATAAGTGTGCTATTTATAGCACAGTGAAGAACTAATCTTTACTTTTACCCATATTTTGTAAATGTTACAATTTGAAGGAATATTTTCATGTGAACCTTTGAGAATACTACTTGAGCACAATCTCATTAACTTTCAGACAATGCAGTAATCGGTATTATCTGTCAAGTTACCAACAAAAGAGGGAGACCACTGTGGTATCTGTTTGAAAAGCATTAAAAAATTAAAATCATAAAGAAAATATATGACTGTTTCAGAAAAGATAGTGAATACTGTAGTATTTAATACTAAATTAAATACTGTAGTATTTTCTATGGCATTTAAAACCCACAAAAGAAGAACAATGCACGCTTTGAATATAAGTAGGAGGTCGCTTTCGCATTGTATTCTAGTGAACAGTAGTTAATATCTACAGTCAAGATTTATGATTCATTCAATAGGGCTTATATTGATCATCAGTGTAGCAGATTTATATTGTTGTTAAAAGTTTGAGTTGCAGCAATCTCTGTATTGCAGTCACCTGATCAGTATGTGCACTACTTCAGATATAAAAATATTCCAAACAAATGAAAGAAGAAGAAAATAGTGTGTGAACTGAATTTGTTAAATTCTGAAATGTGGGAGGAGAAGCAAACAGCTTCATAAAATTTATTTTAACTACTTATTAAATTACAGAAAGTAATGACCTGGGTTGCCTCGTTGGCACACAGCCTTGCTGTCCAGATAATAACATGGGTAAGGATTTCTATTTTTATAAACATACAAAACATAGTTGTAAACAAAGTGTACCAGTTTATTGTGTTGACATATTTCTCATTTGAAGAGTTATATATTCTCTGTTGTCTTCCATTACTCTCTCTTTTCTGTAATAAATTCTAAGCTTACTATTCTTTTCTGCTGTGTCTTTTTCTCCATCTTGTCTGTGTTGTTTATTCTTTTCTATCTGTGCTAACTTGCTATTTTTTTTAAATTTAGGTAGTATTATTTCAAATTTTTTTTTATTGTCTATTTCTTTTCATTAGAATATTTTTCTTCATTTCTTTGCTATTTATTTTTTGTCTCTTTTTTCTGTTATGTTTAATTTCTCCTTCTTATAATCATTAGTAACTTTCTTATTTTATTTGACTTTTTAGCATTTCCAGCAATAATTCTTATTTTTTTGCAGATATTGTATAGGACTGACTATTCGTTCCAGCTATACTCATTTTACAACTCATTATAAAGTCCTACATGTACATAGGCTATATATAGGCCTATATATTATAGGCTTCCTATACCTAGCTAAACATTAGAATGCTTGTTGAACTGATAATCTCTATCGCAAATGAATTTAAATACCTCATAACAATCCATTATAATATCAAGATGCTTTAGTATCATTTTCCAGTTTTATTTATTTTGTTACTTGTAAATTTAAAAAAATTACTGCTTCACAAAAGAAAATGTTCATAGCACATGAAATTAAATGCTTGAGAAAGACTGTTAGCACTGCCAAATTAGACAGGTTACAAAATGAGGACATAAGAAATATAACAGGCTTTATATCCTGCATTGAATATATCAAGAGTTAGCAAATACAATGATTTGGACATCATATATGAATGGAATATGCCAAACCACCTACAAAGACATATAATAAAATAATATCAGGTTTCCACAGTCAGAAGATGACCAAGACAAAACTGGGTAGATATCAGAAATAAAAAATATTTAACAAACAACCGAGGTGAGACATCTGACCTTGCAATTCTTTTTCTTCTTCATCGTCCATTCTCAAACTCCCACTGGATCTCTCATGTAACAGAACAAAAGTCCTACTAGATTTTCAGCAGGATGTAGTCCAGAGAATGGAATTGCATTGTATCACCATTTTATTTGTGCCAATGGCCAGACACATACATCTTCAGCAGAACCTTGGAATTAAAACTACAGCTCCCACACCAGCACTTAACAACATGCGTGAACCAGTAGTGTTACTATCTACCCGCAACAAGAAAATAGACTGCTTATATTTTTGTATAGAAATGTACAACAGATATGTGCATATATCATTACATTCTTTCAGATTTGTTTCTATGAAATTAACAGTTTCTTATGCCAGTCAATCTGTCAATACATTTATTAATAACTCTTGTATCTACAGTGGTAATAGAGAACAGTTGTGACCCTAGAGCTTATTGTCCTCCCAAGTGCACTTGTACTGGCACTGTTGTGAGATGTAGCAACCAGAAGCTTACAGAGATTCCAAAATACATTCCAGTGGATACCACAGAACTGTGAGTTGGCAATGAGATCTTTCATTTTTTAGTGTTTTTTCAACATGATATTGATTTATAAAGCATGTCATCATCATAGCTGTCAACTAATTTTTCCATAAATCCGTATTTTAACAATTTATTTCCGTATTTCAATAAAAACGTCAATATTTAGCACCCAAAAAAATAACCCCAAAAAACCCCACATAAATTATTTCCCCCCCCCCCATCAACATGTTCATTACTTGCAAAACACAATACATTATTAGTAATAACTGAAGATGTAACACCAAATAATTTAATTTTTATTTTTTTTAATAAAAAAAATATTTTGTGGGGGTTTTTTGGGCCTGAAATCCGTATCAATATTGAAAATCCATACTAGATAACATCTATGCATCATCATCTTGTGCCATGCCAGCACATCATGAACCTCCAGAAACAGCTGTCCTGAGTACTGACTATCAGTTTGAATGCTGACAATTTTCTTTAATTTTTATTGCAAAGTGCCATGTGGCATATGATGCTTATAAAAAGAGTATCTAATCTTGTTTTTTTCTGTGATTTGAGAGTAGTGATCCATGTCAGTGATGTATCACTCTGTTCTTTTTTAATTGTGTATCTCAAAAGTAATAATTTAATGTTTTCACTTTTCACATTTTTTTAACCTCTGAATGCAGCTGTAATGTATAAAATATTCAAATTGCTGATAAGTTATCTTTCTGGCAATTCAAGAAAATTGTTTTGTGACATCATAGAATGCTTAATTTAAGAGATTAATTTTTTACAGCATGAAAATATATTTATGCCGATCTAAAAAAATATTCATTCATTCATTCATTTTCCTTTAATGCTGAAGTTAGCGCATAGGGCAGATCTCTCCAATTCTGTCTGTTCAAAGCTATTCTGTGCAGTTCTTGAATAGTGTGTATGTTGAACAGTATAAAAAAATATACTGATATCATTTTTGTAAGATCTCAGGCTGCTTGAGTCATAAAAATTAAGCCCAATTATTTTGTTCTACAAGTAAAGGAGGAATACCGGTAGTTTAATTCTGTTGTTTTTTTAGCTACTTCTATTCTAGCTTTTTTTTTTTAAGGTCTATCAAAAATAGTATAATACAATGTGTATAAATATAATCAAATGTAATCATTTCTTCATCATGTCATTTCAGTGATGGCAACAAATTACTGTTTTATTTTCCAGATATGTAGATGTTAATGAAATAACTAAAGTACCTTATGACATCCGTCTCTTGACAAACCTAAAAATACTGTAAGTCTCTTTATCTTCTAAGCTACATAGCTTTATATAGTGGGTGATAGATTGAATGCTTAGCTGATTGATTGAATGCCCACTTAATTGATTGAATGTTCAGTTGATTGATTGATTGTGAACACCAAGAGAGTTTGCATGTGTCACTCTTGTTCCAGATGCGAGGTAGAGGTTAGTGTTTCTCCTGACATTACTTTTGACATTACTTTAAAAAAACTTTTCTTTCAGTTATTTGGAGCTCCAAGTAGTGTTCTCCAAGGCAGCACATTTTGAACTTTCTGATCAGCCTGGTGGGCCAGAAAAAAATGATTTGACATGTGGGATTTTGGCTGTTAATATTGTTGGCTATAATGCCATGAGCTAGGCATTCTTATACTATGAGGGAAATTTTCAGTGACTGTAATTCCCTCCCAAGAGTCTAGGCATTAATTTTTAGCTGGCTCATTCACAGCCAACATCATGCTAATTCTTGTTTTGTTGGCTGTTGGCTAGGTAAGTCTGTTGATAGGCACTCCATGGAAAGGTGACAAAAAATATTGGTCAGTGTGAGAGTCACTCCACTGAGAGTTGACAAAAAAGTCTTATTTAGTATGAGGGTCACTCTATGAGTAAGTGACATTATCTTAGCATTAAGGTCACTCTGTAGAGAGGCAGTAAAATATCTTGGTTGGTATGAGGGTCACTCCATGGAGAATTGATAAAAGATCTTTGTTAGTGTTAGAGTCACTCCATGGAGAGGTGACAAATGATTTTGGTTAGCATGAGGGTCATGCCATGGAGAAATGATAAAAGATTTTGGTTAGTGTGATTGTCACTCTATGGTGAGGTGGCAAAAGATTATGGGTTTGTGAAAATCCTAGGCCTACAAGAACTAAAAGTACAGACAGGGGACAGCAATGCGTGGAGAATCAAAACCTCTGCTTTTGACACAAAACGAACAAACTAACTAATTAGAACTAAATCCTAGTCCTAATTCATGAAGTGTAATTGATTGATCTGAGTACCTGTTTATGCATTAAATCTTACCACAACACATATAAATTATACAAACTCATTTCTTATCATTATTACTGAAACATAAATAATATTAACATTATCATGGGTTACTATGAGTCTGCCCAGAATGCAATGATGTCAGCTCTTCAATATTAAAGTTGCCATACTCTTTTTCTATCTTAATTGGATAAATATATGACTGCAGGCACATATATATTACTTCAGTAGGTGGAAAGGAATTTTTTCCTGAAAAAAAAGGTAATCACCATGTTTTTATGTTAATCATGATGATTTATTTTAGAAAGATGTGGGGATGAGGTGTGTGTAGGGTTTTACCCACTTTTTGCTTGTTTCTTAGTATACATTTCTATGCTCAACTCCAGTGCCAAACCTGGACAGTGACTCCATAAAAATTGAGAGCACAAGACAAAAGAAAAATAGTGACAGCAGAAATGGTATGTCTACAAAGAATACTCAGAGTGTCATTAAGAAACAGAATTAGAAAGGATAACATTAAACAGATAAATTAAGCAATACCATTATTAGAACACATCAAAAGACAACAGATCAAGTGGTTTTCACATGCCTCCAGACTACCAACAGATAGTATGCCACAGGTGACCATAACATATAGACATCACAGCTATAAATCCAGAGGCAGACCATGTAAAAGATATATCACAAAAATTAAAGAAACCACAGGAACAAGCTTACAAACAATACACAACAAGGCCATCTGCAGATAACTCTTCTACCCCTGATGCCACAAGGCAAACAAGGGCCACAGTGTATAGATAGATGGATGGATGGATGGATAGACTTTGTTGTGTGTGGAGGGTGGGGGTGTTAAATCCATCAAACCCCCTTATCTATGGCTTATATATTAATTATATGTGTTAAAATGTGTCATGCTGACTGGCATAGGCAATCACTGATCTCCACTCTTAAATTTTGTTTCAGAGATATGAGTTACAACAACATTACAACTCTACTACCAAATATTTTCTCCAATCTGACACAGTTATCTACCCTGTAAGTTATTAATAAAGTATAACTATTTTTTTTTAACCATATTGTAAGCTGTCAAAATGTCATTCACGAATGCAGCTACAAAATAACAGTAGAGGCCAAACAACTATAACAGAACTGTCCCAGCTTCACTATCCACATAATGATAGTCTGGCCCACAGGATCATCTCTGCAAAATAAAGTTTTTAGGAAGCTAAAACAAATCCCTCTATACATGAACAATATCAAATATATGGTTAGCATATATAATAATTGATTGCAGAAGAAGAATATCCTTATTACAACCATTACAAAATAGTATGCAGATCCTCTTAGACTACTACATCCATTACAAAATAGTATGCAGGTCCTGCCTTAGACAATTACAACAATTACAAAATAGTATGCAGGTCCTGCCTTAGACAATTACAACCCTGATGTTGCAAGGCATCCCCCCCCCCCATATACAATAATATTGTGAGTTTAAATAAAAACTGACAGAACAAAGTAATCAAATATGGAGAAGTAAACATATTATCTTGTCACCCCAGAATTGTTACTTTTCTACTTTTATATTCTAATATACTTTCATTCTTGGGGGCTTTAATAAGTAATACACTGGCTTCCTAGTCAGGTGATCAAAGGTTCAATTCTCAGTTCAACTGAAAATATTTTAAAATCACCATTGGCTCTCAGATCAACACAGCCTAAAGAAGTGTGCATCAGATCTTCTTCAAGCCCACAGGTATCATCATCTGTTGGTATGCTGCTGATCAATGACAAATATGGGCCTAATACCAAATTACCCAATAGGCCTATGCCTCTGAAACTTAATTTTTATACTTTCATTCTTCTTCTTCAATGTTCATTCTCAAACTTCAGTTGGATATCTCTTGTAACAGGACTATGGTCTTACTAGATTTCCAGCAGGATGTAGTCCAGAGAATGGAAAGGTGTTGCCACTGTTTTATTTACTTTCATTCTACTATTGCAAAAGTTCATTTTAAAAAAGTAGCACATCCTATTCAGGATGTAGCCATCAATCCATAATTTTTAGCTGTAGTGATTTTTAAGCAATATAAATACATTCAGTAGTTTGCCATTGTTTTCTAAATGGTTCAGGTGCATAATTGCCTGTGGCGAGATTCTAACCCGGTACCTTGGCCATCACAGATATGTTCTGTGCCACTCCGCCACAGAGACAGACATAAGTACATACAACTTCTTATATTTGTAGGGATCCTGTATTTGCCAATTTGATGACTGCTGATTAATGCCTTATTTTAAGGTTTATCTAAATCAAAACAGGGATTAGAGATTATAAGATTAATGTCTTATTTTACCTTAAGACAATTCATTAATGTTATGTTATGTTATGTTCCTCCAGGGCCATAGGCGGCACATAGGGCAGAAACCATAGCTTTCTATTTCTGTCTTTGTGTTGCCAGGTCTTTCAATTCATTAATGCTTTATATTAACTCTTTATTATTTTAGATAGTCCTGCCTTGTCATAATATATTTTAAATGTCTATATCCAAATTTGCAGATTTATCAGTTTACAGCACAACTATTGTCTGTCCCAATGTGAATGATGGTTTTTCATATTTACACTTGCTGTTAAGCTTGGGGTGGGAGATTGAGCAGTCATTCCAAGGCCAGATGTGTCGCTCTGGTTGTATTTAGTCCATGTTTAATCCATGCTTGATGTTTTCTATCCACCATTTTCTTGGTCTACCTTTGGCATTACGCTTGGATATTCTTTTGTTATATGCTCTTATTGGTTTTTGGTTTGGGTGTATTCTTATAAGGTGACTGAACCATTTTACTTGCTGTCTCTCAATATGCTCAATACATGATATTATACCATCTCTTCTCCTAATTTCTTCATTTCTTATGTTATCTAGTTTAGTAACCATTGCAGCTTTTCTCAGACACTTTATACAGCACAGTAAGTGTGACTAAGTGAAAGTTGTAGCTGCTTACTGGAGATAAAAAGTGTATAGTGGTGTTACACTTGAGAGCTGTCATTACATGTCTTTTAACATTACACTTTATTAGTGTATGTACATGTATAACAAATGCCCTAAAGATTATTTTTATTTCTCTTTACAGAATTCTAAGTTACAATAATTTACAATGCATCTCAGAAACGAGCTTCCACAGCATGAAGAACCTAAGAATTCTGTAAGTAAAATAATAATGTGCCATATATTGGTTACACCTTGTTGTATTTTATTTTAAGTGTATAATATATAATACATTTTATTTAGGCCTAATACATCAACATGAGAAAGCAAGATATGATTTTGGCAGTTAATGTATGAAAAGATTGAAGAAAAATTACAAGAACAAACTAAAACAGAAAAAAATATTATACAAATTTCATCCAGCAGTTTTAATAACTATTTTTTTATATTTATCATGCTTTAAGTGAATTTTTTATATATTGTACACCACAGGTCAATGCACGAGAACAATCTATCATCCATTCCATATGGTGCCTTTGATAGTCTGAAATCCTTATCGCATATGTAAGTAGAAGACAATCGCCATTCTATGTCACTGTTAAGTCCATTTATCATTGTTTTTGTATGTATTGCTATTATTAAAACAAAAGTTACATGCATTTCAGGTTTGTTAACCTGTAGTCACCCAGAGAAAAATGGCACACTGCCATTTTTTATAACTTCTGGTTTCTTTGCATGTGTTTGCTTTTTTGGCATAACTTATTTATTTATTGAGTTATTGATTTCAAATTCAGAGACAATAGAGATAAGTGAATTCTGGATATGGTGATGTTTTTTGTTTCTGTGTGTCAGTGGGATTACCATCATGGACAATAACAAAACACATGCCGGTGATTTACAGTTTCTTGATATGCCTGGACTAGACCTAGTAGACCTAGTCCACTCATAGAGCTAAGGATGATGATAGCCAGAAAACCTGACTCTTCAAATTACATCACTACTTACAGCCTTTACATCACTCTTATTATTATATATTTTCAACATTTCCATTATTATACATTGATCTACAGTAATTAACACATTGAAGCCTTCAAAATCTCCTTCGATCAAATCAGTATCCAAGAAGAATAGGCCTACGTGAACAATGGCTTTCCAAAGAGAAATAAAAAATGTTGCTTCCTAATGTTAATAGTCTAAATATAGTGTCCAGGTCTTTCCAATACTGCTGAAAAAATTAAGGGATAATCACTCTAGCAAATAGTTATTACAAAATTATGATAGGAAAAGATCATGGGAGACTGTATACCATGGCAACAAATGGCTAATTGGAAGATGACATATGTCGCCATTAGGTTTCTATTGGGACAGGAAATATGTGACATATGCCACCGACCGGTTGCTGCAGGTTAATATGAAAGAAAAGTTGACTGCACTTTATCAAATTAATATGCTTAAGCCTAGAGCTTACACATTCTCAATATATGTGATCTTTGATACTCTATGAAAACAGTATGCTGAGACCAAATACAATTATATTTACTGAGACAAATTACAAATAGGGCCTACATTTACTAAGATCAATTATAAATACTGCCTCTATTTATTGAGACCAATTACAATTATATTTAGATCCCTACTAAGAAAAATTACAGTTATATTTACTGAGACCAATTACAATTAAGGCCTATATTTACTGAGACCACTTACAATTATATTTACTGAGACCACTTACAATTATATTTACTGAGACCACTTACAATTATATTTACTAAGATCAATTATAAATACTGCCTCAATTTATTGAGACCCCTTATAATTATATTTAGGCCCTACTGAGAAAAATTAGTAATATTTACTGAGACCAGTTACAATTATATTTACTACGACCAATTACAATTATATTTACTAAGACCAATTTCAGTTATATTTACTAAGACCAATTACAATTAGGGCCTATATTTACTGAGACCACCTACAATTATAGAACTACTTACTGAGGCCAATTACAATTATATTTACTGAGACCAATTACAGTTATATTTACTGAGGCAATTACAATTATATTTATTGAGACCAATTATAAACATTTGTATTTTCCTTCTGTATTTCTTCTCTAATGCCTGCTGGTTAGCAGTATCCAGTCTGGAGAATAGAATCCTTTATGCCATATTTTACAACTTTACAATGATATCTGCGATTTTGGCTTGACACACCCAATTTTAGCATGGTTTTTGTGTCACTTTTACAAACTCTTGTAGTTGTCTCTTACATAACAACAAGTCACAGTGTTGCTTTTCTTTGCTACCTTTTCAGGCCCAGACAACACACATATTAACATATTTCTCTTAAACCATGGTCATTGAGAGTATTTCTTGAATTTAAACAATAGGCCTATATGCCTATGGGTCTTTTCTAATAATACTGGTTGTTTCATCAATGAGAGATTGATGCCTTTTTTTTTATTGAGGCACACTCTCTCAAACATTGACTTAATTCCAAGATTGTTATTTCAAGACATGTTACCATTGAATAAAGTGAAGGTTAAAGTTGAATACTCTCATGACAACCTATAAGGTTATTGTTTGACCTATTAAACAGTGCTGTAATATCAATCTTTAATAACAATCTTTGGATAAAAAATGTAAGATATGAGGGGTGGACAAAACGTTTTGTACTTTACTAAGAAAGTTTAAAGGCAGGCAGGATTACTGTGTATCATTTTAAAGACGAACTATTGGTTGATAATTCCCACATGTTCATGGTTTGCACGGTGCATGAAAGAGATATTGGCGAGGGAGCTGGTTCAGTTTTGTATGAAGCCATGTCATGGATAAAACGGAAGTTCATTGTGTAATGAAATCCTGCACTTGCAGAGTAAATCTGCAAAACAAATTCATAATGAAATATTCACCGTTTATAAGGGTGTTTGCCATTCGTATGATACTGTGAAGCGTTGGAAAAATCACTTTCAATAGGGACACACCAGCATTCAAGATAAGCGAAGGAGCAGCAGGCCATCCATTGTAGATGATGCAAGCAACATTGCAAGAGTGGAGGGCCTAGTCCTCTCAGACAGGCACATTACCGCCGAGAAAATCATGGCAGAGTTAGGACTAGGTCATGAGACCATGTTGGAGATTTTACATGTCAAAGGTGTCTGCCAGGTGGAGTCCCCATCTTCTCATGGGGATCCAAAAAATCCAAAAAGGAGCATCGAGCTGAAGCATCTACAAAGATGTTTGACATTTCAATGCTGACGAAGATGATTTTTTTTCATAGATTGGTTACTGTGGATGAATGTTGGGTGCATTTCTATGATCGCAAGATAAAAAAACCAGAGCAAACAATGGATACATTCATGTTCACCATCACCAAAGACGGTTCCCTCTACAGGAAAAGTCATATTCACCATCTTTTGGGACTGTTGCATGGTAATACGACATGTGGCTCGTGTCGTGGCCATACTATCAACTCAACATACTATCAAAGTCTACTCAAGAAATTACAAGAAGAAATTAAGTGCAAACGATGCAGAATGCTGTCCAGAGGCATTAATCTACTTCAGGACAATGTGCCGGCTCATGCAGCTCATGATTTCATTGTCTTTGTCTAGCAGTGCGGGTATGAAATAATACCCCATCCACCTTACTCACCTGATTTATCACCAAGTGACTTTTTCCTATTTCCAAACGTGAAGAATTCGCTTCGTGGGTATCATTTTTCTGACATCCAGGATTTTATTACTGAAGTGTAGTTGTGGCTCCAGTCCCAGGAGGAGGTGTTCTACAATCAAGGCATTAGAAAGATGAAGAAGAGATGGAAGAAGTGCATCACCTTGAGGGGTGAATATATAGAGAAGGACTAAAGTTCACACCAATTTTCTGATAAGTGTCTTGATTCCTTACATGTAGCAGATAACCAAGATCCCAAATGTACCTCCTCGTGGTGAACCTAGGAAACAGAAATACAGCTGTTCATGCTGTTTCTGGCTAACACTTTTGGGGACCATGTCCATGAATGAGCAGCAGATGGAATGAGAATTCACTGCAAAAGACAGGCAATATTCCCAACACCTCAGTGTCAACACTTGCAGCAACACTGCAGACACACAGTGATGCTAGTCAGTCCGGCTGGAGCATTGGAGGAGTGGCCAATGCAAATATCATGAAATTGGTACGTGTCATGATGTATATTAAGAGTTGCATTAGTCTCTGTAAGGAAAACATATTGAGTACAATGAGAGGGCAGGACAGCACCAGAGGGCCATGTCCAAATAGAACAGGAAAACATTACAAGAAAATCATAACTAAAGCTTTGTTCAGCTCGCGACAAGCTTCTAGTCCCCATTGCTTCTAAATATGTGTAGAGACTCAGACTTGGACGAGGGGTTCACAATGTCAGTGGATGACACCTTGGGTAAGAGGGTAAATAAACCAGGGCCAAACTCTATCATTGATGTTTTTCTATACTTGAATCATGCTCGCTGAGAGAAAAGGATCAGTACCCGATGGACATGGGTACAATACATTTAATTACACAAAACGAGTTCACTGTCAGCAGAACACCCCATGCAAGATAGACATAGTAGACCCAAGCCTAAATCTCTGATTACCATCCCCTTGGAGACTGTCACCCAGGGACATGTTTTGTCCTCAAAAAGCCAAGGGTACAGTGGGTGGAAAACCATTACATTGTAGAATCAGTGGAGTCAATAAATCGACAGATAGGAAGACTGTCACAGGCTAGATACACCAACCAGAATTGAAGGCGAGCAAGAACAGATGTGCTTCACCCTTCTGAGGCAAATAGCACAACTCTGCTGTGGAACTGGCAGCACAACATGCTTTACACTCCTGGCAGAAATCACACAAATTTTTGTATTGGTTATCAGAGAGCGATTGCAGAAGAAGAAGAAGTGCAATTTATTGGGCTCTATAATATTGCTTTCAATATTGTATGTATAACATAAGTATGTGTGATACATGTGTAATGATTTTATGTAATCTTGTATCTGTAATGATTTAAATTTAAGAGCTCTTGGAGCAAATCCATTGTTCTGTGACTGCAAACTGAAATGGTTATCTGACTGGATTAAGAGAGATTTCATTGAACCTGGGACAGCCTCATGTAGTGGTCCAGAGAAAATGAAATCTAAACTGCTTCTCAGCTCACCATCTGCTTATTTTGAGTGTTTAGGTAAGAAAGTATTGTTGCATATGGGCATTATAAAATAACTAAATACTGCATTGTTTCCATTAGGGAGTTGCAGAGATATTTCAAGTGGTATGTCTGATAAATACTGCAGACATAATTTACCTCAGACAGAAAAAAACCCAGTCTTTATTGGGAAATGAGCCCTGGACCTCACAATAAAATAACATCTCCAGAAAATGCTTGTTGAAATATTTATTTAATCCTTTATGCTGTTTACGTTAACACTATTAAGTCAGGTGGCGTCTACCTATCCTGATTACCAACATTATACCTTCGACTTATTGCAGAGAAACACATGTGGGAGGATATAATCTTTATCCTAGAATGAGGAAATACAACTTAAAACTAAATGTTTAAACTAAATTTAAACACAACAATAATACTATCATCTTGAAAGACATAAAAAGTACCTACTTTGCCGTGTTTAGAGTTAAAGACCATGTAGAACATATATTTTAAAAGAAACCTTGCTAAAAGATAAGTTTATTTATGTAAGTTATAAGCTTAAGAACAAACAGTATTTCTATTTTTAAGGTTTTTAACTATTTGTATCTCTTGTTTATTATTTATCTATGATTTTATCATCCTACTGTACTACTAAGGGACATCCTGAACAAACACGGTCATAGCACAGCCAAGACCACACATCTGGCTTTGGAACACAAGCTCGAGCTCCAATCACCCCTATGCTTAATGGCAAGAGTGGATAACAAACCAAAAGATAATAGACTGTACTGCTTTGTCTTTAAATATTTTTTTATCTCTCTACTGCTTCTCTGTCTCTTTTCAATTCACTCTTTCCTCTCTGTCTTCTCTATGTCACAGTTTATTATTGAAATAATGGTTCCTTTTAATTTTCATTAGAAATTGGACTACAAACATTTGCTTGTTGATCACTTCCTTAATGTTATTTTCTTCCACTTTATCTATGAGAATCCAATTTCTTTGACAGAATTCTAAATTTATCTTTGGTATTAGCATTTTAAGAGAAGACTAGACAGAGAAATAGAAACAAGGTGCCAGAAAGCAAACACAGTGACTTACCAGCTTTCACCATTACTTCTTCATCCAAAGATCAAGATGGAAATTAAAAAAGAAATAATATCTACAATTTTTATACCAACACCTTGCTACCAATGTCAAACATGATCTTTAACAGCTTTGCAGCAAAGAAAAATTGTCACACGTGAAAAAAGTGTCTGAGGAAAGCTGCAATGGTTACAAAAATAGATAAAATAAGAAATGTAGAAATTAGGAAAAGAGTTGGTATAATATCATGTATCGAACATATTGAGAGACAGCAAGTAAAATGGTTCGGTCACCTAATGAGAATGAAGCCAAACCAAATACCAATAAGAGCATATAATACAAGAATAACCGTGCGTAAAGCCAAAGGTAGCCCAAGAAAATGGTGGATAGAAAATATCAAGATATCCTTGAAAAAACATGGACTAAATGCAACCTAGGCGGCACATCAGGCCTTGAAACGACAGCTTAAGATACCACCCCTACGCTTAACATCAAGTGTGAATGTGATCAACAATCATTCACCTGGGGATAGACAATAGACAATAGACTAAAAGAGAGTTTTAAAATAAACTTTTACAAAATCTTCCTATTTCCAAAGGTGACCCTGATCCCATAGTAGCCCAGAAATGTGATGTTTGCCTCACAAACCCATGCAAGAATGAGGGGAAATGTACCACAGTTGAGTTCAAGAGCTATAACTGTGATTGTGCCCCTGGTTACCATGGTGATGAGTGTGAGCAACAGATAGATGCTTGTTTTGGTAACCCTTGCAACAATGGAGGCAAATGTGAAGTTATGGAACATGGTCGATTCAGGTAATAATTTTAGTGGCAATCAATCTGACATTGGTTGGTTGCCAAGTTAAACTTGCCAGTATTTTATTAAATATTATGGAGAAGATAACTAGTTGGCCTAATTACCTTAGACATTCTAGAAAAGCACTAGTTATTGTTATAGAGCACATAAGTATAGTATTTCCTTCAAAGTTAAGACTTTGTTGTGCTCTCATGTTAGTATATTTTATGCAACAATTTTGATCCTGTATCTGCCTCATCAAGGAAATGCACTGGTCATGTAATTCACTGTCTTAACAGCTGTTCCTGTACAAAATAACTGACGAAATTTGAGTTTAAAATCCTTAGTTCTGTAATAATGGATTTGATATGATTTCTGTTAGTCTATTCTTAATGTACCAGTAACAGTAAAAATAAAAAAAGCTGTTTGAAACAATTAATTGTATAATTTATTCATTTTTAATATACCAAATATCGGAGAATGTCAGACAAAAAGGAAGTGCTGCAGTAACCAGACAAATAGAGGTAAATACGAATAAGGTAAATAGGTTACTAGAAACTATCTATATAAAATAATAAAATATAGAAAATAACAATAAAACACAGAACAAATACAATTGTCAACGTGTCGGTCCAATTGGGACCTTTATCAAGACAACAAAAACAGTTAAAAACACAAAACCATAATGAATTGTTTTGTGTTTTTAACTGTTTTTGTTGTCTTGATAAAGGTCCCAATTGGACCGACACGTTGACAATTCTATTTGTTCTTTGTTTTATTGTTATTTTCTATATTTTATTATTTTATATTGATAGTTTCTAGTAACCTATTTACCTCGTTCATTTTTAATGTAGCATAAACGATAACCGGCAAGTAGAGCACTGTAAAATTTTGTGTATAAACCGTGAATTTTTGGAAAAAATGAGAACTTGATTTAGGGGTCTCAACCTATAAATGAGTACTCCCAAATTTTAAACAAAAATTACATCAAATCCTGGTAACACAGGGGAAAAAACACTGGTTAAAATAAAGCCAGTGACACACATGTTTTTGTTCAATATATTCAAGCCAGGATTAAATTACTAGGGCTCACCAGCAATCCAGAGTGTACTTATCAGAATGCTAGGCCTAGATTTACATTAATTTCTATATATCATACAATATTACGTTCGAAATCTCCTATATTTCATGATAAAAACTCATCAGCGACAAATATATCTGTATTCCACACATGCCGCCATTTTTACACTGTATAATTTCCCCAGAAACGCTATTTTTAGTAACGTTAGTGCAATTGGTATTAACATTTTTTTACTGTTACAGATATTTCTGATCTATCATAACGGTTTCAATGATCATCGAAATTGGTCAGGAAAGTACACCAGTATCTGATGTTATTTATTAACCTAACTATGGTAAAGTGTAGTTAGTTACCGGGTACATATAATGTTGTCTGTGAAAACAGACATCTATATATAGGTAACTGGCGTTTATAGTCTAGCCCTACTGGGTTGTGTTTTGATAGTAACAGACTATATTATAGTGGGTTTGGCTTGCGTACAACAAAATCTTTAAACAAAATTAGCTACAAAGACACACAAAAACAGGACACAGATTAACATAAAATATCGAGAACAGAAGGAAAAACTTACCTGGTGCCAGTCCAAACAGTCATTGAAATCCTTCATACTTTTGCGCAGCTTAGTGTATGTTCATAGGTAGACACAAGTGTTGTCTGTTCATGAAGCGATTGCACCATCCCATTGATGCAACAAAGTCCCCAGATTTGTGTTTCTGGAATGCAGGATCTTTCAATATAGAGAGCGTCCTTTCATTCAAGTAATGTGAGTGAGGCAAATGAAAGGAATGCCCTTTTCTTACAGTTGCGAAAGTTTGTGTTAATTTCCATTTAGCATGTCCGTTCTTTCTTATGATGACGAAGTTCATTATTGCTGGCATTGTTACATTTTTGGGATGTCTGTCTATAGTTGGATCTTAGACTTACGACACTTTCGGGAAGCGATAGTCATCTTCTCTGCCTATTATCGGATGGGTTTATAGACAGATCTTTACTGTACTTGATGAAAAGAGCACAAATTGAATATTTAGTAATCACCAGAAAGATGAAAGTGAGAATAGACTCATAAAGACAAAGAGATAAGCTGGTGGGTGGGTTGTAATTTTGGCATGGGAAAATGTTACTATTAGAATTTATTAGGAACACAAGAATGGGGAGCTGTGGAGAAACATGATAACTTTATAATACATTATAATACTATGTTGCCATAATTTGTGTTTATTTCCCAGGTGCCTTTGCCTAAAAGGCTTTGAAGGAGATAGATGTGAAACAAATATTGATGACTGTGTGGTCAACAAATGCCAAAATAATGCAACATGTGTTGATGAAATTGAATCTTATTCTTGCAAATGTCGAGAAGGGTACACAGGTATTTAAAAAATGTTTAATTTGTCAATTGATTTTCCATATAGACCTACTCTTTATTTAAAAAAATAGTATGTAGGGTCTATAGCCCAGCTCTGTGATAGAGAGATACAGAGCAGGTCTTGAGTGGCCAAGATGCCAGGTTGAATTGCCATTGCAGGCAATACATCCCACTGGCACTCAACTTTCTGGTAGCAGAACAATGGGTCTACTAGATTTCCACCACCATGTGATTCTTAGAATGGATAGGCCTATGTGTTGTGGTGTAATTTTATTTGTGCCAATGGTCTGGTATATCCAACCTTGATGTGTCTATTTTTTTTAACTCTTAGCATATGCAGGCTAAAACCACTACTGTTTAAAGAGAACTAGAGTGAGTTATGGGAATACTCAACAGTAGATGATTAAGATGGTTGTGTCATGTGCAAAGAACCAGAAACAAGAATATTCCACAGCACAACTGTGTGAACTTTTGGAAGGGGAAAGAGCTAGTAGTAGGACACTCCTAAGACAAAGATGTATGCAAAGCCTCAATTAAATACTTTTCTACTGGCCACAATTGCCTTGGAAAATGTGGCAGAAGACCATTGTGCATGAAAGTTGCCACTGCCTAAAGGTGCAGAAACTTTTGAAACACTTTGAGAGACAGGCTAGAGCACAAACAACACATGTATAGCAGAGGTCAATGCAAAACAGCAGTGACTAATTCATTCTACAACTAGCACTACCTAATCACACAAACCTGTTAAATAACTGTCTAAAAGATGATAAAGGCTATAAGTACATATCTATTTTATTTTTGTTATAATTATATGTGTGTTCAAATATATATGCATTGACATTATAGGAAAGTGGTGCGAAAACTCCATACCTTATTGCAAAGAGGGTTTCAACTATTGTGCTAATGGTGCAACATGTGTTGCAAAAACTGCAGGATATAGGTAAGTATGATTCCCACTGTTTGCTTATGATATAATTTAAATAAATTTAATGATATTTTTAGAAAATGGAAATGGATTATCTTCTAATTCTTTGTCTATTGTCCATGTTTCTGAGCCATACATTAATATAGAATAGATGTAGCATTTTATCATTCTTATTTTTTTTTTGCTTGCTTGTAATTTGTTTATATTTTAATATTTTCCTCAAGTCATTGAAAGTACTTTTAGCCATTTCTATTCTCCTTTTAACTTCTGTTTCACATATGCCATCATTTGTGATTATGTGTCCAAGATATTGATAATGTTCTATTTGTTGTAGTTTCTCTCAATGTATTTTTATGTTTAACACCTGTTCTTCTATGACTTTGCTGGTTATCATGGTTTTTTGTTTTTTTGGATAGTTATATCCAGTCCATATTCTTTACTTGATTTATCAAGTTGATCTATTAGTCTTTGTAGTTCATGCTCATTTTCTGCTAAAAGAACAGTGTCATCTGCATATCTCAGGTTGTTTTTTATTTTCCCATTGATCTTGAGTCCTGACATCCCTTCTATATTTTTAATTATAATCTCTATGTAGATATTAAATAGGATGGTGATAAAATACATCCTTGTCTTACCCCTCTTCTTATTTCTATGTATGGCGAGTAACTTCACACCTTATTGATGCAGTCTGTTCCCAATATATATTTCTAACCAGTCTGATGCCTTTTCAATCTATGCCTATTTGTTGAAGACATGCAATTCATTTTTCATTTTTGACTCCATCAAAGGCCTTGCCGTAGTCTATGAAGTAAATATAGATAACATATATACTATATATACTCTATCTAAAGCCGCCATTTTTTGTAAAAATGTCAATGATATTTCACCCTGTACTTTCTTGGGCCAGACATGGTCCTGCTTGATATTGGGTTGGCATGACCAATCTTAGTTTCCAGTCTCTTTTGGCTGGACTAAACCCCATCTCCACTTTACAGAGTTGGCCTCGATGGGGCAGTACTTATTAAAACAGTAGCTACAAAGAGTTGTCTATTTGAAAGGAAATACTACAGAAGATATTGAGAATAACATAAACGGCAAGAACAACCTACCAAAAAATGATAAAAACATTAAAGATACAAGAGGGTTTGCTCCTGAGAAATATCATAACAAGAAGCTAAGATTTTTTTGCCATATAAAGAGACATGTTTGTCTGTTCAGATCCCCAAGAATTACAAGCAAATTACTTTTCTTCTTATGTGCAGTGTGGTGGGTTTTTTTTTATAGCTTTCTTTCATGACCAGGAGATTTAAATTTTTTGCTTACAGCAATGTCTATTGAAGAAGCTTTCTACTCAGTGGGGCCAATAAAAAGACAAAAGTATGAAAAGATTAGTACTGTATCTAATTACCAAAATGCCAGAGAACTTCTGACAGAGGACGATAGTAATGGATGCTGCCAGGTATATAAAACTGGTGGCTGAAAATAGTGAAGATAATGATGAACAAGAAACATCACAGAATGTTTAAACATAGGCCTATACTTGGCTACAACAGGTAAACTTGCCCAGAATCATGAGTAGTTCAGATCATCCATAAAGATAATATTCTGGAAATAATGTGTCACCTAAATAATAATATTATGTTAATGTCTTTTTTTTTAATGTATTCCATTTGTGATTACTTTATGACATTTTATTTTGTCTTGTCAGTTGTGAATGTGCTCCAGGATTCACAGGCAAGAACTGCTCAGAGAATATTGATGATTGTAAGTCACATGCTTGTCTTAATGGCGCGTCATGTGTAGATGGCCTGGACTCTTATTCCTGCATGTGCTCTCCTGGCTTCTCTGGTCGCTTTTGTGAGATTGCGCCAGTGTTGGACTTAGTGCTGCTACCTAATTTCCATGACAGTACACCTGCCTGTCGATTACACCAGTGTCAAAATAATGCTGTGTGCTATCAGCCTCCTGGCTCACCTGACTATATGTGTAAATGTGCTCAAGGTACTTCAAACTTATGAAGCAGCTCATTAGATAACTTATTAAAATATAGGTAATTGTCTCAATTTATATATTTTCAACCTTAGCTATTATAAAGTAATATGAGAACTTATAGAGATTAAGCAATCATTATTAGGAAAACTGCAAACTTTCAAATACATTTTTTATATATATTAAGTTGAGATAAATTTATATTTTTTATTTTAAAAAATGAGATAAAGGATACTGAAATATATTTTCTTAATGAAAATGTTATTAGGAAATGTCTAAGTCAAATATGAATTCACTCAAAATTTATAAAAACTCTCTTTGTAGTTGAGATAGCAATTTTAATACAATCATCCATGAGTACCGGGTATATGATAATGAGCTAATGAGTTTTTAATAACTTGTATGTAGAATAATCCAAGCACATTTAGTTGACTATAGACTTACATAATACACATAGACTGTATCATTAAATAAAACAAAACAAAAAAAAGTAACCAAACATATGACAGGAAGTAGCAAAAGATTAGAAAACCTGCTAGTCCTAGTGAAAATGAATGCAATAAGTTTTGTATACTATTGTTTCATTTGCTGTTAAAAATAAAAACAGTGGAAAAAATGATAAAATGAAATGACAGCAGAGAGTCAGAAGAAAGATATCAGATATCATAGCTAAACTGTAAACTATGACACAATATATTCCATTCTTTGAACAACATCCTGCTAATCTGCAGGAGTTTGAGAAGGGATGTAGAAGAAGAAAGCATTGTCTATAATAAACACAGAATTGGTAGTATATAATCATCTGAAGTGTATTAATCATGTTATATCAACAATATATTTCACTGTCTCAAGCAAATTAAATATCATCAATCAAAAGTTGTGAAATTAAGATTGGGTGACTGAAGTCGTAAAAATAAGAAATACTAAATTTAATAACAAACCAACAGGAACTATCAGAAGGATGTAGATACTTTATCATGTTGTAACAGGGACTGAGCACCACAGATTCTTCTGTGTTCATTCTCAAACTTCTACAGATTAGTAGAACACAAAGCAGAAAATGGAATGAGTTGTTTCATGCTATACAAATTAGCTGCAATATCTGCACCTTTTGGTCTAATATATCTAACTTCAGCATGGATTATGAGTCACATTGACCTCTATGGAATGAGCTACCAACTCCATTCCCCAAACTACCCTAGTGTTCTCTTATGACATGCCTGGCAGGTAACAGCATTGCTATTCTTTGGACCCAGGAAACACACAGATGCAACATCATAGATAGGTAGACCATTTTTATTGGGTATTTTTTATTGGGGAAAAATACAATTACTTTGCTAAATTTATGAAACCCTTAAACCTCTCACAGTTCTCTCCTTGGGAATTTAAATTGTGTGGTAGTTGAATATATACTGTGAAGAAAACATTCTTGTATCTGACAGATACAGGCTTTTTCTGTAATGAGCAAAAGAAGCCTGGTCTTTCCAGAGTTTCTTTTATGTGTGTGGTTGTGGTTTTTTTGTGGAAGCACAGCACCTGTTAAGAGAATATTTAATGTTATGTACAGTGTATGGATAAAATAAATCTAGTGCCATGTTGAGACAATAGAAACTATGATAGTTGTAAGACAAAGTTCAATTATGGAATGTAATAATATTTTTCAGATGTTTGGCAAAGACCAAATTTTACTGGGAGATATTATTAACCAGTATCTTAGAAATATTCATGTTACCTTCATATTGAAATACATCACCACTCTAAATCTACATCTAAATATATTTTTTGTATGGGAGTCTGTTGCTTAAAAAATGTGCAAGATCAAACACCTGTGTGTATTGTAGGAGCGCAATTTGGGAGCCAAAAAATAGAAATTTCATGAGTTGCCAGGCATATCACAAGAGATAGTATATACCCAAAGTGCAGAGGATATCTGACAGAGGAGAGTGTCACAGTAATACTAATAAAAGTAATAAATTGGTAAGAAAAATATTAAAATTAAAATTTTACTTCTACTAAAAAGCTAATCAGTAATGGAAGAATGAATGTAAATGGTAAACAATAATGGTACAATACAAGAAGAAGTGCCTACATTTCAGTTTTTCAATATTATGTACAGTACCATTCCAACTTTGGTATAGTATGCACAGCTTTCATGACATCACTGTAATCATGTCACTAGTAAACTTTGTTGTCAAAATGGCTAATTAAATTGGAGATTAAACAGCAATGTTGCTAGCACTGTTGCCAGATGAATCAATCTGCATGCTACGCATTGTGAGCCTCCGTGGGAAGAGGGGGGGGGCTGTCTGTGCATAGCATGCAGATCAATACATCCGACAGAAGATTGATGCATCTAGCGACTATAAAATGGATCTTTATCTATGTTTTGGTTTGTTAAATAATGTAGGCTTAGTTCTATTCAAGTTTTAAGATTTGTTTCATTAAAATGTAGGCACATCTTCTTGTATTGAACCAAAATAATAAGTGTAGGCTAAGTGAAAAAAACAGATATATTCTACATTGTGTTCACAATGAGACTTTTATCAAGAAACACCACAATATGAACAAAAATGGCCTATTAAATGAACAATTGCAAACAAATTAGAACCCTCTAGTGATGTCACAAGAAATATTTAGCTGACTACCACACCCTATAGAAAGTTTAAGTAACCCAAAATATCATACTGAAGTTGGATGTTCTGGACTGAAAGATGCAGATATCATAGTCAAGCTGTTAACTATCATGCAACATATTCTGTTCTTCATACTGAGAACAATTCCTGTTTATTGACAGGAGTTTGAAAAATACACAAAAGAAGAATAGTAGGCCCCTACTGATATGTTCAATATATGCAATCAGACTTTTTTTCAAGAATGCAACATATTACATAACCTCATACTGTCAATACCAATGTCCTGATTTTGTCACAAAAACATTTGGTCATTCTACCTATAGGTCATCTCTGAGTATATGAAGTTGATTCAATAACGTATAAGTTAGGTACACAAAATATTGTTCAATTCAATAAAACATTGCACTAAAACTAACTGGATATTAATAGTTTAAAATTAGAGAAATAGATTGCACAGTAAGATGATTTCTTATTGGGATTTGTAATTAATACAAATATTTTTCGTGTGAAACATACTCAATAATGAAGTTTTAGCCAGGTGTTTGCTGCTATCACCTGCCAGTTTCAAGGTGTGTAAGTAGTTTTGTGTATGCTTACAGTCTTACCTGCAGTTGGCCATGTTAGAATAGAACTGCTCTTTTGTGGATTTTTTTCTCCACTTTTTTTTCAACTCACAGTTTCTGTAAAAATTAATGCTTTTAAAGTTAATATCTATGTTGTAAAAATCATGGGTAGATATTCCAAAGTTTAACACATTAACCATCAAATGAAAAACAAGCTGTGGCTAAAATAATTTTTATTTTTATCAAGTGTGAACAAACTAGATTATCATTACTTAAATTTAAACATATTTTAAATGATTAGCTATAATTTATTTAACATAAATTACCATTTAAATTTTTACTTATTATGTATTCATTCTCAAATTCCGGATAGAAATTCTTATAGCAAGGCAATAGTTCTACAATATTTCCAGCAGTGCGTAGTCCAGAGCCTATATAAATCTCTAATAATACCTAATCTTTTGTACGGATGTGAGAGTTGGACAATTACAGCAGAAATGGAAAGGAGAATACAGGTTTTTCAATACATTTGCTGTAGACGAATATTATGCATCCATTATACAGAACATGAAACTAACATAACATGAGAAGCAAAATAAATACTCTTGCAGGCCAACAAGAACATCTCATGGCAGCAGTGAAGCATTGCAAACACGTGTGATTTAGCCACATGATGAGGCATGATTCTCTTTCTAAAAATATTTTGCAGGGAACAGTTGAGGGGGAAGTAAAAGGAAATCAGAGGAAAGTATGGATTGATAATATTAAAGACTGGACAGGATTAAGATTCTACAGACTCAAACAAAGAACTGATAACTGAGAGGCATAACAAACATTTTTTGTTGATGTTTCCAGAGTGAGATTCTTATGACCCTGATGGTTTATGGGTTTTATGGTCATGATGATGAGTACAGAGAGCGGATGTATTGCCTCATGATTTATAACTTGACTGCATTATCTGCATCTTTTGGCCTGACATGACTGACTGCAGCATGTCTTTCAGGTCACTTTGACATTCTATTGGATTGAACAGTCAACCCCACCACCAAAACCTCTTTAGTCACCTCTTCTGATATGTGTGGCAGGTAATGCTGTCACTATTCATTTTTTCTCTTTTAGACCCGGAAACACATTGGCATTATCTTATTCCATTTTACCCTAGAAGAATTCAATATTAATTATATATCAGCTCTTTCATTACCTTGTAGCATAACTAGCATTAGATACACACAATTTCCTGCAGACATGAAGACACAATGAACTCCATCCATCCCTCAACCACCAGACTGGGGTGCAAAGGGAACGCATTGCTCTAGGCGGACCCAGGGTTAGCAGATAACCAAGATCCCAAATGTATTCCACGCGGTGCGCCCTGGAAACAGAAACACAGCAGCTCAAGCTGATTCTGGCCAAATCATTTGGGGATCGTGTCCACGAATGTGGAGGTAGCAGATAGAAAGAGATTTGACGGCACAAGAGACAGACAATATCTCCGACACCATCAGCATCACCACATATAACGACACTGTCGACATACAGTGAAGCTAGTCAGCTCAGTCCGAACATTGGAGGGGCGGCCAATGTAAAATGCACGTAAAGGTAGATGCATGGCGAGAGACAAATAGATTTCATACAGAGTACAATGAAACAATGAAAGGGCAGAACAGCGCGAACTGCAAATAGAAAGTGAAAAGTCCCTTGGAAAGGGGAACTACAAGCTTAGTCAGCTCGAGGCGAGCTTCTAGTTACCTGTGTCCCTTACAGGCAGAGACCCAGACCCATTCATTGGCGTTTGGTAAAGCAAAAACACCTAATCCATCTCTAATGTCGAGCTTTCCTAAACCGGAAATATGCTCGCGAAGAGAAAGGGTTCTGTATCCGACGGGCTTAGGCAAGAAAGGGACAACGATGGTAGTCCTGGCCCAACTCTACTGTCAAGGTTTCCTATACCGGAAGCGCACTTGCAGAGAGAAAGGGTTCCGTACCCGATGGGCTCAGGCACAAAAGGGACAACGATTTAGCCCTGGCCCAACTCTACTGTCAGGTTTTCCTACACCGGAAATACACCTGAAGAGAGAAAGGGTTCAGTACCTGATGGGCACAGGCGCTATTGGGACAAGGACGCTCAGCTCGAGAACGCCTTGCTCTCAAACGCGTGGTGTGAATCTCGAACTTGGACAAGGGGTACACTATGTCGGTGAATGACACCTCGGCTAAGAGGGCAAAAGAGCCAGGGTCCAACTCCTCTGTTGAGTTCTTCCCCTTAAGGAACCAGGCTCATGGATGAGAAGCGGTTCAGTAACCAATGGGCACAGGCACAGGATGTCCAATTACACGAGGCAAGTTCATAGACAGTGGAACATCTCGTGCGAGTCAGACGAGAGCAAAAATCGTCCGGGCGAAGAGTCGCCACTACGCGTGCCTGGAGACAGATATAGAGGCTGTCACAGGCTAAGGGTAGCCCACCCGAATTGTCAAGGCATGCCGAAATCGGATGTGCTAGGCCTACATGGCGCATAACGGTGGCACAACGTAATCACGCTCCCGGCGGAAATCGCACGGATATCCGTGATGATTACAATGGAGCGAACGAAAAACAAACAAACAAACCACCAGACTGTACCTTGTGAATCATGAATTGCAAGTCTGACACAGAAACACCCATCTATGATCTTTGTTTCAGCCACCAAATTATGAGCTACAGTAACTGCTTCTATATCCATTCTCATACTGGATGTTGTCATATCGTAAGTTACACTCCTCTCAATGATTACTTTTCTTTTCAAAAGACCACATGAATCAGATTCAGATTTTTTAACACCTCACAGCAGACCTATAAATGTAAACAACTGCTTCATAGTCTCTAGCAAAATAAGATATCAGTTGTTTGATTTCAATGTTAATTTTCCCATTAAACAATTCTCGGCCGAGTTTAATGATGGCCTTACAATAACACACAATTTTGTCTTCAATCCTCAGTCATTCATTCATCTTTAAATATATGTATCAATATCAGCTGCATAATCATTCTTTCTGCCTACGCTATCTACAACACCCATGTTTGATTTTTGATCCCTTGATGTCACCAATAATTCCAAGCAGAGGGTGCTTTTCATTTTCATTAATTAACATATAGGCTTTGGCAAGAGCCAGTGCTTGTCTTGAAGCCATTGAAGCGAACCATGTATGTACCTCATCATTATTATAAAGGTATTCCTATATAATCCAACACAGCCCCTGATTCTAGATACAATCCAGGTATTGACATTGTAATTTGGATAACATAAGAAGACCATAATTCACCACAGACAGGACTAACTGTGTCAAAAAAGAGGACAAATAACCTCTGCTTAAATCTTGCAACTGTTATACTACAAGTGATACTATGCCTGGCTTAGATTGAAATATTTCACTTAATTATGGCAAAGCTAATGACATTTATAAGCGATGTCTAAAAAAATTTGACCAATCATTGATAAGTAATGTCCTATACAAGATATGCTTTTATTATTATTTAGGGCATAATCTTTTTAGTATAGTTATTATTACAAATTCAGGTTAGCTCAAAAATATTCATATCATAAAGGTTTTTTAAGATAGACAATTTGAAAATATTTTAAACAGAGCTTATACAAAATAAAAATTTAGTAATGGCAGTTAATTTTTATTTTGTCGATATAGTTCAATAAAATATGACTTCAGATAACAAACTGCATGTGTGCTCTTTTTGTTGATCATATTTCTATTTTGTTGCGGACTTGCTTTACTTACTTTTCTGTTAATGTTGTGGTGTTGCATGGTTATAAAGAGGTGCAACAATAGTAGACATTTGCTTTTTACATATAGGGCCTACATATTTAAATTAATCTGTACCATGTAATTAGGTATATATAAAATATGTAACTTCATTAGAATGCTTATAACCTGGTTATAATACTATTACCCCATCGAGACCAGAACCTTGAAGTGGTGATGGGGCTTAGTTCAGCCATCAGAGGCTGGAAACTAAGACTGGTCGGGCACTCCCACTCGAGCAGGACCATAGTCCGGCCCAAGTAAGCAGAGTGCTGAAGACGGAGGCAACCAGCCAAAAGGCGCACAGATAATCAGGTTGCCACGCATAAAACACAATGGAAACATGTCTGCATCTAATAAATGTTATGGTGCCTGCCCTGTGGCGGACGTTCAGGCAGGGACGGTGCCGGGCCCTATACCTCGAAAGGGCCCAACCTCAGTTACTGGAAGTCCTTCTCAATTGCCCCGAGGAGCCAGGAGGCAAGGGAATAGAGCTACTGGCCAAACAAACAAACGACCAATAAAAATAATGCACTGGAATGCTGAGGGTGTCAACAGTAAAAGAGATGGATACAGCAAAAAATTGGAACTTGAAAATGTCCTCAGTGAAGAACAAGTTAATATTTGCTGTATCCAAGAAACACACCTCAGCAGCGACATAGCCTTCAAGATCAGAGGCTACCAGTGCTACCGATCTGACCGAAAAGACAGGCGAAAGGGTGGAATTCTGACACTAGTTAAAAACAATATCAGCGCATGTCAGCTGGAAGTATACATGGACGGGGCAGAATACCAGATGCTCCACCTAAAAACAGACAGTGCAGAATTCCATCTCCTGAACTACTACTGCCCAAATGATAAACCATTGGCACTAGACACAATTCCAGATAAAGAAAGGCTTATGGTGTGTGGTGACTTCAACAGCCACTCTCAGAGCTGGGGCTACGATCATATCGACAAGAGAGGTGAGGAACTTGAGAGCTGGCAGGATGAAAATAATCTCATTCTTATTAACCAGCCAGCTGACTCACCAACCTTCTACTCGAGAGCATGGCACACCACCTCTACACCAGACCTGGCATTCTACTCACCAGGCCTGGAATGGAACATCACACGTGTCGTTGGAAAGCAGCTTGGGGGTAGTGACCACAGACCAGTATTTCTGGAAATTCACAATGAATATACCAAGGACAGCAGCATGCTCACTAGGTGGAACTATAAGAGGGCAGACTGGAAAATGTACCAGCATTTAACCAGTGTTCTAGCTAAGGACATGAACTTGGACAAAGACATCAATAGAGCAGTGAGTGAATTTAATAGATGTATACTACATGCTGCTAGTAAAACCATACCCAGGGGGGCATGCAAAAACTACAAACCCTACTGGAATGATGAACTGGAAAAGCTGCAAAATGAGATGGAAACATCTAGAAAGCAGGCTGAGAACAGACCTAGCCAAGAACATCACAACAAATATCAGCAAACAAAGGCTAAATTTCAAAGAGCCAAGTTACAAGCCAGACGGAACAGCTGGAAAGAAAAAACAGAGTCGCTGAACCTAGAAAGAGATACTAGGAAATTATGGAAACTTGTAAAACAACTAAATGATGAAGGTACAGGGAGAAATACCAGGATCACACTTTATAAAGATAAAAACATTTTAACAGGTAAACATGCAGCTGATTACTTTGCAGATTCCTTTGCAGAAGACAATAACGTCAAAGTCAGCCCAGACAAACAACAGGAGGTTCGAGCGAACCAGCAAAACATTGGACAAGACGAACCTATACCTGAAGTCATGGAGGCACCAATCACAATGAGAGAACTGGAGCATGCAATATCCAAATTGAAAATGAAAAAGTCCCCTGGAGCTGATGGAGTGTCCAATGAAATGATTAGAAACCTGGGAATTGCAGCAAGAGCAAAGCTGCTGCAAATCTTTAACACAAGCTGGTCCACAGGTAATGTACCACAGGCATGGAGAGAAGCAATAATGATACCTCTCCTCAAATCAGGAAAAGATGGCAACACAGTCTCCAACTACAGGCCCATCAGCCTCACAAGCTGTCTATGCAAAACAATGGAACGCATTATCAATCTTAGGATGCAGTGGTACCTTGAAAGTGAAAACCTTCTGGTATCACAGCAAGCAGGTTTCAGACAGTGCTACTCTACTGAAGATCAGGCAACCTACCTCTCCCAAGAGATTGAGGATGCCTTCCAAGATAAGAAACTGGTACTAGCAGCATGGATAGACCTCAGGAAAGCATTTGATAAGGTCTGGAAAGAAGGGCTCCTAAAGAAATTGCAAAATTGCAGGGTTAGCTCAAGAATGTACAAATGGGTAAAAGCATACCTGCATAATAGAAGAGCCAGGGTACAATTAGATGGTTGCAAAAGCAAGAAAGTCCTACTGCGTCATGGAGTCCCCCAGGGAGGAGTCCTGTCACCCACACTTTTCTTGGTTTACATCAATGACCTAGTTGCTGAACTACCACACGGGATCAAAGTGGCAATGTATGCTGACGACCTGGTGATCTGGTGCACTGAAGAACACGCGACAGTGGCCACTAAACAAATACAAAGAGCTATCGATGCCCTAACCTTATGGGCAAATAGATGGTGTGTCAGCATTAACACAGATAAGTGCAGCACTACACTCTTTACCCTCTCACCAAAACAAAAAGCCGGTCATATCAAGATAGACGGAGAGCTCTTGAAAGAAGACAAACAACCAACATACCTCGGAGTTACTTTTGATGATAAGCTGACATGGAAGCAGCACATAAACAAAGCAACAACAAAAGCCAGGAGGAAGTTAGCTATCCTGAGAAAACTAAGTGGAACCACATGGGGAGCCAGTGGGAATATACTCAGTAAAGTTTACCAGCAAGGCATAAGACCACACCTGGAATATGGTTCAGCTGCGTGGTGTCCTGCATCAAACACCACATTACAAGATCTAGATAAAGTGCAAAACCAGGCACTTAGAATAATGTTGGGAGCAATGAAATCAACACCCATAGCAGAGATGCAGAAAATGGGAAGAATGCAAACACTTGGCGAACGCAGAGACACAAAAGTACTAATTCAAGCGGAAAAGTTTCAGTGTATGCCAAGTCATCCAATGAAGGAAAGATTCCAAAACCTAGCAATGGGGCGACTGAAAAGAAGCAGCTTTATCCATCAAGCTAAACGACTCCGTAGACAACTTACAGACCTACCTGAAGTTGACAGCCCCTTAAGGTCTGTACCAGAACAAACCCCATGGAGTGAAAGGCATGGAATGCCAATATACATTCAGACCCATGTGAAAGGAATACTAAGCGAGGACGAACAGAACAGTGTGCAGCGGAGGACAGTCACCCTCAGTTTCCTGGACGAGGAATATCCACAAGATATATGGGTCAGAGTATACACAGATGGGTCAGCACAGAATGCTGTGAGGAATGGGGGTGCAGGTGTATATATAGAATATCCACACAAGCCTAGAGATACAATCAGAACACCGACAGGAAAATTCTGCAATAATTATGATGCAGAAATCCAGGCAATTACTGTGGCAGCTAAAAAACTGCTGAACTCCAACTCTGACCTACAGCCTGTGGTATTCCTGACAGATGCAAGGTCAGTGCTTCAAGCTCTCCAGTCTGGAAAACTAACAGACTTAAAAAAACTACTTAGCGAATTGTCTTACCAGTATAGGGTAACCATGCAGTGGATACCCTCTCACTGTGGAATACCAGGAAATGAAAAAGCAGACCAACTGGCTAAGGAAGGTGCTGCCGAAGATCAACCAGATATACCAATCACCTACCATCAGAAAAAACAGATGATCAAGTCAATAAGAAAGCCACAAACACCAACACAAGATGACTATCACATTATGAACAGATCAGAACAAGTTATAATTCTACGTCTCAGAACAGGACACAACCGACTCCGCAGTCACATGTATACAAAGTTCAAGATTGGCAACACGGCCATGTGTACATGTGGACAGGCAGTACAGAGTGCCAAACATATACTTCAAGCGTGTTCTGAGCATGAAACGCTGAGGCAGACATATTGGCCAGAGGAAACAACACTGGAATCAAAGCTCTATGGGACACTGTATGAACTACAAAAGACAGTGAGTTTTATTAAGGAGACAGAATTGCAGATATAGACATGTTTCAAGTGAACGAAAGAAGAAGAAGAAGAATAATACTATTAGTGCTATTTCAGGAACTGTCTTATTGTCCATGGACTATATCAAGTCCCTTGATGGACACATTTCAATTTCTGGCAGCTGAACTGTTCATAAATGATTTGCAAAAATACGAAAAGGAAAACAATGAACAAAATAATTCGCCTCTTTACCTCAAAGAAAGTTAAAACTTAATACTGAATGGAGAGAGGGATCTTCGTTGTGTAGTGGTTAAACTGTTTTCTGACCTCAAGAGGTCATGGGTTCAAATCCAACTCACAACGTTTTGCTGATAAAGTGGATTTTCTGAGAGGAACTGAACATATATAGGTAACCTGAGTATAATCAAGTCAGTCCCCTATACCTTTCAAATGATTGAAGACCTGTGAAATGTAGTGGTTAAGCAATTTGTCCTGTATTATGAGGTCACAGATTCAATTATGAATCATGATGTCATGTTTATGAGTGCTTTTTATTTTAGTCATTATTGCTTAAAGCTACAGAGCTATATGATCTAGGTAGTAATCGTGACCATTACTCTAGATCATGCTTGAAGCTACAGAGTTATATGATCTTGGTAGTAACCTTGGCCGGCAGCATGCTACATTGATAAGCTTAAAAAAATTCATATGGAAAATCCAAGGATGATGAAGTCAATCTTCTATGCCTATTGAATCCTTATGAGAATATTCATGGCCTGGTATGTTATGTAATTACCATCCCTTTTTTCAGTACATTGATAAACATTGACAGTAATGATAACAGAAGATGTGATTCATTGAGATGTATCAAAAATTGACAAATCATGTCCATTTTTTTTTGTATTGTTCATTCTCAAACTCCCGCCAGATCTCTCTTGTAGCAGGGCAATGGCCCTATTCGATTTCAAGCATGATGTAAACCAGAGAACAGAAATGCTTTGTTCTTACGCCATTTTATTTGCGCAAATGATCTAATACATCCCGTTTTGGTGGCCATGTCAATTATAACTTATAGGAGAAAATCAGCAACAGGTTATGGAAACATAACACTAAGAAACAAAAATTTAGTGTGACATATAAAATAAAATGTGAACAAAAGAAGGAATGAGACATGATTGCCTACAGAATGGAATTAGCATAGATGGAACCTAATGGGAGAATAAATCTTGCTTATGACTAATTATATTGCCTAGAGTTCTCCATTGTCTCTTGATATTGCTTATTTTTATGTAAATATTTTGTAGCTACAATTACAATGTGTATTTATCTATTAGTATATCAATAACTTTTTGTAGCCTCTTTTGTAACCATTAATCACAGAAACACATTAATTATTTTATTGATGTTTATGTGAATTTGTTCATATGTAATCAAGCACATTTATCAATGTTCTAAATTCTACATATTATTATCACAAATGGCAGCATTATATAACATTTTATCAGTAATTTTTTACTCAACCTAAGATGCTAGGTTTTACTATTTCCACAAACTTACATTTTAGCACAACATAATTTAAAAATGTGGTTTTCTTTTCTACAATAAAATATATTTGAATCCATATCTTTTTTTAATTTTTAGGTTTTGAAGGCAAGAAGTGTGAAAAGATGTCCAGCGTTTCATTTAAAGATACAGATTCCTATGTAAAATTGCAGAAGATTGATTTTCGCCAGGAGATTAACATATCTATAACCTTTACAACCAAGAGCCACAATGGGATACTCTTATATGCTGGTGACCAGCAGCATGTGGCTGTTGAGCTTTTCAGAGGAAGAATAAGAGTCAGTTTTGATGTGGGCAACTACCCTGTGTCCACGATGTTCAGTTATGAGAGGGTAGATGATGGTCAGATGCATCAAATCACTATGGTCATTTATCAGAAAAATTTTACCATGACTATTGACCACAATAACCTCCCACGCACAATTGTCAATGAGGGCTCGCGAACTCACCTTGATCTTCATGAATCTCTATACCTTGGTGGATTGCCAAGTGCTATCAATGCTCAAGCATTCAAGAAATGGCACATCAGGGATGGCACAAGTTTTATTGGTCAGTTGCTACAATTCATTGATTTAATTATTTCCTACATATTTTTATCACAATTTTAAAATATATATTGATTTTTATTTCTCTTAACATGTCTATAAATTCCAATTTAGAATAGTTCAAATATAATTACATAAGAACTTGTACAGATTATCTGTATTTTGTACAGAATATACCAGTGTTCAGATTTCAATGAATGTACCCATATTGACCTTTAGGATTTAACTTAAGATAGATATCGAATGCACCTATAGTCTGTGAATTGAGAATGGATAAGAGAGATGTAATGGATGATGTATCTAGAATACGGTTTGGAGAATTTGGTATTCAGTGTGGTATGAGCAAGATTGGGCATTTGAGTAGCAGAATGAGTAATATGTTCAACCAGTGTGAGACATGGAAACGATTAGTATTTATACACTTTGATATTTGATTGAGGAGATTGAACACCTATGGGTTTGCCCAGTGTGCAGTGACATTGGCACATAATCAATAATAAATAGTATTTTTTCCCTTTCAATCCCGGGCCGTTCAGGAAAAACTCAGGGCTTCATGCCCAGGGCAAGGGAAATAACTCCGCAACAATAAGAGGTGATTGTGCAAGAAAATTAATATAAAAACCAATTCGCAATCAATTTTTATAATTCAAAGTCCAATTAACAGATAAATGAAAGAGGTACTGATCTGTGAACATATCTTTGTAAATATCTTGTAAGACATGTTTACTTGTCATGTAACATGGGAGAGGAAAATAAACAAGCACCAGTTTCATGTCAGCTTCATTTAATTGTGTCAAAATATTTGCTGATAAATGTTCAAATGAAAAGCTGAAATGCAGTTCAGCAGTTCACTAGGAGACAACATCGTTCTGTAACTTAACCACTCCAAACATATAAGCATATTCACATAAAGATAGCCATATATATCTGGTCAAGTAAATTCAAGTAGGAGGCAAGAGGATAAATGAAAATAATTCTTACAGCTGACAGGAATTGAACCAGGTATGTTCTAGCAGCACCGAATCGCTTTGCAACACAAGTAAACAGGTTTTCCGTACTTGACCAACCACATCCTTCCCTATTTGGGATGTGGTTTAATAACATTTAGCACGCTGTCAGCAAAAAAAACCCAGACTGACATCTATCCATATGCAGCTGTTGCCTAATCCTGTTACCCGTTGCTATACACTCATTTGTTCAACAAGGAGCTACATGATGTTTCAGTTCAAGTGACATGGAATTAGCACAACCTTAGGCTACCTATATTTCACTTCGTTTCCCACATTTAAATTTAAAGGATGTATTAGATCAGCGATGTAATTTTACTTTTTAGTCATCTGTCCATATCAGCATTAATCGAGTTTAAATGGAAGTTATGTTCAGTGAAATTATTATGGATTGTGATTCTGATGATGAGGAATTCCTGAGAATTATGTTCATTTTCAAAGAAGATACTCATAACACATTAGTTTTGTTATTAAATGAAATCAAGAAGTAAAGACATATGTCAGACTAATTCATAGACCTTTAGAAGAATGGATCAAAATATTAGTGACATCTGCATGTTTTATTTGTTTTCACAGGCAATATTATGTTAATTTGCTTGTGAAACAACTAAATACAATAGGTCTAGACATGTAGAAGAATTTTATCAGGGTTTCCAGACGTCAGAAAAGGATCTCGACATTGTGTCAGTTATATAGGCCTACATTATTCCTAGGCCAATTGAAGAACAGATTGACAAGGTTAGTGACATCTAGGTGTCTTATTTCTTTTCATAGGTGATATACTGTTAGTTTGGTATGAAACAATATAAATACAATAGGCCTAGGTATGTGAAGAATTTTATCAGGTATGTCACACATCTGACAAGTATAGGTGAAAGGTGAATCAGTAATGTTTTTTTTTAAATGTTCCATCCCTTTTTTTTATCTTCAGCGGGTTCTAACATATCACATAAACATGAACAAAACTTACATAAGTAGATTCAGTATTAAATTCTTAATTTACATGTTAAATAATTATTTAAAATCTCTAAAAAAATAACAAGTTACTGCGTTTTCCAAATAGCCATCAAAAGTAACGCAAACCATCAAAAAAGAATCCAGCTACTTGAGGGAATTTGTGTCATTTTAATGCATTGCGCTAAAAGTTAAATAAACATGATTTGTTAGCATTCTAAATTATAAACTACATTTTCACAACTCATCATAATTACCTTATTTAAACTTCCACTTTTATATTTATTTTTGTTTGTTTTCTTTGTTTTATCATTTTTTTAAAAATAGGATGTTTTGCTAAAGTGTACATAAATAATAAACAAGTTGACCTGTTGAGCTCCAATGACCGTTTCAAGATCACACCAGGGTGTGAATATGTCAGCATTGATCCTTGTCAAAATCATCTGTGTCAGAATGGAAGATGCATTCCTCGTCAAGAAAAATCTGGTTACTCTTGCAAATGTAAGCGAGGTTTTGCTGGAACTTATTGTGATCGTGGTGAGTATATTCATACATATGTACATTGCCAACTGTAATTATAATATATTTTTTCCTAAGAATTAAATCACTGTTTATTATATATTTATCATGACTTAACACCCATGTGGCAACTGAGACATGGACTTCTAGTTCAAAGTACAAGGAATTGGACCCCAAAATCTTCTTTCTAGGCATGATGTAGTAGGTGACTAGGAAAAGTTGGAGATAGACTCACAACCTGTCACCTGTTTTGTCTTGTCTCAATTTCTTACTTATTTCTTATATCAAATTATCCCCATGAATGATGAAGAGATGCAAGTCTGCAGACATTGCACCTTTGCTCTTTTATGGCAAACTTCTTGGTTGAGGGAAATGCTAGATGTGCAATTACTGCACGCGGGTCAACATATCTGACAGACAAATGATGAATTTTTTTGGCATAGAAGCATTTTCTGCACTCCTGGCAGGACATGATGATCTTAGGATGCTGCCACACTAGAATATCTCCCTTCAAGGACTAAACATGCATCCATTAACCCCCCCTCCCAATACAATTATGTCTTTCAGACACCAAACTTTATATGAATCTGGTTGTTGCCACATTTTGTTAACTGAGAAGAATGTACTTTGGTCAAAAAGCCTATGAGCTGTCAAGAACTACCTGCTCACTGTTAAAAGGGATTATTTCAACATCATCATCATAATCATGATTAAAATTTACACAATCTTGTCTATTAGTTTCTATTGTCTTTCCCCAAGTGAATGATGGTTGATAGTATCCACACTTGCCATTAAGCATAAGGATGGGGACCTTAGTTGTAATTCCGAGGCCAGATATGTCACTTTGATTGTATTGAGTTCATGTTTGTTCAAGGTTATCTTGATGTTTTCTATCCACCACTTTCTTGGTCTACCTTTGGCTCTATATTCGGATATTTTTTTTTTATATGCTCTTATTTGTATTTGACTTGAATTCATTCTCATGAGGTTACCGAGCCATTTTACTTGCTGTCTTTCAATATGTTCAATACATGATATTATACCTACTCATTTCCTAATTTCTTCATTTCTTATTTTAAACTAATTTAATATCCATTGCAGCTTTTCATTGCATGTCAGACACTCCATTTTACATGTACCAATTTCCTTTTGCTACGAGACTGTTAGTGTTGCCAATCTCTCTCTGTGACAGGACCTTTGCAGAACGTTGTCATCACTGCCACTCTGTAAGCATCATGGTTCTGTGCAAACAGCCTGGCTTTTTCCAGTATCATGTTCAGAAGGTCTTCAATGTCATGTGTACATCGTAGTCGTGATCTGCCTCTTTTTCTCTTTCCTGGAACTTTTCCCTCCATGATTAATCTTTCCAAACCATTATGTCTCTTTATGTGTCTGAAATATGTATGTTTGTGTTTTTTGATAGTTTTGAGAAGCTAGTCTTCTTCTACCTTCATATTTTTGTGGACAACCATGTTAGTTTTTCTTTCTGTCCATGATATTCTTAGGACCTTTCTATCACATTTCATTTGGAATGCAGATAATTTCTTTTTGTAGCTTATTTGTGGTCATCATGGGTTTCTTGGCATGTGTGTTGCCGATAGTGTATTTAAATTGTATAAATGTTTCCTGAAATAGAATTTCTAAAATAGACAACATTAAAAACTGATCAATAGGCAAGAATCTATCCCACACATGGTCATAGATATGTTCTCTTAAACCTAAAAAAAACATAATTCAAGTGTTTTTGGGGTTTTGGATCATCTGTTTTGATGTAAATTTAGATGTCCTTATTGTGATTCTTCTCTTGATTCTTAATTAGAAACTGGCTTCACAGCATGTGGGGCATTCCGATATGTGCTCTGCCCTCCCTTCCAGCAGCCATCCCAATATATGTAGACTCAGAGTCCCAGTCAGGTGTTGATTGTGTGATCTTCAGAACTTTCCAAAATATTTACTTTTCCTTCCCATTTCTGACATTCTCTGTATGTATACATTCTCAGCCTTATTGACATCATCTTCATCTTGATGAAGTCCCACCATTCTTTTCTCACCATGAACTTTTCTATCTTGCGCAGCATGCTTTGAGAGTCTGTGAGTAGGCCTATTACAGAGTGTGTTCATGTATCAGTTATCAACCAATTAAGTGCTGATGTAGCTCTCTCTATCTCTATCCTCATGCTCGATGTGACAGTTGAATATGCTGAGGATTTCTCAACCAACTTCATGCCATTTCTGTGGGCAACAAAACCCCAACTGCTTTTGTTTGTGTTTCTGTTAACGGAGCCAATTGTGTATATAATTATGTCTTTTGGTTTCGACTGTAGCTGGGCGAATTCATGCACTGTAACCTGGACCCTGACACCCGTCCATTTTCGACACACTTTATCTAGTTGTATTATTACTTTGGTCAGTGATTTCTTCTCATTGTCTACTTCCATCTATTCACAGCCCTTTCCTATTTCTTCAAATTCACATATTCTTTGCAGTGTGTCTTCATACTCTGCCATCCATGATCTGTCACGCTTGATTCGTTTTCCCTTTGATTCATCTAGACATTAGTGTAATGAGTGGTCGTTGTATTCTGTCACTTTAAGGTACAACCTAACTTGTGCTACCTGATGTCGCACTCTGATGCTGGGGAGATCAAACAGAAAACTCATAACAGAGTTTGGTGTATCTCTAGTACTCCCCAGTACCGCTCTCTTTGCCTCATTTTGGGAAATTATTATTGGGAAACTTTATTGTGAAAAATCGCTACGGTAGGGATTTCCCTCTTCCCCCCTCTCCCCCATCTATGAGTCTGATCGTAAATAATTTAAAAAGGTCTTCAATTATTGGCCTATATCCTTTTACTTTTTTCATAATAATGGGAAGAGTTAAACAAATTATCAAGCTAGCTATGTTAATAAATTCTTGTCTTGTTGACAAAAAGATATGAATAATGTATAGTTTGCTATTGTATATACAATTTAAACATTCAAAGTACACAAAATCATGGCTATTTCACAGATTCATTTGATTAGTTCATTTTCATTTGATCCTGTGAACAATATTTCTAATCATTATTAGTGTAATGTACCTTATATTTGCTATTAAAGCACCAAAATTATAAAGGCTTCAAATAGGTCTTTTGTCTATCCTCAGATGGAAGCTAGTTGATAGCTTCCACACTTTCCGTTAAACAAAGGGGTGGGAGCTGTAAGTTTCTGTTCAAGGCCAGATGTAATGCCTGAGTTGAACTGAGTCTGTGTTTGGAGAGTGTGGTCATGATATTATCTATCCATCTCTTTCTCTGTCTTCCCTCTGCTCTGTATCCAGATGATAATTTATTATAAGCTCTCAGTGATATTTTGCTTTGGTAAAGAGAATAAAGCAAAACTGTAAAAACATGTGAAGAATATGATAAATGTTACATCTGTATTAAATATATTTTCTTTTTTTTTTCAGCACCAACTTGCAACACAGTTGTATTCAAGGATTATTTTGTCGATCCAAACACAAAATGCAAATCAAAATCACGTATTCGATTTCGTCGATGTGAAGGCAACTGTCAGAATGGCTATTGCTGCAATCCTAAGAAAATTAAAAACAGGAAGGTGCGGCTGTATTGTGACGATAATTCTAATTATGTCTATGAGCTGCCAATGATCCGGAAATGCACATGCAAAAAATGTGGCAAAAAATAATATCAATTTTTACAAGACACTTTCAAACTTTGGTTCCCAAACATATGTTTATTATATAAGATAGTCACTGTGAGTAGTTAAATAATGTTAGTAACATTACATCGGTCTTACAAACCTACCCAGATGTAATCTAATATTAACAGTTGCCACACTGTGTGACAATAAGAAAGTTCAGCATCTCATGTTACTAAACTGAACTCATTACTGTTAATATAAACAAAGTCACCATTCATTGTTCTGTGTTGTCTACATGTTTGCTATGGCAAACTATAAGAAAAATTTTACGCCAAAGTGTCAAAAAAGAACTTTGTTCAGTATTCAATTCTGGGAACAGAATCTACAATTGAAGAAAACTTAAATAAACTCATGTATGGCGCTGTCAAAGAGTTTGTTTAAACACTTCTATGGACATTGGCTATTTCATTTGCTGGTTGTTATTGCAGGAGGCTAATTCAATATCAATTAAGGTATTCATCTGTACGGGTAATATCATGTATCATGGATGAGTGCATATAAAACATTCAAGGTGAATAATTCATGATACCATTTACAAACCGGGATGTTCAGTCTTATTGTCTGTGAATGAACCCATACACATTGTTAATATTTTCACACTTGTTTTGATGGCAATGCAAAATGGACAGCTGCCTATGGACATAAACAAAGACAATGTATTCAACATGTTTGTGTTGGGGCATTCCACTACCACAGATGGTCTGGTCAGTTAATTTCTTTAAAACTGTTAAAGAATTAAGATATTCTCAATACAGTTTTCTATGGATTGCCATGGACAAATAAAACCCAAAGAAAATCTTTATTGTTTATTGTTTACTCTGTGTGCTCACATTTTCATGATCAAACTGTATTTCTTGAACTTATAATTAAGTGCAATGAAAGTGTTCATAAAAGATAATGTGTGTTGATAATATGAAAGCAGTTATGTTAAATTATTATAATTTCTAATAAATAAATAATAATCATTCAAGCATATCCTGTGCAGGACTTTGCTTTTTAATTATTGTTGAGTTTCTAGGCACCACTTAGACACTCCATTAACATTGCCAGAGCTATATGAAATGGTTTTATCTTTGTTAGTTGACAGATCATCCTTATTGTATATTTGATCATCTGTCCATAAGTACTCAGATCTCCTCATCAAGATATCCCTCAGCATTTAGCAACTGACTATACCCACTCTATGTTGGTTTACCAATCTCCTCTGGTTACCTGCATACTTTTTTTGTTTAGCCACATGTTGATGTGATAAACCCCAAGAAGCATGTATCAATTTGAATCATTGCATCACTATCCCTTCTAACAATGATTTATTTAAAAAAATACAAAATCAATAAAAACCTACATCTGCATAAGATGCTATCAGATTGCATTTATCAGTAAGGATAATACATTACAAATCTTTGTTAATTACTACGTTGATGTTGTTTTTAAAGATTTACCACAGACATGATAGTATGAAGATAACATTTTCTGGCTTTACATATTAATTTTCGGGAAAGAATATGTCACATGAGACCTATTAATGAAAGATTAATTAGATTACTTTTAAAATAAGATGAAAAATATAGCATTATGATCATGGGTTTTATTATGATTGACATGGGAAACAATTATGTTAAGATGCATGAATGATAGACATGCCCTCTTGACTACCTCATAACAAATCACATTTAAATATGTTTTATTCAGTTGCAGTAGTTCAGATTTCAGCTGCTTCTCATGTATTTTATCTCTTTTTGGACCAATCACAGATATATCCGCTATTTAAAGAAGCTCCGAAGCCCCACCGATAGCGGATATATCAGTTTCATTTTCATCAATCATAGCTTGATCAGTTTATATACTTTGGAGTGTGCTAATACAGATTTTTATGTTAAACCAATTCTTTACTGATGCATGCAAAAATACTTCACTCCAATTTTCACTTTAAAAAAGTCTAGTTCTGTGGTGATGTGCTACAGTACTTATCTGTGATGGCCAAGATATTGGGTTTGAATCCTGCTGCAGGCAGTTATACATCCGAACTGTTCAGAAAGCAGTGGCATACTACTATATGTATGCACTACCAAGAAAATCACTACAGTCTAAAAATGCTGGGTTGATGGCTAAATCGTAAATTGGTTATTCTACCAATTTTGTGTGTCCTTAAAGAATAATTGTTTAACATTTTTTTTTATTTTTTAAAATTAATGATGTCCAACTGCTTCTGAACACAGTGTGGAACAAGCTAATTTTCTTATTAATAACCCATTCAGAGGCAGACAGTTGCAGTAGCAATTATAATTATAGTTTCCATGGCTCAATAACAAAAAGATCAAAGAGGCTTGGATTAGGTTTAGATTCTTTTGATGCTGGTCGCTTATACAGGAGTGTCAACGGCACTGAAACATCAAAGAACAGTGATAACTATTTCAGAAGATAGAATACATAGTTTATTTCAAACTAGTGAAAGTGATCATTCTGCATCGTTGAACCTATTGAATTCTTCATTGACAGATACATTAGCCAATATACACAAATTATGGCAAGTTGTAGTAAGTAAACAAGGTTAGTAAAATATTACATTGTGATGATGCATATTTTATTCATTTTTTGCCTTTGATGCCATGTAGAAAAAAATGTTCTTAAGATTCAACTTTCCTTAGTCATCTTCTATGACATGCCTGGAGAGAAGTATGGACCCTATTGTTTATGCACTTAAATGGAATTTCAGACCACCATTTACCCTTGGGTGTCTCCCCAATGCAATAGAACATGATATTTGGTGATAAGATACTAAGAAGAAAGTTAAAAAATTAGGTAAAACACTGCCTTCTTAGCAGTTCTCCCAGAATTACCAAAATTAGATCTTAAAACCCTCCCCTTTTCCAAAATCAGTTAAACAGTTTATTTTCACACAATTGATATTTTCGCCATCATAAACAGTGTTTTGTTTGCTTATTATATTTTCTTCCTTTATTGTGCTTTCAGCATCTTTCATCATGCTATATGGTCAATCCTATTGCCATGATGAGACCCACTGTCTTCTCCAGGTCAGAGCATCTACCACTTAGTTTTTGCTTCTGCTGTTCCCTCTTGCCAGACCTGATGCATCTGTTCTTTGTTTGTTGAACAGTCCTGAATTATGTGTTCAGGGGTTTTGATTCTGGATCCACATAGACATTCATCTGCATATGAGGTCATTAGTCAGTGAGGTGGTCCAGCAGTCTGCAGTGGTCATGTTCTAAGGTTAAATAGTGTGGTCTACTGATACCTTTTGTACATGATGTATTTAATCTGGTTTTTCTTCCACTTTCATTTGTTTCTTCCACTTTTACATGTATGTGTTGTGTATTCTAGCTTTTGCTTCTCTGTAGAAAAGTTGGTGTCTGGAGTGTTCCATGTTACCACCCATTATAGAATAATCATCAGTTTTCTAGTTTCCCATGAATCCACAGTGTGAAGATATTCATTGAAGGGTAAAAGTGTACCTAATATGAACTCCAGGAACTCACCTCAATATTGTAAATGTTAGTCAGAAATATGACATGGAAATTATCATTGATAAAAGCAAGATATTGATGACTAGTGATACCAAGCAGGATCTCATGAATATCAGGGTAAACAGTCACAAACTGAAAAAGTTACCATCTTCAAATATCGAGTCCCAAATTTTGGATGATGGCAACTTAGAAAATGAGATTAAGACTCAAGATGGCAATGGCTGCCATGGCAAGGTTGCTTATTATTTGAAAAAGTAAGATAAATATTACAATAAAGATTAATCTATTCAAATTGCTAATGCTAATTATACTTTTATACAGATTTTAAAGCTGGACATTCAATGCAGACATGGAAAGAATGTTTCAGGCTTTTGAATACAGGTGCTACAGATCTTTGTTTAGGATTAGTTATATAAAACACAAGACAAATATATTCATCCGGCAGCAAATAAAAAAACTTGCAGGTTATCAAGACCCACTTTTGGCAGTGGTGAAAGCATAAATGTGTTTGATTTGGGTATGTAGCAAGATCTCACTTTCTAAAATTATTTTGAAAAGAACAGTCAAAGATGGAAAAGGAGAAGAGGTGGTAAAGAAAATCCTGGATTGATAACATCAAGGAATGTTCTGAGCATGATTTTTCTATCTCCTCCGAATGGCTGACAGAAGTGTTTGGAGGGATTGTTGTGCTGATATCTTCCTACGACACTGACCGATTATGGGTCTTATTATTAATATTATAATAAATATTAGTTTTGGATATATTTGAGCTCTTATCTGATGTGTAGAAAATTTTTATTTCTAGTTTTAAAATAATAATGGAAGAATATTCTGTACAGGACATTGCTATTCAACTATGGTTGAATTTTGAGGCACTGATGATACATCCAATTGTATTGTGAGTACAATGTGAATGGTCGGAATACAGGCCACCAAATTTGATGAGTTTGGTTTTCAAGGAGAGCTTTAATTTGTAGTGCTCTGAATTAATTCCAACTTTTTCTCTGGTAGATAAATAGATAGATTTTTCTATGTTCTCTAGACTAGCTATCCTTACTATTTCTGGTTATATAAATAACTAAAATATCGGAGGATGTCCGACAAAATGAAAAGTACCGCAGTAACCAGGCAAATAACAGGTAAATACTAAATAAAGTAAACAGGTTACTGTAGATACTTAACTATCGATATAAAATAATAATAAATAACAATAGAACATAGAACAAAGACAATTATCAACATATCGGTTCAGTTGGGACCTTTATCAAGAAACAAATAACATTTAAGAAAACACAACTTTAAAAAAAATATAACCAAGATAATTGTGACAATGGTTTCCTCACCAAAAATCATTGCTCAGTATCGATTCTAGTGCATGTCTTAAAAGATACCTTATGAAAGGATTATTAAATGTTCTGATATATTAATTGATTTAATTAATATTTATATATTAAATTCAGTTTATTTAATTGGGTTTAATTAAATATTTAATACAGAATATTAGCTCATGCTTAGACATGCACTAGAATCAATACTGGACAAGGATTTTTGGTGAGGAAACTATTGTCACAATCATCTTGGTTATATTTTTTATGATTGTGTTTTCTTAATATTTACTCGGTTCTTGATAAAGGGCCCAATAGGATCGATATATTAATAATTTGTTTTATTATTTATTATTTTATATCGATAGTTAGGTATCAACAGTAACCTGTTTACTTTATTTAGTATTTACCTCCTATTTCTAGTTAATTTATTTTGGTTGAGTGATGTTCTATTATAATTTCTGAGTCTCTAGATCATTTTAAAAATCTCTGTTTTTTTGTTCTCTTAAGTCATAAAGTGTACCTCATCTGTTCCATTTGTCTTGCAGATCTACTCATCTTTACCTGAGTTTGCCCCCTTCAACTTATGGAATGTAATTTATAACTTTCAGTTCCATACAAAATTATATCACACATTGACTGTGCCAGGTATTATTCACTTGTTTCTGTCCTGGTCATCATTCATGGTCATTTATTTTTTTCAACGGCTGTTCTATGCAAACTAATCCTGATTTTGCTCTCATTCTTAGTAGTTCAGCTTTCCCCTTCTTTCATAAAGTCTGCTTTTATGCAGGCAACCTTTTTACCATTTAGTTTCAACCTTAAGGTAACATTGCTTTAATGGTTCTGTTTGAGCTTTACAGGTCCCTTTGTTTCCAATTACTTATTTATCAAAATTACCATACAATTACCAATTACTATCAAATAACCACCTTGTTCATGGTAGCATTACATATACAGTACATTCTTGCTAATCATGCATACATCAGACTAGGGTTGTGTTGGATTAGAAAAATCACTATTACTAGAAGATTTTCCCAACAGTTCATTTAAATAACTACTGTATGCAATGGCTGCTAAATAAATTGTTGGACTTTTTTTTTCCAGTAAAACCGTTATGCTTACAAACTAGTTGGTTCTACCTACATCAAAGTAGTCTCATTATCCCAGTGCTCCTGCTAATGACGGAAGCACCCTTCATAAACACTTTTATGAATATCACTCATTTTTCTCGTCGCTTTGTCTTGAATCTTCTCAATGTCATCAAATTGGTGATGTTTGATTGTTCTCAAGTTGTGGAAATAGGAATCATGATACAGAGAATTATCGGGTGAGATAGAGGTTGTGGGAGAAATAGAATGTTGTGTTTCATAAAAAATGTGCTTGTGATAACAGACCTATGTATAATGGCACTGTTATGATGCATAATCCAATTGCCTGTGTACAACTTCTCTGGGTGACGTCTGCACACAACATCACAGATTCATTGCAAAATTGTTTTGTACAATTCTACAATGAAACTCTGAACTCTAGAGACATTTTCATAATGAACCATCCCATCAATGTCAAAGGATACAATCGACATGGTCTTGGCATTAGACTTGACCTTTTGTTCCTTGAGAGGGCTCATCTTTAAAACAATCTATGTCCATTTTTGAAATGGGAATACAACACATGTTTACTATGAAATGAATCTCTGAAAGCAAATTGTAGCATTTGGACATTTTTTTAATCTGCTTTTCCAAGCTAAAAGCATAAATCAATGCACACACATTATTGAGGTTTAATGCTAATTTCTGAAATGCGACAAGACAAACTAAGTCGCCGTGACTAATAGGATTTCACACAGTGTATGCATGAACATATTTACAATGCATGAACTTAGTTACATACCTCTGGTTTTTAGCATACTTTGATACATGGCTCTCTCATGCATCTGGTAAATAGCAATGCTTAAAAGTATTATAGTGGTAATTTGTTGTTGTTTGTTGTTGTTTTTGGGAGGAAGGTAGAGGAGGGGACTTATTGAATAGCCATCATACAGTACTTTTATTATAAATGACAAATAAAGCATGAGAATAAACTGAAATATGAACATGGAAAATTATACATTTGAAAATTTTACATAAATAAAATTGCATAAACCTACTGCACTCTTACATTTCATGAAGATTTAAAAGAAAATCAATTTGGTAATGATTCATAACTGTATCATTCCATTGGAGTAAATGAAGCTATTGTCTTCTAAGTCTTAGCCTGAATTAACATTTTTTGTTATGCTTGTTTTTGAAGTCTCTTTAACACGAGAATACAACAAGCAGTCAGTCATATCATTTCCTCACCAATTTAATTAATGTAGTGGAGGACATCCATTGTACTGTTATGACAATTGCAGTTGTCCTCTTCCTTGTCTTAATTGCATGTCTTGATAATTTTGCTGTCTGTTATAAACTGTCTTTTTCTTTTCCTGAAAACTTCAGATTACTAGATAGGGCTATATTGTACTGCTGAATTATAGAGCATCTACTATATTTGAGTCCTACTAGGTTATAGACTTCTGTCTTTTGAGCTAGATTATTTCCTTGTGTCTAGATATGTAGGGCCTACTGCCACATTTGTAACAAAAAATATCATTAAATTTATGTATTGTGCAATGATTGGCAAAATGAATTTTAGAAACTTCTTTATAAAATGGAAAGTCAGTGTTGTATATTTATGTTGAGAGCATGTGCTTCCATAATAAACATTAATTAGTTTTTCATTGCCTCTGATGTTGTTTTTATATGTTTATGTTTTAATGCAGATTAAGATATTCTGAATAATCCTAATTTCATTGTGAAAAGTATAGGATATCTTCTTAGAATCACATAATAAAATAACAATCCATAAAACTCATAACTTGTCAGCCATTGCATTAGATAAATCAACATAGTCTTTCAGAAATTTTTATCTTCGGTGATGCAAATGACTAGAAAAATCATTATTGGTCCATTCTTTAAGGTTGTCTGTCCATTTTTTTTCTCTTCTTCTGCTCATTTCACCTTCAACTGTTCATAGCAAGGAAATTTTTGACAGAGAATCATGTCAGCATACATGTCAAAATCATACAAGTTTTCCTCATTTTACTATTGAAAACAGTGATTCTTATAAATCTGCTAGCCTCTATATGTTATTTATGTACACATTTGTCTTATGCTCTCTATAGAAAATGTGTAGAGTTTGTCTATAACACTTGTATTCAGAAATCCGTATTCATTTCTCCATGTCTACAGTGAGTTTCCAACTCTCATAACCATGCAGCACAATAGAAAGCACTAATGAGTTATACATTTTTACCTTCACTCTAACACTAATATTGTTTTCTATATTAAGTTTAGCCTTTACATAGCAACTAAAACCATCTCCAATTTTACCTTTAATTTCATTTTGGATTGTCCATTGTTACATATGCAGTGTCCAGGTATTTGGAAATGTTCACCTCAAGTTATACCCATTTATCATCATGTTGGTCTGCATACGTGTCTCAGCTATTAATCAAAATCTAAAATAAGCAATTGCTTCAAATAAAAACTTTAAATATTTAATTTAGGGAATATAGTCTGAAGAAGGAAAACAACTGTATCATTTTTTAAGTACTTTTCATTGCATGTGATACAAGTACCCCAGTACCTAAAATGTGTTTATATTCCTGTCGAAATAAATTCTCTTAGTCATGTGTCTAATCATTCATGCATTCACCACCTGCTTTACCTCTTCATTGAATCTGAAAGTTAAGCTGCTATGGTACCCATCTTGCAGACACTTTGTGGCACTTTTACACATTATAGATGATGCGGTATACTGAACCTTGATAGATAGAGACATGCAGTAATGTTACTTACAGTCAATCTGTAGTTTTCTTGCATGAGGCATTCAGCAGTGTCAATCGAGTCTGTGGTCACTACTTTGATTTTCCTGACCTGGTTGTGGAGAGTCTGTCATAGAACTCATAATGATTTTAAATTTCCTACTTCCACCCACATACTTGCTGGATTGACAGGTATGCATCACCATACTAAACCAATAAATGTTTACAGGTTTCATCCTTCACTGATCACAAAACAGATAACAGAAAGCTATTCCTCTTTGGTGCATGTAATAGTGGAATGGCCGTCCCTAAACTGTCAGTATGACATCACATTGTTCATACACTCAGGACAAAGCATTTTTTTAACACAGAGCAACCAGTATTTATTCTTGCCAATTCAATGCTGCTGATATTTTCCTGATTTTATGTAAATTAGGTAACTAAAGATGCAAGTGAATTTGAAAAAAAATAGCATTCTATGGAAAACTGAAGGGTATATTGATAAACCCAATGTGTACACTGAAGACAAGATTGAAATGTTTAGAATTTTGCAATCAAATAGAAGAGGCAATGATCAAAGTAATTTCAATTGTTAGAGTTATCATTGTGATTGAGAATGCAAAGAAAAAATATTAATATGCACACCAGCTCTCATTTCTGTAACATAACTAGCCTATAGAACAAAGGGAGAGAGAGAGAGAGAGAAAGAAAGAGAAATACTGGGAATGAGAGTAATGTTAAACTGGACACAGTTTAATTATGAAATAGATAATGACAACACACACACATATATAGCAATTCTATATTTTGTTTTGTGTATTTTAATTTGTATGTTTTCTTGTATGCATATCATAACCCCCTAGTTTTAGTGATAGTCCGTCATGTTTAAGTAGGATGTTTTAAAAACCTGTGTTTTACCTAAGAACAATTCTAGAATGAAGCTATTACAGATTTGATTTTATCTTGAGTATAGGGCCTATATTTATATATATAATATAAGTAGGCCTAGGCCTAGATTTACCAATATACCAGATTCAAATTCAGCTATTCCTAAGCCTACTTATATTATATATATGCCTATAAATATATACTCGAGATAAAATAAAATCTGCAATGGTTTCATTCTAGAATTGTTATATACTTGTGTGTTGTCATTATCTCTATTTCATCAATAAACTTCAACCAGTTTAAAATTACTCTCATTCCCAGTATTTCTCTCTCCCTCTGTTCTATAGTTACGTTATAGAAATCACCTCCTCTAACTCATGTTGCAGGTACCCATTTACAGCTGTGTCATCTGGAGGAGTGGTTGTGTTAGATGTGAAACAATGAACCAGACAACTTATTTTTTTGTGGTTTTTAACCTGGCACACTGAAACCCAGTGATAGTAAGCAAGCTCACTATCAACTAATCAAACACACTCCAACTACTAAGTACTTTGGGTACCTGCAAAACAAGACATTTAACTATTAGCTATTCCAAATGGTTGTGTGCAATTATACTTTTATTAACAATTAGGCATGACAGATGGACTTGCTTATGTGATTCTAGAGATATAGGCCTAAGCTTGACCAAACTACAATGTTGTATACGATTCTATGGAGACAGTTAAGAACATGAAATGGAGATCAAAATTAAATTTTGTGCTTTGCTGGTGGATTGTGGGGAGGTAGCATTCTTAGAATTATCAGAGCAGAGTTTATACCCAATTTTAATATTATATTTATAATTAAATATAATTGGCAATTTATCTGCATAAGTAAATGTTATGATCAAAAATTTACCAGACGTCACTGCCATACATGTTCTTTCATTTTGAATGTATTAAAAAACATCCAATGACTTCTGAATTTAAGCCTAATTTTAATATCTTCAACAGTAAAAAAAGTTTTCCCTATACGCCTAACTATTTATTTGTCTGCAAGCTCATAGATAAGATACGAAAATGGAGGGGAGGGTGTTCAATCCCCCCACCTCTAGAAAATCAGAACATGACTTTTAGTACTATGAGCTTAGCCAAAAGGTGCATAAACCCCTTACCATTAACAAATTTTCCAAATACCCCGGTACATCATCATATTTCTCATGGAAAAGAAAAAATTAGGCCTACACATGGAAATGGGAAAATCACTTTTTTTTAAAGGTCCCTCCCCATACTGAAAACATATGTGCTGCCATGTTGTCTGATTTTCTTCATGTTATTTATTTTTAGTAGCGCTGTTGAGATGGTCAAGAAATGGCACCAGCAACTTAATGTCACACAAAAAGTGAAAATATGTTTTTTGCACAACAAACCTGTATCGTGAACCTATGAGTTACTACTTCATGAATATCCATCTCTGCTATTCTCTATGCCATTCAGACACCACAGTATAATATATTATAATCACGTATAAAATGATGATGCTCATAATAATAAACAGCTACTATCCCATATCTATTGCCTACCACATATTTCGCCTGTATATGAAATGTGGACAAACTTGCATATTCTAGACACTTTTATTTCAAGTTTGTAATAGTGCACACATTTTTGCGCCATCAATGAAATTACATCATTTTAGATCGTGTAGCCAGAAACACAAAATGGCTAATTTTGGCAGAGATTATATTATGTGACGATTTAATGCCATGAATGCGCATCGGAGTAGAAGGGAGGATCCTAGAGCTAATACTGGAACTAATTCTAACCCTAGCACCGCCCTCCTAAATGTTATACATCTGTGTCTCAGGGGAGACAGAAGTTGTGTTGCTTCCTTATCAGTCAACGGCATCATACAGCAGCCATTTAGTCTAATAAAAATGAACAGACAAAGTGACATCACAAAATACTAAAACATTCAGATCTGACAATTATTTAAAAACTGTGATTGCTGGTAGGCACTTGATATGGGTTAGACCCATAATACAGTCAAGTCCTATTATAACAACGTGATCCAGACCAACAAAATATGTTTGAATTAACATAAATTCACCTTAGGGCCGATAGACCTACAGTACAAATAATAAAGAATAAATTGGCTTATTGTGGGTTTTGAAATGTGTTAGTCAAGAGGGAAATCTTTTATAAAAAGATGTGCTACACTGTAATAATAAGCTTATTCACTCTTAGTGGGACAGGGGCAAAACCAGAGTTTTACCAGTCTGTTTTTCAATATGAATTTTTATCAATGACTGATGTCATTAATTTTATTATGAATCATTTAATTATACTTCCTATAATATGTATTATATACGTAAATGTTCTGCAATGAATTCGCTATATGTTTACAATGGTTAAAAATGTATCTGATATTTTTTTTTTCATTAGGACAAAGTAGACATTTTTTTTAAATGTCATAATATAGTTAACAAATTTCGCTTAAAACTTTGTTTAAACTAATTCTATTCACTTATAGGTTGCCAAATTGCTATATTTATTGCTATTTCCATATAGGCCTATACATACGTCAGGAAAGTTTCATTAATTTTTAATTACAAATACATTTAAATAATAATTTACAGTGGTCATGCCATAATTTTTTCAGGCTTTTTATAATCATAATATTTTGCGTACTATTGTTACTCAATGTTTCAAAAATTGCTAAAATATAATCCTAGAACATGATCCATAAATGAAAGCCTTCAGTAACTCAATGTTCCACCGATTTAATGTTGTTAAACATAATATTATTGCCAATAATTATATATATAATGAGATAGGCCCCTATAGGTATGAAAGAGGAAAAAAATTATTATATTTCTAGATCTACTTACCACTTTGTGAAAATGAATAATATTCCCTTACATAACCAGCTGAACAAAATTAAACACATCGTTATGCATATAATGCACGAACATTTTATCACATTTAAACACAAAAACATAATTTATAGTGTTTATATACTATTTGAAGAATAAATGAGGAAACCATCTGAAAAACATCAGGAAAAACAAATCTACAGTCGAAATTTCTTTATTATTAATGAAGTTGTAGAATCATAAAGTGACAAAATTAGAATAATAAAGTCCACAAGTGACAATTGATTTAAAATAGGTGAAAGTGATGTCGAGTATCATTGACACTGGTTTGGAAACATTGAGATTGAATATAAATGGACTACATAGTATAACTCTACTATCCCCAAATGACAAATAGATTGTCAATTGGTCCTGTAAGAGTTAATCATCAAGATCATAGTCATGTCACATTTGAGACACCAGCAAAAAAATACATGATCCATATTATGTAGACATTCCAATGATACTATTTCAGTAAGGAGAATTGTACTCAATAACACCTATCTCATTTCTAAAGCTTTCCCTAACAACAAGTAGAAACAAAATAAGTGTTATCCTGCCCAATTTTACCATATTATAAATAACCCAAATATCGGAGGATGACCAACAAAAAGGAAGTGCCACAGTAACCATACAAATAGAGGTAAATGCAAATAAAGTAAATAGGTTACTAGAAAACTATCAATATAAAATAATAAAATATAGAAAATAACAATAAAAAAAGAACAAATACAATTGTCAACGCGTCTGTCCAATTGGGACCTTTATCAAGACAACAAAAACAGTTAAGAACAAAAAACCATGACGAATATAAACAAAATGGATTTCTCCCACCAGGAAATCAACACCCATATTTATGTTTGTTTATATTCGTTATGGTTTTTTGTTCTTAACTGTTTTTGTTGTCTTGATAAAGGTCCCAATTGGACCGACATGTTGACAATTGTATTTGTTCTTTTTTTATTGTTATTATCTATATTTTATTATTTTATATTGATAGTTTTCTAGTAACCTATTTACTTTAATTGCATTTACCCCAATTTTACCATATTATTAGTCCATCCCTAGGTGATTGATGGTTGATAACATTCACACTTGCCTTTAAGCATAGGGATGGGAGATTCAGTTGTCCTTCCAAGGCCAGATGTGTCATCTTGGTTGTATTAAGTCCATGTTTGTTCAAAGTTATCTTGATGATTTCTATCCACTGTTTTCTTGGTCTACCTTTGGCTTTATGTCTGAATATTATTTTGTTATATATGCTTATTGATGTTTGTGTTCATTCTCATAAGGTGACCGAACCATTTTACTTGCTGTATTTTGATATATTCAGTACATGATATTATACCAACTTTTTTCCTAATTTCTTAATTTTTATTTTAATTAGTTTAGTAAGCATTGCAGCTTTTCTTAGACACTTATTTCACATGTAACAATTTTTTCTTCTGTGAGATCATGTTTGACATTGGTAGCAAAGTGTTGGTATAAGTATTTTAGATATCTATCTTTTTATTTCCATCTTAATCTTTGGGTGGAGAAGTAATCTAACCCATATTTAGGTTAGATTACTTTGGTTATATATAGGTTTCATTTGGTTATATATAGGTTTCTTTGGTTATATATAGGTTTCCTGTTAGGCTTATGGTGGGGATTGACAACATCACATTGAGTGCCAGATCACCTGCATCATTTTAAATTCAATATATTTAATTTAACAAAATAACACTGCTCAATATGACATGATGTTACCAAATCTTCTGCTGTGATTATTTCCATTTCATTTTGATATCATAATTTACACCAATAGTTATTCTTGACAACAAGAAATCTACATACCTTTATACACAATTTCTGATCACATCATTGCCCCAGTATTTCTAACTGACTATTTATATACAGTTAGAACATTTAAGATTGTTCATGTTGCTATCCACATTAGATTGCTACATATATAAGCAGTTTGTGTCTTTAGATTTGTATTATTTTATTGGTTTTTTTTAATGTTATACATACCAATTGTTTACATACATTTTATGTGTCACAATGTGACAAATATAATAGTTAATTTAATTATATCAACATTTCTCCTTGGTTTTTTAATTGGTTTATAGTCATATTGACAATGAACGTATCATATTTAGGCTATGTAGGCCTATATGATAAAAACAATGTTTATTTTGTTGAAACTCAGTTTTAGCAGGTTCAATAATTTGACATGGTCAGTTATAATAAAATGTTATGACCTGTACCTAAAGATGTATATTATTGTGTTCATTTTTATTGTTCTTATTCATAAGCAAAAACTATTTGACTCGAAAACATTTTATTACAAATTGAACAGTTACAGACTGGGCATTGTTTATATGTTAATAGTATTTATATATTTATATGTCCATGTTATTAAAATGACAACCAATAAATGGCTGTTAGGTAAAAACCTATGATTCACATTTAACTTAAATATATACAACCTGTGTTTACTAATTACTTTATACCAGTCATTAAACTGTTTTTCCTCTGAAGAAAGAACCAAAATCCCTTACACATACACACACACATATTTCCTAACCCTGACCTCCATTATTTTGTATTATTATTGTCTATTGTCTTTCCCCACGTGGTTTGTTATCCATTCTTGACATTAAACGTAGTGGTGATTGAAGCTCAAGTTTGTGTTCCAAGGCCAGATGTTTCACTTCAGCTGTGCTATGACCGTGTTTGTTCAAGATTTCCCTGACGTTTCCATCCATCTTTTTTGTGGTCTTCCTCTGGCTTTGTACCATGATTTGGTTATATGCCTGTACAGGCAACTTGTCGTAATGCATTCTCATAATATGGCCAAACCACTTGATCTAGTGCCTTTCTATATATTCTATACAAGGTGTTACACCTATTCTTTCCCTGGTGTCTTCATTTCGCAATCTACAAAGCCTGGTGACCCCTGCAGCTTTCCTCAAGCATTTCATCTCACATGTCACTATCTTTCTGTAATGTGAAGATGAGAGAGACCAGGTTTGGCACTAGTAACACAGTGTTGGTACGAATACACTGTAAATCATTTGTCTTTTAACTTCCATCTCAATCTTGAGATGAAAAAGCAGTGGTGACAGTTGGTATGTTACTGCATTTGCCTTTTGATATCTCGTCTCTATCAAGACTTCCATCTTCCATGAAAATACTACTGAGATATTTTAACTCCAATACTTGTTTTACTCCTATGTTGTCTATGTGTACAATTAGTGGGTTTGGTGTTCTAAACAGACAGATAGACAATCACATAGATTATAATTAAGCTCTGATAAAACCGAACTGAACTAATGGATGCGTTAAAAGGAGCATTCCTCATCACAAGAGGTAAAATTACACTGTGTTCACACCATCAAGATGCATTGGGGAATGCTGTGTATTAGGTGGCAGGCCTGTATTTTTTTCAATCAATGGTAACTTAGGGATGATCTGGTCAGTATCACATTTTATTTACTTACTGTTTAAGTTTTCTTGAACTACTTCTTCATAGAAAAAATTTCAAAGAGCTTTTTGAAAGTTTTCATGAATTTTTATCATACTGTTCGAGTATTCTGCTTAGCACAATTGTAGTATTTGATATTCAATCACCAATATTTTATATAGACCTACAGGGTGATTCACAGTACAACTATTTCCTGAGCCAGCTCACATGCAAAAGGATACTCAGATAAAAATGGGTATGCAGACTTGAGCTTGGTGAAAAATCAGAATTATCCCTTCGACTTTTGTGTAGCGATTCATATTTAAAAAAAATACTTCTTTGTGTATAATACTGTGGTACATACTGTCAGAAATAATTATTACATAGCCACTGACAATTCACATTCTTCAAATAATTGTGTAAGTATGTATATCCATCGACGTCTTGGATGTCCTCTTTTTCCCTTTCCAGGAACTTTTCCATTTTGTCTTTTTACATATCCAAAATATGTTAGCTTGCATTTTATGATGGTTTTGAGGAGTCAATTTTCTTCTATATTTAGGTCTTATCACTTGAACCAGATCACCTCTCTGTCCATAATATTCTTAGGACCTTTCTATAGCATTTTAATTAGACTGCAAATATTTTCTTTCCCATTGTGGATGTCATTGCCTATGTCTCACAACTATATGCCGCCATTTGGAAAATATAGCTTATTTACTAATATTTATAGTGTTGTTTTGATCCCCAGGAAATTCAGTGATTAGCCTTTACTTCCTATGTTCTTCTTCTTCTTCTTCTGCGTTCATTCTCAAACTCCAGCAGATTAGCAGGATGTAGTCTGGAGAACGGAATGTGTTGTGTCATGGTTTACAGCATTGCTGCGATATCTGCGCCTTTCGGCCTGACACATCCAACTTCAGCATGGCTTTGGGTCAATGACCCTATATGGGATGGGAAAGCCAACTCCATCCCATAACCTCCTTAGTCGCCTTTTACGACATGCGTGGAAGGTAAACAGTGTTGCTATTCTTTACTCCCCTTTCGGGCCTCGGTAACACATGGGCGACTTCCTATGTTCAATTGGGTGGTTTCTCCAGAGCTTTTCATACTCAAAAGTCTCCAGCTCTCAGCTGTGTGAAATGATTTGAGAGGAAGTCTTCTGCTCAGAGAGTAGAGAACCCCAAAACTCTAGGGGTTTTGTGGTTTTTCTACCTTTCCACAACATGCAGAGTTGGAGTACTATTCCCCTGCCAAGCACTTTCTTGCCAGAGCTGTCCATAGAAATCCATACCTGGGCCATGATAACTTGGATGTGTGGGGAAGACAGCTATGCATCGGTGCAGTACAAGAACAAGTGCCTACATTCCAATTTTTTGTGCAGTTCCATTCAAACTTTGCTATAGTATGTGCAGCTTTCATGATGTCACTGTAATCATGTCACTAGTAAACTAGTAAATCAAAATGGTTAATTTAACCAAAGATTAAAAAGTGGCTATTATTGATCTGCGCGCTACACACTGAGAGCCCTCTCCACCAAGGGGCAGGGAGGGCTTTCTGCGTATCGTTCAGATCAATGCATCCGGCAGAAAATTGAAGCTACAAAAATACACCTTTATTGATATTTCATTTCGTTAAATAATGTAAGATTAGTTCTATTCTATCGTTAAAATGTAGGTGCATAGTCTTGTATTTAACCATCTTCAGTCATCCAAGGTGGCTCTCTAATTATGCAGAGCTAAAATGTTTTCCTGGTTCTCAGTTCTTCCAGGGAATTGTTATGCATTGCACATGTGTGTTGCCAAGGCTTGAAAGAGGATCAAAAAATAACAACACTGTTACCTGCCATGCATGTTGTAGGAGTCAACTAAGGCGGTTTTGGAGGTGAGGTTGGTTGCCCCATCCCATATAGGACCAAATTCACTCAGAATCCATACTAAAGTCTGATGTATCAGGTCGAATGGCACAGATATTGCAGCAAAGTTGTAAACTATGATACAGCGCATTCCATTCTACAGACTGCTAATTTGCAGGAGCTTGAAAATGAACACAGAAGAAGTCACGTACTGCAAAGTTACTTTTTACCATTTTACCACTCTCCATTTGCTGCCTGTTCATAGCTAGGGCACCACATACACGTTAGCAGCTAGGACCATATTAATGATTGCAGCTCATCTGGTTCCCCCAGCATGATGTGCACTGTTGTTTTCTCTAAATGTTGCACCACAAAGACTATTATTTATACTTATATAGGTGTGTATATATATATATATATATATATATATATATATATATATATATATATATATATATATATATATATATATATATATATATATATATATATATATATATATATATATATATATATATATATATATATATATATATATATATATATATATATATATATTAAAGACAGTCAATATCTGAGAAACAGAAATGCCTTTGATGATCAAATATTCTATCTAATTAATAACATCTTTTGTATCCAAGAAACCCATTTGTGTATGAGATCATGAACATTAACTTCATTTGAAATGTGTATTCTAGTATAATAATATGTAACTATCCTGCTAAATTGTCACTGCATGACTATGTTCTGTGTTTCAACTTGCAAGCAATATCCTGGATTGGAAATATTCTTCTATCTAGCACATTGGATGATTTTCTATGTTATAAAACACATAAAAATGTTTTGAAATAAGCCAAAACAAACTTGACAACAATGTGGGATCATTTGTACTCTCCACTATTTTTAATTCTTTTGTTTCAGGTTTCTTTCTTTCTGTCTCTTTATTTTTCTGTCCTTCAATTATTTTTCCATAGTTTTGCTTTGTATCACTTTTATTTAATTATCTAATTCTTTTGTTTACCTTTTGCTTTCATATTTTTTCATCTTATTTTCCCAATCTGTTTTCAAATTTTCCTAGTTTTTCTTCTCTGTATCTTTCCCTCTTTAACCATCTCTCTATTCTGTCTCTTGATGTTCAGAGGTTTGTCTCCCTCAATCCCTCTTTCCTTATTTTTTACTATTTCTCTATCAGTATACGTGTCATTGTCAGTATACTCATGTTTATAGAAATAAACATTGTTTATACTCAACATAACATTATAGGTTGTATAGCTTGCTGTTTGTACCATACATTGTGTATTGGTGGGTTCAATCTACTGATGTATATAATATAAAAATGAAATGACCAGGTCAAGGTTCACAAATAAATAAGTTACAAGTCAAGAAATCTAGTCATGTGGTGAAAGAAAAAGAATGTCATAGGGCCTAAGAGAATTTGTTGGTGAAAGAATTCTGAGATGTCTTGTTTAAATGATGAGAGATAGAGAGTAAGAAGACTGTTAGCTAAGATAATGTCAACTCTTTTCTAGATTTGTGGTTATAAACAAATTATTTGCAAGTAGTATTTAAACAAGAAATCTATTATCTAGAAGTATTGATTAATTAAACAGGTTTTTGCAAGATGCATCAGAAGATACAGACTTGCCAGATTTAGTAGAGAAGATTGCTTTTTCAAAATATATTTTTCTTCTTCTTCAACGTTCATTCTCAAACTCCCTCAGGATCTCTCTTGTAACAGGACCATGGTCCTACTAGATTTCCAGCAGAATGTAGTCCAGAGAATGGAAATGTGTTGTGTCACTGTTTTACTTGCACCAATGGCCTGATACATCTGTCTTCGGCAGTACAAATCTATTTAAGAACACAATATTTCAAAAACCACAAACTGCTTTTGAGATGATAGCAAAAGAAGCTAATTATTTTAGCTATTTACATGAGGAAGTGGAAGAGACAGACTATTCATGAAAGGATGTGGAAGATGTAGATTATTAGCAAGGATAATCAGAAAAAAACTGATAGAAAGTAGAGAAAACAGACATTTTGCATATGTTATAAATAGAAATAGGCCTATACCTTCGATGTGAATTCCCCCTACTCCTACAGATCACAAAGAAACACTCAGTGTTTCTATATCCTACATGATCGTCTCGTCCTCTTCATTCTGTAGAAAATCTTTCTCTACCTTATTGTCATCCAAGTCTCTTCTTAGTACTACCGGTGGCCAGTGTAGACATGCCATCCACCACATTGTTTCCTATCAATGAGTTTGCTTTGTTATTCCTCTGGTCCTTGCAATCAACGACATATTATCAATGTAAAACTGTAAACACAAACTTTGCTCATAATTAATTCCCATTCTTTTTTTTTAAATGCAACTTTTCAATCTTATGCAGCATGATTTGAGAGCCAGTGAATATCATTATGCAAGTTGGTATTTACGTTTACAGTCAAGGGGATACTTCATAATTGCTTCTATCTCCATTCTCTTGCTCTATGTTGTTATTGCATAGGCAGACGATTTCTCAAACACATTCCTGGCAATCCTGTAGACAACCTAGCACCCATCCGAACCTGTTAGTTCCTCTGTTAATTGAGTCATCTCTGAATATGATGTCTTATGATTTTTAGTAGAATTGAACAAGTTCTTGCATTTTCACCCGTGTCCTCATGGCAGCTGATTCAGTAAACATCTAGTTGTATCACTTTATTTATCTGAGGCTTTTTACACTTAGCTTACATCCAACCATCCAGTGCTTTTTCTTACTTTTTACAATTTGCAAACTGACCAACTCTACTACTGTTATTCACTTCTTGTCATATTTCACTCATCTTTCCTTTTATGTAGACGTTCATGCAAAGAGTGGTGGTCATTTTTGGCTACATTAAGATATGCCACATTTGCATCACTAAATAGGTTATAGTAGATCCCACTTGTTATTTAAACACCCATAGCGAAGCAGAACATGACTTTTAGTACTAGGAATGTAGCCAAAAAAGTATTTAAATCCTCTTTCCTTCCCCTCTTAATGATTCTTCACAAGAAAGGTCATCAAAAGTCTAATGAGAAGAGGCAATAACATTTGAACATAGAAAAATGTCTTTTATTATTATTTTTTTGGCAACTGTATTTTTTTTTCCTTTTTTTCTGAAGACTTATCCAAGGCAATCTATTGCATACAGTGTCATCCATACTCACAGCTTCATTCTGGACTCACTTCAATCTATTCACTTGTGTCTGTACAAGTTACGCGAACCGAGGCCACAATAAATGACAAATAGTACCACCATGATTGCAACAGCAGAAAAGGAATCAATCGTTGCATGTTTGTGGTAGTCACACATTAGATAAACTACTTTCCTAAATAACACTTTCAGCATATCAACTAACTCCTTATATAGGTGCAGTCAGGAACCGTGTTCTATTGGAGAATGACGATAATCATTGGGAACTCATAAAGGGCTCAAAAGGAGTGGATAATTGACTTCATTGTGCTATACTTACTCTGAACGAAGCGGTATGCTGTCTGTCGACAGAACCGCTCACAGCACGTAATTATGTAGTTTCAAGTGATAATCCCCATAAAACAATACGAGCCACATTTGTAACCATGATCTCTAAGCTCTTGAACACTAGGCGAATGGTGTAACCACTACGCCCTGGCCGCAGAATATTGCTTGCACCGAGGAAATTCACATTTGACATAACGAGATCATACTTGAAAAATTAAACGGTGCAAGCTACATACCACAGAGTACAGTGGGGAGATATCTAGTAATGCACCGTGGTAAAATCTGGAACTGGATAGACTGTGATTCGTCAAAAGACAGTGTGGTCAAGGCATGGAAGATGGATGGCAAGAATGATATCACAGATACAGCCTGAACATATCCCGTGTTTAAAAAGAGATAGGGGGCGCCTATGTTGACAAAATGACGATGATTTAAATAGTTTGCTAAACAGATGAAATTGACATTGGGGAGGAGTTTTTGTGGTAAAATATGCTTGGACAACTCTCTGCAAGCGTTCTGGTGCTTCCATCGCAGCGTGGACGATACCTTGCGCAGTTGAGAATGACCACTTTCAGTTAGATGACTAGTCATGGCTAAGATCTGATGAGAATAAATGAAAGGCTTTTCTGACACGCCGACTTCAACAGGCTGACCAGAAACAGAACACTTTGCAGTCGTATTAACCAAGGCCGTAGAAAGGACGTAAATTATTGTAAAAAGGGATAACTAAAAAATATAGTTTCCTCATTTTCGTAGGCAATTCTTTCATTTTTCCTGTGATTTTGTGACATATTGGGTGGGCAAGGGGATAACCTCTTTTTTGTTGACTCCATAGTACCAGATGTCATGGTTATTTCCCAAGGGAGGGTGTTTAACCGACCCACATACCGGCTTGTTATTAACTATATCTTATCTAATATATGCAAGATCAAGCGTGGAATAATAAGTGATGTCAAAGATGAAGATGTTCGTGCATTACTGAACAAGATTGACTATACAAGTAAATTCAAGTAGGTAGCACGAGGATAAATTAAAAATTCGCGAGACTAACAGGTATTGAATCAGGTCCCTTCTGTCAGCACTGAGTCGCCGTACGGTACAACCCGTTTACTCGAGTTGCAAGGCGATTCGGTGCTGTAAGAATGGACCAGGCTCAATTCCCGTTAGTCTCAAGAATTTTTTAATTTATCCTCTTGCTTCCTGCTTCGATTAGTCTCGATTGGTCCGTTCTCAGTGACTTGATTACACAGTTTAAATGTCTTGACATCGCATCTTTTTTTTTGGAAAATGCGGTTAGTCAAGTACGGAAAAAACCCGTTTATTCGAGTTGCAATGCGATTTTGTGCTTTCAGAACGGACCTGATTAATTCTCGTTAGTCTCACGGATTCTTAACAAGTTTGAGAAATACTGCTCCAGGTCCTGATGGGGTCTGTTATAATGATATCAACAATATGTCGCAAAGTGACATTGATAATTTGACTACCGTCGAAGATGGATGTGTCGGGCTATTTGCGCAAATAAAACGGCGTCACAAGGCATTTCCATTCTCTAGACTCTACTAATAATCTAGTAGGACCATTATTTTACAACAAGAGAGAGCCAGCGGGATTTTGATAGTGAGCACTGAAGAAGAAGAGAATTTGACTGATAAGTTATAAGTGGCACTATCAGGGAGAAGTGGTTCCACAGTTTTTACTGAAGCGCAACAAAAACCCTGTTCACATCAGGGAATACAGAATCATTGCGATATTGATTGGCAAACACATGAAGGATACTGTGGCATGCAGGCTGGCTTAGGATTTGAAGCGTGGTCATATATGTTTCCATGTACACTTGGTGGCTATTTACTTGCAACGCTGTTCAGCGGTTCCAATGTGACCTGCTGTCGTGGGCCGCAGTGATTGACCATGAGGATGTTTATAATAGGGTTCCGTAGTCAACTTTTCCTATGAAAAAAGTGCATATACGGGTTTACTAAATATAATGATAATCCATAATTTCAGCATTAATTCCCCCTCCCCTTCTTTTCTGTCCTATCCGCACACACATAATACATAGACACAGTGTCAATTAATTACATCGAAAACACTCTGTTTTAAAGACGTTTATATTTGAGTCCTACCTTTAAAAAAGTTCAATGTTTCCATAGAAATTATTGAAGATTTTTTTTTCCGCAGTTCAACTACGTAGACACAACGTTCTGAATTATATGATATAGATTCAATAAAGTTAATGCAACTTCTCAACACAACTAACTGCACAATAAATATGTTTTCTATTTTAGCATTCAACGCAGTCCATAATCCATGCACAATCCAGAAGAAAGCAAGTCTTCCTCACACCGATTACACACGTCACTTATCTTGGCTGATGAGACAAATCGTTAGTCACTGGAATATGTTTATACTTTGTGTCGTCAACCACTGAATTGCACGGGGAAAGTTTGCTAAGCAAAGATAAATGACGTGGGGATCCGCGCGAAGAACTATTCTGGAAAAAGATTTTGGTAATTGGCTAAGCAGAAACTAGACACTGGTATTGCTTGAAAATGTATGAAAACCATTTTATGGCTAGCGATCAGTTTGTCATCGTTACGCCTGATTTCCTCTGGCGACACAGTATTCCTCTAGGCTAATTTGGGATTCATATTTCTAAAGTGATGCATTTTACTAGAGATTTTCTTTGGCTTTCAACTTGAAGTAGACACAAAATAACCAATGAAAATCATTGGAAAAGTCAAATGTGTCACTTCAAAAAGATGAATCCTGATTAGCCAGCAAGACTGCACAAGTGATGAAAGACACCGTGAAATTATCCAGTTTTTGTAAAAGGTGAAATCAGATATATCTAAATGCGAGACTAACTTTGCTCTCAATTTTACTGACAATGGAAAAGTGAGCGATTTCAGCTTTAAAATATGTATGTCATTCACCAGGTTTGTTTGATAAAAGACAGAAAAGTAAGCAATTGAGACAAGATATGCAGTAACAGGTTATCAGCCTATTCTCGACTTTCCTTAGTCGTCTCCCACGGATGCTTGAAAGAAGACGATAACCCCATTTTTAGCACACTGAACTTGATGTCCATATTCCGGTAGCCCACATGGTGTGAGGAATAGAATGCGGGTTTCAAACATCACCTGTACAAACAAGGCACATATGGCACAAAGTAGGCCCATTACATAATTGTTATATGCACAACTAATACGGGAATAACCGAAAATAATCCGCAGACATTGGTGTCATTCATAAAAGTATACAACAAATAACAAAATAACGACTTCCATGATTTATGCTCCAGTTCATAATTTCTAATCTCCTACATCATCGTTAAATGATATGTCAAAGGTGAATTCTCCTGCGTGTTTGGGCCCTTTTCAGGGCTAGTTGCCACTTGGAGACAGGGCTGACTGTTCATGTGCGCTTTTCTGGGCTGATCCCCCTCCCCTAGCGGAAATAAGGGGCTGCAGCCGGCGAGTCCTTCTCATGGCTTACAGTAACCCTTGGAGATGGGGTAATATCCAGCGAGCGCTTTTCGGAGCTCACGGTCCCCGAAGATACTGGGGCTGTTGAGGGTGAGCCCTTCTGGGGGATGATGGCCCCCCCAAGAAGTGGGGTTTCTGCCGCGAACCTTTCTCAAGGCTGACCACATTCACGTAGATGGGGACTGCTACTGGTGAGCCCTTCTCAGAGTTGACAATCTCCGATGAGACTGGGGATGTGGCCGCGAGCCATTCTCAGGTTTGACGGCACGCCGAGAAGATTGGGACTGCTGCTGCCTAGCCCTTCTCATGACTAACAACGTCCATGGAGATTGGGGCTGCTGCTGCTGAGCCCTACTCCCCGAGGAGACTGGGGCTACTGCGGAGAGTCCTTCTCATGGCAGATTGCCCCAACGGAGATATGGGCTGCTGCTAATGAGCCCTACTCAGGGCTGATATCCACCACGGAGGCTGGTTGCTGCCATTGAGCGCTTTTCATGGCTGACTTTCTCAAGGAGACTGTATAATAAAATACTTGTGGATTAAATTGGTATGCATCCTTCTAAACTTTTGCATTCCATCGTTATAATAATATTCTTCGGCTGTCAGCACAAAATCGAAAAAAAAAATTACCAATAAAAATCACAGTAAAAATCACGATTAGCCAGCAAGAGAGCCGCCTTGTTTTACGCCACTCTTGGTTATTAACTTTTCTGAAGAAACACTCTAAAAGTTGATAGTACTTTTAATGCAAGTGTTCATGACTAAACTATAATTAGAAGAGTTGACGGGCAGCCGAAATCTTAAGTGCTTTGAATAAATTTTCGCAGCTGACTAAGTTAATTGCTTTTGTAATGTCAATTAAAACAACATACATGGGGTGCTTTTGTTCACGGTATTTCTCTTTCAATTGCCTTAATGAAAATATATCTGTGATTTATCGGTTTCCACGAAAACCGTATTATGATTCAGGATAGACCCGATCACCTGAAACTTGAACTCTTCGCATTAGAATTCTGTCAAATCAAGAGATAAGGCCCAAGAATCGGTTCACAAACCGAATCTAGAAGCAAGGGGGCTGGAGTAACACAATGTAAATATCAAAACAAACAGAAATATGTATATAAGTGTTACCCATATATGTTTATAAAGCGAAATAACGAGACACAATGACAAGAGACGCTTAGACTAAAAAGCCTTCATCAGAGCAATCAAAAGGTCACGGTCAACAAATTTTGGATAGATAAACGCATATGGTATGGTGGTGATAGAAAGGAAAGAAGAAGAAAAAGATTAGAAGACGGAAGAAGCAAAGATAGGGCACCATGACACGGGGAAAATGCGGCGATTGGCCACTTCGGGTGGGTGCAACGGTTGATGGTAACATCTTTGGGCTTTGAGAATCTTTGCTGACCGGGGGGTGTGGTTATCATCTCGGATTTGTTCATCTGTATTCTATGACATCATACTTCTACTATTCTCTTCCCTTGGGATTATCCACCCATGTCTCCCCTATCTCTTTCCCTTATGAATCCTCTTCTACCTTCCTTGTTCTATCATATACCTCACATCGATCTTCACCCATGCTACTTACAGCGGCCCTTGAGTGCTTTTCCAGTTGAACTATCGGCTTTAGGCGTGCTATTTCCCTGTGTATATATTGGTCTGACGTCTTTGGCCTCTTTGGATTGGCTACAAAACAGCAACGTATGCTGTGGGTTCTGTATGGACGACTGTGACTTACAGTATCGACATGTTTATGACCATGCCATGACTGCAGACGCCTACATGCGGTCTGGGACACATGACTGACAGACTAGGCTCGGGGGCAATAGCCCCTCCCATGTCTTCCAAAGGAGTCAATGACTAGTACGAGCAATGCTTACTAACTGATTGCGACGAACGGTTGGTCTCACATAGGTATGAACTTCAGTTCATTGGACATTTTCCTCGCCACAGTACAAAGACCCGCGCTAAGGGATTGTGTGGTAGTTTGAGATTTTCTCCTTTGATGTTATTTTCTATAGATAAACCAGTGTACAATGCGAGAAAAACCCTCACCCCAGTTATACTATCTTCAGTTTTTTAGACCGGTCACATTTCACGACACACGACTCAAAAAGGTACATTGTGTTGTGTCTGCGACCTCTGTCCATGTTACTTTATGTCTCATTGGGACTTCTGCGACTCCGACCTTAACATATGACATTTGCAAGTTACACACGACTGTCCGACACGGACATTCGCGCCACATAATATATTTCACGTGCACTTTGCTGCGGCTTCTGGTACCCCGTGCCACATTCCATGATGTCCTTTGATTCCGTTCCTGCTTCTCCTTCTTCCACAGGTCCCCCTCCCTCTTTGGCATTGTTGTCTTCGTACCCTCTATCTCGCTTTCATTACTAATTTTCTGTCTTTCTAGTACAGCCTACTTCCATATAGTGACACCTTCTTATGATGTGCATGTCCTACGGGGCCCTAACTGGGAAGTAATGTTTCTCCCCTATTCCTCTACCCCATCTCCGCATGCCCACCTCCTGTGACACATCTGTTATTTTTCGTGGGCCTTCTCCAGTTCGCTGCTACGGATTCTGATTGTATCTTTCTTCCTACTTCTCCCACATCACTTTCTCTATAATACTTTGCTTTATTTCTTGATACATTCTCTGTTCATCCGCCTTACTTTCGTCCCCTTTCTGTTCTTCTATGCCTCCTTAGTGGTGTCATTAATGATTTGTTATCACGATTTCGTCGCTCTTCGGCTCCATCCTATCCCCCTTTGGACACTTTGACCATTATCCTCTCATAAAATACCAAATAGTGAAGTACTGATGAAATCTAAGTTTGTATGCATACATACAATGTTGATGAAGGCACAGATATACATGGTCCGCATGAAAGATCATCGTCTACCAAAGAAGTTGTTATATGGAGAACTCCAGACTGGTTCCCACAAGGCAGGAGGACAGAAGAAGCATTTTAAAGACACTCCTAAGACATCACTTACTCGCTTTAAAATAGACACAAATTCATGGGAGAATCTTGTACAAAACAGACCCGACTGACGTCGCAGAATCAAGAGTGGCGCAGCAGCTGCAGATAACCTCAGACACAATGATGTGTAACAAAAACGTGCTAGAAGAAGGGCAAGAGCTGGTCAATGGTCTACAGACTCCTTTAACATATGTCTAAAGTGTGATAGACACTTCCAAGCTTGCATAAGACTCATTAGTCACATTCGGGCACACCACAGACATCATCATCCCAGTTGAACTAAATTTTCATCGTCGACTTCGACGGACAAACAGCGTATCTTTAATAGCATAGTTAAATTAGCTATGGTTTGGGGTGTGTCTTTGCTGCTAAGAGTCCGTAGCCTTCATGGCACTGAAGACACCATAAAACACCATCAACATCAATATAGGTACTGCCAGAAAATGCTACAGAATTTGAAGAATCTTTTCTGACTGGGATTTGGCTGATCTGGAATAAACTTATTTCTAATACTAACTAGTAGTGATAAATTATACTTGTAAATCTTGTAACATTTTTCTGAATATCTTTAAGCGCAATTTTTTTAAACAGTGTTTCTTCATTATTTGTGTGTATGCTATGCATTTTTGTCATGAGTGCCTTTTGATACAAATGAGTCGCAATACTAAATACAGCAGAAAACATCTACAGAAAATGTTGTCTGTCTATTTTGCATATAAAGAATAACATTAATTATAATATTAAATTATATTAATAAATAATAATGGGATATACTGTAACATTTTAATTAAAATAGGGTTAGTGCTTTTTTGTAAAGTGTTATCTGGTGATAATGAAGCGTATAAGAGGAAAAATAAAACTAGTGATAGCAGAAGAACGATGCGGATTCGAAGAAGGAAAAGGCACAAGAAATGTCCTATATATAGTAAGAACATTAATGGAGAGGGCCATAGAAGTACAGCAAAACCTATAGATTACAGTAAACCATTTGACACGGTGAAGCATTCAGAGACTATAAAACTGCTAGAAAATCTTAACGTTGATGGGAAAGATCTAAGAATAGTAAGAAATATGTATTGGAAAGAAACAGCCGCGATGAGAGTTAGTAACACTGTAGGAAGATTTCAAAAGATAGAAATGGGTGTCAGGCAAGGTTGTGTAATGTCACCGGATCTTTTCTCTCTGTATACAGAATACATTATGCAAAATATAGAAGATATGCCAGCAATAACACTGGGAGAATGCAATATAAATAACCTGAGATATGCTGACGACACAGTACTGATCGCAGAAACTACAAGCCCTGTTAGATAATGTAGTGAAAGAACGTGAAAACAAAGGCCTCAGTTGAAACAGAAGAAAACAGAAATAATGGTTGTCTCGAAGAGACATACACCTCCAATATGCAACATAGTGATTAATGACACAAAATTAACACAAGTTGAAAATGTGAAATATCTTGGCACCCTGTTAACATCAGAAGGTAGATGATCAAGTGAGATAAAATGTCGTACAGCACAAGCCAAATCAGCATTCCAAAAAAAATGAGAACCAGTTTGTGCAATGGAACACTATCAGATCCGAAACGATGTTACATCGAACCAATTATTCTTTATGGATGTGAAGCATGTATTGTAAACAAAAGCATCTGAAAAAAATGCCATGTACAGCTAAGAAAACTAATGCAGATGTTCTCATTGATGCTGGCGTAAAAAGATAAACTATATCAACCTTTAGGGTCAGACAGTCAAGGTTCCTAGGGCATGTGCTGAGATGAACACAGCTTGAACACTTAACCACTGGAAAGATCAAGGGGAGAAGAGACAGGGGACGACAAAGAGAGAAGTTGCTAGATGGACTAGTATTATGACACGGTAAATGTTCACCAACCGAACTGTCTCAACACAAGAGACATAGAGTCGTGGAGAAAAATGATCGCCTACACCATTTGATTGAATGGTTTTCTGATGATTTTTAGGCACGTAACTAATATTTTTTGACAAAATGAGCTGGCAACACTGTTGGCAGCACTAATTTGAGTGGACTAGACTGATGAGACTTTAAACGAAGATGGCCGACCGTGTTGTACTTCCTTTATAAACAAAAGCAAAGCTTATGTTTATCTGGACTTAATTTTTACGAATTATTTGACTCAATGGAAAACAAATAATGTCTGTAAAAATATTATTCATGAAGTAATCCGGTTAGTCGCTGTTTTCAAAGTAAACTTTAGTAAACAATACCAGTTGTCCAGTTTATTAATTTCATTTAATAATTTAAATATCATTTTATATGATCTATTCATTGTTGTTATGTTGTTATGTTCCTCCAGGGCCATAGGCGGCGCATAGGGCAGAAACCATAGCCTTCCATTTCTGTCTTTGTGTTGCCAGGTCTTTCAATTGTTGAATTGTTGAGTGTTGTTTAGGTTCATTGACATGCCTTCTCTATTAATGGTTCTTCGTTCTTCGTATTGTTTCTCTAGATTTATTCATTGATTGATTTTAATTTAATTATTTAATTTATAGTTGTTAAATTTATTATAGTTAGGCCTGGTTGATTTGATTGAGTAAAATACATTTTAAAACATTTTAACTATGATGTAAATGTATGACTTAATGACTGATTAAGATATAGGCCCTAGTGATAACTTAGTCATAAAGATCCATAATAACCGTAAATAACCCGTCACTGATATCAGATATTTGGCTATGCCATCAGTGATGTCGTCTTACACAGCATGGTCGTAGGGGTGTCACACTGGAGAGAATAGCCAATAGATATATTCTACATCATCACAAAAAGCTCTCTCTAGTCACACCTTATCCTCAGCCATTCCTAGAAGTAGAAAAATCAGTGCCAGCCTTGATGTTATGAATCCAGGATTTTCTCTTAACTCCCTCTTCTCCTTCCATGCTCTCTACTGTTGCTTGCAAAATATTTTTTTTTTAAAATTAGTGTGACTAGTTACATGTCCAAACCAAACAAGTTTGTGCCATTTCACCACTGCTAAAAGTGGTTCTTGATAACATGCTAGTTTGTTTATTTGCTGCTGGAAATTAGAACATAGTCTTTTATTATGTGTAACGTATAGCTGTTTCTTAATAAACGTCTGTAGGACTTGTATTCAAAGTTCTGAATTGTTCTTTCAGTGTCTGCATTGAGTGTCAACTTTCACATTCGTATAAAATAAAAGTCAGCCAATACTTAGCACTAGTGATCTGAATAGATTGATTTTTACTGTAATACTGATCAAATACCTTCTTCTTCTGCGTTCGTTCTCAACTCCTGCAGATTAGCAGGATGTAGTCCGGAGAACGGAATGCATTGTGCCATGGTTTACAGCATTGCTGCGATATCTGCACCTTTCAGCCTGACACATCCAACTTCAACTGTGATTAGCATATGGTTTTCCATGCTCACGTTCTTACACATGTCTGTGAGCGTTTTCCTGATTTCTTGATATGCCTCCACATTTCTCTGACCAATTTGTGCGGTGTAGTGTGCCAGCAATGCCGCACCTTTTGTCTCGTCCGTCTTCTGCCAGACGGTATCGTCGCTCTGGAAATCGGCAATAGTCACGCGTCTTGTGAGACCATTCATGGATTTGTGTAACCGCCAGAACAATTTTAGTGACTTTTCGCGTGTTATCTCTTTGCAAAATTCGTCCCATTTTAACGCCTTTGCTGACTTTGCAATCAGGAAGGCACTGAAAAGTACAAAAAATACAGCACCAGGGCCAGATGGCATTAGATACGATGACATTAGTCGAAGAACGGATGAGGAGTTGGGAGAGTTGGCGGACATGTTCAATAATAGCCTTCTAAAGGGCACAGTGAAAGAAGACTGGTTGCACAGCTATTTAGTTCCACTACACAAACCTGGGAAGGACCACACCAGGATACATGGCTACAGAATAATAACTATGCAGAATACGATTGGCAAGCTTTTGGAAAAAATTGTGGCCCGGAAGGTATCGTGTTATCTTGAAAGAAATAAGTGTTTACCAACATTGTTAGGAGGATATCGTCCAGGAAAGAAGACATGGCAAAATGCAGCCATATTTGCGCAGGATGTTTTTGAGGGGTTCGATTCGCGCATGGAGACATGTGCGGTCGCAATAGACCTTGAGGATGCGTACAATAGGGTGTCCTTGGATATCTTGATGCACCAGCTGTTAAATCTTGCAGTTAATCCTTTTGTCGTGCGTTGGGTTGGCGCCGCCCTGATGCACAGGGTTGTAGTTCTTAAGTGTGGTAACTGGATATCTACACCAACGGTTATTAGCCCTGGCCTGCCACAGGGATCGCCTCTATCTCCTGTACTTTTCAATGTATACACAGTACATATCGCTGGCAATCAAATCACAGGTGTTGGCAGAACGATGTCATATGCCGATGATATCCTGGTGTATAGACAGGGCAGAAATCGAGAAGAGTGCGTCGTGGAACTACAGAAGGAGCTGGACAGACTGACAAATTGGTGTCGAGATACGGGAGCAGTGGTTAATCCGTCTAAGGCATTCGTGACGTGGTTTTCCTTGAACAATCACATGGTAAAGACACCCATGCCACAAGTTTCGTTGTCCGGGAAAAGTTTAGAAAGAACTAGCACAATGAGATATCTGGGTGTGTTTTTTGACAGAAGCCTGAGTTTCAGGGAACATGTTGACCACATTATCATAAGGGCAGGCAAAGGCTTAGCAGCACTGAAGGTTATGGCTGCTGCGCAATGTGAGCAAAGATTGTTATTTCTTTTGTACCAGGGTTTGGTAGTGGCTGTGGTGGAATATGCACTGGCAATTCTGACTCTTAGCCAAACTCAGATCGAAAGACTGGATAGAGTCCAGAATGCAGCAATGCGTATCATTCTGGGATGCACAAGAGACACATCGACAAGAGCTATGCGATACCTACTTGACTGCCCAACAGCTGAGCATAGATTACAGTATTGCCGTGCACGGGCGTACCTTCAAATACATGCAGATAAGGAACACCCGTTGCATTCCGAAATACAGAAAGTTAAAGGCAGCAGACTCAAGAGAGGAAGGTCGTGGATGGGACGTGCTGAAGATGTAATACAAAGCGTGTGCCGATTACAGGATGTGGCAGTTGGTGCGGAATGGATAGGTCTACCCACAGATTTCGAAACTTGTTTGAGAGTAGTAATATCACTTAGCAGGGAATGCAGAGAATGGTGTCCCACAGCTGTGGAGAAAGAAGTGCAGGCTATAATCAGTGAGAATACCAAAGAGGGGGATGTGATTATATACACTGATGGATCTGTAATTAGGCATGTTCGCAGTGCTTGGGCCTTTACAGCTCAGTGCGCAGGTAAAACGATCAATGAGGAAAGTGGTGCCTTTGCGGTCACTACGAGTAGTATGACCATGGAGACTATGGCGGTGACCAAGGCATTTGAGTGGCTACGCACACAGAAAGTAACGCAGGTCTGCATCTTGAGTGACTCTATGAGTATGATTAAGAAGGTACAAGTGGGTCTCATTCGCGAACAGTGGATTGAGGCCTTGAGAAATGCGAGCTTGAAGGCGGTTACATTTATTTTCGTGCCGGGACATGTGGGCGTTCGAGGCAATGAAAGAGCGGATCAACTGGCATCGTGTGCGATTGTGGCAAAGGGCGATGGGGCAATGGATCGCGCTGACATTTTGAACTCCTTAAGAGATATAACACGCGAGAGTGAGACGAATGTGGATGATGATTCCTTTTCAATGGCTAGGATTAAAGATCAGGGATTGAGATGCGGTGTTGCTAGAGGTGAACATTATGGAGGGCGCAGAAGAATGATGGTCAACCAGCATAGGACCGGTACTGTCAGCAGAAGTGTGATGGCGGATACACTCAAGGAGAGATCGGAGCAACTATGGATGTGTCCAGTTTGCAGTGATGATGATCCGACGACTAACTAACTAACTAACTAACATCCAACTTCAACATGGCTTTGGGTCACTGATCCTATCTGGGATGGGATAGCCAGCTCCATCCCATAGCCTCCTTAGTCGCCTCTTACAAAATGCATGGAAGGTAAACAGTGTTGCTATTCTTTGCTCCTCTTTCGGGCCCCGGCAACACACGTGCCACTGATCGAATATGATCCAATTCATATTCAACCTTGCCATGGCACCCATAGTTAAATCTAGTAGTTAAGTCTCTCATAGTTAAGTTTAGTTGTCAGAATACGCTAAAAAGTAAACTGTGTGCATCATTGCCCCCGACAATGTATACTGTAAATCTATTTAAATTCAAGAGAAACTACTTTCATTTTGTATCTCAAAAACTTGTTTGTCTGCTTTGTAGATGAAACAATTCTACCTCACCTTAATTATCCACAGCTATTGTCAATAACCAGCACTTCCATGAGCTATCATCCTCAATCCTTCACCAGAGCCATCTTGGACACACAGAAGTCACTATTCGTGGTGTAAGAGATATTAATTAAAGTGATTTTAAATGTTAATCTACTATTTGCCGATGATCACAGTCTAATATACGACAATGTATTGCATTTGAATGCATTGCTAACAATATGTAAGAAGTACAATATGAAAATTAATGTACACAATTGAATCAATAGTATAAATATAAGTTTCATATTTAGTGATTTAACATTATACTTTTATTATACATGCTGACCAATGCTACATAATATATTTCGGTAAACTTTTGAGGTAGATATACATTTGTCTACCCTTTTATAACACCGACCAATCTACATTACTAGCAGCAGTTCTTTGTTTTACTTTTGCTCTTTGTCATGTGCACTTTCATGTCCAATAGTGCAAGTTATTCTGGTTGTTACAGTATGCTTTCTTGCCAAATGTCTCTGACTTTAGCACTTTAAATTGCTATGGAGAATTGTGGTCCGGTTCAGATGTAAGAGGGCCTGGCCAGCCTGCTGGCTGAACACATAGACTAAGCAGCTATATATCATCATCATGTGACATATTCTTTCCAGAGCATAGTCTTCCTTATGGATTTTCTGAACACTCCATGATTCTGGGCATTTGACCTGCCGCAACTAGAGACATGGTTAAGCAATCTGATATATCTCCACACCATCGTCGTTTTCGGCGCCCTTTTCCCTGCTGCCGTTAACTCTATCTTCAGCTATTAATCTTTCCATACTGTTATGTCTCTTTATATGACAAAAAGAGCACAGCTTCCTTGTTAGAATATTGGTAAGGGGCCAGCCCTCTCTGACGTTTCGAGGCAGCTGACTCTTCGAAGCAGCTATATATACAAAATTCAAATTGGTAGCTCAGGAAAGTGTATGTCTGGTCAAGCAAACCAAACTATAGAACATATCCTTCATGAGTGGGAAAATTATGACACATTAAGGTGCACATAATGGCCTTCTGATAAACCTATGAATGTTAAACTATGTGGTACAAAACAAGAAATAGAAATAACTATATAATTTATACAAGAAACAACATAGACATTACTAGCAAATGAAAAATGAAGTCATGTACACTTTGACCTGATCTGCATGTGAGAAAATCTTGTTTATAATATAGCTGCCACAAATTCTTGAGGCTAAAGGAGAGCTCACCCTCCTGTACCATGTCAAGGTGTAGAGAACAAAGGTGTTGTATAGTATGAGAAACATGGTGGGAAGAATTTCGAAATCAGATGTTTCAAAAATAAATAACTGATTGTTTCAATCCCAAAGAATTATGAGCAAAACGGCTTATCTAACTTTTTGCCAAATTTTTTTGGGGGGAGGGGTTGTCAAAACTTTTATTTCATATTAAGAAGACTAACAGAAAAAAAAAAGTTAATGAAAACAAACATATATGAAGCACACAAAAAAGCCATCTCCAGAGAACTCTTCTACCCCTGATGCTGCAATGCATAAAGGGGTATAAAGAGAAAAGAAAGAAAGAAGACTACTGAGTTTACAATATTTTGAGCAGAAGACTCTACTCAGTTTACAATGCTCTGAGAAGACTCCTACTCAGAATAGGTAAAAATATAATTTTATAGATGATATGCTGTGGGACTTCAACAAGAGGAAAGCCACAGTATGTCGATGTGTAATATACAAGACACATCATATGACACTTGCTGATGAGACCTACAGACCTTCCACAGGCAGAACTAAGTAAAAAGATGTTGAAAAACATATTTACCTGCAGCAGTAAGCACCACAGCACCTACTGTGGTAGAAAAACATGATTTTTCAACTAGAATAAACTGTGTAGACAATATTCTTGTTGCTTCTTTAACAGTCCAAGTGGACTTGAAACATTAGATTTGTGACGTCCTGAAGTGCAGTAACAAGTTCTCTTGCCTTGGTTAATGACCCATCAACTCTGGCCCATCAACTTCATTTATGCCCCTTCTATTCTTCATCACATAATCTGTGTTGGCACTTGCTAAATATTATTTGATCGTATTAAAATAACCTTTGATAAAATGTGTGCTCTGCATTTAATATTTTTCCTATTTTTTCTTCTTGAAACTCTCTGCATAGCTCATATCTTCAACAAAATGTGTATGTTAAAAAACCTTTAGCTAGTCTTTCCATGTTATAAATATCCCTCCTATATCTCTTTCTAACTCTTCTCATTATATTTTTCTTGTTTTCCTCAATTCTTGTGATTATTGTGTAGGAACTATCACCATTGCTCACTGATCCATGCAAACCCAGAGGTTCTTTCCACCATGTTCAGCCCACAACATTCTCTCAGAGTAAAGCCTAGCCTTGGTACACTACTTTTATCTCTACCTGTGTTGTTCTTTGCCACATAAACCATAAATCTGTAGTCATCCACTTTTACCTCTGCACTTTGTGGTTCAGTAAATGCATGTGTAGACAGTATAGTATTTCCATTTGAGATCTACTGGAGTGTTAGATCCTCATTGCAGTGTTACCCATATTTTTTATTGATCAATGGCATACCTGTTTCTCAGTGGTTAGAGCACTGGTTTCCTAATCCAAGGATCCAATGTTCAATTCCAGTTCAATTGAAATATTTTAAAATCACAAATGACCCCTAGATTGACCCAGCATATGGAAATGGGTATCAGATGTTCTGGGAAAGTAAAGGCAGTGATCATGATGCAGATCACATCATCCTTTGCATGCCTGTGGTAAATTTAAAATGTTCATAACTGTATTCCTCAATACGCCTAGGCGGGAGTAAGTGAAACTTTACTTAATGGCATATCTAGGAATGATAATCAGCATCATGCTTGCTGCTTTTACTCTCCCAAAGTGTAGACAATATAGGTAGCTGTAAATATACATTATTTAATGGAGACTACAAATTATGTAACTGAGAATTCATAAATGGTATAGAAAAACAATTTACCTATAACGTGCAAGTAGAAAATGAGAGCTTATCTCATTTTATATTTTACTGTTTTTTTTGTGTGTGTGTTCTAGATGGCGATATCTGGAGTGACATTAATGTGGCTGTTGCTTGCTACTGGTCTGTTTTTGATTTCATTTCAAGTGTATGCACTTTTTCTGTGTGTGTATGCTCTTGCTTTCATCTCAGGGTGAGTCCATAATCGTACCACAATTTACTAGTCTGTATATTATTTTTTTTTTTCATAGGAGTGATATTGTATTATGTTATGCATTGCTGAGAAAGAACTTGTGAATATTCACAAACATTTATTTACTGTGTCCCTTTGTTTAGAGAAATAAAACTTCAACAAGTAGAGAGACTAGATGCATGATTTGCCATGGAGAACTGGGTACATAATTTTTAGCATGAAACAAAAAGACAGTCGATGAAGTCACATCATCCACATCCACCACGAAGAAAGAAATTCAAGATAAATTCTTAAACAAATACTTATATCACTGTCTTTTGGGACTTCTTCTTCTGTGTTCTCAAACTCCAGCATATAAGCATGATGTAGTCTGGAGAATGGAATATGTTGTGTCATGGTTTACAGCATTGCTGCGATATCTACGCCTTTCGGCCGTACACATCTGACTTCAGCATGGCTTTTGGTCACTGACCCTATATGGGATGGGACAGCCAACTCCATCCCATAATCTCCTTAGTCGCTTTTTATGACATGCATGGAAGGTAAACAGCTGTTGTTATTCTTTGCTCCCCTCTTGGACCCGGCAACACATATGCAGTCTTTTGGGACAATGCAGGTGTTATTCTTGTGGATGTGATGCCAAAAGGGGAGACAATCAGTTCACAAGTTTGTATCGAAACACTGACAAAACCAAATTAACGATCGACAAAGATCAACTTCACAAAAATCAGCAGCACTACTTCTTCATGACTCCTCAGATAAATCTGGCAACATTGAGGCAATCTCAAAAACAGGCTCAACTGTACTTCTACATCCACCCTAGTCCTGATCTGGTTACCTCTGATTTTCATCATGTTTGCCCACTTAAAGTTGCACTCTGTATGTAGGACAAGGTTTGAAGACAATGAGGATAGGGCTCAAACAGTGAAGATATGGCTATGTTATCAGGACAAAACCTGGTGGAGACAAGGCACACATGCTTGTTTGCACTGGCATAAAGCCATACAAAAAGAGAGGGGGATTATGTTGCATGAGAGAGATGTTTGCAGGACATATACATGAACATTGTATACACATTTCTTGCATTTCAAGTAAAAAGTTCCTGATGAAAATAATTACCAGTAGGTGTAATACTTTCTCACCTCCCAATATATGTATGTGTTTAGATATTTATGTGTATGTGCCCCTGGTTTTTTTTCCTGCTCATTAACTAAATAAATACACATAAAAGTTAATTTCATGTTTAACAGCAAATTGTTTCAGGGATACCACATCCTTCTCTGGGTTAAAAAATAGTCCATGTCATAGTTATACACTACACACACACACAAAATAACAAAGCACACTACATATTACACGAAGGAACACACACAATGATGCCATGAACAATAGATGTACTTTGTAAGTAATGGTGGCAAGCAATAGAAATCAAAACTAGTTCTAGACCATATGGTCACAATAACATAAAAATATCAACATACTCTGATATAAGAACGGAAGTCTTAAGTTGAAAGAAGTGTTTCTCTATTCACATAAAATTGAATCTCCTACTTAACAAATAACACATGTTACAGTTCAATCTGTGCCAGTTCAATTTGGTGATTCTGTTCACTAGCAAAGCATAAATTATATAAAATATGCACCCAAACCATTGACATTCTACATTGTTAGGTTATGCGTATTGTAGACTCCACTATTAGTCTCGTTTGTAAGTGAAAATTAAGTGTTTTAATAATTTGTGGGTTTTTTCTTTCAGAGGACTTGTGATTATTTATTCCTTTGGCAAGCAAGCAGTTAGCATTTATGATGGACAAATGAAAACTTCACTAGAACTTTTAAGTCATGGGGGACTTGAGAAGGTATAACTACTAAATGTTTACTCTGAAACAGGACCTAGAATTAATATTGATAACAGTGTTTTAGATGAAGTGACAAATTTTGAATATCTAGGTGCTACCAAAAACAGCACAGAAGACTGCGCAGTCAACATCAGGAGGAGAGCTGCAATAGTGAAGTCCAAATTAAAACTGAAAAAATTGTGGCACTGAGCAAACACAGGAACTAAGGTATGTTTGTTACGTACATATGTGTTCCCAGTGACGACCTGCAGCTGTAAAACATGGGCAATAAATAAAACTACAGCCCAGAGAATATAGGCTTTTGAAACGAAGTGCTATAAAAGAGTCCTCAGGATACCATGGACAGCAAGAAAGACCAACTAAGATGTGTTAAGAAAAAACAACTTCCAAGAAAGCATGCATTTAAACACCACATTAAGAAGGAGGTTGGGTTTTTTCTGCCATGTGAAGAGACACAATGAGGAGGCGGGACAACTTGCCAGAGACCGCATGACAACAAGGAGAATTCTCAAAATATTGCACAGCTCTAATGGAGTCTTCTGAATATGAAATAAAGACTGGAAGCATAACCCTGCTGCACATAGGAAATAAGAGATAAATTCTCGTAATTCCTTGGATCAAAACAACATGAATTAACAATTGATGGTATAAATAATATCAGTTGGTAACTTATTCTATTCAGGATATAGCAATCATTTAACCTGCATTTAACAATGTTTTACGTCAAATATGTTGCCATTGCTGTCTGAATGGTCCTGATGCACAACTATCTGTGATGGAAATTAAATCTCGTACTGTATCTATCCAAGATTTGCTCTGTACCTCTCTGCCACAGAGCTGAACAATATTCCATCATATATATATATATATTTTATTTGTCTACTTATTTTCAGGTGAGGCAGTCTATGGAACCCAGCACAAAAATTAAGAATTTTGATAAACGAATGACAGGTGCTAGTGTCATTGATGATGTATTGAAAGAGGTAAAAAAAATTTTTACAATGATTAAGAAAGTGTGGCATCCCTGAGAATGTCTGTTTCTGAAATAAAATAGAGCACATTCATTAAAATATAACAGAAATAGTATATGTTACTGCATTCTGTGTTCGACAGAGAATGATAGTGATGTCTATATTGTTCCTGCTCAATGTTAACTTGTACAATTTTTAATATTCTTTTCTGTTGAAACATTTTTTCATTATAAATGTCATTGTTTTTCTGTATTTAATGTGTATATTCCATCAACAAAACAGGCACATTCAGCATATGAATCTTAACTTGGTATAAAACAGGCACATTCAGCATATGAATCTTAACTTGGTATAAAACAGGCACATTCAGCATGTTTCTTTACCTGGTACACGGCATGATGACGTTAAGTAAAGTATCTACAAATTAAAATACCTTGCATAAGGGCTTAAAAGTCATACAGAATTAACTCCTTTCTACTCAGGTATTCCCACATCTTCTCCATCCATTATCAATGGAGCATGCTGCATACCAAAAAACCGGCCAACAAATAACTCCCTGGCTTAAAGCAATAATTCTCAGGAATCTCTGAAAAAGTGAATTTTGTAAACAAGATCAGCATGGTATCAAATCCACAACTTCTCGAGCACAAGCGAATTGGTTTTAGACACATTTGATTTTCTGACATATTGATAATTACTTTTCTTAAATCGCGTGGTTTTCCACTCTGTTGCCTCAGGTGCTAGAGTATACAGTGAGAGATTACATAAAAACTTGGTACAGACAGATCAGTGACCATGACAGTTTCCTTGTTGATTTCTGGCAGTGTGCACAAAAAGTCATTATTACATTCTCCAACAGGTGAGATTAGTTCGCTTTAATACCTCAGATAAATGTGGAGAAAGCTAGAATGCCTGTTGTGTTACTAGAGTTAGTTTGTTCCTTTCAGGCAGCACATAGAGCAGAGGTTTTGATTCTCCATGTAGTGCGGTCCGCTGCCTGCAGTTTTAGTTCTTGTATGGTCTTGGAGCCTGTTATTTCCCCTTCTTTAAGTATGGTGTTTTTTAAAATGTTTCTTTAAGTCTTCCTCGTTTTCTTTTACCCTCAGGTGTCCACACACGGCTTGTTGGATTCTATTTTCATTTAGTCTTAAAACATGACCCAGGTATTTTCTTATGATGTTTGACGCATATTCTTGGTGTGTTTTGTTTCTTAAATCACTATTTGTGACGAAATCACTCAATTTTATGTTCATCAGTTTCCAGAGAGACATTTGTTTTCAAAGCTGTTTAATTTTTGGTCTGTTGCTTGAGTTGATTTCCAGTTTCACTTCCATACGTTAATACTGAGACAATACAGGAGTTGAATAGCTTTAGTGTGGTGTTTCTTCCCAGATCTTTTGATTTCCAGATATTAGTTAGTTTGAATGCTAGCTGCAACTACTATGCGTGTATTTATTTCTTTCATTGGGTCTCCATCAACAAATATTCGGCTGCTCAGTTAATTAAAGTTGGAGACTTTATCCAGTATTTTGTTGTTTACTGAGATATTATTTGTTGAACTGGTAAGTTACATGATTTTTTTTTAATGTGTTGATCTGGAGGCCAATTTGATCCGCAAGTGTGCATAGTTTGTTGGTTATATCTTGTGTTTGTTGATGAGTAGAGTTAAGATTTCAATGTCATCTGCAAAAGCAAGGTCAGTTAATCTTAAGTATGCTAGTTTACAATTATGTAATTTCTCTCCTGCAGCCAGATTCTTTTTTGAAAATGTTGCGTAATAGTGGATCACTGTTCACTGTTTTGAAACTTTTTATACTTTTGAAACATTGCTATAACTTTTTTGTTGTTAGAGATATTTAAATAATAGTTGTACATATAAATAAATAATTAAATTCTGCATATATTGGTGTAAGTTTTGTTTGTGTGTGTGATATACGAGATGTGTGAGAAAGTCAAATAACAAAGACATTTTTGGGGAAATTTCTGGTGTGGCAACAGTGTATGTGTATATACATACCTAAATCGACACTATTTATGGTCAAATTGTTATAATTTCACTGGGTAAATGAATAAACCATATAAGTTTGTCATAAAATTGTTCTCTAAAGCTAGATCTAGTCCAAAGCTGAATTGTTCCAAAACAGTGGATGTTTAACCTTCACCGCGCTTTGGTTAAGTGTGATCGACAAAAATTTCAATAGCTACTGTTGTCGGATGCATTCGGCCCAATGATATATCGTGCTAAATAGGCATACCACAGCCTAATCACAGCCAGTACATAGTTCGGGGCATGCGCAATCGAAGCTGTTACATTCCCACGTCCAACATGATTGTTGTAAAGATGTCTAGGTGGAAGGTACACGTGTTATAGCAATTAATCTGACCACATCTGCACACCGGTACGATGCCATGATGGTGGATCGGTTTTATAGACCTTTCTTTCATCGTATTTAGAATAAAATAACATTGAATCGTGGCTTGAATCATGAATTATTTAGTTTCACAGCAGTGAATATACAGAATGTTGTATTGGTTTGGGGACTTGTAAAGGTTTGATATCGAATATGTTGAAGTGGCACCAAAAATGACTCTAGGCCTAAGCTCAAAGAACAATTTTACTGCAAATCTACATGTTTTATACAATTCCCCCGGCAATATTTTGATAATTTTGCAATGAAAGAACATAAATACAACAGATTTGCATGTGTTTTAGTGTACAGTGTTGCCAAGGAATTCGATAAGTAAGGTAAGTTATTTTTTTACTAATTTTTTTCCTCTTTATTTGTTATAAAATATATGTTTTTTGGGAAAAACGTCTTTACCACTTTCTCATACTTCTGGTATCCCACACACACGTACATAAATTACACCATTATATGCAGAATTCAATTCTTTATTTTTATGTGCAAATATTATTTAAATATCTTTAACAACCAAACAATTATCACATTTTCAAAATAGTCACTATCAATAACGCAAATTTTCAAAAAAGAATCCGGTGGCAGGGAGACGTTTCGTATTTTGTAATCTGGCTTGCTAAAGGTTAACCTCAAAACATACGAAACCGCATGATATAATTTATTTTTGAGTGTGAAAATAACTTACCTCTCAAGAGGAACTTACCTCTTCATCATCAGAATCATAATCCATAATGATTTCACTGAAAATGTGATAAAACTAAAGTCTATAATACCTGATTAACTTTCATGGCGCTTATCTGGTATGAAATTATCAATAGATTGCAAAAATTTGATATTTCAATGACATTCGGTCCATGTTGCCACTAAACTTGCAGAAAATGTGAAAGTCATTTGAATAACTTGCCATATTTCAAATAACCTGGTAACCAGAATTTTAAAAATGTAGCTTCTTTTATTGATTACAGTGTACCTAGTAATGGGGCCTTTGTGGAGCTTGTACACTCGACCGCGATGATCTTATACAGTGTAAACTGTTGTCCAACGCACTCTACGTGAGCGTGCTAAAGATTAAAGTGTTGTTTTTTAGCCATTGGATGCCCGCTTTGTCATCTTAAATGGTTTTATGCATGATCCAATTGATGGCTATTCCAAATAGCATTGGTGATAATATGCAGCCCTGTTTCACTCTTGTGTCAACATTGAACCAATCTGAATTTTCTGTTTTTACGCAATAGGTTGCTTCTTGGTAAAGGGCTTTTATGATGTTTATATATTTTATTTGGAATCCATAGATCTTAAGGATTTCCCATAGTGATTTTTATTAGAATACAAAGGAGAATAAGGAACATTAGCAATGCCACCTTTCATGCATATTTTAATAGGTGACTAAGTAGAGTATAAGCACAGGCATTTTGAGAGATGGTGTACATAAGAATAATGAATTAATTGCAACAGGTAACCTTAACGAAATTAAACAAGCTAAATGAAAGCCAACCTATACAGTATGTAATATTATTAGGAAGCATTGAGAAATTATTTTAAATCAAAACTCATGACACAGCACATTCTATTCTCAGGACTAAAGATCCTGCAAATCTACAGAAGTTTGAGAATGAATGTAGAAGAAGAAGGAAACATGAAATTTGAACCAGGTCCATTCAGTTGATACCAATTTGTCTCTCAACTTAAGTGAACATATGTTCTGAATTCACATCCCCAATAAAGATATACGATTAGCAAATACATCCAACACATGTATTCTCAAGTCACTATAAATATGGACCATTTCTAGTAGTTCTAGTGGTCTAGTAGTTCAGGACACATGCCTTTGTGTGGCTAGGGTCTGAAAGGAAAGCAAAGAATATCAACACTTTGACTTCCTACTATGCATGTCATAAGAGATGACTAAGGAGATCAGAGGGTGGGAGGTTGGCTGTTCCATCTCATAGATGGTCAAAGTGATCCAAAAGCTATGCTGAAGTTGGATGCAGGTCAACAGGTATGTATATCGCAGACAAGCTGTAAATCATGACAACAATGCATTCTGTTCTCCGGACTACGTCCTACTAACAAGCAGGATTTCAGAATTAACATAGAAAAAAATTACATAAAAATGCCAACATTAACAGACAAATTGTTGCTTATACCTGAGAGTAATCAGTAATATACAGATTTATGTTCATTTGCTTTTATCTTGCTGAGCAGGTCCAAAGAAATTGATTGGATGCCATACTTTACCCAGAGACTAGTAGATGACTTTGCTTCTCATATCCGTTTGTATCATAGAGCAGCTGATAAAATTACTCAAGCTAAGAACGAAGGTAATAGTTATAAGATTGTTGCTTCACTCAGTTCTTATATGAAAATAATGACATGTTTCTTGAAATGTGATAATGGGAGAAGAAGATGCTTGAGGTAATTTTTAGTTTGAGGTAATTTTTAGGACTCAGATAATCATGTATATTGACAGGAGTAAAGAATAGAAGATAGATAAAAGATTTATTGTAGGATGAAATATAAGAACTATGTGAGTCTATTGTGGTATTTAAGATCTACATTGAATAAGTGAATTTTCCAATTATTCTTGTAATGTAAATTGAATTCTCCTAAAATAAATAGCTAATCATTAGTTTATGTTAAACTGGAAATACTGGTTGGTTCTTCTCAAGTAGAATGAAAGTAATACCTACTTTTCTATTTGTTATTTCAATTTAATTTAATGTATATTATTTGCTTATACTAATAAAGTAACATTATTGTCTCTATCAATGTAGTTTAACTTATATTATTTGATATGTCAATGTAATTTCACTTGCATAATTTGTTATATCATTGCAATTTTACTTACATTATTTGTCATTATCATTATGAATATTAATTTAAAACATATTCAGCACCAACAGGGAATACCAAAGCTATACCTTAATTTATTTTGCAAAGACCTTTGACTGTGTTTGGCATAATGGTCTCTGGCACATATTGAGACAATTTAGCTTTGACAACTACAATCATAGACATTGTTGAATCACTTTACAGAAACACAAGTGGTGCTGTCTTTTCAAATAAAACAATTGGAGAGTTCTTTAAAACAAATGTGAGAATTCTGCAAGGATGCATAATTTCTCCTGTACTTTTCAACATGTACATAGAGCATATAATATTGGATTACAATATATCCATGTCAATCGAAGGTTGCCCTAGTTGCAATTTGCACTTCACCAAAGAGGAAGGTTTTGGTTAACAGTAGAGACATAGAAACAATGACCATCATCATGATGATTGTGTGTAAACTTGAGGAAGTGAGTACTTTAAAATACTTCAGATCTAGCATATGCAACAATGGAAAATAAAAAGCTGAATCCATATGGCCCTGGCAGGTTAAAGGTTCATAGATAGATAATTATAAATGTAATTTCACTTACATTATTTGCTATATCCAATATAATTAGATTTACATCATTTGCTATATCAATATAATTTTATTTAAATTATTTTCTGTATCAATGTAATTTTATTTACATTATTAATTTTATCTTGTTTCCAATTCTGGCCTTTTAATTAAATTGAAAGCTCCTGCCTTTATGCTTAATAGTATATGTGGACCAGCAGTGTCACCATCCACCTGGTATGAGACAATAGACAATTCATTTCATTTTTATTCTAGAAAATGTGGCTGCCCTAGAAAATGCTTTCTTTGATATGGAGCTGGAGATGGAAAACCATATGTGCAGGGACTTAGTCTGCTTAAAGCCAGAAGCAGAAAGACGTATGTAAATAGTTACAAAATTCTTCTACAATGGTCTGTCCCTCTCTCAGATTGGGACTCTTAAATTCTCTGATAGTCTACTGTTTGTTTCACAGTTTCATGTCTGTCATATAGTTTCTCTTTGAAGATTGTTATTGTTGGCCACATCTTTCTCTTTATATAAGGGGACTATCCTATAAGATGTTTCATCCTCATATTGGTCAGGATCTTGTATTCTACATATCCTGAACTTGGTATACAAGTGGTGTTTAACTTTGTTGTGATCAGTTCTGATGTTGGAGATTTTGCTAGAAATGATCACCAAGTCTTGCCAATATCACTTGTATTGGAAATGCTACGACTGCTAAGTAACCGGAGGTTCAGAATTTATATATTTGAGAAGCAAATAACAGAACACAAAAATATCTGCAGAATCAACCAAGCCTGGACAATATTTGCCAAATTAACCTTTAGCACGTTGTGTATACAATTACGCAATTTCTCTCCTGCCGCAGACTGCAGCAGAGTTAGTTTTTGAAAATGTTACGCAACCGTTGGGGGCTGTTTTGAAATCACGATAACTTTTTTGTTGTTACAGATATTTAAATAATATTTGCACATATAAATAAAGAATTAAATTCTGCATATATTGGTGTAAGTTTTGTTGTGTGTGTGTGAGAAAGTGATAAAGGCAGATTTAGACCTATCTAGATCTATGCCTATTGTATTTTTGATCGATCGAAAGCTGTTGAATATTACATATTTTGCATAATGAAAACCTTGTGGAACCTCGTGTTCTATTTTATTTAATCTATTTGAAGTACTTACCTCTCAAGGTTTCCACTTTAAATTCAGAATAAATAATGATTTCACTGAGTATATGACAAAATAAGGGAGCCGCGTTAGCGCAGTGGTTAGCGCACTGGCTTCGCATATGAGTGGTCCTGGGTTCATTCCCCAGTTGAGGCGGAAATGTTTTCAGATCGCAATGGCTCCCAGGTCGACCCAGCCTTAAATGGGTACCGGATTAATCCGGGAAGTAAAGACTGAGAGGGAGAGGAGATGGCTACCGCCCTCATTTGCAGAGCCTGTGAAATGTGAGATCGCTAACATCTCACACCCCTACGGCATTAATAAATGCTATGGGTTACTTTACTTTCTTTTTTTTATGACAAAATAAAAGTATATAAAATTCGGTTCACTGTCTGCGGATGGCTAGAGATTGCTCGGATTTCAATTGCATAATAACACGATGTCTCTTAACGCCATTTTATGAACAGAAACAGAAAGTTAAATAAAATACTTACTAATTTACCACTCAAAAAAATTACAAATTTGGCTTTTTTTTAATTTTGGGTTTAACGCACTGGGCGCCAGATTTCGCCGTCCAAAAACAAGATATAACACAATTTGGGCTAAATGTGTTGCCCAAATTGTAAACACAGTGTGCTTTAGTGAAGGTTAAATAATATTTGGAAATCTTCCTAGCACTGAACAAAAAACAAACAAGAATAAAGTTTGTACTTTTATCTTCTCCATTATGACATGTAGTATTAGAGACCAATAGAACAAAAATATGTCAAAACTATCATCTTAACTGTCTGCCTACGAACAATTTTCAAAATCTTTTGACACAAAAATCATCAACCACAATATTTACACTCTGAGCATATACAAAGAGATGCATTCATAGAAAGACATATGAAATTTCAATGGGCATGTCATAAAAATACCATCACCAGAGCTTCCATTCTATAAATCATGAAGAAACGTCAGAAAAAATGCATCACAAAGAAAGCTTAATGGAAAATTGTGAATGCTTGCTGTCTAAAATAACATTAACCTGTCCTGGGATACCCTAATCTGGACAGTTGCAAAGTGAAGAGAGTTTGTTTTCTGCTCTACAAGGTGCTGTGATCACTAACTCCTTTGTTAGTATGTTGGTGTTCAAGAATAAATATTTTGTGTCTATAAATTTGATGTGCATTGCATTTGAAATCAAATACACATACTCAATAGGACATCATTGCAAGTTGTATATGTCCATGGTCTAGTGTACTGCATGAAAGAAATAAAGTTCATAAGAAATAAAGTAGAGATGTGTGCAGGTGTCCAGGAACCATTTCTTTCAATAGTGAAATGACGAAAACTAGCATGGGTTGGACATGTATGCAGGCATGATTCCTTGTTGAAAACAATACTGCAGGGAGCTGTCAAAGGGAGAAGAAGCAGAGGAGGGCAAGTAAAGGCATGTACAGACAACATCAAGGAATGGACAGGACAAGATATTTCCACACTCATCCGCATCGCTGAGGATAGAATTCACTGGAGGACTCTGTGTGCTGAAGCATCCAATGTGGTAGCCCTATGACCCTGAAGGGTAACTGGTTGATTGATTGATTGATTGATTGATTGTACAGCATGGCTCAGCAGATTGCTGTTAGCTGCAGAATTCTTCTTTCTCGTTCATTCTCAAACTTCTATAGAATAACAGAATGTAGTCCAGAAAATGAAATGAGTTGTATCATGATTTACAGCTTAAGTGTGATATCCGTGTCTTTCAGCCTGACACATTTAACTTCAGCATGGATTCTGGGTTACTTTGATCCTATATAGAATGGGACAGCCTACTCAACACCAAAACCTCCTTAGTCGCCTTGGTACTTTACGGAATGATGTGTCCACATCTCAACTTTTTAATGTAATACACAGAACCATTTCAACTCTGTGATAATTTGTGCATCTTTCATGTCATCACAAACATCTCACATGACAAACAGGCGTAGCAGACTAGTCATTGCAAATACAAAATGACAAATGCATTCTCAGATTTGTGTTTACTGGGGATGCCGGCTACAGATAAAGATACTGTATGTTTCTTACTGACTCGAGGACTGCTACATCACGAAAAGATGTGCGCGCAGGGCCACCCAATGACCATATATTACTATAAGTTTACTATTACTATAAACTACACACTATCAAAGGGACATAATAAATGTAGTGTTTATGCTAGCACTACTTATTTGCCCTTTAGTTAGTTAGTTAGTCGTCGGATCATCATCACTGCAAACTGGATACATCCATAGTTGCTACGATCTCTCCTTGAGTGTATCCGCCATCACACTTCTGCTGACAGTACCGGTCCTATGCTGGTTGACCATCATTCTTCTGCGCCCTCCAAAATGTTCACCTCTAGCAACACCGCATCTCAATCCCCGATCTTTAATCCTAGCCATTGAAAAGGAATCATCATCCACATTAGTCTCACTCTCGCGTGTTATATCTCTTAAGGAGTTCAAAACGTCAGTGCGATCCATTGCCCCATCACCCTTTGCCACAATCGCACATGATGCCAGTTGATCCGCTCTTTCATTGCCTCGAACGCCCACATGTCCTGGCATGAAAATAAATGTAACCGCTCTCAAGCTCGCATTTCTCAAGGCCTCAATCCACTGTTCGCGAAGGAGACCCACTTGTACCTTCTTAATCATACTCATAGAGTCACTCAAGATGCAGACCTGCGTTACTTTCTGTGTGCGTAGCCACTCAAATGCCTTGGTCACCGCCATAGTCTCCATGGTCTCCATGGTTTTTTTATTTGCCCTTATTCAATTCTATAATATAAATAACCTAATGGCATTTTTGCAATTCTATACTCCCCTTCAAGCATTGACAGCATATGGGTGAGCTGCAGAGTTAACTTTTATTCACTGACCATATACTTACTTTGTTATGCAATGGGCCACTTTACCTAATATGTGATTGACTTGAGCAGTAGTGTTTTTTCATAAATATTGTAGCATCAATGATGAATATATATGCAATAATACCCACAATTTATGTAATGTAGTGTCACCAGCAATGTAAATGAGTGCACAGCAACTTTATAGACAGTCTGTAGAAAGCAGATGAGATTTTACAATTTTGACAGATTGAGAAGTAAATAAAACATATTTTACTAGATTTTCTTCTATCATTCAATTATAATTCTATTGCTATCAAAGTTGTTTATATTTTTTACAAGTACTTTGTATTTTATCTCAACAGAATACCTGCAGGATTTAAGTGATGTATTACTCTTTTTGTTGTTGCCAAAGGAAGACTTTCACAATAAACCATTCCGCTATATTGTCCGTGTAAGTGAGCATACAAGTTATTTCAACCTTCATTACCACACATTAAATGTATGCATAGGTGTTAACTGGTACAGATTTGTGATACAGGTATCTGAAATTTCAGCAATTATTACTAATGCGGACGATTTTATCTCACATGCACGTATTTATGGGGGGAAAAAAGAAAACAAAGAAAGGACTTTTGGTGCAAAATACTGCTGTTTTAATTAATATGTGCATATAAATTGTAAAAAAATATGGATCTATGAAAACATAAGTTGACAGCTATGTGTATATCATGGCGGATATTGCTTGTTTTAAAGCTATATATATATATATATATATAAAATTGTGTGCAACATTAAATAATAATTTATAGTTAATTAATTTCTTTTTGGCCACACCAAATATGGCATATAGGACAGTAGTCATTTATCTCCATGTTAAGTGTCTCATTGCAAGTTACTGTTGTTCTTCTGTATAACTTATACCCAATTTTAAGCTTTATATATTTATTGTTCTGTTTAAAATGTCTTTAGTGTGATCTACTTTTCGTCTGCTCTCTACCTTCCACAGAAAGGTTTGCTTGGAAAGACTGTTTTCATCAATCTGAGCATATGGTGTATGTAATTCCATCTTTTTCTTATAGAATGTGACACAAATTCTTGGTTTGTTTTTCCCTCAGTGAATCAATTGTTTTAAAACCTGACCATATTATGTTCAATCTTTTTCGAAGGCACTTGTTTTCAAAGGTTATCAATTTAGTCTATTGTGTAGATTTTCAGCTTTTGCATCCATATGGCAATACAGGCAGTATGCATGCATTTAACTGTATAAATTTTATTAGTTGCTAATTCCTGTGAGGACCATATATTTGAATGCTTGTAAAATTCACCTACTGCCAAAGCTTTGTGGGTTATTTCTATGATTATATCACATCTTATGTGTGGGATAGAAATGGCACTAACCTACAAAACTGAAAGTCTATAGAGTAGTGGTACTTCCAGTGCCATTATACGCTAGTGAAACATGGACTGTATATAGACGTCATGTGAGGAAACTCAATAACTTTCACACAACTTGTCTCAGAAAAATTATGAACATCAAATGGCAAGACAAGATTCCAGATACCACTGTCCATGACAGATCTGGTATCCCCAGCATTAACACTATCCTGATGCAGACACAGATTCATTGGGCAGGTCATCTGGTATGTATGCCAGACCATCACCTGCCAAAGATACTTCTCTATGGTGAGCTGGAGAAGGGTAAACGATCTCAAAGTGGCCAAAAGAAGCGCTACAAGGACTCGTTAAAGACCTCACTGAAAGTATTTGAAATAGACCAAGACACATGGGAAGAACTTGCAAAAAATAGATCTACAGGACTCCCTACTGTCAAAAAGAGTGCATTATGTGAAAAGAGGAGAAATACTGCAACTCACCAGCGGAGAGTAGCTAGAAGGTCACAGATAGACCAAATTTGTCTACAGTGGTCATTCCATGCCCGAACTGTCCAAGGACATTTACAGCTCAAATAGGGCTCATTAGCCATCTACAAACAATTAGGCATGATCATAGTTCTAATTGAATTTTCAAAAGTGGATGTAAAAAAATGGTCATCATCACTTGTGAAGAACAAACACACACACACACATCACATCTTGTAATAACTTGCTCCCTAAATAGTTCAAGGTTTTAAATTTCTCTAACATGATTATTAAGTTTGACATCAGTTGTTTTGTTTGTGAAATCCATTATTTTTGTTTTAAATGAGTTCATGTTGAGACAGATTTGTTCTGAGAAATTCTGAAACAAGTCTATATTTACTTAAATATCTAAATGTGGTGAACTAAGTAGAGTCTACAAAGTCTAGTTCTACAACTTCCATTTTCAAACCATGGAAACCTAGATGTATTTCTGTACACTTGCGGACTGACCCAGTGAATTGCTATACTGAAAAGCATTAGTCACATGAAACATGGAAATAAATTATAGATTAATATTTTATAACTGTGTTTGAGGTATATAAGATTTTTTCTGTATACGTTACAAATTGAGTGAATGGAGACTGCAATAAAACTGTACCAACTGGTTAGTGGATAAAAAAAATAATTAATGAACAGGGTTAAATAGCAGTTCTACCTGGAACATAACATGTAATTCACTCTTTTTATATATTTTTTTAAATATTTACTTTCTATGTTACAACAGGATTTTTTAGTTCTCATTGTCTCATGATGATTTAGCTGTCGTGTGTGTATATGTATGTATGTATATATATATATATATATATATATATATATATATATATATATATATATATATACACACACACACATATATGTAATGTATGTATGTATATACAATTTGTATTTCACAGGAAGTTCTAGTCAGTGGAATATTCCTGCCCACAATAGACTTGCTATCAGATCCAGATTATATTAATCAATACATTGCCTGGCTGGTAAGTTTATATGTTTCAGAAAAATTAAGTGTTTAACCCTTTGAACCTTGGCCAACTTGCCCTTAAAAGCCCCTTTCCCTGGACTCCTGTACAAAAAATACACAAAGACACCCCAACAGACCCCATCAATGCCAGCTCCTTGATGTGGAGATGGGTCTTAGTCCAGCCATCAGAGGTTGGAAACTAAATCTGACCAGGCCCTTTTAACTGCATAAGGAAGGTCGGATGGCAATCACTAAACATACGTCTGTAGCATTTGTTTTCAAACGCCTGGATTCTTCTCTCTAAATCCTCTGTTAAAGTCCAGGTCTCACAACCATATAGAAATATTGACAAAACCAACGATTTATATAAGTTGATCTTAACACGGGTGGTGATCCTGCATTTCATCAGCATGGGTATCTTTGAATATCTGTTAGTGGATAGTTTCCTGTGGTTCTGCTAGAGTACTTTATAGCAGTGGTTCTCAACATATTTTCTTTTGAGGCCCACTTTCATACAACATTTGTTTCCATGTTAGCAACCTACAACAGAAATGAAAAAGCTTTGTCCAAGGATGTTTTTTTTTTCTTAGAGAAATGTTGTTGATTGTACATTTTAACATACATTTTAGGAGTATCATTTACATGGGCACACAAGCAGTGGTGGGAGTTAGTAAATCAGTCTACGCTTTTAAGAATAAGCCTCATATTTGTGTCAGGGCATGCTTGTATCCAAGGAAAGGAGTACACTAATAGGCTTTCTGGTGCTGTGACTATGATGAAGAACAAGGTATGATATTCTGAATGCCTTTCGTGGGATAAGTTGAGTGACAGATGTAACTAATGCTTGTGAATCTGCAATCTTGAGCAGACAATAGGAACATCATTTCAAGATGGGATGACTAAACAAGAGCATTATATAGGTAACCAGAGGAGACTGGTAAACCAACACAGAGTTTTGTGGTCAGTCAATAAATACTGGTTGATATCTTGAGGAGATCTGTGGACATATGGGCTGATGATTTGCTGTACAGTAAAAGTGATCTGTTGACTAACTAGCTAACTTATCTTATTATACATTTTTACAAATTAGTTCAGATAATGACCATTCAGTGACCCCCTAGACAAGTCATGAGAGTGTGTTAAAGTTAATATTTTAAGAATTGGACCATTGGTTAAGTAACCAGGTCATCTAACTTTAGCATTTAGTGAAAAATATAATCTCTTTGAACTGATAACCTTTGACCACTATTTCATATTTCAGTGCTATGAAACCTCATTTACTCGTGAGACATTTCTAACAGTGATACGTTCCAGTTACTCTATGGAGGAACTGGAAGCAGTGAGAGCCAAAGTTGATAGTGATATTGCTAAGTGGAGATCAAAGGACACTGGTGGAAGTGATGGTTAGTACTTGTCTTTTAAAGCTAGCATTAGATATAAATATATATTTTATACAGTTAATAAGTAGTTATATTTAATCAGTTGTAAACGTGTTCAAGAAGGACATTAAATATTTGTATATACTGAATATAATTTTTAAAAGTTGGACAGAATGTTGATTCTTGAACATATATCCATTTAATTCTATTGTCCTGTGGGTCATCATGGCTATGTGATTAGAGTGCTGGCTTTGAACCTAAACACAGTATCATAATGACTAGACATATTTCATCTTTCAGATAACACATCTATAAATTGATGTATTATTGGTTGGATTGGATGCACACTCGAAACAGGATAGACCCGAAGACCCTGTCAGAGTATAGGTTACCACAGAAGAATAGCTGGGTCCCAACATGGAGCCCAGGGTGACAACACTGATTTGGTCAAAGAAGTGCCCATCAAACTCAAAGGAGTTGAGTGAGCACAAGCTCCGCAAGGTGGATGAGAGTAGAGGTACAGAGAGATGAGGATGCTTTTCAAGGAAGAACTTCAGAGCCTTAAGTTCCTCTGAGTGGTATGTAGGTGTACAGGGAGCCGACATCAAGTAAAAGGAGATGATAAGTGTGAACATGGAACAGTGAAATAGAGACCAAGATAGACATGACATGGTTAGTGTCTTTGAAGAATGTTGGAGTTGCTCCACTAATGGCTGAAATACACTATCCAGGAAATCAGAGTGTGTTCCATTGGTCATGAACAAGCAGAGACAATAGGGCTTCCAGGATTGAAGGAGTTGTGAGTTTTAGGTAGTATTACTCTTACTCAAAAGTACTTTCAATGAGACAGGGTGTCAATTGTCACGCCCTTGACAGTGGTAGACAGTACTATTATGGTATAAAATAGGGTTTTTCTTGCATATATTTACCTTGTGGAACAAGGTTCCCAGACACTTTTGCCGATAGAGGTCCTTATGCAAGATGGAAATAGTGTTCCCCTTATCAGTCAGCTTGATGACAATGCCGTTACAACTGCGAAACTGCCTAAGGGCAAGAGACTCCAGGAAGATATTGAAGCATCTGAAGTGGAGATATTTGATGTTATGCTGGTTGCCCTCGATGCAGTGGCCCAGGGTTCGATATGTGGCAGACTTAGCTTCCAGTCATGCTTGAGGGTCGCATACTGGGAGAATATATCATCCATGTTGGAGAACTGCTCTGGCAGTTAACTATCCTGGAAGTGGAACCATAGAACAAGCGCAGATGGAACTAATGTTTATCTTGCATAAGAGTGTAACAATCATATGCAGGACAGAGGGGTATAAACTTAAGCTCCTTGCTGAGGATGGAAATCTCACTGTCAGAAATGTCTATGTCGGTGGAATCTGATGATGATGTTCCTCCTTCCCAAGCGAAGATGAGCATGGCATGAAAGAAAAAAAACATTACATGCGCTGAAATATATATATATATATAAAATTGGTAATTAACTAATTTAGTTTGTGAGTTCGTAGATGCCCGATGAGTCCGATTCGTGCACGGAAAGTTCCACCGCAGTGCATGCAGGAAGACTGAAAGTTCGGGGTAGGAGGATCTACGGGTCTGTCCCTTTACCTCCTGCGCCTGCGGACTGCCCGCAGTGCTCTCTCCCTTTCAAATTTCGCAATGCCAGCAGCGATTGAGTGTGCCATACCGAGCGATCAAGTGCTGCAGTCTCCCAGGAGCCAGGACCGATGCCACAGTTCCCGAGACAGCTTCTCAGGCGACCCCTGAGCGCTTCCTCTGCCCTCCACTTGAACGTCCACCTTCGAACAATTCCCCATAGAACAATCTCTTTGGAAGCCGCTTGTCTGGCACACAGATGATGTGGCCAGTCCAGCGGAGTCAGGACCCAGTCAGCATTGCACAGATGCCCTGCACATGGGACTTCTGAAGAACTTCCGTATCTGGCACACGACCCCCACCAACGCACTTCCACGAGGTCTCACAGGCACCAAAGATGAAAAGAGTCAAGCCGCCGAGCGTGTCTCGCACAGACAGCCCAGGACGACGCAGCACAAAGCAGCGCTGGCAGAACCACTGCACGGCACACGTCCAACCCAGTTGTCATACCGAGACCACGTCTGATCCAGACGCCGGCATGAAGGCTCCCGAATGCTGCACTGGCACGAGCAATACGCAGGGCAACATCCTCATCACTTGATGGTGGAATCTAGACAACCTGAGTGTTAGGGTAGGGCTGAGGTGAAGAGTCCACAAGGGGAGAAGGTTAAGTTTATGGTTGTGTTGAGTACACATAAAGTCATATAGTAGTCTGTTGAGAATGTGGATGATGAGTTGGATAAGGGAGTAAAGAAGAGAGTTGTTAGTAGTAAGGTATTGGAGATGGTGGAAAAGTTTGGATTTAGATGTGTCCAGGTCAGAATTAAGGCAGGAGTAGTTAGCAGTGATAACATGCATACACAGAAAGACACATTTTGTGTCCACTCACTGCAACATACATTGATCGAATGCTGTAGGGTCCTACCTGCTGTAGGACAAAAGTTAGAGTTGAAGTCTTTGGTAATTAGATTCTTGATTAAAAACTAGCATCACTTTGGCACTCCAATAAGGGCTTCACTCTCCATTCCAGCAGCTATCCCAGTGTATGTAGGATCAGAGTCCCAGTCAGGTGTTGATTGTGTGAGCTTCTGGACTTTCCAACAAAATTGCTTTTCCTTTCCTCCTCTCAAGACAAGACAATCCCATTTCTTGACATTCTCTTTATGTGTATGTTCTCAACCTCATTGACATCATCTTCATCTTGAAATGCATTTATTACTGCCTTGATCAAGTCTAAACAATTAGAAGACAAAATTGATGCCTTTGAGATGTGGCTATATAGAAGAATAGGGAGAACATCATGGAAAGAGAAGAAAACAAATAAAGAGGTGCTAAAGACACTTAATATGAAGAAAGAACTACTAAGAGAAATAAAGATCAGGCAAATAAAAGACTTTGGACACATTAAAAGACATGACACCCTATTGAAGACCTTACTTGAGGGTAAAGTCAAAGGGAAGCGAGCAAGAGGTAGGCAGAGATACACGTGGGAGAGTAACATTACACGATGGACAGGTTACAGTCTAGCAGAGTGCACCACCAAAACAAGAGACAGGAGATGTTGGAGATACATTGCAGCCAACCTTCATTGCGGAGATGGCACTTGATGATGATGATGATGATCAAGTCTGCTTTACCTCTTCTCAATAAAAGAAGACAGTAAAACTTCATCACCTGTTATCTACGTAAGTACTATTTTAATATCTTCAGTATTGTGCCATCTATCACCACATTCCCTGCCAATAAGTAGACTCTCATTTCCTCTGACCCCAGCATGACCATGGCAGTATATCCATGTAATGCTCTGGACAATTGAGTTATTCAATAAATTCCATCATTCTTTTCTCAGCGTGAATTTTTCTATCTTGCACAGCATGCTTTGAGAGTCTGAGTATTATCGAGTGTGTTGATGTATCAGTTATCCACCAATTACGTGCTGCTGTAACTCCCTCTATCTCCATCCTCATGCTTGATGTGACAGTGGAGTATGCAGAAGATTTCTCAACCAACTTCATGCCATTTCTGTAGACAACAAAACTCCACATCTTTTATTTGTATTTCTTCTAACTGAGCCATCTGTGTATATAATAATGTCTTGTGGTTTTGAGTGTAACTGGACGAGCTCATGCACTGTAACCTGGGCCTCGACACCCGTTCATTTCTGACACGTTTTATCTAGTTATATTATTACTTTAGTCAGTTACTTTTTCTCAATTAGATGAAGGCAACTACATGATGTAATAAAACGTCTATGACAAAATTATTTAGTTTTTTTAAAGCAGTTAAGACAGTTAGTGCTGTATATCAGTCGAGAGAAAAGATTATTATTACTATCTTTTAGTATACAGTTGACTGCAGTCCCACCTGTAATCAATATAGCATGACTAACACTAGTAATTTCATCATAAAGATACTGCCATCAAGCAGAACTTGAACAGTCTGATGTTTCTCCGTGATACCTGTGATATGAGAATCCGACGTCTCTTGGATGGTCCAGTCTCAGAACAGATCATGGATGTATGTTGATTCTGTTGTAATTCTATGAATTATTGTAGTATGTACAGTCTTTTCAACACTATATTAGCCTATGAATTGCAGAGATCTGAAAAGGGAGCAAAGAATAGCAACACTTTTACCTTCCATTCATGCCGTAAGAGGCAACTAAGGAGGTTTTGGGATGTAGTTTACTGTTCCATCATTTATAGGGTCAAAGTGACCCAGAAGATGTGTCCGGCTGAAAAGTGAGGTCATCACAGCTAGGCTGTAAGCACTGATACAATGCATTACATTCTATGCACTATATCCTGCTAATCTGCAGGAGTTTGAGAACGTATGCAAAAGAAAACATAGACTACTTTAGTCCTTTCATCATGACATAATGTAAATTAATGTATGAAATAAATTTATTAAATTATGTTTTCTCTATTATTGCCACTTAGATTTATCTTTGTAACTTAGCTAATTATTTCTCATTATTTTCCTTGCTTCCCAGTTGGGAATTTTTTAAAGAACAAACCACTCAATGGTTGACCCTAAAAGTGTGAACTAGAACAAGTCTCTGCTAAACCCAGCAGTGACATACACATGCCTAACAACCTGTTCTCCACATGCCCTAATGATGCACAAATGAATTTCCTTACATTGTGGTGTTCAGCTATGTAAATATATTTTTTCTCAAACAAGGAAACTTGGAGAGGAGATGGGCACCAAGAAGCAAATCTATTTGCCCACATAAATATCATAATGAATAAAAGAACTGAGAACAGAGAGGCATGGCAAAAGTTTTGTGCTGGTGTTTCCAGAGTGACACTCCTACAATCCTGAAGGATTATGGATTTGATGATGATTATACTGGTTTCTTAGCACTTGATGTCATATTCTATTTTCTTGTCTCCTTCACACAAACACCACCACCCTTCTCCTTTCTACAAACTTGGTGCTGCTAGTTTATAAAAAACGTGCAATATTTTTAGTTTTCAAACTAACATCTAATTGTAGCAGGAATTTTGTTTGGGTTTGCATTCCTTAGCCTATGACAGTCTTAAACCTGTCTACAAGGTAGCATTTCTGTAAAAAAGGCAAACATAAATATTTGCATCTTTTAGCACAGCCATATTTTATGAAGAATTTGTTGATGGCTATACAGCATCTCTTATCAGCTCTATATTGGGGAAGGGGCTAGTGAGACAATCAAATACTTCAGAACAAACAACACACATTAGGGTTTTGACCCATCATAGATCAAGCTGTCTCACTTAGTACTGGCAAAATCAAGCATGTACCAAGGCCAAAAGACATTCCACATGGTCTTTTGGCATGGTCACATTACAATGCCTCAAATTATTTTTTTTGGGAGGGGGGGGGGGGTGTTAAAGTTTCTTCACTTCACAATTGTTTATTATAATTTCATTGGGGGGGGGGGGGGTTGTGCACAAGAATGAAAGGAGAATAAAATCCTGATATAAAAATTACCATATATAAGCCAATCTGTTTATAAGCTGAGTATGGTGTTTCTCTGTAACAGATTTATCCAGTCTTTAGTTTGTAAATAAGCCAAATGTAAAATATTGACAATAAAAGTTCAATGACAACTTGCCACTGTATAAAAATTCCTGCCCATCTAAGTATGTGTATGCTGTCCTTATCAGTACAAAAATATACATTGTAAAGAGGAAGTAGAAAAATAATTGTGTCAGAGGAACAATTGTTTCAGTCATCTTCTGGCTCTAATTGACATGAAAAGAGTTGACATCGCTCGATCCATGAAGAGAATGAAAGAAGCACAGCTGAAAATTCCATCATAAATAGTCGTTAAATTTTTCTGTAATAGTGATCTGTAATACAATGAACAGATGTGAGTATAATGTAGTCTTCGAGGATTGTTGTGACTACAGATGTTATCAATGCAATAAAGAGATACAACTGTAAGATAGAATACAACTGTAAGATAGAATACAACTGTATGATAGAATACAACTGTATGATAGAAAACAACTGTAAGATAGAATACAACTGTAAGATAGAATACAACTGTATGATACAATACAACTGTATGATATAATACAACTGTATGATAGAATACAACTGTATGATAGAATACAACTGTAAGATAGAATACAACTGTGTGATAAAATACAACTGCATGATATAATACAACTGTATGATAGAATACAACTGTAAGATAGAATACAACTGTATGATAGAATACAATTGTATGGTAGAATACAACTGTAAGATAGAATACAACTGTATGATAGAATACAACTGTATGATAGAATACAACTGTATGATAGAATACAATTGTATGGTAGAATACAACTGTAAGATAGAATACAACTGTATGATAGAATACAACTGTATGATAGAAAACAACTGTAAGATAGAATACAACTGTAAGATAGAATACAACTGTATGATAGAATACAACTGTATGATAGAATACAACTGTATGATAGAATACAATTGTATGGTAGAATACAACTGTAAGATAGAATACAACTGTATGATAGAATACAACTGTATGATAGAAAACAACTGTAAGATAGAATACAACTGTAAGATAGAATACAACTGTATGATAGAATACAACTGTATGATAGAATACAACTGTAAGGTAGAATACAATTGTATGGTAGAATACAACTGTAAGATAGAATACAACTGTATGATATAATACAACTGTATGATATAATACAACTGTATGATAGAATACAACTGTATGATAGAATACAACTGTATGATAGAATACAACTGTATGATATAATACAACTGTATGATATAATACAACTGTATGATATAATACAACTGTATGATAGAATACAACTGTATGATATAATACAACTGTATGATATAATACAACTGTAAGATAGAATACAACTGTATGATAGAATACAACTGTATGATAGAAAACAACTGTAAGATAGAATACAACTGTAAGATAGAATACAACTGTATGATAGAATACAACTGTATGATAGAATACAACTGTATGATAGAATACAATTGTATGGTAGAATACAACTGTAAGATAGAATACAACTGTATGATAGAATACAACTGTATGATAGAAAACAACTGTAAGATAGAATACAACTGTAAGATAGAATACAACTGTATGATAGAATACAACTGTATGATAGAATACAACTGTAAGGTAGAATACAATTGTATGGTAGAATACAACTGTAAGATAGAATACAACTGTATGATATAATACAACTGTATGATATAATACAACTGTATGATAGAATACAACTGTATGATAGAATACAACTGTATGATAGAATACAACTGTATGATATAATACAACTGTATGATATAATACAACTGTATGATATAATACAACTGTATGATAGAATACAACTGTATGATATAATACAACTGTATGATAGAATACAACTGTAAGATAGAATACAACTGTGTGATAGAATACAACTGTGTGATAGAATACAACTGTGTGACAGAATGCAACTGTGTAATAACTTCCATGACAATGAGAATTTCATGTACAATATTAGAATTCAGACAATAATTCTATTTTGAATGGTATGAGTGATTTTGTGTAGAATTGTGAGTTTGAATGCAATATCCACCAAAATGTACCTGTAAGTCTATTTCTGTCATATTTACAATTTTTGTGTGTTAAATATTTATAAACGAAACATCTGCCTTATAGCTGAATAATGGTCCCACTAAATTTTCAATAAGATGTAGTCCAGAGAATGGAAATTTGTTGTCGCTGTTTGATTTACACTAATGGCCTGATATATCTGATTCTGTGAAACATTTCACGTTGTAATTTGACTCACAGACATTGAACATTTTGTAGTAACTGAAGATTAAATTAATCTGGTTGTTTATTTTATAAAAACATTACAGGAACCAGAGAGCATGAGGTATCAGAGTCTGTGTGTGTTAACCCTGGATGAGATCTTTAATAATGCAATAGCTCTGCAATCCTTTATTGGTATGTGTATGAGTCTCAAATATTTGACTGATGTTTACTGTTCTTTGTTCACATTTGTAGGATTCATAAACTGTAATAGAATGAGTTAATAGTCAAGCAAAATGAATTAAACAGGTTACTAAAACACTTACCTTGCCTATTAATAAAAATATATAAAAAAGTATATATAAAAAACATACAATAAAACTAAACAGGATAATTCTTCACGTATTGGCTCAAATTGAACCTTTTTCAAGAGACAAACAACAGAAAACAACACAATAAAAAACAAAATAGATGACTAGATTTCCTGTTTAGTTTTATTGTATGTTTTTTTATATATACTTTTTTATATATTTTTATTAATAGACAAGGTAAGTGTTTTAGTAACCTGTTTAATTCATTTTGCTTGACTATTTGTTCATTAGGTTACTGCGGCACCATCCACTTTGTCGGACACCATCTGACCATTTGGTTATTTATAACAGAATGAGTTATATGTCAAAAACGGATGTGCAGGACCGAAAGGCGCAAAATAACGCATCTCCGCTGTGAAACCAGCAGCACAACATACTTCACGCTCCCGGGTGGAAATAACACAAACTCTTGTGTTGGTTATCAGAGAGCAGAAGAAGAAGAAGAATGAGTTATTTTGTTGTGAAGACATGTTATCTAGTTGTATTGCGTGATACCATGGTCACTGGTGCACTTCTCGACCTGGTATCTCTGACTTTAGCACCCATGATTACTTGGGCAGGTGGTCCTGCACTATACTTGGGGCAGACCAATAGGTGCTCAGTCTCCACCAGCAAATATTGAGGATGCATGCTAGTTATTCCTGTTGCTTGCTGTTTCAATAGTATCCTAATTCTACCCTATAGGTGCCCAGTTTTATTGGTTCCATGTTTAATGTCTTATTCTCATAATCTCAGCCTTGATGTCTTGTCAATCCCTGCATCTGCATCAGCAGGTGCTCTTGAAGCAGTTTCAGTGCACTTCCTTTGTCCATTATATACTTCCCATCTACATATATTGGATACAAATTCAACCTATGTGTTGCCGGCACCTGAAAGAGTAGCAAAGAATAGGACCTATACTTACCTTTTTTGCTGTCTTGCACGTATAGGGTAAAATGACCCCTAAACCATGGTGAAGTCAGAAGTGTAAGGCTGAAAGTAACCCCTATAAAGTGACCATTAAACCATGATGCACTCTGAAAGGTAAGGCCGAAAGGCACAGATATCAAAGCTAAGCTGTATAAGCCATGACACAACACATTCCATGCTATGAACTATATCCTGCCAATCTGCTTTGGCTTGAGGCCAGAAGAAGAAGGCTGCAAGTCTGTCTGCTCTCTCATTATCATGACCACCTGCATGTACCTGGCTGTAACAGAAGTCTTATTGGAACTATGAAAATGTCAACTGGACAACATAGACCATACAGACAGGAACTTATAATATTAGCCTAATGGACACAAGTAACAGAATCATGATGCTCATAATTATAGATGTCAGCCACAAGAAGTTAAGTTCTTTCTGAGCCCTAGAAACTGAAGAAATAGTTAAAGAATGAAAAACCATGAAGAGCTAGCTACTGTAGAACAGGTTCAGCAGTTATAGGTAATCAACAATTCATAATAGGTTACAACTTTGGTATTAATACTCATCATTCCTGCATATAAATATTCTGTTATGTCAATTCTCCTTCATTTCGTTTCATCTCTGTCCCTCCACTTTTTGCATTATTTGTTATCATTCATCCTCTTCTGGCATGTGCTCCTGTTCACTAGCTATGTGATGTGATTGTTAACAGTGCCTTCCTTTACTTGTGTTCTTGTAAAGGTCATTTGGATGAAACATTCAATTGTGTGTGCTTTTCTGTGTGTTTCCAGTGATTATTAAAATTTCATTACCCCATTTCAATTTGTACCTTGATTAATGAATAATAATGTACTCTTTTTTCTCCCCTTAAATTTCTGTTGTCTGCTTATCTTTGCATTTCTTTTCTGACATCTCTAACAAGCCACCAACAGATGGTTACTTTCTTATAAACTTTTTTATCAGAGTATATGGCAAGCCGTGGAGGCCAGCAGTACTTATATTTCTACCTTAATGTTGAGGTGAGTCTTTGGTTTATCATCAGTGCTACCTGTTGGCAGTTTATTTTATTCAAAAAATTAGCATGAATCTTTATTAAACACTTGTGTCAGATTTATTTGTTTATAATGATTTTACTTCATTGCGTGATATTAAGTTATGATTCCTAGATCATTTTAACTTTGAATATAATAATTATTATTAGTATTTGTAAAAGCTAATTGATTATAACTATTGTATTTATTTATATATATATATATATATATATATTACTACATAATACAAAAAATACAATTGGCCAAATACTTGTTGCCTTCAAATAAAAATTAAATTTTATGTCTTTAAAAAGAAAACAGAGAAAATTAAGACAACTAAATGAATAACATTGGCAATGAACTATGATTAACAAAACCCAAATTACCAGAAGCAGAAATCTAAAAAGGAGGATCTGATGGAGAAAATACAAACAACAGAGAGCCCTAGAACATGGTATTCCAGACCATGGGTCAAGATGTCATTACCAGATTAAATATTGAGAACGACATGAGATTCGCATAGCAAAAACCTCAACAGCAAATTTTGAAGCATCATAACAAGTTACAGTGATTTAATCATCACATGTAATGTGCGTTACGCTAAAATTATAATGAAATATATTAATCTGTAAAACCAATTTTCTATGTTTTCTTCTTAAAGTGCCTTTTTAGATGTGTCATGGATCACTTTATTTCTATAAAATTAGTTCACAGGTCACTTTGCTAATATAAAATGGGATCTTGACTCTAAAAAGGTTCAGAACATGTGACCAAAAAGTGTAAGATATGTAAGATGCTTTATATCAGAGCTAACAAGGATGATGCAGCTAGAAGTGGAGCTGAATGCATTGTGACTTATACAAAATGTGTTTAAATAAGACCCATAACCTTTCAGGAATATAGGGGTTCGACACTGGAAACATCAGCACAAAGTTCCCTCCAAACAGCTCTGTCCTCAGTCATTCAAAGAAGTTCAGAAAAATCACGCCCAGACCATTATTTGATGTTATCAATCCAGGGTTTGTTTATTTGCTGTTGAACAACAATATTTGTCTTGTGTTCTATATAACTATTTCTTAACAAACGCCTGTAACACTTGTTATCAAAAGTCTGAATCCTTCTTTATGTGTCTGCATTGAGTGTCCAACTTTCACACCTGTATAAAAAATACTTAGCATTAACAATCTTAATAGATGGATCTTTAATATTAATCTTACTTAATAGTGGCTTAAAACCTGACAAATAATGTAAAAGTCTACAAATGTTATCATATTCTAGCTTATTGTGGTGATATGGTGGTAAGCTTGCAGAAGAGAACATTCAGAAAATGACACTTTCATAAATAGATGCCTGCTTAAAATACCTATAGGATTTTGAATGGTGTATGAAGAACTAATGAAGATTTAAGTAAGTGTGAGTAGAGAATAAGTGGCTCTATGAACATATAGATATGTTAAACAGATTGTTGGAAAACATTGCAAGACTGGAAATGCTCTTCAACCCAAAAGAAAAGTTAAAATCAATTAAGATTGGGTTCTCTACATCATAGTTTGACAGTAATGAAACTCCATTTTTTTAACATTTGTTTTAATGTCACACTTTGACAAGCCATTCACCGTTCATCTCGTGATGACTGTTTTTTTTTTCTTAATTGACAACCTTCAACATTAACTTCAAGTATGATTTTAGCAACGTGTAGCTCTGAATAAACTACTTCCTCACCTCTAATTACAGGCACATATTACAGAATATATATAGGAATGCTGCCCTATTTTGCTTTTTATCTCTCTATTGAATGTCTTTGATGTTATCATTGTTCCTAAATACTTACATTGGTGGACCTGTTTGAGTATTGAGTTATTCACTATGATTACAATACACAAAAGGTAAAAATCAATCAATGCAAAATTTCCTTTCCTTACAACACCCTTGTTCTACCATGTAGTGTCAAGTACAGCCACAAACAATATTACCTAATTCTATTAGAACTATTATCTTGTTTTAGTTCAATGTTGTCCTTTCGTCATACTTTTGGGTTTCTTGGAGGTATAGAATACTAGTCTAGTATAGAATACAGGTCAATGTGGCAATTGCTGTATTAAATTCATTCTCAATGAAATTGCTGTATTAAACATAGAGACCTTGATATATTGTAATTTCTTATTAAATAGAGAACCTGTTTCAGATATTCTAATTATGAAGTTTGAAGCCTGACTCATAAGCTTATGCCCTTATGAAGTTTGAAGCTTGATTCATGAGCTAATGTCCATACCCATGATTTACATTCAGAAGTCAAGAAATATGGAATTTGTGATAAGATTATAATTTTTTCATATGATAATTGATCTTAGCTTATGTATTCTAATGGATTCTAACATTTGTATTTGCTAATTAATGTTGTATTTATTAAAGAATCTCAGCTTTCATTTAATTAGTGAAGTAATGTATATCTTACTTTGCCAGGGTTTTAGGACAGCTGCAGAGCAACAGATCTCTGAAATGCAAAAGCTATCTCCTGATGCAGTCACAGCAACTGAACCAGATTTGGAACCTTTGCGGAGAGCTGCAAAAATAATATTTGATCAATATCTATCTGAAAAGGTATATTGAGTTGAATTGCAAGCTTTGTGGTCGGTGATAAATCGATTTTATGAAATCTCCAAGCTATCAGTACATTTTCTGTGCATATTGTTGACTCATGTCCATAATTAAATTTTAGTAATTTATTTTTTCATACTGGCCCAAAATCTTCGTCCCTTGTTGTCTTGCTAACAGCCTACCATACATGCTCATGAGATATTAAATATGTCTAATAGATCAACACTTAGTCTGTTATTGTTGTATATTGGTTGAGCGATGTCTATTATACAGATCGCATGTCATTAAAGATGGTATTAAATGTTTCTACATGACAATGTTTAATGCAATTACACAAATAAATCAATTATAAAAATGTGTACATATATGATTGAAATATACTGTATATTGAAGTGTGCAGTTCTGTTGACTGGGTGACATTTTTATCTGTTATGGTTACCTGTTGGTAAAATATTATTACATGGCTATTTGAACACATATGAATGAATGTATTTTCTTTAAGGTTAAAATTTTTTTTTTTTTTACATGTATTAAAAATTAGTACAGTTTAAAAATTCATTAAGATGAGGCAGCTGTGTTGTGATACCACAAACAGAGGTATAGGGCCCCAGAGGAGGTATACGGCCCTCAAAAAATGTGTGTGACATCTCATAAATGTGTACGGCAGATTGTTAGAAATACAAAAAGGGAGGTAAGAGACAATGTTGCCTCAAATTTTTTAACACTTAAGAACACATCTGACATCTGAGCGGTGAATATTTTCATGTGGATATCTGCTACCTTAAAAATGTCTTTTGTTAGTACTTTAAGTGAGATGTTCGTACATTTCCTGAGCAGTACCATCTAGTGACATGCACGATTGCACACATTAGAGGTAACATTGGTAAGAGATGTGATTTGGAGAACTGTGAACAAGTATTTATGTTTAAATTCTCCATGAAGACTGATCAACCATATAAGTATATACCTCTGCAATCTGTAAGAGTAGTGATAACATTTCTCATTATCTGAGACAGAATAATATTCCATTGTGTATTTGTGAAAGACACAGGAAAACACTACATATGTACATTCAAAAAAGTTAAATGTTGTCTATTTAAAATTGTAGTCGAAGTAAATATATTACGAAAGGCTCAAAAGGCATAGTGGATTGACTTCTTTCACTTGGTTTTCCCCATATGTTCTCCGCCTCTCTCAGCAAAGCACCATGTTGTCTGCCATTAATACTACTCTAAGGATGTATTTCTGTAGCTTAAAATGATAATCCCCAAGGATTTCCAATTATATGTACTTGTATTTACAAGATATTATGACCAGGGTCAAACAGGCTACCTTAACACAAGGTAAATTTCTTAACCACTACATCAGGGAGATCCACTAAATGCTGTGAGATGCAAAAAATAAAAAATATGATTTGATTGCTTGACCTGGATGTCTGGTATCTTTGCTTTGTTTACCTTCCCTAGCTCTTACGTCCAGGTACCCATTTACAGCTGGGTCGACTGGAGGAGAGGTCATGTCAGGCAATAACAATAACAACCTCATATACAATAACAATAGCAATAACAACCTACTGAACATAAATATAAACTTTATATTCATATAAGCCAAAATTGTAGGTTTGCTCACTACATCCTGAATAAGATATATAACCAACATCTGTAATACTTGTATAAAATGAAAAATAATATATTATCATCATAAGCGCAATCTCCGCAATGAAGGTTGGTTGCAACAGACCTCCAATATCTTCTTTTTGCCTTCGTGGTTTACTCTGGTACACTGCAACCTGTTCATCTTTTGATATTTCCCTTCCTCCTGTATATCTGTCCCTCTTATATTCCTGCCTACCTCCTGCCTTCTCTCAACTCTACCATCAAGTAATGTCTTCAACAATGTCTTTTAATATGTCCAAAATTATTTATGAGTTTGATTTTTATTTCCTCTAATAGTTTGTTTTCCTATACAGTGTAGACATAACCTTTGTTTTTTTTTCTCCTTCCATAAAGTTCTCCCTATTCTATATATCCATATCTCAAAGCACCAACTCTGTCTTCTAGTTGTATGTTTATTGTCCATGTTTCTAAGTGATACATTAATGTAGAATAGATAAAACATTTTATAATTCCCATTTTTAGTTTGTTTGATTCAGAATGTATTATCATGTATTTCATACTGTGATATTTGCAAATAATACATACTCCTATTGTATGTTATTTGTATTGAAAATTAGCAATTTCCAAACCAGGCACCATTAACCACACATCTCTATCCTCATTGAGATGGATTGGATTTAGATCAATTTCAGTCCATGGATGTTTGGTTTGAAATTGATAATTTTCAGTTTAACTCTCAATCTATGATCTGCAAGATTCAAAATGAATGGAATATATTGAGATTTCACACTTCCATCGGGATACCTGGAGTGCACAGCCATCAGTTCAGATAATCACTAAACAAAACAGCATTCTTTAACTTGTAATGTAAAAATCCAATTGGACATGCACAACTTTATTTTGTCTTTAAGATAAGATACTGACAGCAGCATAAAATAAATACTTTCAGCATCTTTGTATTACTATTTTCTCAGGCTGTCTCAAGATTGAAAATTGAACCAGAGTTTATCAAGTACACCATTCAGAAAATGAAAAACAAAATGATGTCTGAGGATGTCTTTGATACAGTACAGGCCAGGGTAAGTTACTCCAATAGTTTTGTACTACAGAATATCTGACCATTGATATCTTTGAAGCCTTTTTAATTTTCGAAGATTGATATATACAGGATGTGATTGCATAGTGATGTCGAATACCTTTCATACAAGCTGTGATTGCATTGGTGGCCTGTAAAATGCATGCTACATGTAGATAGTGAAGATCATTCATACAGGTTGTGATTGCATTGGTGGCCTGTAAAATATATGCTACATTGAACATCTTTCATATAGACTGTAATAAGATTGGTGACTTATACATATTGTACTGTCTATATATGTTATCCATGTTTACAAGAAGACCTGTTGGCCCTTGTAGAACTAATACGGATGTTATATGTTATATGTTTGTTGTAACTGAGGATACTTCAATACTTTTACAGGATGTTCGTTGTTGTTGAAATAGTCCTTGTCTCGATTGATCTGTTTTAAGTGACTTGAGTGAGCAGTTTGAATGTCTTGACAAAATCACATTTTTTTTTAGTCAGGCACAGAAAAACCAGTTTACTCTAGTTGCCATGCAGTTTGGTGCCGTCAGAACAGACTGGTTCAATTCCCGTTGGTCTCAAGAGTTTTTAAATTTATCCTCTCGCTTCCTACTTGAATTTACTTGTAGCAGGACAATGGTCCAACTACATTTCCAGCAGGATGTAGACATGAGAATAGAAATGTGTTGTGTTTCCGTTTTATTTGTACCAATAGCTTGACACATCCATCTTTAGCAGCGATGGTTGTTCAGGATATTATTTTTGTGTCCTTATTTTTATATTTTTCTGATCATTGTGAGTCATTATGTTCTTCATTTGTTTTGTGACCTTATGATCTTCTGTTGCCAAATATTTCATGTCATTGTTTTTTGTGTGTGTTATATTTCTTGTGTAATATCCAAATTTATTGTTACTGTCATGTTTGCATACATTATCACTGGTTTCAAATCTTAAACATAAAATTTATCAGGTATACCAGATTTTGCACTGTGAGTTTTATGAAGACTTCTTGCATTGCCCAGCTTATGCCAAATTGCTGGCAGAACTAGGCTTGCTCAACAACAAAGGTGAAGATGGGGACAACCTCAGCATTGAAGAAGGTATGTATTGAAAATTTTCTGAGTTACAGTTAGTGTTGGTTGTACTTTTTACAAACTGGAAATGTGAAAAATGATTAAATTTTAATGCTGTATGTTGTTATGGAATCAAGAAATGTGAATTGTAATGTTAGTTTCCAGTGTTGTTGTTGTCGATATCCAATTTCTACTGAGTAGTTCTACTCTTGACAGCATAATGCCTTCTTTTTTAAAAAGTGCTGGTTATCTGAAGTTGACTTAAAGATCCATATAGTGACTTAGTGATTGTTGAAAGTGTCTGTAAAAAATGTCCTGTCAATTTCAATTCAGTGGGAAGGACAATCAATGTAAATTCTAGCAATTCAGTGGGAAGGACAGTCAATAAGGAAGTCTTTGGCTGTTTCGTTGGGATGATTGCAGTGTTTATACAATGGAAGTTGCTGGGGATAGAAAATATAGTTTGTTGTTTATTGGTCAAATTTGGCGGTGACCATTCAGCTCAACTGGGATTTCTTCTTCTTCTTTCGTTCACTTCAAACATGTCTATATCTGTAATTCTGTCTCCTTAATAAAACTCGCTGTCTTTTGTAGTTCATACAGTGTCCCATAGAGCTTTGATTCCAGTGTTGTTTCCTCTGGCCAATATGTCTGCCTCAGCGTTTCATGCTCAGAACACTCTTGAAGTATATGTTTGGCACTCTGTGCTGCCTGTCCACATGTACACATGGCCGTGTTGCCAATCTTGAACTTTGTATACATGTGACTGCGGAGTCGGTTGTGTCCTGTTCTGAGACGTAGAATTATAACTTGTTCTGATCTGTTCATAATGTGATAGTCATCTTGTGTTGGTGTTTGTGGCTTTCTTATTGACTTGATCATCTGTTTTTTCTGATGGTAGGTGATTGGTATATCTGGTTGGTCTTCGGCAGCACCTTCCTTAGCCAGTTGGTCTGCTTTTTCATTTCCTGATATTCCACAGTGAGAGGGTATCCACCGCATGGTTACCCTATACTGGTAAGACAATTCGCTAAGTAGTTTTTTCAAGTCTGTTAGTTTTCCAGACTGGAGAGCTTGAAGCACTGACCTTGCATCTGTCAGGAATACCACAGGCTGTAGGCCAGAGTTGGAGTTCAGCAGTTTTTTAGCTGCCACACTAATTGCCTGGATTTCTGCATCATAATTATTGCAGAATTTCCTGCCGGTTTTCTGATTGTATCTCTAGGCTTGTGTGGATATTCTATATATACACCTGCACCTCCATTCCTCACAGCATTCTGTGCTGACCCATCTGTCAACACTCTGACCCATATATCTTGTGGATATTCCTCGTCCAGGAAACTGAGGGTGACTGTCATTTGCTGCACACTGTTCTGTTCGTCCTCGCTTAGTATTCCTTTCACATGGGTCTGAATGTATATTTGCATTCCATGGCTTTCACTCCACTGGGTTTGTTCTGGTACAGACCTTAAGGGGCTGTCAACTTCAGGTAGGTCTGTAAGTTGTCTACGGAGTCGTTTAGCTTGATGGATAAAGCTGCTCCTTTTCAGTTGCCCCATTGCTAGATTTTGGAATCTTTCCTTCATTGGATGACTTGGCATACACTGATACTTTTCTGCTTGAATTAGTACTTTTATGTCTCTGCGTTCGCCAAGTGTTTGCATTCTTCCCATTTTCTGCATCTCTGCTATGGGTGTTGATTTCATTGCTCCCAACATTATTCTAAGTGCCTGGTTTTGCACTTTATCTAGATCTTGTAATGTGGTGTTTGATGCAGGACACCACGCAGCTGAACCATATTCCAGGTGTGGTCTTATGCCTTGCTGGTAAACTTTACTGAGTATATTTCCACTGGCTCCCCACGTGGTTCCACTTAGTTTTCTCAGGATAGCTAACTTCCTCCTGGTTTTTGTTGTTGCTTTGTTTATGTGCTGCTTCCATGTCAGCTTATCATCAAAAGTAACTCCGAGGTATGTTGGATGTTTGTCTTCTTTCAAGAGCTCTCCATCTATCTTGATATGACCAGCTTTTTGTTTTGGTGAGAGGGTAAAGAGTGTAGTGCTGCACTTATCTGTGTTAATGGTGATGCACCATCTATTTGCCGATAAGGTTAGTGCATCGATAGCTCTTTGTATTTGTTTAGTGGCCACTGTTGCATGTTCTTCCGTGCACCAGGTCGTCAGCATACATTGCCACTTTGATCCCGTGTGGTAGTTCAGCAACTAGGTCGTTGATGTAAACCAAGAAAAGTGTGGGTGACAGGACTCCTCCCTGGGGGACTTCATGATGCAGTAGAACTTTCTTGCTCTTGCGACCATCTAAATGTACCCTGGCTCTTCTATTATGCAGGTATGCTTTTACCCATTTGTACATTCTTGAGCTAACCCTGCAATTTCGCAATTTCTTTAGGAGCCCTTCTTTCCAGACCTTATCAAATGCTTTCCTGAGGTCTATCCATGCTGCTAGTACCAGTTTCTTATCTTCGAAGGCATCCTCAATCTCTTGGGAGAGGTAGGTTGCCTGATCTTCAGTAGAGTAGCACTGTCTGAAACCTGCTTGCTGTGATACCAGAAGGTTTTCACTTTCAAGGTACCACTGCATCCTAAGATTGATAATGCATTCCATTGTTTTACATAGACAGCTTGTGAGGCTGATGGGCCTGTAGTTGGAGACTGTGTTGCCATCTTTTCCTGATTTGAGGAGAGGTATCATTATTGCTTCTCTCCACGCCTGTGGTACATTACCTGTGGACCAACTTGTGTTAAAGATCTGCAGTAGCTTTGCTCTTGCTGCAATTCCCAGTTTTCTAATCATTTCATTGGACACTCCATCAGCTCCAGGAGACTTTTTCATTTTCAATTTGGATATTTCATGCTCCAGTTCTCTCATTGTGATTGGTGCCTCCATGACTTCAGGTATAGGTTCGCCTTGTCCAATGTTTTGCTGGTTCTCTCGAACCTCCTGTTGTTTGTCTGGACTGACTTTGACGTTATTGTCTTCTGCAAAGGAATCTGCAAAGTAATCAGCTGCATTTTTACCTGTTAAAATGTTTCTATCTTTATAAAGTGTGATCCTGGTATTTTTCGCTGTACCTTCATCATTTAGTTGTTTTACAAGTTTCCATAATTTCCTAGTATCTCTTTCTAGGTTCAGCGACTCTGTTTTTTCTTTCCAGCTGCTCCGTCTGGCTGGTAACTTGGCTCTTTGAAATTTAGCCTTTTTTTGCTGATATTTGTTGTGATGTTCTTGGCTAGGTCTGTTCTCAGCCTGCTGTCTAGATATTTCCATCTCATTTTGCAGCTTTTCCAGTTCATCATTCCAGTAGGGTTTGTAGTTTTTGCGTGCCCCCCTGGGTATGGTTTTACTAGCAGCATGTAATACATTTATTAAATTCACTCACTGCTCTATTGATGTCTTTGTCCAAGTTCATGTCCTTAGCTAGAACACTGGTTAAATGCTGGTACATTTTCCAGTCTGCCCTTTTATAATTCCACCTAGTGAGAGTGCTGATGTCCTTGGTAAATTCATTGTGGATTTCCAGAAATACTGGTCTGTGGTCACTACCTCCAAGCTGCTTTCCAATGACACATGTGATGTTCCATTCCAAGCCTGGTGAGTGGAATGCCAAGTCTGGTGTAGAGGTGGTGTGCCATGATCTCGAGTAGAAGGTTGGTGAGTCTGCTGGCTGGTTAATAAGGATGAGATTATTTTCATCCTGCCATCTCTCAAGTTCCTCACCTCTCTTGTCGATATGATCGTAGCCCCAGCTCTGAGAGTGGCTGTTGAAGTCACCACACACCATAAATCTCTCTTTGTCTGGAATTGTGTCTAGTGCCAATGGTTTATCATTTGGGCAGTAGTAGTTCAGGAGATGGAATTCTGCACTGTCTGTTTTTAGGTGGAGCATCTGGTATTCTGCCCCTTCCATATATACTTCCAGCTGACATGCGCTGATATTGTTTTTAACAAGTGTCAGAATTCCACCCTTTCGCCTGTCCTTTCTGTCAGCACTGGTAGCACTGGTAGCCTCTGATTTTGAAGGCTATGTCGCTGCTGAGGTGTGTTTCTTGGATACAGCATATATTAACTTGTTCTTCACTGAGGACATTTTCAAGTTCCAATTTTTGCTGTATCCATCTCTTTTCCTGTTGACACCATCAGCATTCCAGTGCATTATTTTTATTGGTCGTTTGTTTGTTTGGCCAGTAGCTCTATTCCCTTGCCTCCTGGCTCCTCGAGGCAATTGAGAAGGACTTCCAGTAACTGAGGTTGGGCCCTTTCGAGGTATAGGGCCTGGCACCGTCCCTGCCTAAACGTCCGCCACAGGGCAGGCACCATAACTATTTATAAATATAGACATATTTCCATTGTGTTTTGTGCATGGCATCTTGATTATCTGTGCGCCTTTTGGCTGGATGCCTCCATCTTCAGCACTCTGTTTACTTGGGCAGGACTATGGTCCTGATCGAGTGGGACTGTCCGACCAGTCTTAGTTTCCATCCCCTGATGGCTGAACTAAGCCCCACCACCTCTGCACGGTGCTGGTCTCGATGGGGCTCAACTGGGATGATGATGAAGAACATGATGTCTACAGTGTGCCCAACTGTGACTAATGAGTACTACGCCAGCCTGAAATTGTCTACCACACTCTGAGCATGTGTGGGAGGAGTCTGTGGGACATTGAACAGCTCTTGCCTTTCTTCTAGCACGCTTTTGTTGCGCAGCATGATGTCTGAGGTTCTGCAGCTACAGCACCAGTTGATTCTGTGATGCTAATTAGATCTGACTTGTGCAAGATTCTTCCATGAATGTGTCTATTTTGAAGTGAGTCACTGATGTCTTAAGAGTGTCTTAAAAAAGCTTATTAAGTTTTCCGGCTTTGTGGGAGCCAGTCTGTAGTTCTCCATATAACAACTTTTTGGTAGGCAATGATCTTTCATGCGGACTATGTGTCCTGCCCAGCGTGTCTGTGTCTTCATCAACATTGCATGTCTGCTTGCAGACTTAGATTTCATCAGTACTTCACTGTCTGGTATTTTATTCTACCAATGGATGTTAATTATCTTACGAAGGCAGATTAGGTAGAAATGGTTACGTCTTCTAGTGTGTCCGGCATATACTGTCCATGTTTCACAGACATAAAGAGTGATGATATTACTGCTGCCTGGTAAACTATGAGTTTAGTGGTAGTTATTCTCCTTCTGTCCCATACATTTTTTCACAGTCTTCCAAATATAGCACTAGTTCTCTTTATTCTTCTGTTTACCTCATTGTCGATTTTTACATCTTGTGAGAGAGTGCTGCCCAGGTAAGTAAAACTATTGATTGTTTGAAGCTCTTCTCCTTTGATCCTTATATGAGAATTTAAGTGGGGTATGTTTGGAGGGCAAAGATCAGGAATGGTATCAAGATATAGGAGAAAGTGATAACAAACAATTCAAGAGCTGCATGTCTAAGAAGACACATCAGTACATGATGATACAAGCGGGCTTTTGATTCTTTGTACATACAGTGAAAGACTCTTTGTGACTCAGATTGGTCTTGGTCACATCTACCATGGCCATGAATCACAGATTATATTTCTTATACCTCAACAATAATACTATCATCTGGAATGACAGAAAGGTGTCTATTTTTTATAATTATCATATTTGTTGTATATTCTGCTAAACTGATGGTGTGTTATCATACTCATTTTTCTATGATACATTAGTAGCTTTAATAGTATGAGATACATTACTTATACATGTAAAGTCAATAATTGGTATTGAGAGATACATTACTTATACATGTAAAGTCAATAATTGGTATTGAGAGATACATTACTTATACATGTAAAGTCAATAATTGGTATTGATATAGGAGATATCAAACTTCTGTTGGAAGATAACTTGCCTGATTAGCACTTTCCTGAGAATAGTTTATGTATTTTATACTTGAGTTATATGAATCATGTTTCTATAGTTTTGTAATGTAGATGTTGTGAAAGCTACCTCTTTGTGATTTCTTGTGTGTTTGTTTTGAGCCCCAGGAATTATAAGCAATAAAGCTATTCTATCCTTTGTGTTATGGTAGGGGTTTTTTCCCCAGAGTTTTATTTCATACTCAGATCATTCCAACTATGACAAATGCCTTGAGAAGCCTTCTCTCGCTTAGAGGGGCTAAAAATATAATTGTATGCATGAATTGCTATGGGACCTCCACAAGAGGAAAGCCTCACTACTAGGGGCTTGTTGTTGTATGGTAGCTGGTCTGGTGTTTCACTGATGAGACCTTTCAGCCCTTTTGCATGTGGTATGATTTCTTAAATTGGTTGCATTTGTTTTAAAGAAAGCCCAATAAATGAGTTGATAATAGATTGTTATTGGGATTTCGCTAACTTACCTACCTTGTTAAGTGAACATGTAGGATACACCCCCCATTTGAAAGTACATAATACTTTGTATTTATAAAATAATAACATGCAACAAATTTCCCTATGCTAATAAGCTTTGATTTTTAAAAATAACAACCAAACTATCAGAGAATATCCAACAAGATGGAAAGTGCTGCAGTAACAAAATTATCACTTTTATCAGTCAGTGCTATCACATTTTATTTTTGTTTGTTTCAATCAGATCCCTCTTACTTTTTCAACACAAGTAAAGTAGAATATTTTTGTATCGTATCTGTTCTTCATTCTGTGTGAACTATGAAAATAAATGCTTATACAAGTACGGAAGAACGCGTGTGCAATAGTTGCTAGGCGATTTGGTTCTGTTGAACAGACTGGTTCAATTCCCGTTAGTCTCAAGAATTTTGAAAATAAATGTGGACAGTATAGATGTTATTACCTTTGTAAGAGAAGTAGCAGCTAAAATCACATAGATTCTCAGAAATAAAACAAAATTCATATACCTAACATTGAGACATACAAGAATTTACATACTTAGTATTGAGACATACAAGAATTAACATACCTAACATTGAGTCATGTTTGTAAGACAGGTCCACTAACCTCTCTACTGTTGAACAAATATAATTTCTATGATGGACGTTAATTGTCACAAGAGAAGACAAATAAACAACATTAGTAATCAAGTAGACACAGCCCCTAGTGTTATACCACATTAAAAAAGCTCAGATTGTTATGTACTAAGATAGCGTTCCACAGAGAGCTCTAGCTTTTAACTAACATGAAAATAGAGCTGCAGCTCACTGCAAGCAATGTGTTTTAATGGCAAACTTTAGTGGAGCTCGGTAATCTAGTTGATAGTGAGCTTGCTTACTATCACCAGGTTACAGCGAAGCCATATCAGGATACAAAAAATCTGGGTTGTGATTTCTCGCCTGGCATGACCACTCCTCCAGATGATCCAGCTATAAATGGGTACCTGATGCTTGAGTTAGGGAAGGTAAATACAGCAAGGAAGGGAACTGGCCACCCCACCTAATAGTTGCTGTGGCTTAGTACTTGAAGAGTTATCTTCATCCCTAATGGCAGGTTGCTGTTATGGGACATTCCTTTACCTTTAATAGCTAACAGCAACATGTAAGAAGCACACAACAAAGCTCACTATATGATGATCTTTAAAAACTAATACTAAAACATAGAAGATGGATAGAGAAAAAATAAGTTTGTTCTATCTAGAAAGTAATTTTTTTCTCTTCATTTGAAAGTTTCTTATCATTTTTGTCTCTATTGATCCATCGTTTAAACACTCATGGTCTATCTGTTGACAGATAGTCTATTAAATCAGTGGTTCTCTCCCTTTTTTCATCCGTAGCCCACTTTCAGTTAAAATAAGTTGCCGTGATTAGAACTACAAACATGCTTTTCAATTTTCTTTTAAAATTTATTATTATTTATTTTAGTGTCTATCATCAAATAAATTCCAAGATAGTTTCTGTGACCCCTCTAGATGTGTCCATGATAAATATATCTCCCACATGTCTTTCTTCCTCCTCCTCCTCCTCCCCCTCCCCCCCCCCCCCCCCGTGCCAAAAATGTTGTCCCCAAAAAAAGTTGTAGCCTCTTGGAGCAGGGGGCATGGCCCACATTGAGATCCACTGTATTAAATGACATCATTACTGATCATTTTGTGAATCATTATTGTAATGTACATTGTATTTTAATGTAGTTTCAGTGGAAAGGATTACATGGTTTAAAGTAGGTGATGAATTTATTTTTTATGTTTCAGAAAGCATGCAAAATATTAGTTTGTATCTGTAGTGCTTCTCATGGCTGGTGAAGGAGTGAATGATTTTTGCACTTACCAACTAATTGGACACATTCATTAGAACTTAATTCTGCCTATGCTGCTTAAATAATCCTAGAATCGTATTTAGCTACGGGCATCCCAAAATTGTTTTTTTACAATTCATTCTTGCAGTGCTTTTCATTCAGCAATAACAAGAATCTATGCATTATATTTTTGATCTTCCTCTTTATACCTATTTCATACGGACACACAGAAGTGAGTTTTACCATTCACAAACAGACTATTTGACTAACACAAAAAGATATAGATGATATATAGATAAAAATATAGATCTATATTTTTTTGTTTCTGAATCTGAGTCTGTAAATGATAAAACTCACTCCCTTATGTTCTGCATAAGTACCTTATTGGTTATACAGTTTTACTGCAGTCTCACTTGTTGCCTATTTCATCTTAGTTTAAGCATTTCATATGCGCATTTCTGTCATTAGTAGTAAATTTTATCAGTTTTACTTTTTTGTGTATACAGGCATGTGTGTGTGCGCGCATGCAGGAATGTACATATATGGTGGTGGTAGTGGTGATGACAGTGAAGATAATTAAACTGATGATGATAGAACTCCCTCCCCCAAAGGAATATAAGTTTGTCACTGTGTCGGTGGAGATTTACATTCAGCTCCAGGCTTGTTTCTACTGACTGATAATGGGAACATTGTCCAGATCTTTTGCAAATCCCAGACAATTTTTTGACAATGTGGCTGTAGAGTGCTAAGCCATGAGCTGGAGGGGACTTTGTAATAACTTTACGTTCTTGCAACCTTGAGGCATACTACACTTAAAAGGGTTTATTCCCTCTCACAGTCACTGATCTTCAGCAGGTTTTATTGCAATGGAGATCATGGGAAACCCCTGCATTAACCTCCATACTCACTTCCTACATCATACTTTGTATTTGTGGCAGTATTACTATTCTTTGCACCAACTCGGGAGCTAAATTTACATACATATAATCATATATGTACATATCCATCCATAAACCCATAGCCCATCTGGGTCGTAGGGGTACCACATTGGATGCATCAATGCAGTCTTCCAGCGATGCCTATCCTCGACGATACGGATATTTGTGAGGAAAATTCTTGACCTGTTCTTTGATAATGCCTGCCCATGATTTTCTGAGATTTTCATCTGCTTCTTCCACCTTCAACTGTATACTGCGATATTGTTTTTGACAGGGAATCATTCCAGCATACATGTATGCAAGTATTCGTAATTTTACTATTAAAAGTAGTGATTCTTGTGAACAAGTGATTTCTTACGTACACATTTATAGGAAATATGCAAAAATATAAACATATATTTTTATGGGGTTTTGTCAGCAACAATGCATTTGTAAGTTAAAAATTAGGACTACTTAACTTATTACTATTTCTGGTTGTATGTTATGACTGGTTTTTAGGTATTTAAGCAAGGGATGCCTGTAGTCTGTACTTGAAGAAGTTGATGACTAAAACAAATTACATCTACAGTTTAACTATCAGATGACCATAATTATTTAATGAAGTAAATTAATACTTGTACATGGTAACAAAATCTATAAAGATTACATGAATATGGGAGATTTTGTTGTTGATAATTTTATATAAAACCTTATGAGAAAACACATATAGGTTTTTTCTTTTGCCGTGAAACAGTCTAATTCTGATTGTCAGGTCGCTTTGTCATTTTATTATTTATGCCGATATTTATACTAGTTTTGCTTCAGTTTTGCATGCATGAGTAGTTTTTCTTCTGGTTTCAAATTATGATGAAGGCTTTTGTTTTTAAAATTTAATCCACTTTTACCAGAAAACTTTTGTTTGTCACAATTTTCTCTCTTCTCTTGCTTGAACATTTTAGATGGGAGCATGCAAACAGTTTCAGAGAACTCTTTGGGAAGTGTAAGTTGATCAACACTTTTGTTTGCTACATATTACAATAATTTGAAATATAATATTTTACAATATATAAATAGAATCTATTCTACAATATATATATATAAGAATAATTTCCAATAATTTATAAAAATAAAGTGATTCAATACTTGAGTGATCTAATTAGATTGTGGTTCATGTTGATATTGTGAAATATATATATGGTGCCATTAGACACATTGGAGACTTCATAAACTAGGGATAAAATGCTGCAAGCAATGCGAGTCCATATTTAAGGTTATGCTTCCAATAGAAAGAATCCACTGCTCAGAAACCACAACCAAATTTACAGTACAACTTGTAGAGCAACAGAAAGTCTCATTATACTAGACCTCTCAGTGCATTGTCTACATGCTGAAATCTGGAGGATTCTGGGAATGAAAAAAAAAAAAGAAGATATTTCAGTCCTGGGTAGATATATCTTCTCTCTTGGTTGGTAGCATATCTATGTGAAAGTTTACCCTGATATGTCAATCATGTGTAGATATATCTGCTTTATATTCAATTCACAGTCTAGACTTAATGTTGCTGATGCCATTTCATAATAAAACTAACATGTTCATAATATTATCTTTCAAAATTAAAGTAATTTCCAACAATTCCTTATCATTTCAAACATAATCCATAAGAATTTTACTAAAAGTGACTTCCATTTCAACTCAATTTGCAATGATTGTAATAGGATAACTGAAACTTTGAAAATGCCTTAAGTTTGCTGGTTTTTTATAACACAACTGTGACCTGAAAATAAGCTAGATTAATGCCATCAGTGTTCTCACTATTTCCAGAAAGAAAAAGCTAAATTTTAACTTTTTATCATAATTAAAAAACTGCTTAGCAGCGGTCACAATTCTGGTACTATGGCGTTGAGCAGAGTACACCCAGAAATGTATGTATTTTTGCACCAATGGCATGTTAAAAATTAAGTTCATCTGACTCAAAATGTTAGAATATTCCTTTTTTGACCCCACATCTTAGTAGCTCCAGTAAAATATCACTAATTTTCAAACTATATCAGCTATTGTCATACTGTTGTCCATACTCTATAGTCTGATAGTCTATGCGTTAATTATAAAGCTGATCAACCTTGTTTTTTACGAAAGTACTATTGTCATACTGTTGGAATTGTAAGATGCAGGAATATATAATCCTTCTTATGCATATATGTCAAATGAACATCTTGGTTGACACAGTTTATTTATATACATTGGGTATTTCTGAAGTTCTTGTTTCTTCTTTTTTTTCTTTTTTATTTCTCATTGATGGTTCTATAGTCATTCATAACTGGCTTTGATAATGATAAAGACAATAATTTTTATATTGAACAAGTAACACTTCCTAGGTTTTAACTTTATACTTTATATGGTGTCATTTTGATCGTTTGCCAAATTCTTATTCTGTGATCAATTGTTAAACATCCAATCCAATATTGATCATGTATAGAGCGGTTTATTTTTGATCATCTTGGCTTCACCACAACTTGTTTTGCATAGTTTTCCTGTGGGCCAGATTGCCATTCTGTGAACATTTGAGTTCATTTCCAGGATGTTCATATTCAGTCATTTCCTCCCAGTTGAATAGGAAATGTTTTTCAGATCACAACGGATTCAGAGTCGACCAGCCTTAATTGTACCGGATTAATCTGGGAAGGAAAGACTGCGAGAGATAGGAGGTAGCTGCTGCCCTCATATAGCAGAGCCATTTAAATGTGAGACAATTCACTAACATGCCTACAGTGTTAATTAATGCTATGGGTTAACTTTACTTTTTAACATCAAAACTGGAACAATTCTGTAGTATGTGTTCTGTGTAGTGTTGCTGATGCTGAGTTGATGACACTGATTCAGTATACCATTCTCAGTCGAAATATTGTGACCTGTTAATTTCTGTTCAAATTGTTAATGTTGTCTTGCCTGAGACTATAGTTTCCATTTCGTTCTCTCCATTAAAGTCACATAGATTATTTTAGTTTATGAAGTATTACGTTGTGAAGTTTTACGGAGCAAAAACATACTAATGGGTACGAAAAAATATAGATAACAGTGTATAAGTCAGACTAATCAATGTTTTGATCATGTTGTCTTTATTAAGAAAAAATACTGGACAAACGGAGAACAAACATGGAAAATAATAGTGTTATCACAAATGGACTGGACTGCAAGCATTTAACAACAGAAAAATCCAAGGTGACAATGACATATGTACACACATACCTCAAGTATTATCATAGAAAAACACCTTAAAAACATGGTGAATTAAAACGAAATAAAACAACTTGAACTGAAAACAAATGTAATAATAAAACAACCGGAATAACACAAGATCCAAAGCTCAGAAGCACCCCCCCCTCCCCCAAATTCTCTAAATAGATCAATGATTTGTATTAAATAAGTATAATTAGTTCAGAAAATACTTTTGATTATTTCTTTTAGATATTTCTTTACCTCTATTGCATTATGAGTATTATAACTTCCACAAGTACATTATAGGAAATTATACTTACAGAAAGAAAGGAGGTTGTTGTGACCTATTTCTTTAATTTAAGCTTCTCTTGTTTATTAATGATCATATGCCTGAAATAACCTAGATGGACACATGTCCAAGGTTGAAAAAACAGGCATCGCAAAAAGAGACTTCAATCTTACAACATCCCACACACACAGAGAATAATTTGCAACACACTGTGCAAATGCTAATAATGTGAGAACTATGCATATATAGTTTTTCTGGTTTTATTCTTACTGCTAAAAGTGCATGCTTAATGAGTAGTACTTTATGCTTTAATGTAGCTTAACTTGCTACTTGCTAATGCCAGCTTAGTGCAAAATTACATTGAGCTTAATGAGTACTATAATAGGAAGCTTTGAGGAATGATTGTAAGAATCAGTGGTGACAAATTATTGTAAGCACCAGAATTGACAGATTACACTAGTCAACAAATATTCACAAATATTTGGTACCAGACTTTAAATATATCATTTCTGATTGATTTTGTCATGCTGATTTCAAATATCATAGTGAAATTTCCCAATAGGCTCTGGTTCTTTTTAATGATGAAGTTAAATTTCAGAAGTAAAAATTTCATGTATACTTGTTTAATCTCTTTGTGAACAGTTATTCTTTACACTTTAGCATTATAAAAATTGTTATTGCAAATTAAATTAAGTGATATTCCACTATGAAATGTTAGAACAAATAAAAAAACACTATTTAAAGTTCAGATATAATGTTTCTAAAAGGCACATTTGAACCCAACGGTCATTATTCAGTTGCTGTTCGAGCTCTCTTTGCTTGCTTCTTGTAGTCAATCGGTGAGGTGTCTCTTGTCACAGTCCAACAGTAATCAGCAAGCATTGAAGGGCTCCAATTGCCTTGATACCTTGTCTCCATAGCAGCAATGTCTTGGTGAAATAGTTCTTCACCATGTTCATCACATTTGTGTGGTACCAAACTCTTATCTTGATCTCCTATCCTGCAGCCAAAATACATGTTATACACCTTTCTTAATCACTTTAGACATATTCTGTTTTTGTGATAGAAAAGTCACTTCACCACATATATAACATAAATTATTTGCACTGTTGACACATGTTCTGGACATTTCTAACAAGAACACTTTTGAGAAGGAAAAAAGCAACACTATTAATAAAATTTAATCAGAGATAAGATATTTATATACAAAAAGTCATGTAATACCAGGTAGGATTGAATCATATGCTTCTAGTTACATTTTTATTGGTCAGAATGAATAATTCAGTCTACCACAGCTGTTGCATCATATATATATGTATATTTGGTAATAAAAATAAAAGTTGCATATATATATATATAAAATATATAATAAACTATAGTAAATGAAAAATTTTTAATATCATTTTCATTTCCCTAAAATTAGTTAAGATCAAATTTTTTCATTACTGGTACAATTTTGATGTTGACTAGTGTTATTATAAGAATTGATAAATTATTGTAAGAATCAGAGGTGACAAATGAATTATTGTAAGAGTCAGAGGTGACAAATTATTGTAAGAATCAGAAGGTGACAAATTATTGTAAGAATCAGAAGGTGACAAATTATTGTAAGAATCAGAAGGTGACAAATTATTGTAAGAATCAGAGGTGACAAATTATTGTAAGAATCAGAAGGTGACAAATTATTGTAAGAATCAGAGGTGACAAATTATTGTAAGAATCAGAAGGTGACAAATTATTGTAAGAATCAGAAGGTGACAAATTATTGTAAGAATCAGAGGTGACAAATTATTGTAAGAATCAGAAGGTGACAAATTATTGTAAGAATCAGAAGGTGACAAATTATTGTAAGAATCAGAGGTGACAAATTATTGAAAGAATCAGGTGACAAATTATTTTAAGAATCAGAAGGTGACAAAGACATTTTTATATGAATCTGCAGGTGACAAAAATATTTTACGGAATGCGAAGGTGACAAAGGATTTGTTGTTGTTATTTCTTTTGCCAAATTTTGATGTAACGTAATGTAACGTAGTTACATTATCAGCTTGATTGCTATGTCCTATGTAAAATTTTTAAAAATAATTATACTAAAATAAACAAGACCTGAAATGCTTTGAATTAGAAATATTTGCCTGAAATATCTCTTGTTATATAAATGATCTGAAATAATGTAGTATACAGAGTGCATTACTAGATATCTAAAAAATATACAAATTTAATTTCAGCGAAACAAAGTGTTTGTTATGTGCAAGTACATTTAATATCATCTGTTTATCTGCTGTGCACTGCGAGATTCGGAGCTTGATTTTATTTTAATATTTATTTTACTTATTCTCAGACAGGCGTAACAGAATGTAGTCTTGTGATGTCATGTACTGCTTAACTGCAATATCAGTGACATTCAGTTCTTCCAACATTTGTGAGCTTAGGATATATTCTCTCTGATGCATACTCCTTGACCAGACTGTCCTGTCACAGCCTGTTGTATAGGAACACCACACAGGTTGAGTAGGATCTCACAGCTCTGTTTGCTGGCCTTGATTTTAGCAGTCATCTATGAGTTGCTGATCGCTGCAGTCTTTTCCCTACTCAGTATTTTAGTCCCAAATTTCAAGAATTATTTCATATAGATTCTTTATATGATCAAATGATATATTATGGAAATCAAAATGTCAATATGTGCAGATGCTTATGGATCAAGAACAGCTCAGTTTGGTGAAATATAAATCATAAGAATGGAACTGATACTTTATGGTCCACTACTTAAGCCCCTGAAAGATATAGAAACAAATATTGGGAAAACAGAGCATAATTTGAGAAAATTTCACAGTGTATGGTTGATTGGAGAGAAAATTTCACAGGTTGATTGGATAGGCTGATAATTGTGCACCTATGTGTTGTCATGGTCTGAAAGGATAGCAAAGAAAATGAACACTATGAGTTGCCATGCCTGTTCTAAGAGACAAATAAGTAGATATGTGCTGGAGTTGGCTGTCCCATCCAATACATCAAAGTTATCCAAAAACCATGCTGGAGTCACATGTTTGAAAGGCACAGATATCACAGCCAAGCTGTAAACCATGACACAATATATTCTTTTTGGTGGACTATATCCTGTTTTTATCATCTAATTTAAAATATTATAGACCTTCTGCAGTGTTCATTTAAAAGATTGCATTTATAAATAATTTCTTAAATGTTGTGCTGCTAGTTTACAGTAAATCTGCAATATTTGCACTTTCCTTTCCAACACATTTTTGGGGCCTGAAATTAAGACAGTATAATTACTAAATAGTGCACTTGACTTTGTTTCCATACATCATTTGCTCAAACTGTTTCTGTAATATTATCTCTCATCATCATCATTAAGTACCGTCTCTGCAATCAAGATTGGCTGCAACAGACCTCCAACATCCCCTATCTCTTGTCTTGGTGGTGCTCTATCCTAGACTGTAACCTGTCCATCTTGTGATGTTACTCTACTACTTGTATATTTGCTTCCTTCTTGCTCGCCTCCCCTCAATTTAGCCCTCAAGTAAGGTCTTCTGTCTTTTAATATGTCCAAATTATTTTATTTGTTTGATCATTATTTCCTTTAATAATTCTTTCTTCATACCAAGTGTTGTTAGAACCTCTTTCTCTTTCCATGATGCTTTCCCTATTCTTCTATATATCCACATCTCAAAGGCATCAATTCTGAATGCTATATCTAATAATCCACTTAAATAGCCAATTAGACCCACTATCTATACAGATAATATACCATTAATGCATTCTCTGTATAGCAATCATATTTTTATTATTATTGGGCCTTGTGTATAAAGCATGAATTTTAATAGAACCTTAATCTGTGAAAGGTTGTAAGCCACTGTTAATAAATTATGTCTCTCATTTTGAAATAAAATCCTACTTAAAGGAAACAGTTACCTGTGAAATAAAATCCCCCTTAAAGGTGACAGCCAGCTGTGCAATCTTTCGTTCTTTCTTTTGTGTGCTACTTGTTGTCTGAAACTCTTCTTTTGTTCCATATTACTTTGCTTGCATGATTGCGCCATTGGACCAGTACATCTCTTTCAGTTGTTTATACTGGAGACTGTTCTACAGAATATAGTCAGATGTCTGTTCATCTGTTCCACAAGTGCACAGTGATGTGGCACACAGTCGCATCCTGTGCATGTGTTTATTCAGTTTTTTGTGTCCTGTCCTCAGGCAAAGTATGGTTACCTGTTCATGAGGATTTAGATAGTGATAGGTGTCCTTTATCATGCTATATTCACTTCTGATGGTTTGTATAGCTCTCTTCTTTTCTTGATATGTGGCTTCATTGTTTTCCTTCATACACTCTCCCTCTTTGACCAACTCATCCGCTATCTCATTTCCCAGGACACCACAATGTGATGGTACCCACTGAAGTACAGTTCTACTCTTTTTTTGCTTGCTGTGTTGTTTAGTTTATCTCTTAGGTGTTGTAGTTTACAACATTTGAGACCCTGCAGAAAAGATAGTGCATCTGTGAAGATGACCACTTGTTGACATTCATAGTCAGTATCAAGCATCATGAGAACAGCTTGTTCTATTGCTTGAACTTCAGCATTGTAGTTGGAGCAGATCTGTGGGGGATGGACTTTGTTTCAGAGAAATGGTAAGGGTATGCTATAAAAATGCCAGCCAGCCTCTCCATTTCTGATTGCATTTGTAGCTGATCTATCTTCTTCTTCTTCTTCAGCGTACACTCTCAAACTCCTGCTGAATTCTCTTGTAGCAGGAAATGTCCAACTATATTTGCAGCAGAATGTAGTCCAGAGAATGGAAATGCGTTGTGTCGCCGTTTTATTTGCGCCAATGGCCCGACACAGCCATCTTCGGCTGCGCTGATCTATCTGTAAATGCATATATCCATGACTGCTCAGAAAATTCTTTGTGGATCATACTCATTGTGACAGTCAGCATTTGAAGATCGTTGTTTATTTTTCTTTGAGTGTGCTAATTGATGTGTTTATTTATAGGGAATCATTTGTTTGCTCCCATGGTACAGTCAAAAGGGTAGGTAGTAGCTGTGGTTATTTTATGGGTAGATCTGCTTGATACTGTCTTAGCATTTTTCCATGATGGACAAAACTACTGTGTTTTAATCATCTCAGTGCTAGATCATCCAGTCTTTCCTTCATGGGGTGTGTTATCATGCTACTATACCTCTATAACTGAATTAGGCTTTTAGTATTTCTTCTGTATGTTAGTAGCTGCAACTCTAACTTTTTTTGCATTTCCAGTATTGGCATGGTTCTCATAGCTCCTGTGATGAATCTGAGTGTTTGATTTTGCACTTTATTCAAATTCTGGAGATGGGAATTTGCAGCCGATGACCAAGCTGTTCAGCCAAATTCTAAGCGGGGTCTGACTACAACTTTGTATATCTTTGTTAAAGTGTGTTAATTTTCACCCCAATTTGTGCCTGCTAGTTTTCTGAGTGATAAAACTGTCCAATAATATTCCACTTAAAGAAAGTTACCTTTGATCTTCGAAGATTACAGCTTTGTATGATTTGTCATTTATTTCAAGAGAAATATTTAATGTTGATGCACTTTTTTTTAAGGATGATTTCCTAGAAACTCAGTTTGAAGAAACTGGGTCTGATACAGTATCCATAGATTCTGGCTCATCAGCTACTTCAGTTGGCTCTCCTGCTGGAGAATCATATCTGACTGCTCTGGTTTCTCAGACAGGTGTAGTATAAGCTTGAAAACTTTGTGTAGAATAAGATTCAATATGAGTGTAACCCTTGACTCTTCATCACCATCAGTCCTGCCATATTTTATTTACAGAACATGTTATGTAGAATATAGTGTTGTTTGTATTTAGTATATAACTTCTTTGCTATATTGTATGTATCAGCAAGTTTCATATACAAATCTTCAAAAATGGAAACAATATAAGATGGAATATGATTGTATATGTTTGTATAAATAAAAATATTTGTATAAATACAAACATTTTCATGCAAAAAATTATACCATTTTCATGCAATACTAAAGGGTTGGGTCACATTACTGAACAACTCAGTTGTCCAAAGTATTACATGGATATACTGCCCAGCTGATGCAGGGGTCAGAGGCAATAAAAGAGCAGACTCATTGCCGGGCAATGCTGTTGTTGATGGCACAGTATTTGTATTAATGAGAGATATTGAAGAGATATTCAAATTTCGAAATATATAAGCCCTGACCAAGGCATACATGTGAATCATCAATGACAAGGCGCGGTGAAGGTTAATGCTTGCACTGATTATAGAAGTGATGAATTGGGCAAGTCTGTATAGCTAAGTAATTAGAGAGTTGACAAACTGGGCAAATCTGCATTACTATGTAGTTAGAGAGGTGACAAACTTGGCAAAATCTGTATTACTAAATAGAGAGCTGACAAATCTGTATTACTAAGTTATTAGGTAAAGATAAAGGTATGTCCCATGGCATTAGCTTGCATCTGGGATGAAGATAACTTTCATGTACTAAGCCACCGCAACTATTAGGTGGAGGTGAGTTTCCTTCCTCAGGGAATAGCAAGCAAACTCACTATCAACTAGGCTATTGCACTGTTCAGATGTTAGAAAGCTGACAATCTGTTGTCTTTATCTCTCCTAACTCATGCATCAGGTACTCATTTGCATCTGAGCTAACTGGAGAAGTGATCATGTCAAGCAGGAAATCACAACCCAGATTTTTTAAAATTCCAGACGTGGTTTCAAACCTGACACGCTGTAACCCGGTAATAGCAAGCAAACTCACTATCAACTAGGCTACCGTGCTGCTCAGGTATTAGAAAGCTGACAAACTGGGCAAGTCTATATTGCTAAATTATTAGAGAGCTGACAAACTCGGCAAGTTCTGTTTAGCTAAGTAGAGAACTGAGCAAGTTGGCATTAATAAGTTAGAGAACTGACAAGCTGGGCAAGTCTATATTACTAAATTATTAGAGAGCTGACAACTCGGCAAGTTCTATATAGCTAAGTAGTTAGATAGCTGACAAACTGGCAAATTCTGAATAGCTACGTATTTAGAAAGCTGACATACTGTGCAATTATACATGACAATAGTATCCCGACAGTAAAGAACATTAAGTGAATTGATGTAGACAAAGAAAAAAAGCCTCTGGTGTCAGAACAGAGGTGAGGTGATGGTACAAGAACTTCTCCAGATGCACTCAAAACCACAAGACAATAATGTATACAGATGGCTCAGTCAACAGAGAAACAAATAAGTGCAGATGGGGTTTTATTGCCTACAAGATTGGAGAAAGGTATTTGGAAAACTGTCTACCTACTCCACTACAATATAGAGCATGAAAATAGAAATAGAAGCGTTTACTGTGACACTCAGTTGGTGACTAAAATATCAAATCACACTGTGATATATTCTGACTCCCAGAACATTTCTGCGGAAGATAGAAAAGTGCATTCTAAGAAAGGGTTGGGTCACATTACTGAACAACTCAGTTGTCCAAAGTATTACATGGATATACTGTCCTGCTGATGCAGGGGTCAGAGGCAATAAAAGAGCAGACTCATTGCCGGGCAATGCTGTGGTTGATGGCACAGTATTTGTATTAATGAGAGATATTGAAGTGATATTCAAATTACGAAATATATAAGCCCTGACCAAGGCATACATGTGAGTCATCAATGGCAAAAAGGCATCCACTCCACAAAAACATTACAGATCTTAAAGTTTCTAGAGTCCCTTCCAGGGACAGAAAAATGGAACACCTTATATGGAACAAAACAACAGCTCACAAACATGTGCATATATCACACAAGGACATTGGGTCAAAGAGCATGAGCCCATGGGCTGCTGGATCAGCAACCAACCAAGGTTCTAGACTTCAGAGGTCAACACCATGGATGGCAGAAGCAACTATTAATCACAATAAGGGTGGTCATTAACTTACAACAGAGTGAAGAAGATTATGCTGGATGTGATAATGTGCACATACAAAGAATGACAGATATAGGGATAACCAGGGATGAGTGGAGAAAATGTGTGGAAAGTTATGAAGATCATACAATCAACATCTGAATGGAACTTTGAGTCTGATAAACTTTGATGACTGCTGTAATGGCCTACTTATGGAAATATACCATGTTCTATGATGCTGGTTTCTTATGAAGAATCAAGTATACTGACATACTGGACAATGCTACATAATTATAGTACAAACAAATCATATATATTCTTGGCTAAATGGTTATAGAAATTACTGCAAGTTTGCATGGTAACATGATTATAGACCAAATGAACTGGGTAAGTAAGCTCGCGTATATTATTATAGAACAGACAAACTTGGAAAGTCTGCTTGGATACATTTTTAATGAACTTTTAAACAAGAGCTCAAAAAGTGCAGAGAACTGACTTCCTTGCAGTCTGGTTTCTGCATATGTGCTCCACCACTCTCAATGAAGCAGCACACCTGCCAAGATTATGCAGTACACCTGGCTTTATGCAGTAATACACAAGATCTTTTTTAAACATCACTTTATAAACACTGCGTGAGCCAAATTCTACCATGACCTCTTCAACATAAGGTAAACAGCTTGGCCACTATGCCAGCAAGATTACCTGCCGGTATTTTATTCCCAAATTTATTACTTTGGTGTGTTTCTTATACAATTTATATGAGTATGTTATCTATTTTTCTTTGCAGAAATGTTGCTCTATTCAAAATTATAAGTCTTTTTATCCTGTCAAATCTTCAGGTATTGTGAATGAGACAGAAAAAGGTGGAAAATCATATGCAGTATTTGCTATCACAGTACGCAAGAAAGAACCATACTCTGAAGAAGAAGAAGTATGGGATGTTTATAGAAGATACAGTGACTTCCATGATCTTCACATGATTCTTACAGAAAAGGTATTATCAAAGACATTGTTTTACCATCACTGCACAGGTACCTGAAGCATCATTTCACAAAGATCAGGGTTATACATTCAGCTTATGATAAAGTGGATCCTGCCTCATTGAAGGTGATGCCTCATCATGAGATATATGTTAGGCCTAGTATTCATCAAATTTTGTAATTCATAGGCCCAGACCAAGTCGTGAATGACAAAAAAGCATACACTCCACAAAAATATTACAGATCTTAAGGGTTCTAGACTTCAGAGTGCAACATCATGGAAGGCAGAAGCAACTATTAATCACAATATACAGATATACTGATTCTTTAAAGGAGAGAAGTGGATATACATTGGGGAGGACATGGAAAACTATATGCAGGTCATTATTATTCTTGACTGGCAGTACAGAATATGGTATAATGGAAAAGTGGAATTAAAAATATAACAGTTGCTCCTTCATGACACTTCAAAAGATGATGTCATTATATACACTGACAGTTATGTGATTCCTGGTAATAATCAGGGTGGGGCTTTACTGTTAAAATTAGGGTAGAATTAGTTTAGCAGAATGAAGCTTACACAGCAACAACCTCCAGCATGAGAAAGGACATTGTGGCAGTTACTGTGACACTAAACTGGATTTTCAGCACACAAAAAACATTTGGAACTGTGGTAGTCACTGACTCTGTCTATGTTTTAAAAGATTGAAAATATGTTGCTTAAACATAAGTAGAGGGAGTACATTATGGATAAACATTACATATTCCAAGTTTCAGAAAATTATTTAAATTTATTATACTGGACATGTGGGAGTTCATGGCAATGAAAAAGCTAACACATTGGCTAATGAATCACCAATACTAGGGGAATTAACTATGGGCAAAAATAACATGTTAAGATCTCAATGTGAACACTTTCAAAATTAGGACACTTGATTTGAAGGAGATATGATATTGTGACTTAACCTTTAGCAAGCCAGAATAAAAATACTAAACGTCTCCCTGCCACCGGATTCTTTTTTGAAAATTTTCTTTATTGATGGTGACTGTTTTGAAAATGTGATAATTTTTTGGTTGTTAGAGATATTTAAATATTTGCACATATAAATAAAGAATTGAATTATGCATATATTGGTATAATTTATGTATGTGTGTGTGATACCAGATGTATAAGAAAGTGGTAAAGACGTTTTTCACAAAAAACATATATTTTATAACAAATAAAGAGGACAAAAATTTGTTAAAAAATAACTTACCTTACTTATCGAATTACTTGGCAACACTGTACAATAAATCACATGCAAATCTGTTGTATTTATGTTCTTTCAATGCGAAATTATCAAAATATAGCCGGGGGAACTGTATAAAACATGTAGATTTGCAGTAAAATCGTTCTTTGAGCTCAGGCCTGAGTCATTTTTGGTGCCACTTCAACATATTCGATATCAAACGTACAAGTCCCCAAACCAACACGGCATTCTGTATATTCACTACTGTGAAACTAAAGAACCTAATAATTCATGATTCAAGCCACGATTCAATGTTATTTTATTCAAAATACGATGAAAGAAAGGTCTATAAAACCGATCCACCATCATGGCATCGTACCAGTGTGCAGATGTGGTCAGATTTATTGCTCTTAAACGTGTAAGACTAGCTAGCCATTCGTAAAAACGATCATGTCGGAAGTGGGGGATATACCGGCTTCGATTGCGCATGTCCCCAGCTATGTGCACGGGCTGTGGTTCGTGTAAATCTCACGATATCTCGACGGATGGGGTGTGTCGCCAACGGCGCAAGCCGCCATTTTTTTTTGCCGCCCGGTGTTAATATAGGCGTGGTGAAGGTTAAAGAATTTGGAATGACCCCCAGGGAGATCAGAACAGGGCGATTGAGACAGTCAGTGTTTTCCAACCATTTTCAGTAATGTACTCCTTTAGCATAAATTTTTGTCCCTGATTTCTTAAAGAAATGGTCATTGGTTCATTTGCAGTCTAATATAGCCTCTCATTACCTGTATGTCTTGTTATTACCTCTTGGTTTTATGTCTTGTTATGTCTTGTTATTACCTCTTGGTTTTATGTCTTGTTATGTCTTGTTATTACCTCTTGGTTTTATGTCTTGTTATTACCTCTTGGTTTTATGTCTTGTTATTACCTCTTGGTTTTATGTCTTGTTATTACCTCTTGGTTTTATGTCTTGTTATTACCTCTTGGTTTTATGTCTTGTTATTACCTCTTGGTTTTATGTCTTGTTATGTCTTGTTATTACCTCTTGGTTTTATGTCTTGTTATTACCTCTTGGTTTTATGTCTTGTTATTACCTCTTGGTTTTATGTCTTGTTATTACCTCTTGGTTTTATGTCTTGTTATTACCTCTTGGTTTTATGTCTTGTTATGTCTTGTTATTACCTCTTGGTTTTATGTCTTGTTATTACCTCTTGGTTTTCATTGGGATTGATGTTCCATGGTTGGGTAATTTGATAATTCTCAATTTGCCCCCCCCCCCCAAGTGAAATTCCCCCCTGTGGGGCATAACCCTACATTGGTGAACACGGGTTTAAGTTATTTATGTGACATCTAAGCTATGGGAACCATCAGCATGCATGTTCTTCAGCTTGTGCTGGGAGAGACCAACAACCAATGGATTTACCCAGAGTGCATGAAAATCGCAGCAATGCTGTAAACTATGACACAGCGCATTCCGTTCTCCGGACTACATCCTGCTAATCTGCAGGAGTTTGAGAACGAACGCAGAAGAAGAAGTCATTTCAGACATGTCATTGAATTCTGTCATTCATTGGAGAGTGATTTTGGTTATAAAATTACAGCTTGTTAATTTTGTCCAGTTGGATTATAACTTTATTTTCAATGTATCTTCCCAAATTCTTTAATGCTGATTTAATTCTATGAAGACTATAATTTGTATGTTTGCTTGTTTATTATTTCAAATTGTTGAATTTTAATAAGTGGAATTTATTTCCAAGCATTTTCTTAGTGGTTAGTGCAGAATTCTCCAAGTGGCTCATATATTTTATACAGTAATTTATAGTATTTCTAATTAATTATATGTAGCATATTCCCCACTCCATATGCTGATATTTCCAAAAGGATGACAGCAGCTATTACAGTTAAGTGATTCTATCTATCTATGTGACGTGTCCTTTACAGAGCGTTGTCTTCATTGCAAATCTGTACACCTCTCGGTTCTGTGCAAGTTGCCTAGCTCTAGTGTAATGTTCAGAAGGTCTTCGATGCCATGTGTTCTTCATAGTCTTTGTCTGCATCTTGTTCTATTTCCTGGAACTTTCCCTCCACAGTTAATCTTTCTAAATCATTGTGTATTTTTATATGTCCGAAATATCTATGTTAGCTTGCATATTTTAATAGTTTTGAAGAGCAAGTCTTATTCTATATTTGGGTCTTTGCGGACGTCTGCATTGGTTTGTATTTCTGTCCATGATATTCTTAAGGCCTTTCTATAACATTTAATTTTGAATATTGTTAGGCGTTTATATCACAGGAATTTCCAGAATTGTGTTACAACACCAGTACCCTCATCCTTAAATTTTGTGTTGACAGTTTACTCTCAATGTCCTACTTGTATAAATAGGTAATCATATAAGTGTGGTAGGATACTTATTGTATTATATAAAATATTTATATTTTTCAGGTAGAAATGCTGAGAATAATAATTTATAATCATTTCTTTTACTTTCAGTTTCCAGAGTTAGCTACACCCCATCTTCCTGGGAAGACTGTACTCAAAAATACAAGTCAAGCATTTTTAGAGAAACGAAGAAAGGATCTAGATAAATATCTCAGAGTAAGAATCTTATTTATGTATTAGTGATACCAAACATGGAGTCAATGTCAAGTCTCTTTACTAACTTGTATGTGGAACAAATAAAATTAGTGAAAGTGTTAGGGGTTATATATATTTCGTATTGGAATATTCACGGGACAGAGCCGTGTAAAAAGTTCAGAACTGCTGTTTTGTTTAACCAGATCCCCTTAGAGGTGCCGCTTCTACTGGTAGACAGTTACAATCACCACCTGTCGCTTTTTTTAAAAACCTGTTTTGTTGCAATCTATATTACATTTTTAGTTTGAGCCGGGTTAATACCTGGCCATGACCTTTGAGCAGGTCACAGTTCACGCTTTCTGTACGTATTTACATCTTATAAATATTACATCAGACTGATTTTTTACGAAATTTGCTGAGTTTTTACACAATTTTTTCACATTGGAGGATATTGTTCGTATGTACACTGACGATGACAGCTGTAGTAACGATGAATATATGCACGATGTAGGTAATTTGCGTACAAAATATAACATGGAAAGTGACTTTGTGAAGTTCCTTGTTAGATAGACCTAATGTTTCCAACAGAGAGAAGGAAAAATCGTGGTACTCATTGTGACATTGCAAATTTTGCCGGAGTGATGTAGTTTTTCAAGTAGAAGTTGAGAATTTTGTAGAAAACGTTAGGACTGTACATAATCTTGAGGAGATTGTCACATATTATGAATACTTTAACATAATTGTCAACGATGAGTCTATCAACTTGCAGCAGATTGGACATGTAACATAATGCAAGGAATAAGCAAGGAAAGAAGACATGTGCTGGACATCTGTAACTGCCATTGAAATAAAATGTCTTTTTTATATTTATATTATGATGGGCCTGTGTATTTTGCTTGAGTATGGCATGTACTGGAGTACAGATGATGGGTTCAACGTTTTGGGCATATCAACCTATTTGGGAAAAAGGAGATTTGAGAATATATCTCAATATTTTCGTCTGAGCATGACTCCACTACTCAACACTTTCAAGGTAAAAAAAAATGTTCCCCACATTACGTTGAGTTTGACAATTTATGTTGTAAAAATATATATTTATTAAATTATCTTTGATATAGGTTCATGCAAGACTATTCATTTTTCTATTGATCTGCCAAGTATGAGTGTGATATGGTGAATATCTTTTTTTTTTAAATGCATTTTTAACATAATCATATCGATAATTTGGAGTTGTGCCCCTTGTCTTAGTGATGGGGGAGTGACAATAGGGAAATATCATAGTGGTGAATGGGTTAAAAGTATCAAATTTTGTGCTGAATAGTCTCAGGAATTGACTGCTAGGAATGGATCACTATAGTGGGCTGAAAATAGAGAATACAAAATATAATAATTGTACAGCTTCCCAAACAGACAGAATCGCATAAAGTAAACCACAAGAGAAATCTATGGCCATTTGAAACAGCTCTGGTGGAAAAGGTTGTCAGTCCTGTCTCATCCATTTGACCACAGTGCAATTAATTGATGAAATAAATATAGGCATCTAACTTTGAATGGAGAGTGAGGAAGGAGAAGAAAAGTCATTTCAATTTATAGTTCCCCTTATCTTCTGTACTTTCTCTTTCCCATCCCCTTGTCTTCTGTACTTTCCCATTCCCTTATCTTCTGTACTTTCTCTTTCCCATTCCCTTGTCTTCTGTACTTTCTCTTTCCCCTCCCCTTGTCTTCTGTACCTTCTCTTTCCCATTCCCTTATCTTCTGTACTTTCTCTTTCCCATCCCCTTATCTTCTGCTGGTGTACAGAATAAATTAAGACTGCCATTATGATACATTTCTAATTGGGTATAGAAGAGATGGGGAAATTCTCTAATAAAATATTTTTAGTAGACATTAAACTTAGACATATAGCACAATTATGAACCAGGTATGAATTATCTATTAAAGTTTATGGTTTTAGTCTTAACTGGACAAGTGTCTAATGAAAGATTTCCACATCCAGACCCTGATGAAGCCAGAGCTTTTCCAGAATGTGAGTGGACTAGAAGAGCTACTTAGCCAGTTTCTTCATACAGGAGTCTGGGAAAAACATAAGTCTGAGTTCTCCAGGAAGGTAAATGACATTCAATTACATAAACTAGCAATTAACAAATGTTCTGAAAGATGAATGGTCTGAAATGTTAATCTTTCACAACAAATTGGCCTTCAAGTCAACACTTCCAAGACTAAGTTCATAGTAAATTAAATTTTACCAATTGTAATTTTAAAATCACTCTCAATGTAGAAACAATTCAAACAGTTTATAACTTTTCTTATTTAGGGAGCAAAATGACACAAGATGTAGATACAGCAAAAGAGATTTCTACCAGAATTGTGTTGATATCAATTGCATTCAATTATCTAACAAACATCTGAAAATAAAAAACAATAAGTAAATATACCACACTATAACTGTTAACCCCAATGTAATATCTGTATTAACGTAGGATTGCAAAAGCTGGAATATCACAAAAGCACTGAAAGGCTGAATTTCATTTGAACATAATCAAAACCTGAATCCTGTTTTCATGTTTTGATTGTGTTCAAATGATATTCAGCCTTGGTTTGTTAATAGGAAATTTAGGTTTTGATTATGTTAAAACAGGATTCATGTTTTTATTATGTTAAAATAAGGGTCAGGTTTTGATTATGTTAACCTTTAGCAAGCCGGATTAAAAAATACAAAACGTCTTCCTGCCACAGGATTATTTTTTGAGAATTTGCGTTATTGATGGTGACTGTTTTGAAAATGTGATAATTTTTTGGTTGTTAGAGATATTTAAATAATATTTGCACATATAAATAAAGAATTGAATTCTGCATACATTGGTGTAATTTATGTACGTGTGTGTGTGATACCAGACATATGAGAAAGTAGTAAAGATGTTTTTCACACAAAAACATATATTTTATAACAAATAAAGAGAAAAAAAATTAGTACAAAAATAACTTACCTTACTTATTGGATTGCTTGGCACCTTACTTATTGAATTGCTTGGCAACGCTGTACACTAAATCACACACAAATCTGTTGTATTTATGTTCTTTCATTGCGAAATTATCAAAATATTGCCGGGGGAACTGTATAAAACATGTAGATTTGCAGTAAAATCATTCTTTGAGCTTAGGCCTAGAGTCATTTTTGGTGCCACTTCAACATATTCTATATCAAACCTTTACAAGTCCCCAAACCAACACAACATTCTGTATATTCACTGCTGTGAAACTAAATAACCCAATAATTAATGATTCAAACCACAATTCAATGTTATTTTATTCAAAATACGATGAAAGAAAGGTCTATAAAACCGATCCACCATCATGGCATCGTACCGGTGTGCAGATGTGGTCAGATTAATTGCTATGAAACGTGTATTTTCCATCTAGACATCTTTACATGATCATGTCGGATGTGGGAATATACCGGCTTCGATTGCGCATGTCCCCAGCTATGTAAGCGGCTGTGGTACATGTAAATCTCACGATATCTCGTTGGGTGGGGTGTGTCGTCAACAGCGCACGCTGCCATTTTTTTTTGTCGACCGGTGTTAATATAGGCGTGGTGAAGGTTAAAACGAGATTCAGGTTTTTATGTTAAAATGAGAATCAGGTTTTAATTATGTTAAAATGGGATTCCAGTTTTGATTGTGTTAAAATGGGATTCAAGCTATGAAGAACTTTCCAGAAGTATTTTCAAATTCTGAGTGATATATAATAGTATCTTTCACCTGACAAGATTGTGAGGGCTAGATATTGTTCCTCTGGAAAAATAACTGGTCTGTAGATATTGCATCTCTGAAGGAATTATTGGTCTATATTCTTAAACTGTGTCTAGATGCGCAATATTTTCTAGATATTTTCTCTTCTCTTCCTTTTTCTTTCCTCACCCATTCAAGTTGTTGCATTTCCAAATATGTTTACCAGGTACCTCAACTTAATACGATCAAATATAATGACCTCTCAGAACTTTCTGTATTTACATATTATGTTTTGATTGTGTTGCATGTAAATTCTTACAAAAGCATAATAACTATATGATATGGGACAGATTGCTGAAACTAAAGTATAAAGTACAGGTGTTATATGAGGACACTCAATCATTTATACACAATTTTCCTTAGAATAATGATCAACAACAAAATAAGATATGTTTTCCCCTACCAAAGGAGCTGGTATAATGCATAAAATTCTGATGCCATGACAAATTCATTTTGTCAGGTCATATAATATGTATACCAGATCACAGTCTTTCAAAGATACTCCTTCCTCTAATGTGAGATGCAGAAGGACATTACTCTCTCAAGGTAGCCAGTGCTGTGCTATAAAAACATTAAAACCTCACTGAAAACTTTTGGCATAAACCATGATGCCCAAGATGATACTGCATGAAACTGGTGCTCTGAAAAAATGTACAGAATCTTGTGGGAAAAAGGAGAAAAGACACTTGCATATCAAACACTGTGTTAAGTGACCATTCTATCAAACATACCCAAGAACCTTTGAGCCAGCATAGGGTTTATCAAATCTTATCATCAATGAACATATAATCAAAGCCATACCTTTGATTGAATTTCAAAAAAGAGATGAAAGAAATGGTTGTCATCACTTGGAATAGTCAAGCAACTACTTAGTAATTGGTGATTTCTTATTGACAAATATGCTAATATTATTAATTGTGTCATAATCATTGATTTCTCAGATGGATACAATTGTTCATCCCATCAAAAGTGCCTCCAAAAGTGTGGGAAATGTTGTGAAAAGTGTACCTGATGGTATGTCCAGAATTGGAGATGGTATTGGAAAGGTTTTTCACTCACAAAAAAGTGTAAGTTATGAAGTATATTCTATTGTGCTTCTAAATGCTGTAAACAGAAGAGACACTGCACTCTGAGCATACCCATATCTGTTCAGTGTCTTTCCATTAATAGTGAATGTTATAATTCAGGCGACATAAACAGTGTATTCTTTCCAGAACTTTCTTTATGGATGTTCTGAAGTCTTCATGATCCTGGGTGAGTTGACCTGCTGCAGCCAGAGGCATGTTTAAACAATCTGTGATGTCTCATCATCTTGGGCAACCCTTACCCATTACCAGAAACAATGCTTTCCATCATTAATTTGTCCATGTTGTTATGTCTCTTTATATGATCAAAAACATTTTCTTATGTTGTTCAGAGCTAACCATAATCAAAGTTGAATGTTTTTATCTTTATTAGTTTTTGTCTTGATTGGTCTTATTCGCTGTCCTGGGTATTCCCAAAATTCTTCTGTTGCATCTCATTTCGAATGCAGCAATTATTTTTGCAGCTGATTTTTTAAGTGTCCATGTTTCACAACCATATATTGCTACTAGAAATATGCTCTTTCTATGAATTGCTGATCAGTTAATGGATTTTGCATAATATTAACCAAAATCAATGACAAACTACAAAAGAAGTGTCCCTAGAAAATTGAAATAATCAGCTTCTCCTTTCATAATAAAAATTTATATATAACATAGAATAATTTTGATATATTTAGATAGTACTATTTCTTGTTCCTATGATGGATGTATAACAAAATATTGTCCTTAAAAATGTTCGCGCAGAGCACAATAAAATTTTTATGGTAAATGAAGTTCTTAACCTCTTGTTGTGTTGTATACACATTTCATAATTGATTTTCTATGCAGCAACTTCTACCACTATTGTCAATTTGTTTATACATTTGTGAAAACATATCTATTTGCCTCTTCTATTACATATCCATTTGTCTCTTCTATTACATATCCATTTGTCCCTTCTGTTATTTGTTTACACTTTCTGGTGTACTTCTTCATGTCTTATTATCTTGTCTTGTCACCTCTTGTTTTCTATTTGTTTAGCTCTGTTTATTTGTTATTATCTTGTCATGTCACCTCCTTTTTATTTTATTTGTTTACCTCTGTTTATTTGTTCTTTTTGTTATTTATTAAGTGCATCTGTAGTTGTCCATTATTTATTTGTTTGTACCTTATCCTTCAAAACATTTGCTATTTCTTTTATTATAGGCCTACTCTTTATCTCCTGGCAGTTGTTTCCTTTGTTCAGATCATGTGTAAATGTTGGAGTATTTTGGTATTTATTTGATACAGTACTGCTAAAATTTACTCTATGTTTCTAATGTTTGTCTTCTGTTCATCATTGTATTACATTCTCATTAAGTTCACTTCATATTCAAGTTTCATTTTATTATCATCAGATCATGAATGAATTTAACAGTCTAAAATATTCATTACAAATTATAATCAGGTGCCATGGAAATTGACATAGATGATCATGAATCTCCATAATTCTCTGTTTTTAGTATTGTGTATCAGGATCATTGTTGACTCTTTGCCATACCCCAATATTAAACTTTCAAATATTTTGTCTTATTGTCATCCTCAATCTCTTTTCTGCTGTAACTATGTTCTCCAGACCTTCCAGTATAATAATGATTTTTTTTAAATAACCAATTTCCATCTGATGTATTTATCTCTATTTAAATAAATAAAAATTGTCTCTTTCTGATATTACTAAGTAACCTCAGAGTAATTGATGTATTTGTTGCAGGTGTATATATAGAATATCCACACAACCCTAGAGATACAATCAGAACACCGACTAGAAAATTCTGCAATAATTATGATGCAGAAATCCAGGCAATTAGTGTGGCAGCTAAAAAACTGCTGAACTCCAACTCTGGCCTACAGCCTGTGGTATTCCTGACAGATGCAAGGTCAGTGCTTCAAGCTCTCCAGTCTGGAAAACTAACAGAATTGAAAAAATTACTTAGCGAATTGTCTTACCAGTATAGGGTAACCATGCAGTGGATACCCTCTCACTGTGGAATACCAGGAAATGAAAAAGCAGACCAACTGGCTAAGGAAGGTGCTGCCGAAGACCAACCAGATATACCAATCACCTACCATCAGAAAAAACAGATGATCAAGTCAATAAGAAAGCCACAAACGCCAACACAAGATGACTATCACATTATGAACCGATCAGAGCAAGTTATAATTCTACGTCTCAGAACAGGACACAACCGACTCCGCAGTCACATGTATAAAAAGTTCAAGATTGGCAACACAGCCATGTGTACATGTGGACAGTCAGCACAGAGTGCCAAACATATACTTCAAGAGTGTTCTGAGCATGAAACGCTGAGGCATACATATTGGCCAGAGGAAACAACACTGGAATCAAAGCTCTATGGTATACAGTGTCCTGTATGAACTACAAAAAACAGTGAGTTTTATTAAGGAGACAAAATTACAGATATAGACATGTTTCAAGTGAACAGAAGAAGAAGAAGAAGATGTATTTGTACCAGTAATTACAACTTTTTGTTGATTCACAAGGGAAACTTCACCATATTTATTTAATAATTCCAGAAAAATGTTTCACATTATTTTATTTCTAGCTTGATCAAGCCAGAACAAGGCAGATATTAAACCAGTTGAAAGTTGGTGCCAGTTTGGATCCTGAGGTAGATGGAATGTACTTATGTTTCTCTACTAGCAATATATGGGAGATTTATTTCTTAAATTAAGATGTAGAATAAATGTAGTAAAAAATAAGCTTGTAAACACTTTTGTATTTCAAATACTTAATTCAATATTTATGATCGCTGTGGCATATTGGTTAAGAAAATGGGTTCTGTCTCTGATCATGGAGTCTTCTTTGCAAGTGTTGTGTTCTGGGATTATCCTTAAAACTATGTTTATTTGCTATGAGTAGTACTCTTTCTGATATGACTAAAAGGGTGCCATTTCTTTATGAAAGTGGTATTTTACATAATGGAAAACCTGAGAGCAATGAAGCCAATCCTGCATGACTTTTGAGCATTTCAAACCAAAGTGTTGGTGTTGGCTGGAGTACCAGATTTAAATTGTGTTAGTCATTTTCTAATTTAAATAAAAATGAAATAGCTGAACAGAAAAAGTAAAATATTCAAGCAACACATGAAAAACAGAATAACATTTCCAATAAATTAGTAATGGTTCAATAATAGAAATAATAAATATATAATATCAATACCCATAACGGGGTGCAAAGGGAACGCATTGCTCTAGGCGGACCCAGGGTTAGCAGATAGACAAGATCCCAAATGTACCTCCACGTGGTGCACCCTGGAAACAAATACAGCAGCTCGAGCTGATTTTGGCCAAATCATTTGGGGATCGTGTCCGAGAATGTGGAGGTAGCAGATGGAAAGAGATTTGCCTGCACAAGAGACAGACAATATCTCTGACACCACCAGCATCGCCACATATAGTGACACTGTCGACATACAGTGAAGCTAGTCAGTCCAGTCCGAACATTGGAGGGGCGGCCAATGTAAAATGCACGTAAAGGTAGATGCATGGCGAGAGACATAGATTTCATACCGAGTACAATGAAACAATGAAAGGGCAGAACAGCGCTAGAGGGCAGCGCGAACTGCAAATAGAAAGTGAAAAGTCCCTAAGAAAGGGGAACTACAAGCTCCGTCAGCTTGAGACGAGCTTCTAGTTACCTGTATTCCTTACAGGCAGAGACCCAGACCCATTCATTGGCGTTTGGTAAAGCAAGAAGACCTAATCCAACTCTAATGTCGAGCCTTCCTAAACCGGAAATATGATCGCGAAGAGAAAGGGTTCCGTACTCTATGCGCTCAGGCACAAATGGGACAACAATTTAGCCCTGGCCCAACTCTACTGTCAGGTTTTCCTACACCGGAAATACACTTGAAGAGAGAAAGGGTTCAGTACCTGATGGGCTCAGGCGCTATTGGGACAAGGACGCTCAGCTCGAGAACGCCTTGCTCTCAAACGCGTGGTGTGAGACTCGAACTTGGACAAGGGGTACACGATGTCAGTGAATGACACCTCGGCTAAGAGGGCGAAAGAGCCAGGGTCCAACTCCTCTGTTGAGTTCTTCCCCCTAAGGAACCAGGCTCACGGATGAGAAACGATTCAGTACCCAATGGGCACAGGCACAGCACGTCCAATTACACGAGGCAAGTTCATAGACAGTGGAACACCTCGTTCGAGTCAGACGAAAGCAAAAAAAATCATCTGAGCGAAGAGTCTCCACTACGCGTGCCTGGAGACAGATATAGAGGCTGTCACAGGCTAAGGGTAGCCCACCCGAATTGTCAAGGCATGCCGAAATCGGATGTGCTAGGCCTACAAGGCGCATAACGGTGGCACAACGTAATCACGCTCCCGGCGGAAATCGCACGGATATCCGTGATGGTTACAATGGTGCGAACGAAAAACAAACAAACAATACCCATAACTATACAGGTATGTATAGCAGTTGTCAGGAAATGTATGCTAGCTGCTTTAATCATAGACAAGGAGGGTGACTATTGGTAGATATGAAGTCCAAAAATTCCATGCTTCAGTCTGGCCTTTTGAGCCAAAAGACACAGCTATCACAGCCATGCTGGAAACCATAATGCAACATACTCCATGCTCTGAACTATATCTTGTTAACTGGCAGGAATTTGGAAATAAAAACAGAAGCAACAGAGGATTGAAAAATTTAAATCAAAATGTAACCTTTATTATGATACCTAAATAAACAACTTCATTATTGTTTTGTGCTGAAAGGATTACAGAAAGAGACTAGACAACAATTTGTCTTCTCAAAATAGTGACATAAGTTTTGTTTATTAACTTTTAGTTATTAAAATGTTTACTTAAATTTGACCTACCTTGATGTGACATTGTTTGTACTTTGTACTAGACATAGTTACTATTATACATTTACAGGCAGGAGAAAATATTCCATTGAGAATTATGTTACTTCTTATGGATGAGGTCTTTGACCTGCGGCATAAAAACCAATGGCTGCGCAGAAGAATTGTTGCTATCCTGCGTCAACTTATTAAAGCAACGTTTGGAGATAAGATAAACAGGTCAGATAAACATTTCAGTTTACTCTCTCTTATATACCACATTAATGTTTATATATGTCCATGAGGTCTGTTCACTGCCAAAAGGTCTGTTCACTGACGGTGCCAGTGATGTAAGGCACCTGTGTACCTTTTTCACACCCACAGAGAGCATCATTCAGTGATAATAATGACTTTTAGAAAATTATAGTAAGAACCAGCCATTGAATTTTTATTTGTTGCAAAATAATAAAATAAAGAAACAGTTTGACAAGTATAATTGCATCCTGCTTGCGATGGCTCATTTACACATTGTATTTTTATGAGATCCACTGGGATTATCATTACTAGCTGTACTCGACAGGCGGCGTGCCACTTTGTTGAAAGGAATGGGGTACATATGGGGTAACCAAAGTACAATGAGGTAAATACTCTATGCCTTTTTGACCTTCTTATTTCTAATTTACATAAAATTTTTCTAAATACTTTACAATACCCAAGTGGAAATCATTTGAAAATCCAGCATGCTTTGGGCAAGGATGCCATGAGCATTAAACAAATTATGGAGTTAAATTGTTTCAAAATGGCCACACATCAGTGAAGAGTGGACAATGTTCAGGCAGGCATTCAACAGGGAAAAATGAAAAGGTCTCATGACCAAGTGCAAACTTCAGTCATTCATACAAGATCATCATGTCTCCATCCGAGAACTTTTTTCATTATATGCCCCATCTGTTATATCAGAGTGTATTGTGAATCATATTAGCACATCCTGTAACAGTCATCACAGCCTTTTGAAACCTCTGTCTATCTTGAGCTAGTCTTCCTGCTTCTGTTACTGTCGTATTCAGGTGATCTTAGATGTCTTGCGTCAATCTTCTTGGTCTGCCTCTTGTTCGTCTCCCTTGCATCATCCCTTCCATTACGGTCTTCTGTAGGCTGTCATGGCATTTGATATGGCCACAATATTGCAGTTTTTTTTTAAAGAACTGTGCTGTTTAGCCAGTTTTATTTTACATTCATTTCTCTCAGGATGACTACATATTTTTGGTCCATGGTATTCTGATGAATTTTATTTGACATTTTTTTTCAAATGCTGCTATTTTATTTTCCACTTTATTGGTGATTCACGCCTATATATCGCCACTGAGAATATGCAAGCTCCTAGGAATGTTAGTTTTGTTGTTTTGCAGCAGCTCAGTTATGTTTTTCATTTCAGAGTGTATCACCATTTTATAAACTTGGGAGTTTGAAGTTCTGGTAATCCTGTTACAAATACCTTAGAGTTATGTGGAGTGAGACCCTCAATGTTGCTAGCAGACAGTGACCCTGACATAATTACAACATGAAATATTAAAACATTAATTCTGATATAGTAGGATACATTGTGTTGTACTTCCTTTTGATATGACACTCCTAGAAGAACAGAAGCAAATTGTTTCCAGTGACAACCAATCCTTGAAAACCACAATTTACTATCCTCTCACAATATCCATGTTACCGTACAATGGATCCCAGGTCACTCAGACATTCACGGGGAATGAAAGAGCAGAAAGACCAACTGGCCAAAGAAGACTCATTTCAATTGCAACTAAATAAATGTAGCTCTGTCTAGTGAACATTGACAGTGCTATTCTTACTCTTTGTATTATATTGTTAATGTGTTCTTGATTAAGACCTTTTGATTGAACATCAATTTTACTGTATTGTCATGTGCGTTTCCAGTGATTAGCAAAACTACATCACCCTGCTTCCTAATTTTGCTTGTTGGATTTCAATTTTTCTGCAGTTATTACCTATTATCAAGTAAACAAAACAGTTAGCAATCATACAGTAAAATAGATACCTGGTAGTAATAAATAATACTAGAGAGGATTAGTTGAACAGCTGGGCTACAAGAACAACTGGAAGTGCAATGTATTCTGAAATAAACTGGCCTAGACTAAAGGACAAAATAAACTTACTTCAAAGAAAAATATTCATCTGCATTCATTCTCAAACTCCTACAGAGTAGCAGAATTTAGTCCAGAGAATGTAGTGCATGTGTCTTGTCTTACAGCTTTGCTGTGATATCGGCACATTTTGGCCTGACACATCTGACTTCAGCATGGCTTCTAGATCACTTGACTCTATATGTAGTGGAACAGCCAGCTCCACCTCATAAACTCCTTAGTAACCTCTTATGACATGCAGGGAAGGTAAACAGTGTTGCTATTCTTTGCTTCCCTTTGGCCCTAGTAACACACAATCGAAGAAATGATAAAAGCAGCTTTTTCCATAAGACATATTGCTCTAAATACCTTCTGAACAGAATAAAATCTCCTTGCCCACCTAACTAGAAATTGCAGTCACCCATATGAAACAATGCCACATGTCTTATTTGAGTGTATAGGACTACATCAAGAAAGACAAGAACATCAAGTTAGACAAGTGTCCTTTCAAGACTACTCCCACAATATCCATTTATATATGTATGGCCTTTTTTGTCTACATCATAATGCACGACCATTTGAAATTCTGAAAAATCTGCTCAACATGAGTATCCAGACTGATAAAAACAAAATTATGAGAATGGGCATGTCTTTACAGTATCTTTGGTAATATGCCGACGATGAAGATGACATGCTGAAATGTATTGTCACTGGAAATGAATTATGGGTGCATCACTATCAACTAGACAATACCGAGATAGAATGTGTGGATAAATTTAAATACTTAGGAGCAAACATCAACGGTGCAGGAGACTGCATGGCAGAAATAAGGAAGAGATTGGCAATGGCATATTGCAAAATAACACAGCTGAAAAACATATGGAAAAATAACAACATAGAAACGAAAGTGCTAATGTTACAAACTTTTATTTTTCCGGTTGCAACATACGGCTGTGAAACATGGACTCTAAGTAAAACAGCGGCAAAGAGGATCAACTCCTTCGAGCTGAAATGCTACAGGAAGATACTTAGAATATTATGGAAGGATAAAATAAGAAACTCAGATATTATAAACACATTGAATATTCCAGAGTGTTGGTTACTAAACACAATAACAAAAAGAAAACTACGCCTGTTTGGTCATATAAAGAGACATAACTGTTTAGAAAGACAAATAATGGAGGGAAGAGTACCTGGGAAGAGGAGAAAGGGCAGACCAAGAAGACGATGGACTGACAACATTAAAGATAACATGAATACATCGCTAGAAAATGCAAGCCACATCGCCCAAGACAGAGAGAGGTTCAGAGAGTTCATTGGGAAGACAACGTTCTGGAAGGAATACGTCACATGACAGATGACACTATCAACTTCATGTTTAACTCCAACATCATCCCTATTCTATCATATGGATGCAAAAGTTGGAAAGCCACAGATAAGAGACTAGACTCCTTTGAATACAAATGCCTACGTACCATTCTGAATGTTAAGTGGAATGACTTTAAATATAACACTACTATAAGAGAGAAAAGCAAACAAACCTATATATCTTCCTTCATTAGACAAAGGTGTTGGACTTACATCGTTCATGCTCTCAGAATGAACAGCCTAAGAATTCCCCAGCAGTCACTATATTGGGTGCCACCTGGAGTAAGAAGAAGAGGGAGACCTAGAGAAACTCTATGAAGAATCATTAATAGAGAATGCATGTCAATGAACCTAAACAACACGCAACAATTGAAAGACCTGGCAACACAAAGAGAGAAATGGAAAGCTATGGTTTCTGCCCTATGCGCCGCCTATGGCCCTGGAGAAACATAACATAACTATCAACTAGAATCAAAGTGTGCTTCAATGAAGTGGAAGCATTCTTCTTCACTTTCTGTCAAGAAATTTGTTACATTTTGTCATCAGCAAAAAAAAGTTATTCTCGCAATGTTTTGTGATTCTCAAGGAGTGCTGTTAACCAATTTCCAGAAGAGAGGGCACCATATGAATACTATATTATACTGTTAAGTTCTGTTGCTGCTTCAGAATGAAATTAGAAGAAAATGTATCCAATTAACCCAAGAAATAATTGCCCAAATAAAATATCAATTACTGGAACGTCCACCTTCCAGCCCTGAATAATCCCCAAGTGACTGCCTGCCACCTGTTTGATCCACTCAAAACCCACTTTAGTGGACATTGTTTTGGGAATAACATAGAGGTTGAACTCAGGTACAAAAATAAGTACTTGAGTTTGCAAGTATAAATGAATGTATAAAGATTTTTATCCACACTGATAAATCGATGGGATAAGTGCACCAATGCTGGTGGAAATTATGTGAAGAAATAAAAAAGGAATTCAGTCTAAAATTATATAGTTTTCATATTTGTATTCTATTAATTTTTTTCCAGTTATTTCCTACTTACTTATTGACTTCCCCTCTTGTTTTTTTGTATCCTAGTTTTGAAATATAGTGCCTCCTAGTTTGATGCTATTTTATTGTAAATGTGTCCAGTGCTGCAGCAGAGAAGTAGTGAGAACTTCTCACAATCATCAGACTAGTTCTTGTACTGGTTTCTAAATTTTCAACATGCAGTTGGTCTGCCGTACAATGGCAACCTATTTTTATTCAGGTAGCATTCTCTCAAAAATATAGTCTCCTTTATGGACGATCTGAACTACTCACAATTTTGGCGAGTTGACCTGCCGTAGCCAAGGACATGTTTAAAAACTCTGAAATATCTTTGTCCATCATCATCATCTTGGTCTGTCGTTTCCCATTACCATCAACCTTAATGACAACATGCTCAATGTTTTACTTAGAAAATAATTGCAGCACAAATACTGTTTCAATCTCTATGCCTGGAATAAGATATGCAACCAACTGTTTTTAAACTGTTAAGTATCACTTTGTTTTATTAGCACTAATATAAAATTTGTCATCTCTCAGAAAAATTGTCGAACATGTGGACTTCATGACATCTTCAGAGCAAATGGCAGAGTATGTGGCAGCCTTTAGGTAAGTTCTTTCATCTGTAGTCTATTAACATAATTTCTTTCTTATCCTTGATCCTAGTAGCTAATACTACCAATCTTGTTTAGTCACACAATTTTGTTTGTACATGTTAGCTATTAGTTTCTATTAGCTTCATTCATTTCAATGGTGATGATCATCATGCTGCCCTTGATATCCAGGTCACTGCCCTCAGATCATGCACCACGGATGACAGATCTAGGTACGCTCTTGACAATCGATTTATTTTTTAGTTTGGCACCCTCAAGCCTTTTGGACTTAACTCTGAACATTCATTTGTTTAAATTTGTGTTGATGTGGTCTTTATTGTAATTGCTATCCATGTTGTATTGGGTAATAATTTGTTATACCTGTTATCATATCTCATCCAAATTTTAACAAAACCTCTGTGGTGGTAACATTGTTTTTACTGTTTTCATTGTTTTTAACTGTTTGTTTTATGTATTCTTGTGAAAGACTTAACGGTTTGAAACGAAAATGTCTTGTGTGTTGTAATTTTGACATGACATGTGTTTTCGTTTTTAAACCTCATAACCCTTAGTCTTAGTGATATTCCATCTGTTGTGTTCCAGTGAAAAATAAAAAACCTGTAATCTACGTAAGTACTATTGGTGTTACGTTTCACTGCAGTATTACGCTGTATTGATAGTCTGTTCAGAAAACACTATCATCATATTATTAGTCACATACTTTCATATTGCTTCATGAATATTACAATTCTTGGTCAGTAAGTTCATCTGTTTATTTACATGCAGAAACTCATTTTGGCCAAATGGTGTGCTAGCAGAGCCCCGTACTCCTCGTGATGAAGCTACTAAAATGAGGACAAGAGTTTTGTGCAAAGCCAAAATGTTGGGCAGTGTGCCAGGTAGACTTAAGTTAATTGATTACAATATGCCCCGCTTTGTCTACAAATTCAATAACCTTCATCTTATTTGACTATGCCTTGTTCTTTGCCTACTTTACTTTTTGGGCTATAAGCTGTCATATTGTGTAGATTAACTTTCTTGGGTTATAATATGTCCTTCTTGTTGACATTACTGTCATGAACTTTAAACAACTCCTTGTATACATTACCTTCATGAGCAATAATTTGTCAATCTGTATTTAAATTAAACTGTGCAGATTGTTCATTCTCAACTTCCGTAGATTAGCTAACATAGTTCAAATAAAATATATTTTGGTTTACAGATTGGCAGTGATATCTGCACCTTTAGCCTGACACATGTGATTGCTGAAGTTGAGGTACTTACTTGCAGCCCTCCAATAACTCTCTGAGACTCCATTTACTAAGGCAGTTAACATGCCCAAGTTTTAGGTTATCTCAAAAGATTCAACATCTCTATGTGACTTATCCTTTACAGAACATTGTCCTCACTGCCACTCTGTAAGTCTCTTGGTTCTGTGCAAGCTGCCCAACTTCTTCCATTGTCACATTCTGAAGGTCTTCGATATCATTTGTCCATTGTAGCCTTGGTTTGTCTCTTTTTCCTGGAACTTTTTCCTTCATGATTAATCTTTTTAAACCATTGTGTCTTGTTATATATCTGAAATATGTAAGTTTGCAGGGTTTTTAAAATAGTTTTGAGGATCCGGTCTTCTATCTTCAGATCTTTGTGGACATCTGCGTTGGTTCAACACCACTGTTGTCAATATGAACTTCTGACATCTATAGCTATTTCCAATCTCTTGAGTATCATATTATCTACTGTCCTGGACATGGTGACAATTGATGTTGTGTGATAGCAGATTGATTTGAAGGTAAAGGAATGTTTTCTGGCAGCAACTTTCCGTCGAGGATGAAGATAACTCATGTACTAAGGAGCAGCTATTAGGTGGGGTGGCCAGTTCCTTTCCTTGCTGTGTTTACCTTCCCCAACGCATTCATAGGTACCCATTTACAGCTGGGTTGACTGGAGGAGTGGTTATGTCAGGCAAGATATCACGACCCTGATTTTTTGTGTCCAGCAGTAGTTTCGAATCTGACATGCAGTAACCCAGTATAGCAAGCAAGTTCACTATCATCTAGATTACCACACTAAATGGTTAACTTGGCTTGCAGACATCTATCTATATTTGATGAGGTAATGGAAATAAGAGAGATGCCTTGAATTTGCTGAATGTGGACACAGCATTTAAATTACCTGACTATGTTGCGATTGAAGGAATTAGTACAGTAAAATCTCATTATAATGAATTGATCGGGACTGACTATGTGTGTAATAACCCAGTTTTTGCGCAAGATAGAAAAGTTCATGCTAAGAAAAGAATGGTGGGATTTATTGAACAACTCAGTTGTCCAAAGCATTACATGGAAATTCTGCCCTGGTCATGCTGGGGTCAGAGGAAACGAGAGAGCCGACTTACTGGCAGGCAATGCGGCGATAGATGGCACATTGCTGAGAAGAGATAAAGCAGATTTAATAAAGGCAGTAATAAATTCATTTCGAGATGCAGATGATGTCAATGAGGTTGAGAACGTACACATACAGAGAATGTTAGAAATGGGAGTATTCAGAGGTGAGGGGAGGAAAAGTAAATTTTTTGGAAAGTCCCGAAGATCACACAATCAACACCTGACCGGAACTATGAGTCTACATACACTGGGATGGCTGCTGGAGCGGAGGGCGGAGCACTTATGGGAATGTCCCGCGTGCTGTGAGGCCAGTTTCTAATCAAGAATCAAGAAGAATCAACCCAGTTTTGTTATATACAATTATGGATATTCCCATAAGTTATGCCCTTGCAATTCACATGTACCCTTCTACAATGTTTCACATGATGTAATCATTGGGTTTCAAGTACTAGAGAATGGTGTACCAGTTCCTTGTGGGAAGGGGAAAGGTATTGTTAAGGCACCTTTGACCTTCACTGTAGTTTTTAGTTAAATTCTCACCTTTTCAACATTAGTGATGGGAATGGAGAGGTATGTATGGTTTTGTTATCTGACTTTGCTCATGGCTTCTTTTTAGTGTTGGGAGAGGGAGGTGTTGACATGCGGTTATACTATAGATATTTGGTTTTCAGGAGATACTTAAGTCACCATCCACAAATAGACCTACTGATTCATCTTTCTGAAGCACAGCATTTGACTTTTTTGGGTGATTTTCATTGGGCTGCTGACAAATTATACACAAAGTGACCAATGAAAATCAAGGGAAAAGTCAAATTCATCACTTTAAAAAGATGATTCCCAATGTGCTTTATAATGTCAATGGTCATCAGTTAAAGCGAGTCCCTGGATCCTCCCCTACCCTCTTCACTGAGAAGAATTCTCTTAAGATGCACTGATTCTTGTCTATCAACAATAGTCATCAGGATACATCTTTCTAAAATAACGCAATTTTACTTTTCCTGCGATTTCCATTGGTCATTGTGCCAACAGCCAATGAAAATTGCTGGAAATGTCAAATTGGGTCTCTTTAGAATAACACCATTTTGTCTTGTCTTATCCGTGGATGTGGCTAGGCGTGAACCAAATTTTTTTTTTAATTTTGCTGTGATGTGGCTGAGATAGTTCCGCCTTGTGTTCCAGTATTTCTCTGTGTCATCTATCTTTCTTCGTCTGGGTCTTCCACTGTTTCTCTTTTTTCAGATGATCTTCTATTGAAGACTATCGATAGAATGCGATCTGGTTCCATTCTGTTCAGGTGGCCAGGTCATTTTATCCATGTATTCTTTGCACAGTACTGTTTTCATTGTATTTCTTATGATTTCTTAAGAATAACACCAATGCCATCCGCCTAAAAAAAAACACACATCCTGCCTACTCCATGATTTTCAGTGCTTTGATCTTCCCTGACTTGTGATTTATCATTTTCTCTCTTACATCATCTCACTTTCAAGCACTGTCAATCTTATTCTTCAACAAATCTAAATTCAGATAGGAAGTATGAGGATAAATTACAAATATGGCAGCATAATTTAATTTAATGTCAAGAATTTTTCATTCCTACTTGAATTTACTTGTATATGTTATTATTTTAAGCAACATTGTCTTGTCTCTATATAATTTATGTTTACAAGGCCTATTGGCCCTTATAGTATGAATACAGATGTTATAGTCCTGAGGATACTTCAATACTTGTACAGGATGTTTGTTGTTGTTGTAATAGTCCTCGTCTCGATTGGTCCATTCTCAGTGACTTGAGTGCACAGTTTGCAAAATCGCATCTTTTTAACTGAGACAATTTTTTTTAATAGTGCATTATATGGGATATGTTTTTAGATACATGCATTATATGTTGTTTTTTTTATTAAGACAAAGAGGTAAAAATAATAGGGATTTTTAAAAGTGGCATTAAATTCATTAAAAATGAATTCATTGTAATGGGATTCCACTATATTGAATATGAAACTGGGGACAGTCAGGAGTGTGTTTAACCAGTGAGCCACATCACAGGGACAAAACAGTGTGCCTACTCTTCAAAAATGTGCTGCAGGGAACCGAGTATCTATAGGTCTGCCCAGAGTACAATAATAAAGGTTCATAACCATTATATCCTTCTCTGTCCATATGAACATCATATGATTCCAGACATTTGAATATGATGCTGTAACATGAAATATTTTAATAGCAGGGCTGCTGCACAAATAACTCATCTACTGGTATGTATATATATTATGTGAGTTTACAGTCTGGTTTAATTCATGTAGTTTCTCTTTCTTCTCTCTCACTTATCCCAACACAAATTGTCTCCATTGTTGTATGTTTACATGAGTTTATATTAATAGTGGTTCTACTAAGTGATTCACCCAATATAAGGAATATAGTGTTTCAAATAAGTGGCTCTACCCTATATAATTCCCCACATTCTCATGTGCTAATTGTGCTTTAAAGTTTTTACAGATGAGTGTTTTTATAATATTTGTATATACTGTAATTTTAATTCATTGGTAGAGAGGAAAGGGAGCTTGCTCCACAAATCCATCTCAGTTGAATTAGCTCTTGGTTCAAAAGCTGATTGCTCATAGTGTACTGGTAATAAAATCAGATGTATTAGTGGTGCCCAAAAATTCAACAATAGTTGGATAGCAATGTTTAAATGACAGAATATGCTTCAATTATTATATACTGTAAAATAACTCACACCTGGCTTTTTGGTCAATGGATGCAGCTGTTATTTATAGAGCATTGGCTTTATTTCAGTTCAAGAAAATGGTTTCACAGATGAATCAGTTAAATTTGTCATTGTTCATGTTGGAAAAATTTATTTCAGAAGCCACAAAAGTGTTTTGTTGATGGATATTTACAACACTTTGAATTTATGCTATTCAATATACAGATGAGGTTCGCACTTTGATAGGCACTGATGCTGTACGCAAAGGAGTTGCAAGAGTGTTCCACATGTTCCAGTACAAGGCATTAAACAAGCGTATCTTATATGTGGTATTGGAGGGTGTGCTGGTCACGCTGTTTCCTGACAACAAATTTGAGCCCTTATTCCGTAAACTGCATTCCAGATCCACAAGGTCAGAGAAGATACAAGAGCCGCAGAAATCTGCAAACCAACAGGATGCTCAGCAAAAGAAATGGAATATGAAGAGGTGACTGCAAGATGAGAACTAAAATGCTGTTATCGTACTTGAGAAAGCTCAAATAACCCTGAGAATTCGCTGATTCTGTTTTGAGACCTGTATTTGTATCTTATTGTATAGAATTACCTAATAAAAAATGAGTAAATTCTATACTTTTAGTATTTATGGAAACATGTTTAACAAGTGGAGTACCAACTTTTAAAACAAAATCTTGCACACATGGAAACTAACTATATCCAGAAAAACTGCCCAAATCTGAAGGAAGGCTTAAACGTGCATGACCCAGAATGAGAACTGAAGAATATAAACCACAGTCTGGGTACCATTCATAAATTGGTTAATGTCAAAGTAGAATAGAATAATTTTAATGCTGCCCTCAGGGCTAATAATATATGAATTCACAGACCTAAAGAAGCTTTATAGTGTGTGGGTGTGTATATATATATATATATATATATATACACACACATACATACATACACACACAAATATTATTGGTCATAACATTCCATATATGTAACTGATGTCTGATTATATGTTAATATATTAACTACTTATCTCCGGCAGGCTGCTAAGATAGCCAGTTAAGCAAACTCCTTCTGTCGCTAAGCAGCTGAGATCTCTATTTTTATAGTTACTTCCAAATATATTATGGCAGGGCAGAAGTTCCCTTGCGAAGAAAAAGGGTTATGGCTTGGAGGCAGCCTAGTCTATCAAACAAGACTAAAGGCTAGTCATTAGATCATTAGAACTACTGTATATTTCTCATTGTGCTTAACACTTTAGTGAGCTGACTAGCAATCCAGAGCGTATTTATCCACCATTACCGAGGGTCAGCGCAAAAATTTATATATTGGCATTGCCGTCTTTAAAAATCTGTATAAAATTTATCTAGCACAAGAGTGCCATGAAACTTTCTATATGTGTCGTAATGAATGTGTGCACTTGAATGAATTTGAAAGCCCCAGAGTTATTTCAAGTGCAAAATGTTCAGTGCTAGGCCTAGATTTACATTAATTTCTATGTACTCTATACAATATTACCTTCAAAATCGCTAATCCGATATTTAATGATTTAAAAACTCATCCATGATGTCTATATCTGTATTTCACACGCGCTGCCATTTTTACACAGCGTACTTCCCTGGACAAGCTATTTTTAGTAACTCTATCACAACAGGTATTGCTGTTTTTCTGATGGATCAGAGCGTTTTGACGATCGTCAAAATTGGTCACCAAGGTTCTATAATGGAAATTTGGCGATCAATGGTCAGTAAAATGTTAATGTACAAAATATTGGAAAACAATTAAGCTGACTACATCACGGGCATCAAAATCTGTTTAACATTCATACCAGAAGCTATGGATAACACAACTATAGTGTTAGTTTTTCAGAACCCATTTGTGAATATAAAAACTCCATAAAATTGAGCTGCTTCTAATTAAGAAACATTTAGAGATGACAATTTATGAGTTCCTCTTACTCATGGGCAATACAACTTAAAGATCCCTTATACAAGCTCTCATGTCAAACTCCATGCTCTCAACAATTCAAAATGGCCAATGAATGACATCTATAACCACAGATTCATTCGTTGTATTATGCTGACATTTGCTGCAATTAAAAAAGTAGACAGACTTTCATCCAAGGTATCTGGGTTGACCTACAATTTTTTATTTAGGGGGAGGAGAATGGTCCATGGTGAAGTTGTATAACAATCTCTTGCTGAATCATTGCGATTGATGATGCATCTATGTTAACATTGTGAATTAAGAATTTAATGTGAAACAATTAGGACATGGAACCTGTGTGCAGAGTAAACAGTGTGACCGGTGAGCTAAAGACCAGCAACACACATGCCCTTCAATATAATCTGGGAGAGGAAGAGAGACAGTATGTATGGGTCTTGCCAATATTGATTGAACCAAGAATAGATCATAACCATTCTTACTTGTGCAATCAGTGGTAGACAGTATTTCTTTTAGAATTTGATAGTAATGAAACTCATGATGAAATTAGAGAGTAATGGAATGGATGATAGAACAAGAGAGTAATTTCACTCATGATAGAATATAGTGAATATAGAATATAGTGATTCGCTGGTGCTTTCTGTTGTGTTGTATGGTTGTGAGAGTTGGACACTCACTGCGGACATGGAGAGAAGATTACAGGCTTTCGAGTATAAATGCTACAGAAGAATTCTACGAATTTCCTATAGGGAACATAAGACCAATGTGTACGTAAGAAATAAAGTAGAGATGTGTGCAGGTGTCCAGGAGCCATTGCTTTCAATAGTGAAACGACGAAAACTAGCATGGTTCGGACATGTATGCAGGCACGATTCCTTGTCAAAAACAATACTGCAGGGAACTGTCGAGGGTGGAAGAAGCAGAGGAGGACAAATAAAGACATGGACAGACAACATCAAGGAATGGACAGGGCTAGATATTTCCACACTCATCCGCATCGCTGAGGATAGAATTCGCTGGAGGACTCTGTGTGCTGAAGCATCCAATGTGGTACCCCTACGACCCTGAAGGGTTATGGGTTTATTGATTGATTGATAGTGTAATTTCATCCATGATAGAACTAGAGTGTAATGTGACTCATGATAGAACTAGAGATTGACAATATGTTAGATGAGGGACCAAATGCAGGAACATAGCAGCATTTTTCAATTAATGCAAAAACATTTTATTACATGTTGAGAGTAATTAATGTCATTAACTTTAAGTAATGAACGTCTATTATAGTCCGTTCAGAATCGTTTGCCGAGATGTTATGATTTATAATTCAAAAAGTTCTTGATGATTTCACATGAATTTTGGCATACGTTGTTAAAATGTCCATGTCGCGAAAACATATGTGTTACTTGATGTCTAGCTGTAACGGTTATTTGAAAGCGGCGAATTCTTTTGATGTTTGCCCATGTAAATATTATTTCGACCATAAACAAAATATTTTACAGTAATCTAGTGCAATGATGACCCATAGGCGTGTCCACAAAATTTTACATGGTGGCAGGTGTAAAAAAAATTTAAAATATATCTTTTGTTCGTAGAGTCAATTTGATATTGTTCCATGCTCTTGGTGTGAGTTTCACAAATGTTGTCGCTGCCTTTGAAATAAGTACATATATTTCTTCATGTAAGGAAATTTTGTCTGTAATAGTTGATCCAAGATATCTGAACTTCTGTATTGAATCAAGCGGGCTAATTTTTATAAGTAATGGTTGATGGTTTGCATATAACATTTTTTTGAATTGCTTGGGTGGTATTGAGCAATGAAATGTTTTACAAATCAACTTGTAAATTTTGCAAATCAAACTTTTTTTAGTGTAGACTTAATCAGAGTAATGATCATTCATAATCAGACGAGTCAAATAGGTCGATTACTGTTTTCGGCTGAACAAACAACAAACCTTCCTTTTTCCAATATTCCTCTTCTTGGCGTAACACATGATCCTCACATTTCACCCAGTAGTCTTTATGTATATTTGATAGAGCCTGATTTGTAAGAGTCTCAATATCACATAATTTGAAAGTTGTATTTGTAGATGCTACGTGTCCTTTAACTTTTGCCCAAATTAGCTCTATAGGATTTAAGTGTGCATGATATGGAGGTAGTCTCAAACATCTATGACCATGTTCTTCAATTAACTTGTCTATTTTAAATATCTTTGTTCGTTGTGTCTGTTTTACAAGGTTAAGCAATTCGGGTTTCAAGTACCTGTCGGTAAATGGTATGTGTTCTTTTATGAGCCACGTTTTGATTGCATCTTTTGTACTTGATGATGTTGGGATTCTATCTTCTACGTTCACTACGTTATGGTATGAAGCATTGTCCATTATCAGACAAGAAGGTCTATCTAATATTGGAAGAATACTTTTTTCGATCCAGTCTTCGAATATGTGCCCATTCATTTCGGAGTGGTAGTCTCTATTGTCAATGGATTTTGAAATGAAAATTAGATGAGCATTCTGCAACAACCCATTATGTCTGCTACCTGCATGTGCAACTATCAAACGTTGCCCTTTACTACTTGGTACTGATCTTTTAATACTTCCATCTGCTAACTGCCATTCCTTTTCATTTGTATGATGAGCGTTGATCCAAGTTTCATCTAAATACACAATATCATAACCATTCTCGCGTATTCCCTTCACGTAAATACTTGCTTCTAAGAGCTACCAGATGTGGCTTTTCACAAATAATGTTTTTTCCACCAGCATACTTTCTAAAGGTGAAGCCTGCATTTCTTACAGTTTTCCATAATAAAGTTTTTGATATTTCAATGTCGTTATAAGTTTTCAGCCAAATCTTCAACTTTCTAAGTGTCACTTCTTCGTTTTTATCAAACATTCTACATATTTCTCTTTTTACTAGGTCCTTATCGAAACTGTCTATCTTTTCTTTCCTTCCTTGCTTTCGTGAATTTGTTGGCAATAAATATCCGCTTGCTTCCACTATTCGATCAAATGAACGTTTACACAAACCTAAAATATGCATTGTTCTCTTCTCAGGATTTGATAAAGAACAATAAAGATGTCCCTTTTTACGCTCTCTGCAGAAGTATTGATAAATCTTTATAGCAATGTTATGCTCAGTAAAATATTTCGCTTTCAGATTCATTCTCACATAGACTTGCAGAAGGTAATATGCTTAGTGCCGCCTACATTCTGTAAATATTGAGACGTGCCTCTGACTTGTGACTTGAAATCGAGTCAATATCCGTTTTTGATTTCACATAATTCTAAGTTCAGGAAAAATAATATTTGGTGCTAAACGGGAATTTCCATATGTAACATTGCTTTATACAAATGTACAGTGGAAACAACTACTTTTAGAACGGTGCACATTCTACCGTGAGGGTCATGCCTTTATATTTAATAATCAGATGTGAGATGTAAGCATCTACATAATCCAGCGGTTGTTTATAATTTAGATTAACTTTTTTTTAATATAGGTTAAATAAGGTATCTTTGATACTGGATCACATTTCTTTGATAAAAAAATATTTCTATAGCGACATTATTATTCTAAACCTAACTTCAAATGATCAATCCAAATGAACAATACGTTTTTGATAAAAATAATTTAACATCTCGGCAAACGATTCTGAACGGACTATAGTAATAGATGTCTTGCCAGTAGACTTATGGGACACAATCAATTTGCCAGTCTACAATGAGACAGCAAAGCTGCTGGTTTGGCCATCTACTGAGTATGGAACCAAACAACTAGCCCTTCCTGCATACAACAGAAGATTAGGTTACAAAGTATGAGGAAGATCAAGAACTAGATAGTGGAGACAATCAACGACACCTTAAAGAGACAGGCTGACATTGGTCATTGTGACCTAAATTGTCACAAGCACAACTCCAACGTTAACCCCTCAAGACACTAAACAGCTCACGTTGAAATGACAATAGATAGATCAATTTGCACAGGGTTTTGAGGAATTAAAATCTACTTGTTTCCAAGGTGAAATTAGAATTAATAATTATCAACTAAAATATTTCAGTGTTATTGGCTGTTAAGAATGTATTATTGTGCCAAGGTTGTGTTCATGTTTCACATTTGTCACCTCCAATGAAAATGATTCCTCCATCTCAAATTTTAGAATAAACAGTATGCTTCACCCTATAACTTCTTGTCACCTGTTTCTAGTTCAAATTCTGTTTTCCATGTATGTCACTCAAATTTTGTTGTCTTTAATCCAGTCTCCAGGTTAATTTTCATGTGTGATCATATCAAGTAACCATCTCTGCTGCAAAATGTGACATGAATCATTAAACATAAGAAATCTGTTGAACAAATCCTCAAAACATACTTTCTGTAAATTACATGTACGATGTGGCATCACATAAGTCACTATGCTACACATCCTTTATTACAATGTTTCAGCTGCTATAGCTCATTAAATGTGAATTACAATAAACTACATAAGAAAATTTGAGTAAATATTCATGTGTAAAATTTCTTCAGGAAATCCTGCACTTTATTTTGTTTTCAAATTAACATGTGACATATAGAGCTGCCATCACTGTAAAAAGAGTATTTTGATTTGTATTGGCATGGCTTGGAAATAGTTTAATTTTAGAGAAATCATTGTATAGTAAAATCTCATAACAACATGGTCCGGATCGATGAAGTATGTATATAATAACAGAAATTCGCTATATACAGTACAGAAATAGAATAAATATAATTGGGGATTTTGAAAAATTTTGTTGAAAAGGGACATTTTTTATGAAATGTTGTGCAATAGAAGGATTCCATTATATTAACCATTTGACCACTTGAAGCGTATATAAAATGTGGTAAATTGTAGATGGGTCGTGCAGAGGATAGTACTGAACAGATTTATGTTCCAGATGGCATAACTCCTGGCAAGGAATAGATACCTATTCCTACAGTCTTTCAGGAGGAAGCCACGACCATCATTGCACTTAATAGAGAGTGTAGGGAAATAGCCCTGTGAGCATGGATGCTGAGGTCAAGACTCTCATCTGTGAACATGCCGACAACACAGATGTGATTTACACAAACAGGTAGTTATTCACCACCAGTGATGTGCATGGGCCTTTAGTGCCAGATCATAAGGAAGAACAGTACATAAAGCCAGTGGAGTCTTTACCACAACAACAGGCAGTCTAACAATAGAAGTATTTTCTGTAACGCAGGCACTTAACTGGCTGGAATGGCAAGTCTATTCCCATGTGTACATACTAAGTGACTCAATGAATATGATTCAGAAAGTCAAAACAGGTGGATGTACATAGGGGATGGGTGGAATCATTAGAGAGAGCTAAAATGGGGGCCTCACTGTGAAACATCACTCTTATCTTTGTCCCCAGACATGCGGATGTGGAGGGAAAAAACAGGCTGATTAATTAGCTAGCCTCGCCACCATAACAATGGACCGAAGAGTCCACACGATCAGATGAATTTGAGATAAATGGGCATGATTGAATATCAAGAATGTGCGAATTGGGAGTGAGGATAGGTATAGTCTGCACAAACATCTAACAAAGATTCCAAATAGAGCAGTGAACCAACTTACAACCGGAACCATCAGCCGTTATACCCTAAGAGATTTACTGAAGCGGAGATCTGAGCATCTATGGACATGTCCAGTGAATGAGGAGGATAACCTAAAAATGAATACCTAATAAAATATTAATGTTATCGATTAAGTATCCCTCATCAAGTAATGTAACTATGGGAGTTCGCAAGTAAATGCTGAAGAAGATTATTAATAGAAAGTAGACAGATAAAAATAGACATTCTTAATGAGTTGGATAAGTTTCGTTTTACACAAAAGACACAAAATATTTTACACAACTCATCAAGAATGTCTATTTTTAGCAAATATATCTCAACTTTTGAATTTATCATTCATTTTCAACTTGTTTTCATACATTCACAATCAATTACAAATGAATTTGTAGTCAACAATGTTCCAGCTCATTCACATCTGGTAGAGTGTTGATCATAATCTCACTGAGATCAAATAACTCATGAAACACAGGTCTCTGATGGATACAAGATGGTTGGCCTGTGATATCCGCAAGTTGATTTATCATTTCTTGAACATCCTTGACTGATTTCCTGCTGAGACTTTTCTGTAAAATGCGACACACCTCACCCTGGAAAACATTGATAAAAGGATGAGAATTGTTAAGATCTCATGAAATCTATAGCATTTTTTCCCCATGTAAATAGTTTTTAAAAAATGAATTATAAAAATACATTCAAAACACCCAGCTCCCCCCCCCCCCCCCCCAAGTCACTCTGTTTTAGCATAGCTAAAAGTGTCTGATGGAGAGCACTTATGAGATAATTCTAAATTTGTTCTAGGTATCAATATTTATCAGGATGTCTTGAATATTCCAGGATTTGAACACCAAGTGTTACTTTTTTATATATCACAAAATCACACCTTAGAAAAAACTGATTTCATCATGATTAATGCTCATAAAAGACGTCTATAGACTATATTTCATTGTGACCACCATTTTGGAATAACATAGTATTTCAGACAAAATATTTTTAGTAAAACTATTGCTACGATTGGCACAATTTTTAAGTATCATAATGGTTTTGACAATCGTCAAATTGGTCACCATGGATTTGTAACGTAAATTCAAAGACTGCTGAAATTCATCCGTGAAGTGTTATTCTGCAACTTGATCTTATAATACTTATGTTTTCTTACTGTGCCACGTGACTAATATTTCTGTTCTCTTATTGTACAACCTGATCTTGTAATATTACTGTTCTCTTTACTCAATCTTGTAATATTACTGTTCGCTTTACTCACTTGTAATATTTCTCTCTTTACTGGATCTTGTAATATTTCCGTTCTCTTTACTCAATCTTGTAATAAATATTTATGTCCTCTTTATTCAATCTTGTAATATTTCTGTTCTCTTTACTCATTCTTATAATATTTATGTTCTCTTAACTCAATCTTGCAACATTTCTGTTCTCTTTACTCAATCTTGTAATATATGTTCTCTTTACTAAATCTTGTAATATATCTGTTCTCTTTACTCAATCTTGTAATATATGTTTTCTTATTTTACTTCATGGCTGTGTATGTTTTTTCGGTTCTTTTCTAGAGCGCGAGTCCCAGAAGTCACACTTTTCAATATACAGAGTTTGTGTTTTTAATAATTTATATTCCGGTTTCTAGTTTTTAATGTTTCAGCAACCAGTTGCCAATTCAGCAATTTTCCACCCAACTGAGCTGGGTTTAGACCTTAGCTGTATGAAAAAATGTGCAATCCACGAGGGTGGCAAAATATAAACATTAGACATATACTGCAAGATGTAAACATGACCAAAATGTAAGCGTAATCTGAAGTACTGGTTTCTCGAAATATATTTTTTTTTTAATGACTGACTGATGCACCAACTACATTAATAGTGAAAACATTGAAATGCTGCAAGTAGCATATGCAGCATATTTGAGTAAAGAACCTAGTGAAGTAAATTAAACTAGTTTGTGAATTTCTCTTTCAGTAGTTGCATCTGTCATTCATTAACAGTTGTGCTCATCAGTCACAATGATAGTCTCTATCTATTGTCTTTTCTCGGCTTTTGATGTGAGGAGTAGCAGTATTGAATGGCGATCGATTTATGGGCTATGGCATGTTTTGTCGCTTTATATGCAGTAATACTGTGTCGTGTAAGAATGTTGAGAACTCCTTCAATTCACCTTCTTCTTGGTCTTCCTCTATATCTTGCTGTTTAAATTTTTCCTGTTGAATGATCGTGCCACTGGCCAATAAGGGTTCATTCTTATTAGGTAGCCAAACCATTTCAGTCTGTTTTGACTATGGAGATTGTTCCTGCAGTTCTTGTAATCTGATAACGCAATATGGGGATGAATATTGAATATATGGTTTTCTTTTTTGGTATCCATCGGGATAGATGTGTGTTTCAAAATTGGTGTAATTTCCAATCATGTCAGATAGATTTCTAATTTTCTTGAGTTCTTGCATAATAACTAGATTTTTATGAACACTCAAATCACCTACCGGTTTGCTGGATCTGTCGCAGTTTCATCCTTGATTGAACATTTAAAATAGCAATAAGTGGTTGCTAGAAATGTAGAGTTAATGATATCAGAAACTTACAACTTGTTTTCTCACAGTGCGTACCAGCAGCAAAAATGCAACAATTTGTACAAATGCATAAATGTAGAAGATCCACTTAAAATTTTTTAAATGGCAAATACTCATTAGCTGTCAATTGCACAATGTGTTCAGTGGGTGTTATCAATTTAATGAATGGAAACTTCACTTTCAACTAGCCAAAGATGCAGAGATGCAATTGTCTATCCCCAGGTGGATGATGGTCAGAATATCCACACTTGCCGTTAAGCATAGGGGTGGTGACTGGGAGCTTTAGTTGTCTATCCAAGGCCAGATGTGTTGTCATGGCTATGTTGAATCCATATTTCCGCCGAAGATGAATGTATCAGACCATTGGCGCAAGTAAAACAGCGAGTCAACTCATTTCAATTCTCTGGAATACACCCTTCTGAAAATCTATCAGGACCATTGTTCTGCTGCAAGAGAGATCCAGTAAGAGTTTGATTTTTGTTCAGGGTTGTCTTGATATTATATATCCATCTTTTTCTAGGTCTTCCTCTTGCCTTGTATCCAAATCTTCTCATGTTATATGTTCTTAGTTGGTTATGGTTCATTCTCGTGAGGTGTCCAAACCATTTTTTTTTTATTTCTCTGTGTATTATGAGCATGTATTATATCAATTCTTTTCCTGATTTTATCATTTCTTATGTTTAGTTTTGTCACTCTTGCAGCATTTCTCATGCATTTCATCTCACATGTTGTGTTTTCTTTGCTGGGCTACTGTCAGCGCCCATGTCTGGCATTGATAGCAAAGTCTTGTCCTATCCATGTGTGCCATTAGGTGTCATGGGGAGCCGAAGTCTTCTTTCTTTAGCTAACTGATGCTGCTGCCATAGTGCAGCCTTGGTGTTCTAGTATTTCCCTGATGTCATCTATCTATCTTCATCTGAGTCTTCCCATATTTCTCTTTTCAGGTGATCTTTTATTGAAGGCTATCAATGGAATGCGATCTGGTTCAATTCTGATTAGGTGGCCGAACCATTTGATCTTTTGTGTTGTCTATGTATTCTTTGCACAATATTGTTTTCATCAGATTTTTTATAGTGTCCTTGTTTATTTTATCTCTTTTTGTTACTTGATAGCAAAGTGTTGTTATAAAAATACTGTTTATCATCTGTTTATTGACTTTCCTCTTGATCTTTGGACTGAGCAGTAATTACACAGTTGAATTATGTGTCCTCTTTCTAATAGTGCAAGATATAAACAGTCAATAAGCTCTTTGGAATGGATGCAGTGAGTCCAATGAAATTGCTTAAACTTATTAAATTTGTTAAAAATATGGAGAACCACCTCCATGGTGGATGTTAGATCATTCTTATACGGACAACTGCTGTAATATTTTACAGCATTCAGCTGTTGTCTCGAAAGAGATGTGTCAAATTAGTAAAACAATAATTTATGTGGACTAATTTGATTACTGTTTGGGCAGCTTTTGGAAAATCGATCCACTAGTTTTAACTATTATTGGGCATCTGTGCTGTGGGTTTTGTCAGCTACCTGGCAACACTGTCTATTTGGTTAGACTTTCCAGTTATTTCAAGAAAATAAAGATGGGTTTCTCAAATATATCAAACCTCCCACAGACAAAAAATGATGCAGAAAACAGTGTTGTGAATTTCTACATTGGTGGGAGAATTCGTTGGACGCATTCCACCGGCAGTAGTCATAACATATATTACAATGAAGCATACACTGTCTGCTACAAAGTAAACATCACTTGTGTCCATTATAGTTTCGTTAAATTAGTTGGACCTGAGTTCTAGGAAAGTTTCATTTTTTCTTTTCGTGCTTCATCCCGTTTAACATTATTTTTGTACCATTAGAAACTGACCTCTAAACTTATTTTCAGAAAGTGAATGTAACAAATAGTCATCATCACTTGTGATGGATGAATAACAACATAATCTTTAGCTTACAATATAATGTTCAAACTGGTACATTTCAAGAAATATGCTTTCATACCTGCAAATAATAAAGAACTTTAGTAGGTCTAGCTTCCCCCAGTTTGACATGTGGATTTCTGCTGATCGCTTCCAAAACTTCACTTAAATCGCTGATGTTGTATGTAGGAATAAGGTCACATAGTCCAACAAGTTCTGCCTGTAACCTTCCTTCAGAATCTATTTCAATACGAAGAGGTAAATATCAGAGGTTATGAAAAGGGTGAATGATTGAGATACTAGAGCTGATATTATTATTAACTCATCTATAATCAAGTTCTTTCAACAAATTTTAGTTGAATATTCTCTGTGAGGTATTTTTTTAAAAACTAATGAAAATAGGAATTTATGTGTATACATTTATCAAATACAGCAAATGATGGAAGAAAAAAATCATTATAATAAATTTAACAAGTGCAAACTTAAACTGTAAATCATATTTTTAATCAAATATGTTGATATTTAGCTCTGTGGCTGAGAATTAGAGATCACAGTCAAGATATTTTGAGTTATTTTGTATCTGTCTGTACCATTCCTTGGAGTTAGGATCTCATCTGCAAAGGTTACTGTCTGTCCCTGCCTGTGGGTTTGAGCCCTTGGCTATCTTCTCTATATGGATGTTAAACACTACGGGTGATAAGGGAGAACCTTGTGGTAGTCCCAGGCATATTCGTATAGTCTGATGACCACATTCCTAATTGTAGTTCTCTTTCTTGAGTTCAGAACAAGTACCTTCTCTTCTTCATCAATTACAAACTCCTAAATATGGTTGTAGATGATAAGCACTATAACATGATAAACAGATTTTTACATGTCAATATTCCTTTAAATTTGTGTCCTCCTCTCTGCTCTGTTGCTAACAATATGACTCCTACATAATTAGTTTTACTTGTGTCTGCATTGCCTCTCGTATCCTTCCTATCCTCTGATGATGCCTGCAAGGCAACAGGTTTATTTTTTTACCTTTGGTTAGATATTAAAGTAATAGTCTTGATGCTTCCTTCATTAAACATGGGTTAGTCCTCATTGAGAGAGTTATTTCAAACTACAGAGAAAACATCACTGCTAAGTCTGAGACTGCATGAGTGTAAAATATATAAAGGACATCAGGCCTCTCTGCTAAATCATATTCTTGAAACCTCTGCAGAAGTTGCTCAACATTTCATCTTATCAAAACATGGTCACAATCATCAGAGATTCCTATTCTTAGCATGTAATCTTACCAAAACACAATCAACAGAGATTCCTTTTCTTAGCACATTATCTTACCAAAACACAATCATCAGAGATTCCTTTTCTTAGCACATTATCTTACCAAAACACAATCATCAGAGATTCCTTTTCTTAGCACATTATCTTACCAAAACACAATCATCAGAGATTCCTTTTCTTTTCATGTCATCTTACCAAAACACAATCATCAGAGATTCCTTTTCTTTTCATGTCATCTTACATGAATACAATCATCAGAGATTCCTTTTCTTAGCACATTATCTTACCAAAACACAATCATCAGAGATTCCTTTTCTTAGCATGTCATCTTACATGAACACAATCATCAGAGATTCCTTTTCTTAGCACATTATCTTACCAAAACACAATCATCAGAGATTCCTTTTCTTAGCACATTATCTTACCAAAACACAATCATCAGAGATTCCTTTTCTTAGCATGTCATCTTACATGAACATCAGAGGTTCCTATTCTTAGCATGTCATCATACATGAACACAATCATCAGAGGTTCCTTTTCTTAGCACATTATCTTACCAAAACACAATCATCAGAGGTTCCTACTCTCAGCATGTCATCTTATAAGAACACAATCATCAGAGATTCATTATCTTACCAAAACACAATCATCAGAGATTCCTTTTCTTTTCATGTCATCTTACAAGAACACAATCATCAGAGGTTCCTATTCTTAGCATGTCATCTTACCAAAATACAATCATTAGAGGTTGCTACTCTCAGCATGTCATCTTACCAAAACACAATCATCAGAAGTTCCTAATTTCCGAGTGCTAAAAAGATAATGCATTCATGCTGTTACTGTAACATTCAAATTGCAAGACTTCAATGCTTCACTTTACCTCTATGACACAGGATGTCAAAACCATTTGTGATCAGCCTCTCATCATTGATATGAAAGTAGGTATCTTCTGTTTGACTGATTCTTGCTAACTCTTCTAGAGTTGGCCATAAATTTCCTTTAGACAGTCTGTAGAGAAAGATTAATTAATATTGAAAAATGTAAAACTATGATTTGCTTCTTCAACCTTGACAATTCTAGTTTTTAAATACTCCAGATCAAAACTAACTAAAACAATATGTTCAATAAATTTAATAATGTTCAATAACTAGAACAATGGATTCAGTTTAACCAAACTAAAAGTCAGCTATATCTTCTGCAGTAGCCACATACTTAGGTTATCTCCTGCAATACTTTACTTTACACAATACTTTTCTGCTGTTCAGCTAATGACATCATTCTCATTTATTTCTGGTAAAAATATTGCAGCCTATAACTCATTTTTGTTATTAGTTTACCTACCATGAAAACCACTTTCACTTTGTACTATTCCTCATTATATTCCAGTGATTACCAAACAAAGAGACCACATGTATTGGCCACATCATGAGAATACCTGACGCATGAGTTATGTAGAAACTGGCCACACCATCTAATAGTTGCTGCAGCTTAGCACATAAAGAGTTATCTTCATCCACGATGGCAAGTTGCTGACATGAACCTTTACCATGAGAATAAGAAGTTTAAATACAATGTAACAACAAGCAAAACTGAGAGAGAAAAAAGTTTCAAAGAGAGAGGATAGTAGTTTTACATCACTGTATGGTAGAGACATAGCACTGTGTATCAGCAGTGGGAGTGATCTACAATACTATAGATACAATGTTGTGGAAATTAATTTACTGAATATACTGCGTGGCACAGGATGATTACAAAATCATTCCAATACATTTATTCATCTGAGATCACATATCAGACAGTGAAAAACTGATGAAATCTAAATCTGTAAGTATACACACAAAGTTTATTAAGAACAGACACACTATCCACATTGTAAGACACATTGTCCACATGAAAGATGATTTTTACATGGAGAACTCCAGTCTGGCTCAGCCAAGGCTGGTTTTAAAGATACTCTTAAGACAACACTGACTCATCTCAACAAAGACACAAATTCATGGGAGAGTCTAGCACAAGACAGATCCGACTGGCATTGCAGAATCAAGAGTGGTGCAATAGATGCAGATAATCTCAGACATGATGCTGAGCACCAAAAACACACTATTGGAAAGGCAAGAGCTACACAATATCCCACACATTCTCAGAGTTAGTAGAAAATTCCAGGTACACATAGGAAACATTAGTTAGAGCCTGGCACACAACAGCCATCATCATCACTCCAGTTGAGCTGAATGGTCATTGTCAATTATGACGAATGAACAACAACACAAAATGATGAAGTGGATGCTAAAAGAGACATGGTACATTTTCATAGATTGATAGAAATGGGAATGACCAGGTGAGAGGGTAGGAAGTGTGTTCTCACTGGACTGGAAAGACCAGAAGAACTAACAGCCGACTGGGACACTGAGTTTATATACGTTTAGATGGCTGACACAATGGCAAGTACAGCATTTATATGAATGCCCCTTGTGCAGTGATGCTTGTTGCTGATCAAGAATTATTCATTCTTGTCTCGTCCATAAACTTTTGATTGTAACATCATGAAATGCAAAGTTCCTGTCAAAATAATAAAACCAAATTTTATCTGAATGACAAATGTAATTTGATAGGTATTTTTAGTAGACTTCAACGAACCATTCACAAAAATAAAACATCAAAATAGCCTATATCCGTTCTCTGGACTAACTCCTGCTAGAAAATCAATAACAATTGTCCTGCTAAAATAAAGTTTGAACAGGAGTTTGAGAATAAACGCTTTAAAAAAGTTGACTTCAGTTTATGTATATCCAATATTTTTGCTGATTATATTTTGTGTCTATGAGACTTGGATCTGTTTATAAATCTATGTCTCCATATATAAATTTCACAACATAACTATAGGAAAAATGATAAACTCACACTGAGTTGACATTGACTGGTGATTGCCATGGTTTGGCGAGTAGTTTGTGCTTATCTCTCAAGTTTTTGTACAAGACTGCTTCCCCTAGTCTACACACATTGACTAAACACAGTTTGTCAGCTTGACCACATAACCAGACATCACATGATTTGGTCTGACCAATCACAGTTGGGGTTTCAAAGAAAATCCTAAAAATTGTAAGTGTAGACTTAATATTAGAAATAGTATTTCAATACAAAAGCTAGCATTAAATAATAACAAATATCTCAAATACAATTCTTCAACATCTAAGAACAGTTAGATAAATATCTGAGTTACATACTGAGACCACACATCTACAAATATATTCACATTAATAAACACACATATTATTCTGTAGTATTTGAAATGAAGGTACAGACAAATATGTCAATCTTCAAAAACATAACATATATTTATAAATAAAAGCAGTTAAAAAAAAGAAATTTTCCACTATTGATGTAGGGTTTTGGCAAACTTTGAAAACAATTAATGATAGAAACACAAATGATAACACAGAATACTGGCAATAAGAACAAACTTACTGGTATGAAAAGTCATTAAAATCCTTCCAAGTAGGATTCAGTCTCAATTCTGAAACAGTTCATGAATTTCATCCTACATCAGGATGGATTTCATTGGCTTCTATTTCACTGTCTACTAGTACATTGTCAGCATCATCCTCAAAGATGACATCATCATCATCACTTCTACTCATTGCATTACTGATAAGACACTTATTGAAATATTGAATGATCATTTCGAGGGCAGAACATCCAACCTTGATTCTTTAACCCAATTAGCGATTTTGATGATGTCTGCTTTTTTTATGTTGCCACTCTTAATCCCAACTAAATCCGATGACATCATTCATTCTATTTTTCCTGAAGTCTGTCCTTAAATAGTTTTAGACATCTATTGGCTGTAGAAGGAAAGTAAGGCCCCCTCCCCCCAACCCAAAAATTACAGATACAGACAACCCCCATCTCATGGCATCATTTTTCCAATTTGTTGGTGAGATGTCCTCAGAACGTGTCCCAGACTAGCATGGATGGTTTTTATTAATGACCAATGACCCCCTTCTGTCTCCACATTTTATCTAGCCATTCAAGAGTGCCACTGTCATCCATCCAACCTTTCATGTAAGCATGTACAAACATTACCTCTTGGAAATTTCACCCCCTTTAGGCAGTCTTGCGTTTTTTTTAATCAAGGGGGAGGGGTGAAAATGTACCCCATCTTCCATGCAACCTTAAACAATAGTGAAACTCGTCTTCTCATGTCCAGTTGTCTTTACAAAAAAATGCCTTCACACCCTATCGTTCCACCACACAATTTAAAAGGAACTCTAAATATCAAGCTAAAAGTTGACCTGATCCATTCAGTGAATAGGCTTTGAATTTACTGTAATGGGTGATTACAATGTTTAATTGCAGCCAAACTTTGTTGCTGAGACAGCACTGAATTAATGAATTAATCCAATATCACAGAACACTCTTTTGGCTGGTGGCAGATTTAATGAGGCTGGCACGGTCTCCCTATATTATCCCTGATGTATTTTATGTGAGTTTCAGCAGGGTGGAGAAAATTGAAGAAATAACTTTGGATATTACCATTGATAAAGTTTGTGTTATTTTCCTTTTAGCAATATTTAGCTTGTTCCTTCATTCTTATAATAACGGATTCCACAGTATTATTACCAGTATTATTTTTGGTATACTTCAGTATAATCGCAGGTTTCCTATTTTGATCACATTTGGGACATTAAAATAACATCACCCTTTGTATATATATGGATTGACTTATATTTGGAAATATACAGTATACAGATCCAAGATTTAGGAATATCGGAGGCACAGTGGCTCAGCCTTTCAGTTTGTACTAAAAAAGTTGCAGTTTCGAATCTCGTGTGTGACATCTTGTTTACAAAGTGAATTTTTCTAAGATCCCTAGGGATCATTTCTTTGATGCTATGGAGTTACATGCTATGAGTGATAATTTCGCAGCATGCCATTTCACTGAGGTAGACGGAGTACATATAGGGTAACCTGACTACAATGAAGTCAATTCTCTACGCCTTTTCAAGCCTTTATATACAGACATAACTCTGTAGATGCAAGCAATAATTCCCAGGGATTTCCGTATAGAAATCCAAGACATCATGAGTCAGATTTGAACTCATTACCTTTTGAACACAAGACAAACAGCTTAACGTCTACACTACATAGATCCCCTGAGAACTTATTCATCAGGCAAAGCTAATATTCATCAGACATAAACTGAATATACCCATCGGACATTAATATCCATTAGACATCAACTAATATCCATCGGACATAAACAGAATGTATTCATCAGACAAACCAATATCCAGACAAATACTAAATGTATCCATCAGACATAAACTAATATATATCATACATAAACTAATATTCATCATACATAATCTTAATGTATCCATCAAACATAAATTAATAATCATCAGACATAAACTTATATTTATCAGACATCGACTAACAGACCTATTAGTTTTCATGAGACATAAACTAATATTCATCATCATGCTGAAGTCGGATGTGTCAGGCAGAAAGGCGCAGATATCGCAGCAATGCTGTAAACCATGACACAACACATTCCGTTCTCCGGACTACATCCTGCTAATCTGCAGGAGTTTGAGAACGAACGCAGAAGAAGAAGAATATTCATCAGACATAAACTAATATCTATGAGACAAAAACAGAATGTGCTTAATAGTCATAAACGCCTGTGTGTTGCAGGGGTCCGAAAGGGGAGCAAAGAATAGCACCACTGACTGTTTACCTTCCACGCATGTCGTAAAAGGCGACCAAGGATGTTATGGGATGGAGTTGGCTGTCTCATCCCATATAGAGTCAGAACCCAAAGCCATGCTGAAATCGGATGTGTCAGGCCGAAAGGCGCAGATATCGCAGCAATGCTGCAAACCATGACACAACGCATTCCATCTCCGGACTATATCCTGCTAATATGCAGGAGTTTGAGAACGAACGCAGAAGAAGAAGAATAGTCATAAACTGAATGTATCCATTAGACAAACTAATATCCATCAGACACACCAATATCCATCAGATATAAACTTAGTATATCCTTCAGACATAAACTAATATTCATCATCATCAGGTAGCATATGTTGAACAGGATGTAGCAGTCATCTGTTAAATGTCTTCATCAACAAAAACATACAGAAAATACCTGCAAGTTTCTGCTTCTTTTTTCATTACAGCAGTTCTCAAATCTGTGACATCACATTCCATTTTTCTCTCAAAATGATACAATCTTCTTTTCAGACTTTTCTTCTTTGAGACCTTAGCAGTAGTTTCATTTTTATTTTTAAACTGAAAATGTTGAAAAGACCTGTCACTGTCACATGAATACACAGCCTGCACCATGTGTGCTAGACTTTTTTATGAAACCTAAAACTATACTGTATGTAAGGATTCACTTGCAACATTCCCTTTAAGCCAATGAGAGAGAAACAATTTAACTCTGTAAAACCAATGAGCTGCTAGCATCAACTGTTTCCGTACATTTTATTTGTCGCCTGCCATATAAATTCATTAACAATATTGTTTAATACATCCATCAGAGGAGCAAGAAATAGTACTTCTAAATATATTTAAATTATATTTCAATGGAAAGCCTGAAAGTAATGCAGTGCATTAATCTTTTCAGCTAATAATGGAGATAAAAACATAAAATTTTGTACTCTTCAAATTTGGGCTATTTTGTTTATCTGAATGAATTTACACCCCAACCAAAAAATTTGTACAGCTGCAACAAACCGTTATAATGGCTCAACAACTTACGTCACAAACAACAAATTGTGATAGAATTTCTTGTTGTGGAGAAACACAACACAGTTTCTGTTGTGAATATTCACAAACAGTTTGTGCACTGTGTTTTGAAGATGATGATGATGTTATTCAAGCAGTGAATAAATGGCTACATGATCGGAATATAACTAGGCACAAACAAGTTGCACCTGTTAGTACTGCCGTATAGCCATACAAGTAAATGAGAACAATGTTGTGTGATAGATATGTTTACATGACATAATCATGTACATTGTTTTGCATTGTGAATAAACATTTCCTGAGAAAAAAAATGTGGTGTATTACTATCTGACCTCTCCTAATATACTATATATTTTTAAAAGATGAAAGAAAGGAGAACACAACTATTTTAATCATGTTAGCAGATAGTTTAATAATTGAATATTTTTAAAAATTGATTGTATTGTATATCAGAAAAATTGCATCTTGTACTTACCAAACTCTCAGAGCAAAAAAAAAAATGTTTGTAGTGGCATCACTGTGTATATATCCAATTACAAACACATACACTTGTAATATATATGATTATAGTGCTCGATTATGTTTGTCATTCACATAAACTCAACATAGTACCAGGGTACTTTTTTTACTTGTTGTCAATATCCAATTACTGCCAAGTAGTTCTACTATAATATAACCATATTCTTCTTTTCCTGCATTCACTATAGTATAAAAAGTTACCAGCAAGTACAGAATGTAAATCAGCACCGGAAAGAGCTAGAACTTTGTGCAATCCATCAAGTGCCATGCCGAATGGCGTAGGCGATCATGTTTCTCCATGCCTCTCTGTCTCTTGTGTTGTTAATAAGTTTAGTTGAGGAACTTCTATCATGCAACAATACTAGTCCATCTAGCATCTCTTCTCCCCTTGATCTTTCCAGTGGTTATTAAGTGTTCAAGCTGTGTTCTTTTCATCACATTCCCTAGAAACCTTGACTGTCTGCCCCTAATGTTTGATATGATTGATCTTTTTACGCCAGCATCAATGAGAACATCTGCATTAGTTTTCTTAGCTGTCCCTGGTATTTTCATCATTCTTCTCAGAAACCACATTTTTGTAGTTTCTAATTCGCTTTGAATTTTTTTGTTTATAGTCCCTGCTTTACATCCATAAACAAAAATTGGTTCGATATAATATCTCAGCACTCGAATTTGGGTCTGCATTGTTAGTTTTCCATTGCACAAAAAGTTCTCATTTTTTGGAATGCTGATTTGGCTTAAAGAACTTTGTTAGCAGCAGAAAAACAGGCACGGACCAACATCATGATGAATGGGGCATAAATTTAAAGAAGTGAACACTTTCAATACCTAGAATATGCAATGATAGAAAATCCACAACAGATTTAAAGATAAGGCTGGAGATGGCAACTACTATATGAAGGCTAAATTTAATGTGGAAAAGCAACATCAGTGTTAGAGTGGTTTGGACATGTAAGCAGACTGAATCCATGTCAAAAACTACCCTGCAGGAAAAAGTTGAAGGTGGAAAAAGCAGAGGGTACCAAAGAAAAACATGGACAGACAAAACTGTAATATTTGCCACTACTGTTACAATTCTTTGTTTCCCTTTCAGCCCTGCTAAGAAATTGGGGAGCAAAACTAGTTACTATAACATCACCAGGAGTTACATTTCAAGGAAGCAATTCATTATAGAAAAGTTCATTTTCACTCTATATTTTTACCTGCATAGAATCACCTATCTTGTCACTGCTTTTGCATTCCTTAAGTGGTGCTTTATTTTCCTGTCTGTAATAACAAAATTATTATGCTAAACATACAATAAGATTCATTAACAACATGTAATGTTAAATTATTATAGTTAGCTAACAACATACAAATTCAAAAATTAGTTCTATGAACAGACATTTCTATGCTGCATTTATCAAGACAAATATAGCAGAAACAATACAAAACTGCAGCTTTGTACACTGTTAAATATATATATTTTTTTGGGTGATTTAATCTGTTTTGTGAACTGTAAAACACATACTGGTACTCTTAGATATTTGTTCCTACCAATAGTATAGTTTTACTACAGTCCCACTCTATCCACACACAAAAAATAAAGCATAATTTGATAAAAATATGATATTTTTACACAGAAACTATAAATAATACAATAGGATACATCAAGCAAATCAGCCTCTTCTGGCATACATTACGTGCAACCACATACAGTAGAACTACAGTGATACAAACTAGCAATTTATGGAACAGAAATATAAACATGAATAAAGTGGAACATTAAGTAAAAAAAAAAAAACAATGATCAATGAGGTTTCACATTTCTCTGAAACCCTAAAATGAATGATTAACTAAAGACAGGGCATAATTATGAAACAAAACAGGCATAATTAGGAAATTAAACAGTCATTCATTCTCAAATTCCTAAATATTAGCAAGATGTAGTTTGAGAACGGAATGCATTGTGCCATGGTTTAAAGAAGTTTGACTACGATATATGCACATTTTGGTCTAGCACAAAAGACTAACATCCTGGGTTACTAACCCTTGAATAACATGACTCCTGGGTCACTAACCCTTGAATAACATGATTCCTGGGTCCATAACCCTCTACAGGATGGGACAGCCAACTCCTCTTCCAAAACTTCCTCACTCAACTATTAGGCATGCATGGTAGGTCACTGTGTCACTATTCTTTGTCTCTTTTCAGACAGCAGCTATGCAAAGGTGGACAACTAGTGCAATGAAACTAGTTCATTGAATCTTTGAAAATCAAAATCTATGAAAAGAACTTGTGCTAACTTCCATGTGCAGGATGGATTCAATAGAACAAATTGCACAAAGAGGAAATCACAGCATGAAAATAATTACCTCCTAGTATCCTCCAAGCATTTATCTCTGAACTTGTCTTTTTCAGAACAGCTCAAGTTCTTCCAAGCTTCTTCCGACCTTTCATCAACTAGCTCTTCAGTTGTATCATTGTTTGACTCCAATACTACAAAAAAATATTTACAACAGTGAAAGATGTTAAAGATAAAAACTCATTTATTCTATCTCATTTACAGTCGTTCCCTTGTGGATGTATACACTTGTTCCAATGATCCTGCCACTGAAGCAAACACTTCTCATATACTGTATGTAAGAGTCACTTGCCACATTTCCTTTAAGCCAATGTAGGCAATATTCGGAATAGCCCACATTTGTTGGCTTGAATCGCCTAAATTTCATTGAATCTCTATCTTTCATCACTCGCTTAAGCTGTGGGTACAAGAAGTCACACGAAACAAGAATGCGAGTATGAATGTTGAGGGAGCAATGGAATGTTATATTTCATAAAAAATGCATTTGTGGTGACAGACCTGTGTGCAGGGACATTGTCATGATGCACAATACAATTGCCTGTGCATCACTTCTGAGTGTGCTGTCTAAGCACAGCATCACAGAGGCTAGGGACTTATTTGTGATGAACCAAACCCTCAATGTCTAAGAATGCGATCAACATGGTCTTGACATTGGACTTATCCTGTCATATATTGTTCAGTCACAGAGATGATGATGATGTTTGCAACTCATATGTTTTAGATTCATTTAGCTCTCCGAAAGTTGATTCAGCATTCCAAAAGATTAAATACCTTTTTTTTAAATATGAAAGCAGAAATCAATGAACACATTAAAAAAATATTAATATCCATTTTTTACATGTAACAAATACCACTGAAGATGGATGTTTCAGGACACTGGCACAAATAAAATGGTGACACAGCGCATTTCTGTTCTCTGAACTACATCCCGTTGGAAATCTAGTGGAAAAGGGCAGTGGTTCTGCTATAAGAGAGATTCAGTGAGAGTTTGAGAATGTACGTTGAAGAAGAGAAGAAATGTAACAAACACTGCTAGGTCATCTTAACTTATATTATTCCACACAGTGCATGGGCGAAGTTGCTGTGTTACTCTCTGGTTTTTCATTTTGGGTCTCCAGTATGTCTGGTTTTCCAAGAATTTTGAGTCATGATGTCATTGGTCTATTTATCATTCAAAAATTATCCAAAGTTAAAGCTGGGCCAGCCAGAGGCCACAGATCAGCAACCAACCAACCCAAGATTAACTGCTAGTGTTCTTTCAATTTGCTTTGCACAATGATTTGCAGATTACTTTATTTACTAACTGAATGTCATTTTATGTTGTGATTTTCTGTGAAGATTTTAGCTATTCAGTTTAGTTGACATTTGTCATTTCTTGTCTTTTCATAAAATAATCTTGCTTTTGCATTGTACTTAATACAGTTCTCTTATGATCATTTGCCAACAAAATGGTGCAACTTTTTCCTGAATTGCTTCATAATTCAGGAAAAATACAGTTCATGCCTTTTTTTTTCTTAGGTCATTATGTCAAGAGTATTAACATTCTTCTAATTTAAAAAAAAATAACTTCCTGTCTGCATAACTTACTGACAGATCTTCTCTCTTTACAGAAGAGTTCAAAAGCTGCTGCTCTGACAGACTGATCTGTAAAACAATCATTCAATGTTGACTGACCAGGAGCCAGATTCTGAAAATTACAACACAAAATAATCTGACATTATTCTCTTTAAAAAAACTTATACAACTTAATTTACTATTTTTTTTTAAACTCATTATCAAGTTGTGTCTTCTCATCAAAGGTTGGCTGCAACTGACCTTCAGCATCCTGTTTCTTGCCTTGGTGATGCCTGTGATAAGTACATTGTGGTACATTCCTTGCCACCCAGGTATCTTCCACACAACAAAAAAGGTGCAATGTCTACTGTCATGCATCTCTTCATCGTCCATGAGGATCATGTGATAGAAAAAAATTAAGACAGGATATGCAGTGACAATTATTTTTTCCCCAGATGACTGGTTGTCAGCTTATCCCTCAACTTTTCTCAGTCACCTCCTATAACATGCTGGAAAGAAGACAGTGGCCCTATTCTTTACATCCTAAACTAAAAGTCCATGTTGTTACACAGGCAGATAACTGACTGAAGAACGAAGATTAGGAAAGTTACGGATGCACTACAAAGTGATGAATGCTGAAAGAGACAATGCTCATGTTTAGAGAATGATAGAAATGGAATTGACTAAGGAAGAGGGACAAAAACATCTTCTTTCTGTAAAGATCAGAAGAACGCACAACCAATAACTAACTGGTACACTGAGCTATACATCTTAGATGGTTGATGGATTGGTAAAGGTAACATGAGTTATTAACCAGCATCACAGCACACAATTTCCCTTAAGTGCGTATCTGCCTAATCAGTGGTTGACTAGAAAGCACTAGCGTCGCCTACCGTTGCACTAGCACTAGCGTTGCTCAGCAGTGATGGTGCCATTCCTCGACCTTCCCAGAACATGAGACCTGATACCCTACTTACTGTTGGCTGGGTGAACCACGGAAGTAGTTTTTATTTCAAACCACCAGTAACAAATGCATTCTTCTTCTTCAGAGTACATTCTCAAATTCCCGTTTCATTTCTCTTCTAACAGGACAATGGTCCTATAAGATTTCCAGTTGAATGTAGTCCAGAGAATGGAAATGGGTTGTGTTGCCATTTTATTTGCGCCAATGGCACAACACATCAGTCTTCGAGAGATACAGGTTTGCTGATCAGCAGGAGAATGACTTAATATTAAACTACCACAGCTCCCAGATGTGTTGTGATGCTAGTTCCTAATTAAGACTAAAGAACATAATAGTCTACTTACATCAGCAGACACTTTTCTAAGCTTTAGTGGACACCCAGATGATAAGCTACTTGCAGGAGGCAATGACCGTTTTCCTGGAGTGCTTAAAGTTGACACAGTCAAGAGTTTGACAGGCTGTTGAAATATTTTGATAGATCATTCACACCAGCTTCTCACATCACAGAGTAATGTCAACATTTTCATCTAATCCATTACACTCATAAAAGAATAGATCTGAATATGTGAATGCAATTTGCTAAATAGGATCCTTCTCTTTCTAATATTTTGTTCCTTATCACTCGAATGTGTGACCCTGACAAGAGACAATAAATACATTTATTTTCTCATGATTGCTGACATATTTAAAATATTCACAAAAAAACAACACTTATGCATAATTTTAACACAAAATTTTGACACATGACACAATTGATTCCAAATACAAGCTATATTTTTTCAACATCTTGAATTCTTCTGCTTTTACAACAGATAAATGTTATATTAAATTTAATGAAATAGTTCTATTCAGCATATATAATCAACTGAGAAATCTTATTCATAACTATTCTCTTTGCATTTTTAAAATGCTTATTTAGATCTTTAATTTGTCAGCTTGTGAAAATTACTGATTCCATAAGCATCTTTGCAAAAAATCATTATTATTTTGTTGCTTTATGTGAAATTAGTACATTACTACCTATTATTACTATTGTCTTTGAGTTGCTTGTTCATTATCCATGTTTCTATCCATGTTATTCATTAGCAGCTTTTAATACTTTGGTGATAAAATTCCAAAACCCAAATAATGCTGAACTCATAGTAACAATGGTTATCATGATAGTAACATGATAACCAGTGAAAGTAAAGGTATGTTTAGTTATTGATCTGCATAACAGAATGCTGCAGTTTTACCCATAAGTGTTCAGTTGTCTAACAAGTTGTGTTCTTTATTGATAGTCCTATCATGCTATTTTAAACTTTCTAGTCTGCATTCACCACTTTATGGAAGTTTATATTCAGATGTCCCTTTTGCTGCTCTCCATGTTCCTGAATCATACAACAAACTGATTTCTTCTTCTTCTGCGTTCATTCTCAAATTCTTGCAGATTAGCAGGAAGTAGTTCAAAGAATGGAATGTGCTGTGTCATGGTTTACAGCATTGCTGCGATATCTGCACCTTTCTGCCTGACACATCCAACTTCAGTATGGCTTTCGGTCAATGACCCTATATGCGATGGGACAGCAAACTCCATCCCATAACGTCCGTAGTCACCTCTTACGACATGCATGGAAGGTAAACATTGTTGCTATTCTTTGCTTCCCTCTCGGGCACCGGCAACACACAGCACAAAACTGATTTAAGATCTAAGTCAAATATTCTTAATCTTGCATTTGATTTAATAATTATGATAGTTAAATTTTGATTTTTTTTTTAATATTCTTATCTTGATGTTCAAACATGTTCCTCTGCTAATATTTCTGCTAAGGTATATGTATTATAAATTATTCCACTTCATGTAATGCTTCTTTCTCTAATTCATTTATTTAATCCATGAAAAATTCTTTTTTGTCTGATCTTGTTTATTTTTATATTCCAATTTTTTTATTGGAATATCTTCACCAATATTAATTTTCCTAATTTTTAAGCAATTAACAAATCATGTGCCTAATCACAATTTTCTTCAATTTTATGTATTAAATAATTAATTACAAGACCAAATGTATCATCTTAATTATTTCTGTTGAAGTATTTTTTTTTCAATTTTATAATCTATTTTAATCATATTTAAATATAATATTTTAGTTTAACTAAACTGATGCATTTGCAATTTTAGGGGCTAAAACATTATTCAATAGAGATGAAATAAACTAAATATTGAATCAGTTCAAATGTGACACACACAGCTATACATGTACAAACCTGCAGCTCTTTGCCAGTAGGACTCATCACACCATGACCCATATTCCAGCTCTTATAAGTCATCAATGACTTTTCACTTGCTGCATTAACTTGGATACTGTTTGCACTGTCAACATCTGAATTCTTACCTATGTCAAGACTCTGGGGTTCACTTTGTGATATTATTTCTACAGAAGAAGTATCTAAACTGGAGGTCTGCTCTATTACACCTAGTTGTTCATTGCAAACACTAATCTGAAGAATACTATCAGAACTTGTGCCACTGTTTATTGTTTTCGTCACAGAATTGTTGTTTATTAAATTCTTGGAAAATTCACAAGAATTTGAAAGTTCAACTGAATGCTGTGAGCCAATGGGATCTTGCCTACCATTCTCAGTTAGCCTGGTGTCATTAACAGCTTTCTTATCTGCCTGTTCTGATATTATATTTAAACATGCATTATCTGTGTTTTTATGTTCTTGGTATTTAGAATCTGAAATAATCTCATTGCACATGACAGAATTGTCGATTTCAAGCAATGTCAGTGGGGCATTCGGTGCAGAATTGCACTTGTTGACAGCACTTTCCTTTTTTTCATTACTTGCAGAGCTGTTCTTGCATGTGTCAGATATCTTATGGCTGCTCATGTCATCAATGCTGACTACATTTTCAGAAGACTTTCTCAGTCCATAATCCAGTAAAGCCTGAATGAAAATTTCAGAAACCAAAAGCATTGATAAGAATAAACTAAGCCATTCAAAAACTTGAGTAACACATTAAAATACAACATTCAATAAAACAAAAATAGCAATATATTATTTGGTTAACTGGTCAAATGATATCTTCAAACTTCCTATGTACTCAGGTCAATTCTGTGTTTACTCTAGTTATTGATTATTGGTCACATGTGTTTCTAGCACATGAAAGGAGAGCAAAGAATAGCAACACCATAGGTGTCAACTAGTACAGATTTTCCGCACTGATACGGATTTTGGGCTATTAAAAAACCCCACAACAAAAGAACATTTTGTGGTTTTATTTTTTAAAGGGTAATTTGGTGTTACATCTTCAGTAATTACTACTGATGCCGGCGTTTTACACGTATTGAAAATATTTATGGGCCAAAACAAAACAATAATTTTGCATGAGTATTTTGCTGTATTTTTTTGCTAAATACTGACATTTTTATTGAAATATGGAAATAAATTGTTAAAAATACAGATTTATGGAAAAATAAGCTGACAGCTATGAGAAACACTGTATCCTGCCATGGATATTGTAAAAGGTTACAGGAAGCCCTAGGGATGGGGGTTGGCTGTCCCATCCTATTAATGACCAAAAAGCCATGCTGAAATCAAATGTTAGGCTGAAATATGCAGGTGTCACAGACAATATGTAAACTATGCCACATCCCATTCTGATCTTCAGATTACATCATTTTAATGAGCAGAAGTTTGATAATGAACGCAGAAGGTTATTGATTATTAACTTGTCAAAACACCCCCAAACAAACCCATAGTGCTCAATCACCTCCAGCAGATGTTGATGTGAATGCATGCTGATAGCTATCATGACAATTTTGTTAAAAATACTCCTGACTCTTAGTTTACTTGAGTAAAACTATCTATGTTTCCCTTTGTATCTTGGGCACAAGCACGTTGTGCTACTAGTTGTAAGCACAGTCAAAATATATGTGTCTTTTGACTAATCACATCCTTTTATCATGCACTTTGTAAGAGTTTGTATTCCTTATCACATGAGTCTTGAAATCTGTGTAAAAGGCAGCATCTGTGCATCAACTCTGTACTGAAACAGTCTCCATCCATTGAGCCATTTTCTATAGAAGATAGTATTCCAGAACATGTGTGCACATATAAGAGGCAGAGTACCTTTTATCATAGTAAACATCACCTTAGATAGGTCAAGTTCATGATTATTAATATTAAAATACTATGGAAACTCAATTTCTTCTATAACACTCATCATCATCTTCATAGATAATAGATTACAACTGCAGGAATACTGTAATCCGATAGGCAAAAGTGGAAACAAAGCATAATGAAGTTTTGCTATGTATAACTGGAAACAGAAAACTACACACAAATTAACATTTCGATGAAAAAGCCTTCATCAAGAACATAATACAGTAAAAGACAGTACTGATATAATATATATGAATGAGTGTAGCTATCACAACTTCCCTAAAAATCTGTCTTATTACCTGTACAAGAGTCATTTTTAGATGATCTTGTGATTTGTGTCCATTGTTGAAAAAGATACCCTTCTCAAGATTTTCTAGAGTATTTTTTTCTATACATTATCATGTTTCTTTGCAGAAAAATGTGTTGTATAACCAATCTTTCCTGACATTAATCTTTCAGTATCTCATTGTTTGTGATATTTCTAGTCCATGGTATTTATAGCATTTTGTTTCACACAAAAAAAATCCTTTTTTCTGTGAATTATCATAACTTATGACCATAGAATTAGACTTGTTATGTGCAGGCTAACAAAAAATTTGTTTTATTGCACCAGTCATGTATAATATTTATATTAATTTTTTATATTTATTGAGGAATGCCTTGGTCCTATTTGGTTCCTCCTTCACTCCATTCCATCTCACATATTGCTCCTCATGTCTGCTTGTGTAAGGCAGCACCATACCTTATGAAATAGCTTTGGCTAACGGGTTGAACTACATACAGCTTAAAATAGGGTGGGGTCCCCCTCCAATAGAACACAGTACCCCCACAGAATACGAATGATTGAATACATACATATGCCCGCACATACGTACATATATTTGAATATGTACCGGTATGTTTGTTTGTATGTATGTGTAATTTTGACATATATGTGAAAATATATATATCAACTGTTTTGTTTTCATCAATTTTTAAATTGACATGAGACATTCACTTGGTCAGGTTTGACACTCATGATTCCTTCTCTTACCTCATGCTATTATCAATTTGTTCTATCATTAGTGTGTAAAGTCCAGGTGAGCACTAAGTTGCCCATAATTAAACATAATTGCGTCTTTTATTATTTTCAATGCAGGGAGATGGAATCTATGCCAAGAAATCATAATAGCCTAGATCAAGCCAGAAAAAAATGCATAAATAATATCATGTGTTTATTTCGTTGTTCAAAAAGGTCCCAATTGGACCGTAACATACATAAGTCCCTGTTTCTTTGTTGTTTTTTTTGTTATTTATTATTGACATTAGTTTTATTATTTATTAGTTATATTAGTTACCAGAAACAATAACACATTATAATAGTTATAACTTCTTATTTTTGTTACTGCAGCATTCTCCACCTTGTTGGATATCCTCTGACAGTTTAGTTATGTATACTTATATTGGTAGATGTAATGTCATTTAAATTTGTAATCAATAATTTTCCATGACATCACAGCAGTATGAGAGAAATAATGAAGTAGGAAGGAATTCATTACCAAAAAAAAAAAGAAATCAAAACTCATATAGGATTAATTTAATTTTACTCTGACTCCTCATTATGTACTCTTCCTTTCTCAAACAGAACAGCAAGCTGTTTTCCGAGATTACTACTCATAACCCAGTAGTTTCAAGTGATAATTCTACTAGATCTGTGAATAATATAAGCAAAACATCAAGTATTGAACACATAAACATGTCAAATTAGCTTAACCACTATGCCATAGAGATCCTCAGATGACATCTAGCTGCAGTATATCTCCTGCTATAAAAAAAAATGAACTACATTCTACTAATCTGCATTTGTTTGAGAACAATCATTAAAGAAGAACCAAGGATCAATTGAACAGACTGTTTCCTTCATAAATATCATCACAAACACACAAGAATATGATGACAAAATCCAGAGTAATCTCACCTTTGAACTCACACTACTGGAACTCTCACTATTTTTCTGTTCCTGTGTATTTGTAATTGCATCCCTGTAATGCCAGTTTGGCACATAGTCTAAAGGGCCATATATCTTTAACAGGAGCTCCTCTAAACTCATGCACACTTCATTCTGCAATTAAATTTATTGAAATAACCTTCCAATTTTAATTAACTCTTTTTTTTTTAAATATATAAAATTAACAATCTTATTTAGTTATTAAAAGGTAATTTCAATATCTAATAGATCTAAAAGACATTTTAAAAACAAGTGCTTCACTGTTCTTCTTCTTCTGTGTTCATTTTCAAACTCCTATAGATTAGCAGGATATAGTCAGAAGACCAAAATTCGTTGTATCATAGTTTACAACTTTATTGCAATATCTGCACCTTATACATTCGTCTTAGCATGCTTTCTGGGTCAGTTTAACCCAATGGGGGATGGGACAGCCAACTCCACCCCACACCTACTAAGTCACTTCTTATGACAAGCTTGGAAGGTAAACAGTGTTGCTATTATTTGTTCCAATTTTATGTCCTGGAAACACATGGGTTAATGATTCACTCAGGAAAGAAACAACAAACCAAGAATTTGTGACAAGTTTTATAAGAAGATGAAAGTACATTTTTCTAAGACATTTATTTTCTAATGCTTTCTTCTCCAGCGCTTTTATTTTCAAATTTTTGCAACCAAATGTTAATAAGGATATTACATTAGAGTTAAAGAGTATTAAGATAGTAAAAGTAAAAAAAAATAGTGTTAAAATAATAACAGTAAAAAAGTAAACAGTTTTAAACACATCAGCGATAACCATTATATTAAGTTGATAATGTTACTGTAAAACTATCAACATTTTTTTTAATGTAACAACTAAATAACAATAAACACAACAACAATGACTGTTACTGTGTTTATTGTTATTTAGTTTCTACAATGTTTTTTTAAATTTTGATAGTTAGTATTACAGTAACATTATTAGCTTAATATAATCGTTATCACTTATTTGTTTTGTTACTGCAGCACTCCCGAATTTGTCGGACATTCTCTAAAATTTTGGTTATATAAACACATCAGTATATTATTAATATGGAATCATTATTTTCTACACAACTTTAACAATTGTCCTAGATCTGTACTCTCTTAAATGCACTAGTTATAAAGCTGTTACCAAATGTTTCAGAAAAACAGTTGTTTTGTTAGGGTCTACATTGACATCTACATCTGAAGCTGGCAGTTTAATATACACATAGCATATTGGAAAGTGTGTGCTATCACTGGCATGACAATGGCTGTAGTACTGTTTTAAAACCTGTTTAAGAAAAGTATAAAAGAAAATATCTTCAACATTAGGAAAGTTTTTATGTACAAAGGCTAACTATGAAAGGATCTCAAAATACATCTTGCTTAAATTTCTATATTACATTTACAGAATAGTTTAATATTTCTAAGATCTATCTATTATCTTTTCTCTGCTTATGCTGTAAGACGTCGCAGGATTTAATGATGATCGGTTTTCGGGCTATTGTTTGCTTGGTTATTTGGTACGCAGTAATACTGTGCCATTTCAGAATGTTGGTAACTCCTTCAATCCATCTACTTCTTGATCTTTCTCTGTATCTTGCTGTTTCCATTTTTTTTATGTTGTATGCTCTTGCCGTTGGCCAATAAGGGTTCATTCTCATTGGGTGGCCGAACCACTTCAATCTCTATTTTTCAATATACCGGTACTGTTTTTTTCTGATAAATTATTTTTCACAGATGTTGTTCCAACAGTTCTTGTAATCTCCTTATTTCTCACATGATCTCTTCTTGTGTTCTGTTTGCTGCTTTTCTTAGACATCTCATTTCACACGTAGTAAGCTTTCTCTCTTGTTCAATATTTCTAAGATAGTTTTCATTTATCAAATTGAGCCTTTTTAAACATATTTTTTCCTTAAAATAAAAAGTTAAAATATGCATTATTAATTTCTTCTGCCTTCATTCTCAAACTCCTGCAGATTAACAAGATTCAGTTCAGATAACTGAATGATTTATGCCATGGTTTACATCTTGACTGCAATATCACGTCTTTCAGGCTGACACATCCAATTTCAGTATGGTTTCTGGGTCACTTTGCTCTTCCTTGGAATGGTGACAACCAACTTCATCACCAAACCTTATTAGTCGCCATGTATAACATGCATGGCAGATAACAATATTGCTGTTCTTTACTCCCCTTTTGGGTCTCAGCAACATAAGGAAGCTATTCAACACTTTAAAAACAACAAATCATCAAGTCCGGATAAGATTACTAAAGAAGAATTAGAAGCCCTGGGAGATTATGGCATTGAACTTATCACCAAAATGTTAAATGACATCTACAACAGTGGCAATATTCTATTTGATTAGTTACAATCAATTTTCATAGCCCTACCAAAGAAACCTGGTTCAGTCGATTGCGAAGACCACAGATTAATCAGACTTATGAGTCAGATGACCAAGATTCTACTGCACATAATTATGAGGCGTGTAAGAGGAAAAATAAAACCAGAGATAGCATAAGAACAATGCGGATTCGTAGAAGGAAAATGCACAAGAAATGCCCTATATATAGTAAGAACATTAATGGAGAGGGCATAGAAGTACAACAGGACCTTTATTTGTGCTTCCTAGATTACAGCAAAGCACTTGACAAGGTGAAGCATTCAGAGATTATAAAACTGCTAAAAAATCTTAACGTTGATGGGAAAGATCTAAGAATAGTAAGAAATATGTATTGAAAACAAACGGCTGCAATGAGAGTTAACAACACTATAGGTAGATTTCAAAAGATAGAAATGGGTGTCAGGTAGGTTTGTGTAATGTCACCAGATCTTTTTTCCCTGTATACAGAATACATAATGCGAAATATAGAAGATATGCCAGGAATATAAGTGGGAGGATGCAATATAAATAACTGTAGATATGTTGACGATACAGTATTGATCACAGGAAGCAAACAGGAACTACAAGCCCTCTTAGATACAGTAGTGAAAGAAAGTGAAAACAAAGGCCTTGAAGAGACATACACCACCAAGATGCAACATAATAATTAATGACACAAAATTAACACAAGATGAAAAAGTGAAATATCTTTGCACCCTGTTAACATCAGAAGGTAGATGCTCAAGTGAGATAAAGAGCCGAACAACACAAGCCAAATCAGCATTCCAAAAAATGAAAACCATTTTGTGCAATGGAAGACTATCAATACAGACCTGAATTCGAGTACAGAGATGTTATATCAAACTAATAGTAACGCAAAATGAGGTAAACAGGTTACTAAAACACTTACCTAGCCTATTAATAAAAATATATTTAAAAAAACATACAATAAAACTAAACAGGATAATTCTCCACGTATCGGCTCAAATTGAACCTTTTTCAAGAGACAAACAACAGATAACGACAAAATAAAAAACAAAATAGATGTCTATATTTCATCAAGCCCCGTCTCCATAATAGCGCAGGGATTCGAAGAAAACGCATTATGGAGACGGGGCTTGATGAAATATAGACATCTATTTTGTTTTTTATTTTGTCGTTATCTGTTGTTTGTCTCTTGAAAAAGGTTCAATTTGAGCCGATACGTGGAGAATTGTCCTGTTTAGTTTTATTGTATGTTTTTTTTAAATATATTTTTATTAATAGGCTAGGTAAGTGTTTTAGTAACCTGTTTACCTCATTTTGCGTTACTATTTGTTCATTAGGTTACTGCGGCACCATCCACTTTGTCGGACACCCTCTGACCATTTGGTTATTTATATTATATCAAACTAATTCTTTTTTATGGATGTGAAGCATGGACTGTAAACAAAAAAATTCAAAGCAAATTAGAGACTACAAAGATGTGGTTTCTGAGTAGAATGATGAAAATACCATGGACAGCTAAGATAACTAATGCAGGGGTTGTCATTGATGCTGGTGTAAAAAGATCAATCATATCAAACATTAGGGGCAGACAGTCACGGTTTCTAGGGCATGTGCTGAGAAGAACACAGCATGAACACTTAATAACCACTGGAAAGATCATGGGGAGAAGAGATAGGGGACGACAAAGAGAAAAGTTGCTAGATGGACTAGTACTGTGGTACCCGAGCTTATTAACAACACAAGAGACAGAGAGTCATGGAGATACATGATCGCCTACGCCATTCGGCAAGGCACTTGATTGATTGATTGATTGAACATATAGGCAACTTCAATGTGACATGTACTTTATTGAACGTTGTCCTCACTGCCACTTTATGGGTGATTTCTATGTGATATGTATGTTACAGAACATTGTCCTCACCACCACTTTATGGACAACTTCTAAGTAACAAGTACTTTACAGAACGTTGTCCTCATTGCCACTCTATGAGGACTTGATTTTTTTTTAGGTTTGGACCAAATTAATTTTCATTAACAGAAAAATATCATCGCGTTTGTTTAATTTGATCATGTTTTACCATAATATTGATAAATGGTGTGCATATTGTATATCATCAGAAAGGAAAATTCTTACAGAAAATCGGCATATCAGTAAAGTGTTGAAAAATTGTTTTGAAAAGTATAATTACAATTTATAAAATCGAAAATTATTAGTAGCTTATAATTTTGTTAATTAAAATACTACAACTGACCTAATTTGTTAATGACGTGAAATTTTCCTATCATGTTTTCTGGTATTTTATGATAGGGCATTAGTTGTAGTCAATACACAATTTATTTGATGATTGATTGATTGAGAATTCAAGGAGTTGTGAGTGATTAGCTCTTATTTCCCATATGCAGTGGGATGGTTTTTCTGAGCTATCTTTCTTACTCAGGAGACTTCAGCCTTCGTCTTAATGCAATGTCTATTGAAAGAGCTACTCAGAGCAGGTCTATAATTGTATAGATGACATGCTACACATGTTCCATAAGAGAGCCTCAATATAATGGCATGTCATCTACTAAGATTTTCTGTTGTATGGATGGTTTGTCTAGTGAGCCATTGGTGAGACCCACAGATGCAACAGCATTCGTGTTTATTTGATGAATTATAACCAAAAATGTTTTCCTTATTCATATTTTTATTCATGGCATCTGAAGAAAAAAAAACATTATAAAAATATACATTATTAAAATGTCATTATTTACAGACTTTGCATAATTTCTACAACCTGCTGATGAAGATTTATCACTTTCACTAGTTTGAAATGAACTAAGTATTCTCTTCTAAACACAGTTATGTCATCATAGTTTGATCTTATATCTGGGTCAGAACCATCATTGCAAGAATTAACAGTTAAGTTGGAAAAAGTTACCAGCAAGTACGGAATGGAAATCAATACAGATAAGAGCAAAATCTTGGTAAACAGCAGAGACACAGAAAACCAGACTAATATCGTGATGAATAGACATAAGCTTGAGGAGGTGAATACCTTGAAATACCTCAGATCCAGTATATGCAGCAATGGTAAATGCAAAGCAGAACTCTACTCTACAGACGAATTCTATGAATTTCCTATAGGGAACATAAGACCATTGTGTACGTAAGAAATAAAGTATGAGATGTGTGCAGGTGTTCAGGAGCCATTGCTTTCAATAGTGAAATGCCGAAAACTAGCATGGTTCGGACATGTATGCAGGCACAATTCCTTGTCAAAAACAAATACTGCAGGGAACTGTCGAGGGTGGAAGAAGTAGAGGAGGGAAAATAAAGGCATGGACAGATAACATCAGGGAATGGACAGGGCAAGATATTTCCACACTCATCCACATCGCTGAGGATAGAATTCGCTGGAGGACTCTGTGTGCTGAGGCATCCAATGTGGTACCCCTACGACACTGAAAGGTTACAGGTTTATTGATTGATTGATGTCATCACTGATCTTTGATGTTTCAAATGTATTGACAACTGTAGAAGCGACCAGCATTTAAAAGTATGTAAACCTAATCTAAGCTTCTTTGATCATTTTTTTTATTGAGATGATTGCAACTATAATTATAATTGCTACTTCACTCTTCTGTCTGAACATGCTATAAATTAGAACAATAGCTTGCTCCACACAATGTCCAGAAATAATTGGACTTTTCATTATTTTTTTTAAATAAAACAAATTTTAAGGTAAAAACAATCAGTTTAATAATGTGAAAAGACATTTGTTTTAGTGAAAATAGAAGTGAAAGTATTCTCGCATATAGCAGTAAAGAATTGGGCAAACATAAAAATCCATATTAACAAACCACGAAGTATAAACTTATCAAATTAAGACTTATGGAAACCAAAACAAAACTGATATATCGGTTATTTGGTCCCGTAAAGTTTCTTTAACCTTCACCGCGCTTTGGTTAAGTGTCATCGACAAAAATTTCAATGGCGGCTGTCGGATGCAGTCTGCTCAATGATATATCGTGCTAAATAGGCATACCACAGCCTGATCACAGCGTGTATTTAGTTCGGAGCATGCGCAAACGAAGCCAGCACCACTTCACGTCCGCCCTGGCTATCTGACAGAATTTTCTGTAGCGACAAGATGTTTTTACATCGTATTTTCCGAGAGCAACCTAGGCCTACAATGGATGCAATTTACTTTGAGTTTGTAATGGATCCCGATTCGGATCAGGAGGAAAGTGTGCTGCTAACAGATGCAGATATCGCTCCAATAGATGATGTGTTGTTAGATAGAGATAATAATAGTGATACTGATTCAGTTGGCAGCGTGGCCGATGACATCTTGGAAGATGAAATTGTTGAAAATTCTAGTGTTCCTTTGGGGTATAGCCATGATTGGCTTAGCAACTTCGATGAAGTTTTTGGACCTATAGGCGTAGCTGATAACATTAGTGAGGTAGATGTGTTTTGTCTGTTTATTACAGATGATATTGTGAACATGTTGGTAACTGAAACTAATCGTTACGCTAAGCAGGTTAGTGATTCGATGGGACAGGACGCCGGCAATGCATCTCGTGTGAAGCTGTGGAAGGAAGTCACAGCTGATGAGATGACAACTTTTGTTGCTTTGGTGCTCTTGATGGGACTGACCAAACATTCCTCCTATGAATTGTATTGATTTAATGATGGTCTCATCGAGATGCCTGGGTTCAGGAATGTCATGAGTAGGAATAGATTTTTAGCTATTCTTTCATTCCTGCACCTTGTAGACAACACAACAGCTGTTGCACGAGGGCAACCCGGTCACAGCAATGCGTTCAAGATACAAGGGTTTGTTGACAAACTTATTCCTCTGTTCCAACAATATTATGGCCTCTCCAAAGAAATCAGTATCGATGAAAGCATGATTGCTTTCAAGGGTAGGACTAGTCTTATGCAGTAGATGCCCAAGAAACCCTCAAAGTGGGGTATAAAGTCTTGGGCACTGGCTGACTCGAAGACTAGTTATCTCTGGAACTGGAAGCTGTATCTTGGGAAGAAGGACATCTATGACAAAAAGAAGGGATTGGCTCACTGTGTTGGGAGTAATTTGTTGGACACAATGCACGGTAAGGGCCATATTGTCTACATGGACAACTTCTTTTCCTCTCCAGCCCTTTTCAAGGAGCTTGCTGAGAACCAGATAGGCGCCTGTGGCACACTACAATTGAATTGCAAAGGGGTCCCCCATGCGTTGAAGGGTCTAAAACTAAAGGCTGGTGATCCACTTCGTAATGATAGTGCTGACAACATTGTTTACATGTCATGGTATGACAAGAGGCAAGTAAATTTGATGATATCTGTACACGATGCGCAGACCTTCAATAGAAAGGTCCGTTCTAAACATCATGGTGGCAATGTGAGGGATGTGGTAAAACCATGTGCAATACAGGCCTATACCCTTCATATGGGAGGCGTTGATCGTGTTGACAAGCAGCTAACATATTATATGTTAGGCCACAGGTCCTGCAAGTGGTGGAAGAAAATTTTATTTTACTTGTTGGAAGCTTGCTTTGTAAATGCAATTGTCCTGTGGCAGGCCAAACATCCTGGCCGAGTCAAGGCAGAAAAATGTTGCTTGCAGATAGTTCATGGGCTTCTTGAGAGTTGCTACACTAGGCCTTCTTCTTCCAGTGCCGGAAGAAGAACAAGCCACCACCGGATAGGATGACAATAGCACCAACACACCACATTGCTATAAATCCTAAACGGTTGTCCAGTGGCAAGCCTGCGCTTCCTGACTGTGTAGTCTGTTCAGATCGGTCAAAGAAGTGCCACCAGACTCAGTACGTGTGTACAGCATGTCAGGTCACTCTGTGCCCATACCCCTGCTTCCATAGATACCATACATTGGTAAATTTCAAAATTGATTGTACGTCTGAGCTGCACAGCAAGTAGGAGAACAGCACAGCCTGTAGTTGTACTCCAGAGCTGCACGGCCAGTGGGTAAGTCATTTGTGTTGTTTGTTTTTATGTAATTTATAATAAAAATTGTCTTCACCTCTTGCGCAAACCTCGGGTATCATACATAAAAAAAACACCAATTGCACACCCATTTGCAGTATTCAATTCTGCATTTAAATCTGTTGAAATTATTTTAAAAGCTCTAATAACAAAAATGTTATTGAGTTTTCCGAACACCCATGTCTTGTTGTTTTTGTTGGTTTTTTGCGAAAAAAAGGTCTTTACTTCTTGCGCAAACCCCGGGTAGGTTACACTAAAAAAAATATACATAAATTTGCGGTATTCAATTCTGCATTTGCATGCGAAAAAAAATAATTTTATATCTAGAATAGCAAAAAAGTTATTGCGTTTTCGTAACACCAACCAGAAAAGATGAAAATTCTCAAAAAAGAATCCAGGGCAGGAAGAGTTTTTGTATATTTTAATCCGGCTTGCTAAAGGTTAAATAGCCAATATATCGGTGATCTGTCCGAAATGAGTTACGCCTCTCATTCTGTGCAAGCTGTCCTGCTTCATCGAGTATCACATTCAAAAGATCTCCGATATCATGTGTCCATTAATGTCGGGTGGCCTCTTTCTCTGAACTTTTCTCTCCATGACTAATCTTTCTAACCCATTGTTTCTTATTTATATTTCCAAATTATGTTAGCTTGGATTTTATGATGGTTTTGAGGAGCTAACCTTTTCTTTTTGCATGACTTTGGTCTGTTGGATAGTCTCTCTGCTCATATTATTATGATCTTTCTATAGAATTTCATTTCAAATGCTGATATTTTATTTTACAATATGGATGTCATTGCCTAAGTTTCACAATCATATGTTCCAACAGTAAAATAGTTTCTTATTAGTTACAACTTTGATTTCCTCTATGTCCTTTTCCATAGATTTATAGATTTTACATACACACTGTTTTTGTTAAAATTAGTATTTGTCTCTTGCTATTTATTCAGGACTGACCAACATGCAAAGAGCAAAGATGGTGAATCTGACAAGAGGATACAGAGCTGAGGCAAAAGCTATTTTGACATGGAAAAGGTAGTGGACTTGTCCTAGTGACAAGTTTGATAATTTAGCATGCTCACACGACTAAATGCTGCAGAAGATTATCTCTGCTGAACAGTCTCTTGTGTTGTTAATGATTGATCCAAGACATTCAGTTTTTGACATTTTCTAGTTGTCTGTTGTTGATAGTTATTGTAATTGATTAGTTGCATGCAACATTTATAATATTAAGTGTTTACGTATAAATCTTTGTCGAAACAATCACTGTTGCAATATTTTCATGCAATCTTCCAACAAGTGATAACCCATGGACTGCTAAAAGATGAAACCACATACATGTAACTCACTCTCACTATTTCTTTAATGTGAACAGGCCGGTCATTGACAACAATAAATGTCCTATCTCCTGTTGACCTAGACATTAACTTCAAGTCTGAACCAGGTTTTGGCAAATAAGCAGACACTGTTCCCTGCAGAACAAATCAAATTTTCAATTTTAAAATCATTATCTTGAATGAGTTAAATGAAAAATTTATTGTGACACAATATTAGTAGAATTCAGTGACTAAGTCGTAGAGCCATATGCCTTGTGTTCATGCAGCTCCATGATTATTCTCTCAGATCTATGAGAACTATTGCTTGAACTACTTAGTTACATTATCTGAACGATACTCTCAGCAAGCAGCTTGTTCTTCTGTTAAGAGCTATAGAGTACATATGGGAAACTTAAAGTACAATGAAATCAATCCTTTTAGCAATTTAAGCCCTTTTTTTTTTTAAATTATGCTACTAAACATAAACATTAATCATTTGAGAAAAAATATTTTCCAAACTTCACTTTTTACAGCTTGGTCAAATGTTACTGATAAAGTAATATTAAACACATCTAACCTTTATCTGTATATTTTATTTCATACTGGAAAGACACAAAAGCAAAGATCATCTATTGTTCTATATATTCCAAGTAACAATTATGTATATGTTTTCTTGGCATTATTTTCTGTTGTTTCTCAATAAAACCTACACAAAATCATACATTAATCTAACCTTTAACAACATTGAACGTGTTTACATTAATTCAGTATATCTTATAAACAGCAACAATAATCTACCTGTGAGTTTTCCATGTGATTCTCTATAAAAAGAAGCTGATTAAAAACTTCTCTGCTTAGGACAGACTTAAGTGCTCCTTTTATGTCATTTGCCTGAATTTTTTGCCATAAAGTATCTCGACCATGCTTCAGGCTGACTCTCATCTGAGGTTTGATAATGCTGTACACAATCAGAAGATCCTCAATTCTTTTTAGATCATCTTTTCTGCGCTGAGAACTTCTGTAAAACTGTTTCCTTACAGGCAGATTGAAAAAGAGGTTGCGAGCTGTCACTACAGTCCCTTATAATAAAATAAAATACCACATTGAGCACACAAAACGACATATACACAAGTAATTAATATTAAATAATGTAGAATAAATTCAAATACTTCAAGTAATGCAAACAGGCAAAACAAATAAAATTATATAATATTCAATCTTCTTCTTCAGCATTCATTCTCAAACTCCCGCTGGATCTCTCTTGTAGCAAGAAATCCAGCAGGATGCAGTACAGAGAAGAGAAATGTGTTGTGTTGCCATTTTTTTGCCATCAATGGACTGACACATCCATCTTTGGCGGGTAATATTCAATTAAAATGTAAATATATAAAAGCAAGAAATTAAATATTGTATTACAACAATATTTTTAATTAAACTGCAAAATTTCGAATCTTAGAACTTTATGATAAAATTTATTAAATTCAACATGAATGGTTACCAATATTATATGATCTATATTCAAAAATAATTTTACAAACCTGTCCCAAGATGGGATGGCTTTTTTCCATTAATATTTCCTTCAAAATCTATGTCATAAATGTAACTAACATCATCATCCGCTGTTTTTGTGATAATAGTAGTGTATGAGACAGCACTAAGGGAAGCTGTGAAGTTGGAAAAAAATTGAAATTGTCGTAGAAATTAGGCAAAAATAACAACAGAAGATGAAAATCATGCAATCACACTACTTATGACTCACTAATAACCTTATATTTTTCCTTATCCTAGTCCCCAGTTTCTGCTACAGGATACTCTCATGAACTACCAAATCTAAGAACTGAGTAGTCTCAAACTATGTCCTAGGTCAGATATTTTATATTTGCCGAAGACGGATGTGTCGGGCCATTGGCGCAAATAAAACGGTGACACAACGCATTTCCATTCTCTGGACTACATTCTTCTGGAAATCTAATAGGACCATGGTCCTGATACAAGAGATATCCAGTGGGAGTTTGAGAATGAACGCTGAAGAAGAAGAAGATATTTTATATGTAACATCTGGCATAAATGGGAGCAGCCATTGCACTGGTTTTATAACCAAGTGGTTTACGGTTTGCATTCCATTACTGTCTTTTTTTCCACTACAGCTCCTAGGTCAGTCCAACCTCAGAAAAAAAAGACACCAGATAAATAATCTCAGAAAATAAAGGCATATGGTGTCATACTGTATATTCTGGCATATTTAATGTGAAATATCATTTAAAATGTTAATCTTTTCTTTCATCTGAGTGTAGTTGTGGAGAAGTAAAGTAAAGTTGTCTGCGAAATCCAGGTACTCTAGTAATATCATCACAGTCCATTGGATTTCAAATCTGTTATTCGCTATTGTTGATTTCATAAAATAATCTATAGCTAACAAAAAACAAATGGTGACAAGAGACATTCATGTCATACCTGATTCTTATATAAATATGGTATGCAATAAATCCTGAATGGAGAACTACATTTCATTCTTGTGTATTTTTTTTTTTCTATCAGATTTGCAAACTTGGCGACAACAACTTTAATAGCTTCCACAGTGAATCTATCTGTGGAAACTCAAATGTCTTTTCGTAGTCCACAAAACCTATATACAAAGGTGGATTCTGTTCTAAACTATGTTCTATTATACATAGAATTACTATGGTCTGTACAGGTTCTATTATGTAGCAAACCAGCCTGTTCTTCTCTTAGCTGTAATTTTCGTGCCTGGGCATGTTGGCGTTCGGGACAATGAGAGAGCTGATTTGCTGGCGTTAGGAGCTGTTGTTAAACCCTGGGAGCAGCAATGGACTGGGCAGATGTGTTTAATTCCCTACAGGAGACAAAATGTGAAAGTGAACTTGACATTGATGTTGATTCTTATTCAATGGCTAGAGTTAAGGAACAGAGTTTGAAAAGTGGGGTCGCCAGAGGGGAACAGAAGAATGATGGTCAATCAACATAGAACCAGAACTGTCAGCAGAGGTGTAATGGCGGATACATTCAGGGAGAGATCAGAGCACCTATGAATTTGTCCGGAGTGCAATGATGATGATCAGATGATTAACTAACTAACTGGTTCATATAAATGTGTATTTTAATATTATTCAATCAATAGAATAGATATAATATTTTTAAACAGTAATATTTGCCTCAGGTTTATAAGAAAAGATACTAATCTGGAAAAACAACTATACATACCAAGTGCTTCACCCCTAAAACCATATGTTTCCAAAGACTGTAAATCATCAGTAGTAACCAACTTAGAAGTGTAGTGTCTTTTGGCCACATATGGGACATCCATCATTTTAATACCACATCCATTGTCACATACTTCTATCTTTTGTAGACCATAGTCTTCCTTGTTGAATTAAATGAAATGTTACATGTATAAACAAAATATACCCGGTATGCTTAAACAAATATCCATGATTTTGCATAATTTGCAGTCCACAATTGTAGTGGATCATGGAAAGTATCAGAACAGTTGTTGTCAAAAAATATCTTGATAACTGTGACACACTTCAAGATACTTTTTGTTTTCACATTTTTAAAATGTGTTTAATAATTATTTTTCTTGTTTTAAAGTAAAGACATTTAAAGTATAAATTGAAAAATGTTGTAAGAAAAAAACATATATTTGATAGTTAAAAATGAAATAAAACATAATTAAAAATACAAATTAATTGTTTTTCTCTGGAGGGTAGCCAAAACCATAACTTAAACCCACCCACCGTGACAATAAACACATAAAACCTCAACTTTTTAGATACTTTTAAATATATTACAACAGGACAAGAAAACGATTACAGTGATAAGATTCCAGTCTGCCATTCATCATACAGTGGGCTAACAGTAAAGACACTGAGAAATTAAGTTTTATAAATCACTAAAAACAACAAAACTGACATTTTAATGAAAAGACATTAGCCATAGGTAGAAAACATCTAGAAACACAAAAATGAACAACTGAAATCAGCAGGTAAATCCAGAAACATGGTAATAAAGTTTTGCTAATCACTGAAGATACACATAACACATCCCATTGTGGCGAGCACTTTGAATATGGACAGAGGTGAGATCTTGAAAGAAATACTGGATTGCCCAAGGGATAATGAGAATTCACTGGACTGATCAAACAGTTTTAATTACACTGCAGTGTAACATTGTAATTAGAGACTGAAGGAATTTGGGATCAAATGTAGGCTGCTGAGACTGAGAACTATAGGTCTGCAATGACGTCAGTTCTTAAATACTTGAATTGAAGTACACGACAGCTTCATTAGACTAGAGTTAAAGAAGGTCTTACTCTAACTTAGGAATTATGGGTCCTATCTACTACTAGACTATTACTACTACTACTCTGACTATTCACTACTTGTCTTCAGATGATTTAATTTAATCTACATCAATTTAAAATTCCACTTTCCAGTGTTTATTTGTTCTATATCGTGTGTTCTATCCCCTCTACTTTTTATAACAAAAAGGCTTTCGACAGAGCAGACACAGACAACAACTATGGAAAACACTATCAATGTACGGAGTACCAGAACATTTAATCAATATATGCAAGGGCATTTATGCTAATAGCCAAAGTAAAGTAAGAACAGGTGCAAAAGTGTCCAAAAAATCATTTATTCAAATGGAAAAGTGAAAAACTTGAGAGATAAGTTCTTCAAATTCATTATTTAAAATATACCATGAGACTTCCATTATGTAAAATATATAACAGTCAACAAATTTCACGGCTGTCGATCGATCAAAAATATGGTACGCCTAGATCTAGATAGGTCTAAATCTGTCTTTATCACTATCTCACACGTCTCGTATCACACACACACAAACAAAACTTACACTAATATATGCAGAATTTAATTATTTATATGTGCAATATTATTTAAATATCTGTAACAACAAAAAAGTTATCGCGATTTCAAAACAGAGACCGACGATTGCATAACATTTCCAAAAACTAATTCCGCGGCACAGAGAAATTGTGTAATTGTAAACACAGTGTGCCTAAGGTTAAACAGGTAAATGAGTTCACTTACTTAGGAAGCATTATATCAGGTGAAGGGAAAAACAGTAAAGAGATACAAAATAGATGCAACAAAACATACCAGATCCTAGGACAGATGACATGTATTTTCAAGAACAATAATGTAAACATAGACACTAAAGTTGCATTATACAAGACAACTATTATTCCATCACTGTGCTACCAGTGCCAAACCTGGACCACATCCATTGTACAAGATAAAAGATCCACAGCACAAGATAAAAGAAAAATAGTGACAGCAGAAATGACATGTCTACAAAGAATACTTGGAGGGTCATTCAGAGATATAATTAGAAACTATAACATTAGTCTAATGATTAGACAGATAACCAAAATAATACCAGTTATTGGAACATATCAAAAGACAACAGATCAAGTGGTTTTCACACACTTCCACTCAGTTCCAGACTACCAACTGGTAGCATGCCACAAATGGCCATGACTCATAGTCATCACGGATATAAATCCAGAGGCAGACCATGTAAAATAAATTAAATATGGATCACAGAAATCAAAGAAGTCACAGGAATAAGCTTACAAACAGCACACAAGAAGGCCATCTTCAGAGAACTCATCCAGCCCTTTCGCCGCAAGGGCAAGACTAGAACAAGGCAAATAGTAAAGCAAAATTAATTAAACAGGTTACTAAAAACACTTACCTTGCCTATGAATAAAAAATATATTAAAAAGTATATATAAAAAAACATACAATAAAACTAAACAGGACAATTCTCCATGTATCGGCTCAAATGGAACCTTTTTCAAGAGACAAACAACAGTAAACAAAATAATAAACAAAATAGATCACTTAGATTTCATAAAGCCACGTCTCCACAACGCAGGAATAAAAACGCATCCAGTAAAAGAGAAAATATGTGCATTCATTATAAACAAACTGGAAAGTGGGAAACTAGAGGCAATATAGAAGTGGTTGGGGTGTTTATAATGAATGCAATAATAATATAAGAAAAAGACCCCTTTTGTCACTTTATCAGACAGGTAGGTTTTAAGAACATAGTCACAACAGGTAAGACTGAAGGGAACAGAGACAGATGGGGACAACGTGAGAAAATATTAGTTTGATAACCTAGCTAGGCATGGAAACAATAACGATCCTGATAACAATACTGTGGACAGAGAGCCATGGTCGCATACGCCAACCAGAATGGCATATGATAATTATTGATGAGTAATGATGAGGTTGTGTGGTGAGTGGGTTTGGGGAAGGAAGGAAGGATACAAGAAGAATCATCATTTGAAAACGCTTGGAATGAATGTGAAATCAAATATAGACATAAACATATATATACAACCACACCTAAACATACATATAACACACCACAAGTTAATAAATTACACAATTACTTTGGGCCACACATTTGTATGTATACATATGCAGTTGTTATAGCATTATTTTTATGTGAACGAACATTTATATTTATATCAATATATGTATATGTTTCTATGTGTGCGAATGTTCATGTTATTGTTTTTATTTATGTAAGAAAGTGTTTATGTGGATGCATTTTCATATTTATGTATATATATATATATGTATTTATGTGAGCGCTTGTTTATGTTAATGCACGTATCTCCATTCTGTGTCAATATGTATGCCTATTCTGGTATGAGCCCTTTCCTATGTGTGGATACATTTACATGCCTGTGCATTTTGTGTGGATATCCTTCACACATCTGTATCCATTTTGTTATATATTTATTTCTTGAACATGCATCCACATAAACACTTTCTCACATAAATATAAACAATAACATGAACATTCGCACACATAAAAACATACACATATATTAATGAAAATATAAACGTTCGTTCACATAAAGATAATGCTATAACAACTGCATATGTATACATACAAATGTGTGGCCCAAAGTAATTGTATAATTTATTAACTCTTGGTGTGTGTATACATTTATATGTATGTTTAGGTGTAGTTGTATATATATATATATATGTTTATGTCTATATTTGGTTTCACATTCATTCCATGCGTTTTCAAATGATGATTCTTCTTGTATCCTTCCTTCCCCAAACCCACTCACCTCACCACCACACCACCTCATCATTACTCATCAATAATTATCATATGCCATTCTGGTTGGCGTAGGCGACCATGGCTCTCTGTCCACAGTATTGTTATCAGGATCGTTGTTGTTTCCATGCCTAGCTAGGTTGTCAAACTAATATTTTCTCACGTTGTCCCCATCTGTCTCTGTTCCCTTCAGTCTTGCCTGTTGTGACTATGTTCTTAAAACCTACCTGTCTAATAAAGTGACAAAAGGGGTCTTTTTCTTATATTATTCTTGCATTCATTATAAACACCCCAACCACTTCTATATTGCCTCTAGTTTCCCACTTTCCAGTTTGTTTATAATGAATGCACGCATTTTCTCTTTACTGGATGCGTTTTTATTCCTGCGTCATGGAGACGTGGCTTTATGAAATCTAAGTGATCTATTTTGTTTAATATTTTGTTTACTGAGTGTTGTTTGTCTCTTGAAAAAAGTTCCATTTGAGCCGATACGTGGAGAATTGTCCTGTTTAGTTTTATTGTATGTTTTTTATATATACTTTTTTATATATTTTTATTCATAGGCAAGGTAAGTGTTTTTAGTAACCTGTTTAATTAATTTTGCTTTACTATTTGTTCATTCGGTTACTGCGGCACCCTCCACTTTGTCGGACACCCTCCGACCATTTGGTTATTTATATTTATAGAGCAAGGCAAACTAGGAAAAACAGCATATAGAATTGATAGATAGTTTATTTATGTTAAAATACCAGTTTAATATCAAGTGATGTGCATCCAGCATCAAACGAGTTCTCGACAAGCTCTTTTACAACACTATAAACACTGGTGATAACTTGGCCACTTCCAATCAATCTAACAGTAGAAGGTGGGAGTTCTACTAGCGACGGTCCCGCCATATTGTTTAATTGTGTACTTTAAAAGCTGTAACCTGGCTGACAAAATGTAAACTTTGAAACAGAAAGCAATTTTTTTTAACTCGATTACTTTGTTTAATGAAACGTGGATTCGTTTTATTGTTTGTCCTACACCGTCTTGTATTGTTATTTATAAAGACTTTTGGCAACTATATTTGTGTGTGATTGAGCTTGTTTTGTGAACTTTGCAACTTCATACTTCGTATTATTTTTCCATACACTACCCCAGTCTTATAACGTTTATTTGTTTTTTCCCCCAGATCTGGGATTTTTCGACATCAAAAAATGAAATTTTTCCCCCTTATTCTTGACTTATTTAATTGTTTCATAAAAAGATCAGTGAATAACTTGTCATTAGCATCGGCTCTAAAATAAAAACACGCCAATTTGAACAAATTGTAACAAATCAACAAATAGTGATGCAATGTTTAATCCTACAGCCCATTGAAAGCAATAAAGTACGAGACTTGAAAGAAGTCCGACAAGAAGTGAGAATTCAAAAACGGTAGTGCTTCAGTTGATATCATCCTACTGTGCAATACCTCGAAAAAAGTATAATACTTATCATCATCATCAAGTGCCGTCTCCGCAACGAAGGTTGGCTGCAACGTATCTCCAACATCTCCTGTCTCTTGTCTTGGTGGTGCACTCTGCTAGACTGTAACCTGTCCATCGTGTAATGTTACTCTCCCACTTGTATTTCTGCCTACCTCTTGCTCGCTTCCCTTTGACTTTACCCTCAAGTAAGGTCTTCAATAGGGTGTCATGTCTTTTAATGTGTCCAAAGTATTTTATTTGCCTGATCTTTATTTCTCTTAGTAGTTCTTTCTTCATATTAAGTGTCTTTAGCACCTCTTTATTTGTTTTCTTCTCTTTCCATGACGTTCTCCCTATTCTTCTATATACCCACATCTCAAAGGCATCAATTTTGTCTTCTAATTGTTTATTTAGTCTCCATGTTTCTGAGCCATACATTAATATGGAATAGATGTAGCATTTTAATACTCGTACTTAAGGTTTAAATAATAAAATGTTACTTTCGCATAGGCTATACTAAAATGCTAATAAATAAGTGCAAACACTAAGTTTTATCTTAACCTTAAGTCATATCACTTCCCATTTGTGTTACTGCTGTAATTGTTTGGTTTTTTTTTGTTAGTTTTTTTTTTGTAAGATATCCTCTTAATCTTTGGTTATTATATAGGCCTACATGAAATGGAAAGGCAGATTACCTAGCAAAAGATAAAGCAACACATGTTGTTATGGGTTACACCGACCAAGAAATTACATTGCACAGACCAACAAATCATCTACCATGAAAATAGGACCCTTATCAAACTATTTAAAAAGTCAACAACCCAAAAGACAGCTAATACTATCTCGATATAGCAGAACAAGGGATTCTGTTTTTACGTGGATATGCTACAACAGAAGAATAAATCACTTCCAGAAATGAGAATGGTTCTTCTGATATTAAGTGTTGTTAAAACCAGTTTGTTTGTTTTCTTCTCTTTCTATGAACTCACTATTCTTCTATAGGCCTATATCCACTTCTCAAAGGTATCAATTCTGTCCTCCAATTGTTTGTTTATTGTCCATGTTTCTCAGCCATACATTAATATAGAATGTCATTTATTCATTTTCCTTTAGCGCTAAAGTTAGGGCAGAGGTCAGATCTCTCTAATTCTGTCTGCTTAAAGCTATTTCGTGCAGTTCTTGAATAGTAGGTCTATTTTATTGATTGTTTTATTTTTCCCAGGTATTGTTCTTCTGAGTATTTCTTTTGGTCTAGCCTGTCTCTTTTGCCTGTGGGTATCCATTCAAGAGATTGGTGGTGTATTATGTTGATGTCTGCGCGTAGGACATGCCCGATGTAGGACCAACGGCATTTTCTGATGACATTTGTGATGAAAGTTTGGTGTGTCTCTTCTCTGATTTTATCATTTGATTTGAATTCACTCCAATGGGTGTTAGTTATCCAACGAAGACATTTGTTCTCGAAACTTGTTTTTTCCTAGATAGGGAAATTTGTGTACTTTTTCAAGTTGTTGGCTATTTAAACAATTTTTTTCAGTTTTTGTTTGTGCATCTTGATGGTTTTCACTTAATAGTACAAGATCATCGCCAAATTTAAGGTCTTCTAATGTTGTTTTATTTATCCATTTAATTCCTAAATTTACTTTAGATGTGCTTTTTATCATAACCCAATCAATTGCGATATTAAATAGCTATGATGGTGACATAGGGCAGCCTTGTTTAATACCAGTAATCACAGGGAACCATTCTGAATTGCCTTTTTCTGTTCTAACACAGCATTTTGAGTTTGTATATAATCGTTTTATCACATTTATATATTTGTTTTGAAATCCATGTATTTTTTCAATTGCCCAAAGCGATGGTTGATGTGTGTTGTCGAAGGCTTTTTTGAAAATCAACAACGTTTATTATGAGATTATATCTAAATTCTAAACACTCTTCAATTATTGTTCTAAGAGTGAATAAATGATTGAGTCAGGAGCGTCCTGGTCTAAAGCCTGCCTGCTCTTCTCTAAGTCTTTTGTCTAATGATGTCTTTACTTTACTCTTGCAAGCATCATATTACAAAGAATTTTACCAGGTGCAGATAGCAGTGTGATTCGCCTCAAGTTATCACAGTTTGTTAGGTCTCCTTTTAATTTGGTAGTTTGATAATGATACCATTTTTCTATTTTTGGGGTGGCATTCGTTTTTCCAAATCATATTGAAAATATCCATTAAAAAGGATAAGGTAATATCATTTGCTGCTTTTAACGTTTCACTTGTGATGTCATCTTGACCTGCTGCTTTATTGTTTTGTAATTTCTTCATGATTTGTATTACCTCTTCAAGGGTGAAATTTCTTATCGAAGCTTCTAATTGTGGCATTGTCTCCTCTTCCTCTAGATTAGAAGTAGATTGGGATGGTGCTCTGTTAAGAAGATCTTGAAAATGTTAGGCCCATCTTTGCTTTTGTTATTCAGTTGTTAGAACTTTGCCATTTTTGTCTTTAATAGAGGCGTTTGTGGCTGGTCGCACAGTTGTTTGGTTTTGTGGTGGAGTATCTTGCTGTTGTCGTATTTTGATGCCGATTCAGCTTCCAATGTTAAGTTGTTTATATTATTGTGTATGTACTTTCTAGTGCTTGTTTAAACTTCTTTGTCTAAAAGTGCGTAGATGAGTCTGTTTTGTTCCTCGTCTTGAGTGGTTTTTGCTGCATTTTTTATTTCGTAAGTAAATATAGAATTACTAAATATAGAATAGATGTAGCAATTTCAGAAAATTCTCAATTTTATTACGAGCCATTGTGCTCTCACTGACAGTTTGCTAATCCTGTCTCAGTTTTGTATCAGGAAATTCACATAGCTACTCCTCGATCTCTAATTAACACATACAGAAATAAACCACATATTCCATGCGAATAATCCTAAAACATTGAACTGGACTTCCATTTCTGGTCATAAGAAATAACACAGCTGTCACTTCGCCATTTCTAACACTCCTACCCGTGATGCTAAAAGGCAACAAAGGGTTTAGCGAAAAGATAGATATATAGTAGCATTTTATAATTCTCATTTTTGGCGTGTTTGTAATTTGTTTAGATGTTAATATATTCCATATGTCATTGAAAGTACATTTAGTCATTCCTATTCTCCTTTGAACTTATGTTTCACATCTGCCATTATTTGTGATTATGTGTCCAAGATATTAATAAAGTTTTACTTGTTGCAGTTTCTCTCCATGTATTTTTATGTTTAGCACCTGTTCTTTTGTGACTTTGATGATTATCATGGTTTTTGTTTTTTGGATGCTTATTCATATTTTTAGTCCATATTTATTGACTTGATCTATTAGTTTTTGTAGTTCTTGTTCACTTTCTGCTAAAAGAACAGTATCACTTGTATATCTCAGGTTGCTATTTTTCCACTGATCTTGAGTCCTGACATTCCTTCTATATGTTTAAAGATATTCTCTATGTAGATATTAAATAGGCTTGGTGATCAAATACATCATTCATTTAACCCTCTTCTTATTTCTATGTAGGGGCCTATGGTTGGTAGCTGTTTTCATTCCTTATTGATGCAGTCTGTTCCCAATATATATTTCTAATCAATCTGATGTATTTTCCATCTATGCCTATTTCTTGAAGAAATTATATTAATTTTTCATGTTGGACTCTATCAAAGACCTTACTGTAGTCTATGAAGCAAATATAGATTTTTAACTTCTACATATTTATATATCAATAGTCGGATACTAATTATAGTTTCTCTGGTTCCTTTGTTTTTCCTAAACCCGAGTTGTTGATCACTGACATCAGTGTGTATCTTATTTTTAATTCTGCCATGTTTTGCCTTGAGTAGTATTTTGGTTATATGGCCCATCAAACGTATTTTTCTATATTATGTCTTTAAAACTATATCCACAGACCTGGGCTTAAAAAGGAGAATGGGAATGGCTACAATTACTTTCAATGACATGGGGAAAATATTAAAATCTAAGCAAATTGCAAACAAGCTAAAAATTAGAATTATAAAAGGCTACATCTATTCTATATTAATGTATAGCCCTGAAACATGGACAATAAACAAACATTGGAAGACATAATTAATGCCTTTGACATGTGGATATACAGAAGAATAGGGAGAACATCATGGAAAGAGAAGAAAACTAAGAAAGTGGTACTAACAACACTTAATATGAAGAAAGAATTATTTTATTTTTTTAAATCAAGCACACAAAATATTTTGGAAATATTAAAAGACATGACACCTTATTGAATACCTTCATCATCATCAGGTGCCATGCCGGCTGGCGTAGGCGGTCATGGCTCTCCACAGCTCTCTGTCCACAGTATTATTTATCAAAGTCGTTGTTGTTTCCTTGCCGTGCCAGGTTGTCAAGCTGTCTAATATTTTCTCACGTTGTCGCCCTCTGTCTCTGTTGCCTTTAATTTTGCATGTTGTGACTATGTTCTCTAAACCTGCTTGTCTCATGAAGTGGCAAAAAAAACGATTGTCTTTTTCTTATATTGTTGATTAAGGTCCGTTTCGCATTTGACTCTTTCAACACCTCTACATTAGTTTTTCTGGCAGCCCATGGTATTCTCAGCATTCTTCTGTAGAACCACATCTCTGTTGCCTCTAATTTCCCACTTTCCAGTTTGTTTATTGTCTAAAACTCGCACCCATTGAAGACCTTACTTGAGAGTAAAGTCCAAGGGATGCGAGCAAGAAGTATGCAGAGATACAAGTGGGAGAGTAACATCACAAGATGAACAGATTATAGGTTTAGAGTGCACCACCAAAACAAGAGACAGGGGATGTTGGAAATCTATTGCAGTCTACCTTCGTTGCGGAGACGGTACTTGATGATGATGATGGACATCCCTGTGCACTGTGCTGTATTTTCTTAATAATATTATCGCTATTCTATTTGCAATCATTGTTTCATTGTCTTTATTATAAGTAGGATCGTTCTCATCCATGGGCATACACTATGGTTCATGGCATCTTGTACCCGTGACCCCATTTCCTTGTCTGTATTCATATTCCGCGTTCGCACATTCTTGTTTCCGGTACCGAAGTATAAGTTGCTCCTGAAATATGTACATCAAGTGTAGGGCCTAAATCGTAATAGAGATCCTGAGGTAATCAGCCATACTCCAACCATCGCTGTGTCCAGGCCATATCATATCGTAGGGTAAATGAACACTACTTTGATAATATATGTTCTTTCCATTATCTGAATTTTAGTATAACAATAATAATTATCTTTCTGTATATAATTTTCACCAGTATAACACACACATTTAAAGAAAACTTACAGGAATGTAATATAACTTTAACTGCTGCTTATCTATACGACTGACACATTTCGTCATGTCACAAATCACATGCCGTAGTGCCCAAAGCCATGCTGTATATCAAACTACTCAGATATCACAGTCAAGCTGTAATCCGTGAAAACGCACTCTTTTCAGTGAGCTACAACGCGAACCAGTAGGAGTTTGAGAGCGAGCGCAAAATAAGAAGCTCAATTCCGCGAAGCAATCGCGGCTTTGGGAATGATGACAAAGAGTGATATTAAGCAATTACACCTTGTGATCCTGTATACAGAGCTATAAAGTAGGTTATATGTATAAAATATAGTTATTTACGTTATTGAATATGCAGACACCATTATTATACGCTCCACATGCAGAAAAATTGGATATAATTCAGAGCCAAGCAATCGACATAAGCTTTTCATGATTCACCATATGCCTATGTACCATAATTCACTATAGTTCACCTAGAGTAGCTGTGAAATTCTTTGTTGAATTACCAAAATATTTAATCGGACTGATAGATGAAGCAATAATTGTCACATACAGTTTTCAGTAAACACAATGAAGATGCCAGAGTGTTGGTTACTTAACACAATAGCAAAAAGAAAACTACACCTGTTTGATAATATAATTGAGAAGACAATCAGAAGCACTGACCCACTTTATTCTTAGAATGAACAGAGTATAGTCATGTTTATTCAGGATGATCTTCATGTTGTCTTTCCACCTTTTCCTAGGTCTGCCCTTGGCTATCTATAAGGATTCCATTTTATTATAAGCTCTTATGGGAAGTTGATCGTTCATCATAAGATGTCCAAGCCATTTTATCTGCGGTTTATCTATATATTCGATACATTGTGTGATACCCATTATCTTTTTGATGTTCTCACTGCGCATGCTATCGAGTCAGGTGACTCCAAAAGCCTTCCTTAGACATTTCATTTAAAAAGTCCAATAGCAAAATGTCAAACTTGTGTAGGTCACAAGACGAGTCCACAGGACTGCATAATTGGCAATGAATTCAAACATAGCCTACTGGTATTTTTTTTTAATCTTTTTACTGGTTTCCCCCTTCACTCGATATAATGCTTCCTAACTAAGTGAACCCATTTACCTGTTTAAGGTGTTTATTATCGATGGAGATTTTTCTTTCTTTCTTTGCTATTGCCATTATTTCGGTCTTTTCAATATTAATCTTCATGTTGAATTTTTAACATGTTGTGTGGTAAGACATGTGTGATAAGAGTAATTGATTAAATGCTCCGGTAATCGTATATTGATAGTGTTTTCCATAGGAGTTGCATGTCTACTCTATCGAAAGCCCTTTCGTGGTCGACGAGTCGGATTGGGAGTGTGTCATGTGACGTATTCCTTCCAGAACGTTGTCTTCCCAATGAACTCTGTCTTGGGCGATGTGACTTGCATTTTCTAGCGATGTATTCATGTTATCTTTAATGTCGTCAGTCCATCGTCTTCTTGGTCTGCCATTTCCCAAGTACTCTTCCCTCCATTATTTGTCTTTCTAAACAGTTGTATCTCTTTATATCACCAAACAGGTGTAGTTTTCTTTTTGTTATTGTGTTTAGTAACCAACACTCTGGAATCTTCAATGTGTTTATAATATCTGAGTTTCTGATTTTATCTTTCAACGATATTCTAAGTATCTTTCTGTAGAATTTCAGCTCGAAGGCGTTGATCTTCTTTGCCGCTGTTTTCCTTATGGCCCATGTTTCACAGCCGTATGTTGCAACCAGAAAAATAAAAATTCGTAACATTGGCACTTTCTTTTCTATTTTGTTTTTTTCCCGTATATTTATCAACCTTGTTATTTTGCAGTATGCCATTGCCAATCTCTTCCTTATTTCTGCCATGCAGTCTCCTGCACCGTTGATGTTTGCTCCTAAGTATTCACATTTATCTACACATTCTATCTCGGTATTGTCTATTCTGATTTTTGGTTGTTGTGTTGTTATATCTGTTGACATGATTTTTGTTTTATGCGTGTTTAAATACAAGTTTTGTGCTTCGCGATATTTCTTTGTGTTCTTGATTAGTTGTTCCAATCCCTTTATATCATTTGAAAGAAGCACTGTGTCGTCTGCGTAGCGTAGTTCCGGGATCCACCTATGTTTAAAACGTGGTAGTCAGCGTTGTGTATGCCTTCTCTCACATTCCTCATTATAATTTCTGCGTAGATGTTGAACAGGTATTGGGAGATATGTGCATCCCTGCCTTACTCCACTCTGTACGTTAAACCACTCTGAGAGATCGTCCTCAGGCAGCACCTTCCTTAGCCAGTTGGTCTGCTTTTTCATTTCCTGGTATTCCACAGTGAACGAGGACTAAGACTATTAGATTTTGCCAATAAATTTAAATTTACTCTTGCAAATACATTATTCCCACACAAGCTTTCCAGAAGAACAACGTGGTATGCTCCAAAAGCAGACATACATAATCAAATTTATTTCATTCTAACACCGAGAAAATTCAAGTCCAGCATAAACAAAGCACAAACAAGAACTTTTCCAGGAGCAGACATCGGTAGCGACCATGATATGGTTCTATTGACGATCAAAATTAAGCTTAAAAAGAATCATACGCAAAACAAATGCACACGATTAAGATTTAATTTAGAAAAATTGAAAGATCCAGAAATAGCAGAGATGTTAACTCTCTCACAGAAACAATGAAAGGAACTTTATTATAATCAGCAACAGAAATACTAGGGACAAGAAGAATAACACACAAACCTTGGGTAACAGATGACATCCTAAAATTGTGTGACGAACGGAGGGAAATGAAAAAGATTAAGAAAGATGCCCCTGAAATGTCAGGGCAATATAGCAAAATAAACAAAAACATCAGAAGGAAAATGAAACAAGCACAAGAAGTGTGACTAGAGGAAAAATGCGAAACCATCAATGAAGGTATTAAACGCGGAAACAGTAAGGTAGCATACGGCACTCTAAGAAAGATAACACAGCCTAAAAGACCAAATATATCTACAATACAAGACAAACACGGAAAGATACTCAATGAAACAACAGATATAGTGAAAAGATAGAGTATTGCAAGGAGCTGTATAACTGCAAGTGTAATCCTGACTACACGATATTACAGAATTATGAACTAAACAACAGAGAAATAGGAAATGCAGAAATTCTAGTAGATGAAATAAAAGAGGCCATACGAACATTGAAAGGAGGGAAGTCACCTGGTGTAGACAACATTCCAGCAGAATTGTTGAAATACGGGGGCATTAATGTGGCAAATATTATGACCAAAATATGTAAAAATATATGGAACACAAAACAATGGCCCACTGATTTGACACAATCACTAATAATACAAATTCCCAAGAAAGGAAATTTTAAAGAGTGTACAAATTACAGAACAATTAGCCTTATAACACACCCCAGTAAAGTGATGCTCAAAATACTACTTAACAGAATAAAACATACGTCGGAAGAAATAATTGCAGAAGAACAAGCTGGCTTCAGAGCAAACAGAAGCAATGTTGAACAAATATTTAACATCCGAACACTAATCGAAAAACATATCACCAACGTGATCTATACTACAACTTCATTGACTTTACAAAGGCCTTTGATCGTGTTTTGCATGATGGTCTGTGGCGCATACTGAGGAAATTTAATTTTGACACAACAGTTATAGACATTATTGAAGCTCTGTACAAAAATGCGAATAGTGCTGTCTTGTCACACAATACAATTGGAGAGTTCTTCAAAACAACTGTGGGAGTTCGACAGGGATGCATAATGTCCCCAGTACTTTTTAACATATACTTAGAGCACATCATACAAGAGACATTACATGACTACAACACGTCTATATCGATCGGAGGTCGCCCTATTTGAAACTTGCGTTTCATTGATGATATTGATCTTATAGCTGGGTCAGAACAATCATTGCAAGAATTAACATCAAAGTTGGAAAAAGTTACTAGCAAGTACGGAATGGAAATCAATACAGATAAGAGAAAAATCTTGGTAAACAGCAGAGACACAGAAAACCAGACTTATATCATGATGAATGGACATAAGCTTGAGAAGGTGAATACCTTCAAATACCTCGGATCCAGTATATGCAGCGATGGTAAATGCAAAGCAGAACTAAAAATAAGGCTGGAGATGGCTTTAGCGTCCTTGTCAAGGCTAACTGTGATTTGGAAAAGCAACATCAGTGTTGGAGTGAAAATCAAACTGTATAAGTCGCTGGTGCTTTCTGTTGTGTTGTATGGTTGTGAGAGTTGGACACTCACTGCGGACATGGAGAGAAGATTACAGGCTTTCGAGTATAAATGCTACAGAAGAATTCTACGAATTTCCTATAGGCAACATAAGACCAATGTGTACGTAAGAAATAAAGTAGAGATGTGTGCAGGTGTCCAGGAACCATTGCTTTCAATAGTGAAACGACGAAAACTATCATGGTTCGGACATGTATGCAGGCCTTTTGATCTTGGTAAAGTATTGGGAGTAGCGTTGCTAAATCAACACAGAGAATGTGAATAAACCAAAATTGTTATGCTAAAGTCAGATATATCGAGCCTATTTCCATGCACTACAAACTGCTAACGGGCAAGAGTTACAGAATTATTCTGGAAGATTACATTGATACTGTTATTTCTGGTATTCGATTACAATCAAAATCCACCAAAACTGAGTCGTTAGCTTCCGGTGTAAATCTGCCATTGTTTGTATTTTGGCATATCATAAGAATACGCAGATTAAGCCGAACAAGGAGAGTTTAGCGGTAAGTAAAATTAAACTCTTAAGAACGGATACGAAGCCGGGATATTAATGTCTGTTAATCTATGCAGCAATATCAAATTTTTTTTTTTATGAAGACCTTAATATTAAATATTAAGCTCAACCGACTGAGCTGGTAGTACTGCTACGTTAGGCCCTTGTTTAGTTCGACTAGTCTAGTAAAAATAGTTTAACTAAACTAACTTTATTTAGCCAAACATAAAATTCATTTAGCATAGCCCTAATCATGACTCTATGTTAGTTATGTATTTTATTTAATTAAATGATAGGCTACTATTATTGTTATGTAGCCAAAGTTTATTCATTAATTAATGAGTAATTGTTGTCCTAGTAATTAATTATATAATATTAGTATTAGTAATTATAATTATTAGACTACTGAGTGTAGCATGATCTCACACTACATCTGTAGACCCAACTAAATATAGTAATAGTGGTAAGTTAATCTATCTGAGTGTAGCTGTTGATGGTTCCTTTTCAGAACCAGGACTGATCAGTTCAGGTTGAATGTTATTTCTGCAATTTTCGTGACTCAAAAACTGTAGTAAGTCATTAGATGCTCAGCTCTCTTCATCCTTAAGAAATTTGGCTATTAATTAGTATTTGACTTTGCCTGTGATTTTCATTGACTATCGAAATTTATCAATTCTTCTTCTTCTTCTATTGTTCACTTGAAACATGTCTATATCTGTAATTCTGTCTCCTGAATAAAACTCACTGTCTTTTGTAGTTCATAAAGTGTCCCATAGAGCTTTGATTCCAGTGTTGTTTCCTCTGGCCAATATGTCTGCCTCAGCGTTTCATGCTCAGAACACTCTTGAAGTATATGTTTGGCACTCTGTGCTGCCTGTCCACATGTACACATGGCCGTGTTACCAATCTTGAACTTCGTATACATTTACATGTGATTGCGGAGTCGGTTGTGTCCTGTTCTGAGACGTAAAATTATAACATGTTCTGATCTGTTCATGATGTGATAGTCATCTTGTGTTGGTGTTTGTGGCTTTCTTATTGACTTGATCATCTGTTTTTTCTGATGGTAGGTGATTGGTATATCTGGTTGGTCTTCGGCAGCACCTTCCTTAGCCAGTTGGTCTGCTTTTTCATTTCCTGGTATTCCACAGTGAGAGGGTATCCACTGCATGGTTACCCTATAGTGGTACGACAATTCGCTAAGTAGTTTTTCAAGTCTGTTAGTTTTCCAGACTGGAGAGCTTGAAGCACTGACCTTGCATCTGTCAGGAATACCACAGGATGTAGGCCAGAGTTGGAGTTCAGCAGTTTTTTAACTGCCACACTAATTGCCTGGATTTCTGCATCATAATTATTGCGGGGATGTGGTTGGTCTAGTACGGAAAACCTGTTTACTTGTGTTGCAAATCGATTCGGTGCTGCTAGAACAGACCTGGTTCAATTCCCGTCAGCTGTAAGAATTATTTTCATTTATCCTCATGCTTCCTACTTGAATTTATTTGCATAATTATTGCAGAATTTTCCTGTCTGTGTTCTGATTGTATCTCTAGGCATGTGTGGATATTCTATATATACACCTGCACCTCCATTCCTCACAGCATTCTGTGCTGACCCATCTGTGTATACTCTGACCCATATATCTTGTGGATATTCCTCATTCAGGAAACTGAGGGTGACTGTCCTTTGCTGCACACTGTTCTGTTCATCCTCGCTTAGTATTCCTTTCACATGGGTCTGAATGTATATTGACATTCCATGCCTTTCACTCCACGGGGTTTGTTCTGGTACAGACCCTAAGGGGCTGTCAACTTCAGGTAGGTCTGTAAGTTGTCTATAGAGTCATTTAGCTTGATGGATAAAGCTGCTTCTTTCCAGTCGTCCCATTGCTAGATTTTGGAATCTTTCCTTCATTGGATGACTTGGCATACACTGAAACTTTTCTGCTTGAATTAGTAATTTTGTGTCTCTGCATTCGCCAAGTGTTTGCATTTTTCTCATTTTCTGCATCTCTGCTATGGGTGTTGATTTCATTGCTCCCAACATTATTCTAAGTGCCTGGTTTTGCACTTTATCTAGATCTTGTAATGTGGTATTTGATGCAGGACACCACACAGCTGAACCATATTCCAGGTGTGGTCTTATGCCTTGCTGGTAAACTTTACTTAGTATATTTCCACTGCTCCCCATGTGGTTCCACTTCGTTTTCTCAGGATAGCTAACTTCCTCCAGGTTTTTGTTGTTGATTTGTTTATGTGCTGCTTCCATGTCAGCTTATCATCAAAAGTAACTCAGAGGTATGTTGGTTGTTTGTCTTCTTTCAAGAGCTCTCCATCTATCTTGATATGACCAGCTTTTTGTTTTGGTGAGAGGGTAAAGAGTGTAGTGCTGCACTTATCTGTGTTAATGCTGACGCACCATCTATTTGCCGATAAGGTTAGGGCATCGATAGCTCTTTGTATTTGTTTAGTGGCCACTGTTGCATGTTCTTCCGTGCACCAGATCACCAGCATATATTGCCACTTTGATTCCGTGTGGTAGTTCAGTAACTAGGTCATTGATGTAAACCAAGGAAAGGGTGGGTGACAGGACTCCTCCCTGGGGGACTCCATGATGCAGTAGGACTTTCTTGCTCTTGCGACCATCTACTTGTACCTGGCTCTTCTATTATGCAGGTATGCTTTTACCCATTTGTACATTCTTGAGCTAACCCTGCAATTTCACAATTTCTTTAGGAGCCCTTCTTTCCAGACCTTATCTAATGCTTTCCTGAGGTCTATCCATGCTGCTAGTACCAGTTTCTTATCTTGGAGGCATCCTCATATATACTGTAAATCATTTGTCTTTTAACTTCCATCTCAATCTTGGGATGAAGAAGTCGTGGTGACAGTTGGTATGATACTGCATTTGTCTTTTGTCTCATCTCTCTTTCAAGACTTTCACTTTCTGTGAATATACTACAGAGGTATTTGAACTCCGCTACTTATTTTACTCCTATGTTGTCTATCTGTATGTTTAGTGGGCTCGGTGTTCTGCATATTTTCATAGTTTCCGTCTTTTGTGTATTCATCTACATGTTGTATTTTCTGCATGTTGCGAATAGTGAGTTAACATGATTTTGCTGTTGTTCTTCTTTTTCATATGAGGCTCTGGTCATCTGCGAAAAGCAGTTCGTTTAGTTGCTCTGAGTTATCTTGTTCTGAATCGGTGATGTTGCCCTCTGCACTTTTTGCCTCTTTTATTATTCTATCTATTTATATATTGAAAAGCAAGATTGAGAGCATGCAACCCTGACACTCTTCCGTTTTTGTCTCAAATGCGTCTGTATTACTATCTGATGTTCTTACCATGCACTGGTAGTTTTTATACAAAGCTCTTATACTTTCTATCAATTGTCCTTTGATACAATAAATTTCCAGAGTTTCCCCATAGTACATCTCTGTTGACTCTATCAAACGCTTTCTCCTGATCTATAAATATTGCATGTAGTTCATTGTTGTATTCTATTGCTCTCTCGCTCATTTGCCTCGCATGAACAAGCGTTTGTGCTACTAACCCCTCTTCTGAAGCCAAATTGAGAGGCACTCAATTGTGATGGTTCGGCCATGTATCTTGCACATTGTTCTATCTTTGCATAGATTTTCCTGGTGTGGCTTAATCGTGAGATACATCAGTATGTTTCACATTCTTTTTTGTTGCCTTTGTTTTTCCACAATGATTACTGACTTTTATCAGTCCTCTGGAACTTCCCTTTCTTTTCACGCTATTTTGAATATTCTTTGCAGTCATTTTATCCCAATACCTTTACATGCTTTAATGGCTTCATTGGGTATGCCATCTGTGCCAGACGATTTCTTATTTGGGCTGTTCTTGATAGCCATTTCTATTTCGTGCTTGACATTTCTGACTCTGCGATGTCTCAGTCTTTTCCCTTGTATATATGTTGTGTTTTAATGTTAGGGTCATGCAGTTCTTAGAAATATTCTTTCCGCCTGTACTTCCTATCGTTTCCATTAAGTAGAAGTATTCCATCTCTTCTATTTATTATTGCAGTTTGGGTTATAGCTTTCGTTTCTCATTCTCATTGCATTGATACTTTTGAAGAAATCCCTAGGGTTATTCTTACATAGGCCTGTTAGATGTTCTCCATATTTGTGCCAGGAATTCTCTTTGGCTTCTTTGACTATTCTTTTCATATTTTGTCTAGCTAATCAGTACTGCACATAATCATTTTGGTTTTTAGATTTCAACCAAGTTTTAAAGCATTGTTTCTTTATTTGTATAGTTTTTTTTGTAGATCTTAATTTCACCATGCTGTTTGCTGGTCTCCTTTTGTATGCTTTCTTACTCCGCTGACACTTTGTAGGGTATTTAACATTGAGTTTTAAATAACTCTCATTCTACCTTTATGCCATTGCTTTTGCTTGGTAGAATAGTAAAGGCCTTCGCCATTTCTTGATATAGCATGTCTCTTGTGTTTTCACCATCTAGCTTTATAAAGTTCAGCTGTGTTTTTAGTTTGTTGATAGTCTTTCTTTTTGTTTCCGTTATAACTGAATTGCTCCTTGAAATATATTTGAGAACAGATACTTCTATCGGCTCGCAAAGCCAGTCACAGAAGCTAGCTTGGGCAGAAACTGAATGCTTATACATCCCTATACACCGTGTTGACCAGATTTTGCTCATATAATCTATATAACTATATAGCAAGATAGTCCTTGGAAATTTCAATCCAATGATAACTAAACCAAATATGTACGTCCATCCTGTAAAAAGTTACGAATTATTTTGGAATTAATGTGGCATCAAAATAATTTACAGGAAACATATTAGAAAATAAAAACTTAACTTGATTCCAATAAAATAGACTTTTAACCCTTAGCACACTGAATTATCCTTTAGCAAGCCAGATTAAAAAAAACACGAAACATCTCCCTGCCACCGAATTCTTTAAAAAGAATTTGCGTTATTGATGGTGACTGTTTTGAAAATGTGATAATTTTTTGGTTGTTAGAGATATTTAAATAATATTTGCACATATAAATAAAGAATTGAATTATGCATATATTGGTGTAATTTATGTATGTGTGAGTGTGATACCCGATGTATGAGAAAGTGGTAAAGAGGTTTTTCACAAAAAACATATTTTATAACAAATAAAGAGGAAAAAAAATTAATAAAAAAATAACTTACATTAGTTATCGAATTCCTTGGCAACACTGTAAACTAAATCACGCAAATCTGTTGTATTTATGTTCTTTCACTGCGAAATTATCAAAATATAGCCGGGAGAACTGTATAAAACATGTAGATTTGCAGTAAATTCGTTCTTTGAGATTAGGTCTAGAGCCATTTTTTGTGCTAATTCCACATATTCGATATCAAACGTCTACAAGTCTCCAAACCAACGCGGCATTCTGTATATTCATTGCTTGTAAACTAAATAACTCAATAATTCATGATTCAAGCCACGATTCAATGTTATTTTATTCAAAATACGATGAAAGAAAGGTCAATAAAACCGGTCGACCATCATGGCATTGTACCGGTATGCAGATGTGGTCAGATTAATTGCTATAAAATGTGTATCTTCTGGCTAGCCATTGTTACAACGATCATGTCGGACGTAGGAATGAACCGGCTTCAATAGTGCATGTTCCCGAGTAACCAATCAGGCTGTGGGGCATCTATTATAACGATATCTCATTGGATGGGGTATGTCGCCAATGGTGCTAGCCGCCATTTTGTTTTTCGGCGGCCGGAGTTGATATAGGCGCGGTGAAGGTTAATAACATAATATTGCTGGGGAAATAAAAACACATGTAAAAGTAACTTAACATGCCGGATACATTTTTCCAGAAAGTTAGGCCTAGAAAACAAACGTTATTCACAATTCTTTATTATCAGAATCACAATCTATAATGATTTAACTGCAGTTAGGCCTCTATATATATATATATATATATATATATATATATATATATATATATATATATATATATATATATATATATATATATATAATATATATACCGGTATATATTTAAGACAGCCATTGCAACCTGCCAATGAATTCTGAAATGGACAGATGTCTTCCAGATGTACAATGTGTTTGGTCCAACATTCATTATTGAAACACTTAACAGACAAAAGGAGTAGGGAACTTCTGCCTACCTATCATTCACGGATTCCATATTCCATTCACATGACATTAAGATAGTGTGACTTTAACTTTGCTAAATAGGGAGTATAGTGATGGTCACCAAACTAGGATAACAGATCTAAACAAAAACAAAACCATTGTTGCCATCTGGCGACCATCGCTTGCTAAAGGTTAATAGAGCTGAGCTGATAACAATTTCTCAGTTATCTTAGTTATTTTCAATAAAGCAACACACAAACTATACATTTTTGTGTTCATGAAGACAAGACACATCTGTTGATCATTGCTGAAATTTTCAGATCCACGTGCAACTAATTGATAGTTAAAGTGGCAGCTAATTAACATACTAAGAAACACCACAAAACTCAGGTTAGTTAGTTAGTCGTCGGATCATCATCACTACACACTGGACACGTCCATAGTTGCTTCGATCTCTCCCTGAGTGTATCCGCCATTACACTTCTGCTGACAGTACCGGTTCTATACTGGTTGACCATCATTCTTCTGCGCCCTCCAAAATGTTCACCTCTAGCAACACCGCATTTCAATCCCTGATCTTTAATCCTAGCCATTGAAAAGGAATCATCATCCACATTAGTCTCACTCTCGCGTGTTATATCTCTTAAGGAGTTCAAAACGCCAGCGCGATCCATTGCACAATCGCGCACGATGCCAGTTGATCCGCTCTTTCATTGCCTTGAACGTCCATATGTCCTGGCATGAAAATAAATGTAACCACTTTCAAGCTCGCCTTTCTTAAGGCCTCAATCCACTGTTCGCAAACGAGACCCACTTGTACCTTCTTAATCATACTCATAGAGTCGCTCAAGATGCAGACCTGCGTTACCTTCTGTGTGCGTAGCCACTCAAATGCCTTGGTTACCGCCATAGTCTCCATGGTCATACTACTTGTAGTGACCGCAAAGGCACCACTTTTCTCCTTGATCGTTTGACCTGCGCACTGAGCTGTAAAGGCCCAAGCACTGCGAACATGCCTAATTACAGATCCATCAGTGTATGTAATCACATCCCCCTCTTTGGTATTCTCACTGACCAAAGCCTGCACATCTTTCTTCACAGCTGTGGGACACCATTCTCTGCATTCCCTGCTAAGTGATATTACTACTCTCAAACAAGTTTCAAAATCTGTGGGTAGACCTATCCATTCCGCACCTGCTGCCACATCCTGCAATCTGCACACGCTTTGTATGACATCCTCAGCACATCCCATCCACTACCTCCCTCTCTTGAGTCTGCTGCCTTTAACTTTCTGTATTTCGGAATGCAACGGGTGTTCCTTATCTGCATATATTTGAAGGTATGCCCGTGCACGGCAATACTGTAATCTATGCTCAGCTGTTAGGCAGTCAAGTAGGTATCGCATAGCTCTTGTCAATGTGTCTCTTGTGCATCCCAGTATGATACTCATTGCTGCATTCTCGATCTGAGTTTGGCTAAGAGTCAGAATTGCCAGTGTTGTTTAACTCCATCATCCCTATTCTATCATATGGATGCAAAAGTTGGAAAGCCACAAAAGCCACAGATAAGAGACTAGACTCCTCTGAAAACAAAAGCCCACGTACCATTCTGAATGTTAAGTGGAGTGACTTTAAATCTAACACTACTATAAAAGAAGAAAGCAAACAAACCTATATATCTTCCTTCATTAGACAAAGGCGTTGGACTTACATCGACCATGTTCTCAGAATGAACAGCCTAAGAATTCCCCAGCAGTCACTATATTGGGTGACACCTGGAGTAAGAAGAAGAGGGAGACCTAGAGAAACTCTACGAAGAACCATTAAAAGAGAAGGCATGTCAATGAATCTAAACAACACGCAACAATTGAAAGACCTGCAACACAAAGACAGAAATGGAAAGCTATGGTTTCTGCCCTATGCGCCGCCTATGGCCCTGGAGGAACATAATTATAATTAAAATAAATTATGTAACTATTAAACATAATAAAATGCCACAGAAAATATATATTTTTTGTGGGGCAAAAACAAGACATTGCTGTAATTGTTGATCACATAGCTGTAATTCTTAGATGTACAAAGAACTAATTAATATTCAAAATGACACTTAATTGGCATAATTAACCATCACCATGCCAATGGCTACAAATGTCATCAAATGTTTTTCAGTTGTTTACAATCATTGGTGACATTTGGAGCCTATTGCTAATGCTGACATTCATCAGTGTGTAACAACATGATTGCTAAAGTTATGTGACCAGAATCAACAAATCATAGTTAGCAGTATTCTACTTCCGATGCAGATATAGTCTATGAAAAATAGGAGGACAAACACAAAATTGTTAAAATCGAGGTACATCTGTCCAGATCGGAATTCATCAGTGGGTTATATTGGCAGTCAATATGTATAATTGATGTAAATTATTATAAGGTATTACGTTTGTTTTCATATTAGATATGTTTTCACGAAATGGCCTTAGAAAATGAAACAGAGCGGATCTTCTTCCTCTTCTTCAACATTCATTCTCAAACTCCCTCTGGATCTCCCTTGTAGCAGGACCGTAGTCGTACTAGATTTCCAGCAGGATGTAAATTTCCAAGGAATGGAAATGTGTTGTGTCACCATTTTATTTGCGCCAAATGTTCAACACATCAGTCTTTGGCATGAGAGCTGATCTAAACTACATAAGGACATGTCTAGCAATGACCGCGTTTGCAATGAATAGTGCTAAAGTGAACAGGAACATAAGACCTGAGGTGACTGTGGACCAAGAAGTCATTAAGATTTTTGTCATATCTATAGACAACCAAAGGAAAGTCCTGGGAAGTGGCATGAGTTTCAGAATCAGACTGGAGAAGGGAATAATGCTTGAACAAGATTCAACGGGCGGTAGAATTATGAAGATGAAAAGTAAGGACAAGTTTAACTATCAGAGGAGGATGAATTACCCTGAGTATTAGTCAAGGTATCAAGTCTAGATAACTTATGGACTTATGCTTGAAGAATACACATTGTAGTGATGCAATCGGGTCAATAAATATGAGTGTGATGACATATTTCAAAATATTTTTATTTGTCTGAGGTCCGGAGTCATTGATCTTTTGATGGCTACATTAAATTTCTACAATGTTTCTCTAAATGTTTTACATCAGTGAAGACAAAATAACTATTAAGAACAGTTATTTCTTGTGACAAATAAGACAATGTTTTATATACAACTAGCCCCATCAAGGCCAGCACCGTACAGTGGTGATGGGGCTTAGTTCAGCCATCAGGGGCTGGAAACTAAGACTGGTCGGGCAGTCCCATTCGAGCAGGACCATAGTCCTGCCCCCTGCCCAAGTAAGCAGAGTACTAAAGACGGAGGCATCCAGCCAAAAGGCGCACAGGATGCCACGCACAAAACACAATGGAAACATGTCTGTATCTATAAAAAGTTATGGTGCCTGCCCTGTGGCGGACGTTCAGGCAGGGACGGTGCCGGGCCTTATACCTCGAAAGGGCCCAACCTCAGTTACAAAAGACAGTGAGTTTTATTAAGGAGACAGAATTACAGATATAGACATGTTTCAAGTGAACGAAAGAAGAAGAAGATATACAACTAAAACAGTTATTTTAATATTTATCAATAGCGACCTAGATTCAATCTACATCTAGAGATCAGTTTTTGACATTTTGTCATACCAATAACATCTAGATTTAGATGTAAAACATCCAAAGTGGTGACACTTTTTTGTCATAGTGGTCCCAGTTTCAATCATTCGTGTCACTGTAATTGGTTCCAGTTTCATCTCTAAACATTATGGTAACCCCAGGTAAAGGTAGTAATAAGTAAGTTAAGTAAGCCTAAGAAATAAATACCTAATTGAAATGACAATAGAAATCACTATGAGCCCCCAACAAGGCCAGCTCTTTGATGTGGAGATGAGGCTTAGACCAGCCAACAGAGGTTGTAAACTCAAAGACTGGTTGGGTCATCCCTGACATTAAGCAGGACTACAGTCATGCCCAAGCAAGCACAGATGCTGAAGTAAAAGATATATGCCAAGAGGCACACCAACAACCATGGTATCTTGCAACGTGCGAAGATAACATTTCTACATGACAGAATTTAAATAAATTATGTTTCTCGCCTTGTGAAATTTTCCCAAGCAGGTGCTGTGCTGCATTCTGAACATCAACAGAATCCACTCCAAGGAAAGTGATTGACCAACAAGACAGGATGACAATCTCTCTACACATGAAAATTGTAACCAAAAAAAAAAAAAGAAATGGAAAACACCTTGCACCAGGAAGAGATGAGTATTTGCTGCATACAGGAAACCCTTAAATGAAAGAATAACCTTCAAGATATGAGGATAATGGATAGGCAACATTGGAGGAAAGGTGGCATATTAACACTGGTCAAGAAATACATCAATGCCACAAAAACCAAAACATCTAAGGAAGATGCTGAATACCAGATAATTCACATTTGAACTCCATATATGCAACTTTCACTGTCCAAATGATATCCCATTAAACATGACTGGTATTAATATCCCTAGCATACACTTTCTGGCAGTAGTTGACTTTAACGACTTCCAAAGATAGGGATACCAATAATTTAGACAAGAGATTTAGACCTACCAGTAATCTTTCTCTATAATTCAAAATATCCACCAACTTTCTACAAAGAAGATGCCATTGCACTTCCTCCCCAGATCTGGCATTCCAGAGCCAGCTGTAATTGTGGAGAGAACAATAGGTGAATAACTCTATAGCTGTGATCATTGACTGGTCATCATCCAAGTGAAACAAAAAAAATAACAATACCAACTAAGCCAAAATGAAACTTCAAGAAAGCAGATTGGCAGATCTATACCTGTAATCCCGTAACACGTTAGGGTCATAGGGGTACCACATTGGATGCATCCTTCTTCAGCTATTTATATCTGCAACAATGCGGATCAGTGAGGACAAATCCTGGTTGGTCCAGTCCTTGATATTGTCTGTCCGTGCTTGTATTTGTCCTTTGCTTCTTCCATCTTCGACGGTTTTCTGCAGTATTGTTTTTGACAAGGATTTATAAACACAGAGCAAACCTACTAACATGAGACATACAAGTAAAAGACAGGTATCAATCAACACAATTATCAGGGACTTTAGTAAAGAAATACCCACTGCAGCTAAGGAGACAATACCAAAAGGGAGCACGAATGACATCCTTAATTTAACAATTGTTTGCTTAAATAAATTTGTAAAAATAACATTCTGGAGTATATTATATATGTATATAAGAAATGTGTTATAATGTAATTTTTGCAGGTAAGCTGTTTTTCATAACTTTTCAAGATTAAAAATGAATGTGGGCGTGGCTCACAGTGACAGTAATCCAACACATTCATACTTCAATAGCAAAGGCATATGGCTTACATATGTGTTGCTAGTGTTTGGTGTGCACCTTTTGCTGCTGTCAATACCTTTTTTCTCAGTAGCTGTGGCTTGGACATTGACTAATGTGTTACATGATGTGGTGAGTATTTCAATTGTAATGCTCTAGCATATACATAATTGTGAAACTTGGGTGCATTCTGTGACTAATAGAGATTACTCAAAATACACATCCTTATCCAAGAATGGTGAAAATGTTTTTATTCTGAATCTCAAAATATATAATTTTAGAAAATCAGCACTGACACTCCTTTCTTCTGCATTTGCTCTCTGATAATAACCACGAAAAATTATGTGATTTCCGCAGGGGAGCGTGAAGTGTGCTGTACTGCAAGTTCCACAGTAGAACTGTGTTATTTGCATCCTTTGACTCATTCTGAGGCCCGGACATCTGAGGCCCAGCACATTCGTTTTCATCATGCCTTTAATTCATTTAGTAGGCTTCCCTAGCCTGTGACAGCCTGCCTATCTGTTGACAGGCGGTGGGTGTGTATTGAGATGATTGTCATTCACTTCTATCTTGCACAAGGTGTTCCACAGCCAGTAAACTTGTCTCGTGTAGTTAGATGTTTTGTGCCTGTGCCCATCAGGTACTGAACCTTTTCTCATCCATGAGCCTGGTTCCAGTTTAGGATTTGACAGAAGAGTTGGACCTGGGCCCATTTGCCTTCTAAGCCGAGGTGCCATTCACAGACACCATGAACCCCTTGTCTGAGTCTCGCCACACTTTTGGGAGTAAAGTGTGTTCTTGAGCTGAGCATTTTTGACCCATTTGTACCTGAGTCCATTGGCTACTGAACCCTTTCTTTCCATGAGTATGTTTCCGGTCTGGAAAAAAACTTGATGGTAGAGTTGGGCCTAGGCTGCCTTCTTGGTCGAGGGCCCACGATTGGGTCTCTGCCCGTAAGGAACACCACTTGGATGGGGTACTTTTAGGATCTTGGTTATTTGCTAACCCTGGATCCTCTTGAGAGCAATATGAGTCCCTTTGCACTTCATACTGTATTAAATATAAGATATACAGAAAGTATTCATAGCCTGAAAGTCTCCAACCTGTCTATAAAGGTATCAACTCTGTTCTGAGACAGAACTCATTATATCCATCAGGAACCCCATCCCATTTAATTTCTCTGGGAAAGTAAATATGGACACTTAATTAAATCAGAGGCAAAGAGAATTGCTGCCTTTTAGGTTCTACAGGAGGATTTTAAGAATACCACGAATGGTGAAAAGGATGAATAAAGAAGTCATAAGAACACTGAACAGCAAAGGGGTTTAGCTCCAAAACAACATTATAACAAAAAAGATTAGGGTTTTTTTAAAACCATATACAGAGACACAACAGCATGCACAATTATTAATGGATAGTATGGTAGCTAGTCGATTTGTACAACATTAACATCTTTGGAATATCATGAAGGACATGGGTTTCTCGCTACACCTAATCCACCTCATAAAAACATGATTTCAAAACCAGCAAGCAGCCATAAGAGTAAATAGTGAAGCATCTGAATGGTTCAGTGTGGAAAAAGTAGTCAGACAAGGATGTATCCTATCACCATATCTCTTCAACATTTCTGTTGAGAACATATGAGGAATGTAAGAAATATCCAACAGAGAAATAACTTCAACCCATTCAACATTGAGGGTCCTTAGATACCAGAACAATGATACATCATTATTGGCACAGTCAAATAGTTCTCAAACACCTCATAAACTCCATTAAAAAACAAAATGAAAAGCAAAACCTATTTCTCAATGGAAACAAGACCACGATTACGACAATCGACAAAATCACTAGCAAGTTCTCAATCAGTATCAACAACAACGAATTAGAAAGAGTCACCAGCTTTGAATATCTTGGTTCTCTTATCAACAGTACGGTGATTGCGATGAAGTCAGAAGGAGGTTGGCTATCAGGACAAATAAGCTGATACAAATTAAAAAAACATCACTGAACTGCTGCAAAACAACAAAACTAACATTCCTTCTTCTGTGTTCAGGAATATTTTTTGTCTCGCTAGATCTTCAGATTAGTTCTTTGTATTCATGAAACAGTCTATATATGTGTTGAGTATGTGTACTTGATTAGGAACAAGCGTCACAGCAGTGGGGACATTCCCATATATGCTGTGCTTGCCGTTCCGTCAGCCATCTAAAAGTGTATAAGCTCAGTTTCCCAGTCATTTGCTGATTGCGCGTTCTTCTGATCTTTCTGGAGAGGGAGCACTTTCTCCCATCACCTCTAGTCACTCCATTTCTACCATTCTCTGAATATGTACATTGTCACGTTCGACTTCCTCCTCGTCTTCTCGTGGAGGACTGCCCTAATCCATGACTGCCCTAATCAATTCAATCCTGTCTCTTCTTATCTCGGTGCCGTTCACCAAAGCTTTACCAGCCAACACATCGGCTCTTTTGTTTCCCCTGACCCCAGCATAACCAGGACAGGATGTGTTCAGGGTTATGTATGCCTGTTCCGTATGGATAACATTCCTAAGAGCTTGCAATTTCCCAGTGGCAATAATGGGTGTGAATCCTGGACAATCACCAACAAAATGAAAAATAAAATAGCAGCATTTGAAACAAAATATTACAGAAAAATTCTTCAGAATACCATGGACCTTAAAGATCACAAATGTAGCCATCCTGAGAGAAATGAATGTAAATGAAAACTGACTAGACAGCATGATTCTTTCCAGAAAACTACACTATTTTGGCCATGACATCCTAGAGAAGACCATAATGGAGGGGATGATGCCAGGGAGACGAACAAGAGGCAGATCAAGAAGAAGAACACAAGACATCAAAGACCATCTGAACATGACAGTAACAGTTTTGAAAATCTGTGATGATTACTACTTCCTATTCAAGATATGCTACCTGATGATGATGGTTGCTAGTTACGGGTAATAGCTGCCCAAGATGACAGAGTCATTTGTCATCATGCCTTTGGCTGCGTACGAAGTGTTAGAATTTTGTATATTGGATATATCATGTATACATGATATACCAGTTTTTACATTATTTACATGATATATCATATATATTAGATAAAGAGTATTGAAAGCAAACCTGGTCTGAATAGTTTTGGATGAACCTCCAACTTGTCAACATCCAGATCTTTTCCTCGTCTTTGCCAATATTGATTCTCAAATAGGTAAACTAAAATGTGAACCTCTTCAATCATTTGCCCATTTATTTTTATGGTATATTTTTATGTATTAATTAATTCTCATTTCCTATGTTTTGCTTACATTGATTTAAAGTCCACTTTTTGCTTCTTCTTCTTCTTCTATCAGTCTATTTGTTTTTTCCTGCATGCCCTGTAATTTGTGCGATAGTTGACATAGGTCATCTGGAAAAGCCAGTTCCTCCAATTGTTTATCAAATGTCCACTGTATTCATGTTTTCCTTCCTATAGTTGTTTGTCTCATCCCTTAAATTATAACCATGAGTAAGTTTGTTAGGGATAGTAAACATCCTTATCTGACTCCTGTTTTAACATAGAAGGGTTGTTGCAGCTTGCCCCCGAAGACTATTCTGTGTGATTTGTATATATCATATCTGTCAACATATTTTTCCATAAATCCATATTTTTAACAAATTATCTTCACATTTCAATAAAAACGTCTGTATTTATCCCAAAAACCAGTAATATTTTTATATTTTTTATTATTTATTTATATTTTATTTTTAAAAAAAATTTTCTTCTTTGGCTCCATCAATACATTCAATACATGCTGCTTGTGTGATTAAAAAAATCTTATTAGTAGTAATTACTGAAGATGTAACACCAAATGTCTTTAAAAAAAATAATAAATGGGTTTTATGGGAATTGTTTTAAGACCCGAAATCCGTATCAATACGGAAAATCCATACTAGTTGACACCTATGATATATATCATAGTTGTAATTGTTTAAAATTTTCTCTGGTATTCTATAATGTCTCAGTATTTTTCACATCACTATACGATCTATACTATTAAAAAAATGAAAATTTAATATACCCTGGTATGTTTTTATTAAGTAATTTCTATCGCAATGGAGAGTGTTAGTTTATTGTTTTTTAAAGTAACTTAATGATCTTGAATTATTTTTGTTTCAGTGCATGTTTGTTATGCTCCATGTAACAAAAGGAACCCCATGGGAAACTTCAGACCAAGGTGTCTCACGCTTAGAGACTCAGTGGGAGCAAATTGATTATGGAAAGCAGTTTACTGCTACAAAAAAATTTCTTACTACTGTTCCAGTAGTTTTGTGAGTATAATATATAGAGAGTAGTCGTAGTACAGTTTTACAGTTTGTGTTATCAATGTCAATCATGGTCACTGTCCAAGATACAGGAGAGAAAGATTGCAACCTGTGAGATGAGATGTCTAAGGAAGATCATTGGGGTCAAAAGAAAGGACTGTTTAAGAAACGATATCAGAAATTTTATAGGAACTGTACCTTGCATCAAATATATAGAAAGACAACAGATTAAGTGGTTCGATCACCTTATGAGAATGGAACCAGATCACCTTCCAGCTGTTTAATATAACAGAAGAATATCTGGGTACGGAGCGAGAGGAAGACATAGAGGCAGATGGATTGATAACATCAGTGACATACTACAACAACACGGTATTACAATAACAAATGTAACACATGTGGCATTAGAAAGAAGATGTAGGCTCCACACGACGCTTCACAGAATTTTTGGCTAAGACAAGACGTGCAGTTTCTGCATCGCAGGTTGGTTGCGATGGACCTCTAACATTCTTATTTCTTGCCTTGGTGATGCACTCTGATAGACTTATCATCCCATCACCTCTAGTCACTCTAGTGTCCCTATCATGATGTCCACACCTCTCTATATATCTCTTGCTCGGTCGTAGTCCTTCAACTATACATTCTAAAAGGTCTTCAACGATACAGTAAGATCATAACAGTGTGTTATTTATTTTAAAATGTCCAAAATATTTTATATGTACTTCCTTTAATAGTCCTTTTTTCATATGTAGCTTTGTCAGAAGCTGTGTATTTATTTTTTCCTCTTTCCGTGATCTCTATATTCTTTTATATATATATATATATATATATATATATATATATATATATATATATATATATATATATATATATATATATATATATATATATATATATATATATAATAAATACACACTTTTATTTTTTTCTGCGGATATGCTTTAACCCCCACATTTTTTGTTTTCCTCTGGAATATTCTTTTATTGTATATAAACCAAAAACAACATGCTTCTATATGCATGTCATTGTTCATTCTTGATCATCATATGTATTGTCTGAAGTTTACAGCTTGTTTTTATTTGGACCCAATAATTTTTCAAAAGCATCTTCTTTTCATTTTTTGTCTTATGGGAATAATGCTATGATGATAGATGTTATTGACTCATGTCCATATATTTGTACATTCGCCTTGATCTTTTATGACATACTTAATCTTGGTCAGTTCGGGCTCTGTTTTCTATGGTTAGAGCTTACTGTGATTTTCATTTATTTTCACTACCTCTTTTTTGTGTGTTTGTTCTCAATCTCTTGTAGATTAGCAAGATGTAATCCAGAGAACAAAATGTGCTGTTTCATGGTTTACTTGGCTACAATACGATATTTGCACCTTTATGCATGACACATCAGATATGGAATGGAACAGCTTTTACCTATGGAATGGAATAGCTCAAAACTCCACATCATACATCCTTAATCACAACATACATGCCTGGTCACTGTGTCACTGTTTTTTGCTTCTCTTTCATGCCCTTGAACAGGAAAAAAGAACCATTCACATTCAGGTCTTCATATGTCATACAATGAAAAAGCAGATAGTTTTGAGAAAGCCTGTCTGTGTATTGAGATATCCTGCCGAAGACGGATGTGTCGGACCATTGGTGCAAATAAAATGGCGACACAACGCATTTCCATTCTCTGAACTACATCGTGCTGGAAATCTAGTAGGACAGAGAACCAGCAGGAGTTTGAGAATGAACGCTGAAGAATAAGAAGTATTGAAATATAGTAATGGGCCAATCTGACATACTAAACTCTTCTGAGAAACAGTACAGACAATTGTAATGAATAAGGATGATGAATCATTTTTCTTGCCTAGAGTAAAGAAGCTGGGTTTGAAATGTGTCACTAAAAATAAGCATTATTAAGCGCTTAGAAGAATGTTTGATAACCAACAGAGAACTGGAACTCTCAGTCATTATGTAATTACGGGTATACATAATGGAAAATTAAAGCACCTATTGAAGTGTCCTGTGTGCAGTAATGTGATGATTTTACAACTAACTCATAAATTTATATTTTCAAATTTGAAACTACAATGCTTGTATTTTCAAAGCCTGGAAGGGAAGCAAAGAATAGTGACACTGTTACTTGCCATGCAAGTCGTAAGAGGCAACTAAGGAGGTTTTAGGGGTGGAGTTGGCTGTTCCACCCCATTGAAGGCAAAGTGACACAGAAGCCATACTGGAGTTGGATGTGTCAGAAAGAAAGGTGCAGATATCTTAGCCAAGCTGTAAATCATGATATAATAGATTTCGTTCTCCGGACTACATCCTGCTAATCTGCAGTAGCTTGAGAACAAATGCAGAAGAGGATGAAAAAACTACAAGATGTGTGAGTGGACAGTCAATAGTATCAGCAAATTAACTTGTAATTTATTCATTTTTTAAATGAGGAAGCATATCTGTAACTCATGTAAATTATATCTTATCTTAACTTGTTTTTTACTACAGATTCTTCTTGGCAAGTTTTTATTCACGATATGACCAGTACCATTTTGTCATCAATGCCAGTGCCTTGACACTCAACTTGATCCCAAAGTTGCCTCAGTTTCACAAAGTTCGACTCTTTGGCATTAATAAATATTGATGTTTTATGAATTTCAGAAATCATATGTATATATTCGTTTATTAGAGTAACCCTCAAGAACTTTAGTCATTGGTAATATTCTAAAGGGTTAATATCACTGGAGAAACATGTATTATATGTATAGCATAACTTAAGGTGTCAGTTTTGGGAACAAGAATATGCCATACATGTATGGATGTGCAGAATAATGTATTCTTTCATATTTTATTCCATGCTCTGTGAAGTTTGCATGTTGTAAGAATGAACACTATTTTTAAAAGGCTTTAATGTGCTAGTATTTTAATTTTTGTCAAAAATCATAAAAGCAGTTTTAGATGTATAACATGCATCTAAACACATGCTATTTAAAGTTATTATTTATTAGTATATTATTCACTTGTGTGTTTCCGGGACCAGAAAGGGGATAAAGAAAAGTGACTCTTACTTGTTAGACATGTCGTAAGATGTGGTTAAGGAGGTTTGGAGGATGGAGTTGGCTGTCCCATCTCATAAAGAGTCGAAGTGAGCCATAAACTATGCTGAAGTCGGATGTGTCAGACCGAAAAGTGCAGATATTTCAACTAAGCTGTAAACAATAACACAGCGCCTTTTCATTCTCTGTGCTACATTCTGCAACCTTTGCAGAAGTTTGAGAATGAACATAGAAGAGTACATTATTTATTGTCACTGTACTTTAAGGTAACAAAGATAATCTGCATATTAAGTCCATTATGAAACATATTAGAGAAATTAATTTTGTATGAAATGTTTACAATGTAATATTTGTCAAGTGTACACTGCTTAAATAGACAAGTATTTTCAAATGTAGTGTTTGTCAAGTGTACACTTTACTGAAATAGACAAGTATATTCAAATACACAATGTAGTGTTTGTCAAGTGTACACTTTACTGAAATAGACAAGTATATTCAAATACACAATGTAGTGTTTGTCAAGTGTACACTTTACTGAAATAGACAAGTATATTCAAATACACAATGTAGTGTTTGTCAAGTGTACACTTTACTGAAATAGACAAGTATATTCAAATACACAATGTAGTGTTTGTCAAGTGTACACTTTACTGAAATAGACAAGTATATTCAAATACACAATGTAGTGTTTGTCAAGTGTACACTTTACTGAAATAGACAAGTATATTCAAATACACAATGTAGTGTTTGTCAAGTGTACACTTTACTGAAATAGACAAGTATATTCAAATACACAATGTAGTGTTTGTCAAGTGTACACTTTACTTAAATAGACAAGTATATTCAAATACACAATGTAGTGTTTGTCAAGTGTACACTTTACTGAAATAGACAAGTATATTCAAATACACAATGTAGTGTTTGTCAAGTGTACACTTTACTTAAATAGACAAGCATATTAAAAACGCATTGAGAATTGATTTCATGGTATTCAGGTTACTCCATTCTTCTCAATAAAGCGACACTGCCTGACAAGAGTACAATATATAGAATGTAATTCCAAGCAATAATCCCCAGGATCTCAGAATAAATCCACGTTATAAACAAGACATCTCAAACAAGGTTTGAACCCACACTCTTGAGCACAGTGCAAACAGCTTAACCACTACACCAGGGAGATCCCCAGACAATTCTCAGACAGGTATATGAAAACAATGAAGATGCCTCAATTCTTGGCATGCGCACTGTGAAATCTCATTTTTAGCTGCTTACCATAACAGATGTAACAAAATGGTCTCATCAGTAGATCTGCATAAAAAACATGACCCATTCTGTCTTGTGAGTAGATCTGCTGTATAATGAATGTTAATATATATTTTTTTTAATGAAATGTGATAAGCTAATATTAAATGTAAAGGTGTTGAGACAAACTCTGATTGTTACATGTGAAGACTGCTCACACGTCATTTTTTTTTTCATTTTATTATTATAGGCAGACCCCTATCACATTTAAATTTAGTTGGGTGGGGAGGTATAGCACAGTATTTGTTGGATTTTTAAATAATGAATCACTTCATAGAACCTGGTTACTGCTTTTTCTTTCTTTGTTCCCACCATGTATGTTTCATTCAGTTTACACATGGTCTGTGATATCAGCACTTTCAGTCTAACACCTCTGTTGTAACACTGCAGTTTTGGAACCATGTGTACCCTCCCTCTTGGACTGCTTCTTGCTAAGCCAGACCGCTGATATTCATCCTGTTATGAGGGCAACTGTAGTTGCCTTATAGGGTCTTGATTAACTCCTGTCTGATGATGCTGGCTTAAGTGTTTTTTCACACTTTCAATCTCCCTTCTTTGGTTATTTATTGTTATCTAAACAGTTACATTTTGTTTGTCTACTGCTGAAAGAATTATTTGAGTATTTAAATGTATCACTACTGTCTCACCTTGTTGCTGACAGAACTTATATATTGGACATATATTCTCTAAAGGTTGTGCAGCTATAGTATTTTTATTGTATTAGTATCTCTGCAATGTGCCATTTGTTTCAAGTAACAAACGGTATGACTATTCAATGCATGTGTTATTTCAGTTTTAACATACGGGTGTGAAAGCTGGAAATCAACTACATCTTTAGAAAGCAAACTAAATACCTTCAAAAACAAATGTCTCAGGAAAATTGGAAATACTTTTAGAGCAGACACCTCACACTTTTAGAGTTCAATAGAGCAGACACCTCACACCTGCAAAGAATACGTCACATGGATGGAACATAAATACTTCTGAGTAAGTCAAACGACACTAAGAGAAGGGACAAAACAAGAATACATCACAGACGTTATTAGAAAAGGCATTGGGCATACATCGGTCATGCACTCAAAATGAATGAAGACAGAATACCGTATCAAGTCTTTACATGGTCATCAAGTGGCAAGAGAAAAAGGGGAGGACCAAAAACAACACTGAAAAGAACTATCGAAAAAGATTTCACAAATGGTATGAACAAGTGAAAATGAACACCTGGAACAACTGGCTGTTGATCGACAAGCATGGAGAGCTATGACATCTGCACTATTTGCCAAACTTGGCACAATAGGAAAATGATGATGAAAAAAATGATGAGCAAAGAACAGCAAAAAAAAATACTGCCCCCTTCCATACATGTGATAAGAGGTGACTAAGAAAATTGGAGTGAGGTTGGCTAACTTATTTTCACCACTGTGATGAAGACTGCTAAAAACCCATGCCTGTATTGCTGTATAAAACCATTCTGTCTGCAGCATTCCTCAAGATAGTAAAAAAAAAAGTGAAGTCCCCTCAAATGTTGAAGACTGCTTAGCTCATGGCATTGAACCCCACAGACACATTCAGTAAAACATTTATCTGGGACTTGAACACTTCCTCCTTCATGAAGGAATACCAGAGAAACACTAAAAGTAAAACTTCACTACCTGGAACAGGGAATAAGGGTGACAAACTAGCTCCTTTGGGGGTCTATCATCATCTTTACAACTGGTAAAAACATGTGAACTTCACAAGACCAAATAAGATTGGATATTCGTTGTTTTTAGAATGTACCAATTGTTTGTTTCTCATGTTAATTAGATTGATTTTGTTTTATTAGATGCGTCACCCATGTGTTATTGGGGCCTGACAAGGGAACAAAGATTAGCACTGTACCTTCCATGCATGTCATAAGAGGAGGTTTTGGGTGTAATTGGCTGTCCATCTCATATAGCATTAGAGTGACCCAGAAATCATGCTGCAGTCAGATGTGTCAGGCCGAAAGGTGCAGATATCACAGCTAACCCTAAACCTTTACACATCACATTCTGCTCTCTAGGCTACATCATGCTAATTTTTAGGAGTTTGATAACAAATAGCAGAAGAAGTTGCATGTTATTGCGGATGTTGGAAGATGTAGAAATTGGTTAGTATATTGACAAGTGTGAAATGCTAGGGCAAATGAGGTCCCAAGTTCAAAAATCTTTCAAACAAAGATACAATTTTAAAATCCTTCAAGTACATGTTGTAGTGACTTATGGGCAAAGCAGCTTTTATCTCCACTGCTGTAAAAAGTCTCTCTTCACTCAATGCAGTAACAAAAGATTTTATTGACAATTTCTACATTTGTGAGGTACTGCTGTGGTACGCCTCTTGGCTGGTGGTCTCCGTCTTCAGTACCTGTACTTGTTAAATGCAGACTTTGGTCTTGCTCGATTATAGGAGTACCTGGCCAGTCTAAGTTTTCAGTCTTTGTTGATTGAACTAAGCGCCATGTCCGCCCCATGAATCTGGCCTTGATGGGGCTTTTAGTTTGTCGTCTTCTTCTGCATTTGTTCTCAAACTCTGCAGATTAACAGGATGTAGTCCAGTGAACATAATGCATTGTCATGGTTTACAGTTCAGCTGCAATATCTGTGCCTTTCAACCTAACACATCCGACTTCAGCTTGGCTTCTGCATAACATTAGTCCTCTTTTGGATGGGACAGCCAACTTCACCCCAAAATTTCCTGTCTCCTCTTACAACATGCTTAGCTGGTACCAGTGGCCCTATTCCTTGCTACCCTGAACTAGAGGTAGGGGCCTGGGTTACCACATGGGTGAATCCTAATTTGTGAATCTTGTAATGTCTTTCTGGGTAGGTAATATTTATATAATGTTGTGCCAGTAGCCCACATGCCCATCAGTTCAACTATTTGTCTTTACAGTTTTTTGTTTTTTTTTAAAAATACTTGTTGAATTGTTTGCATACTGGTTGAGGTAAATATTTGAACCATGTAATTTTCTTATTTACAAATTTGGTTGCTATTTATTACCAGATATTTCTGTGTTTCCTTACTCTATATCACAGGAAAAACACCATTGACTTTAGAATTTAATTTAATATAGCAGGGATCTGATTATACATTCATTGTAATATAACCACACTTATTTCTTATATTTGTGATTGTAGCCATGTGTTAGATGTGCTAGTTAGTCATCAGATTATCATCACTTCACGCAGAACATGGCAATAGGTGCTCTGATCTTCCATTGAGTATGTCTGCAATTACATGATGACTGAAAGTTTCAGTTCTCTGTTGGTTGTTAAACATCCTTCTAAGCCCATAATGATATTGACCTCTAGTGATACCACATTTCAAGCCATACTACTTGACTCTGAATAAGGAATTCATTTCATTTGTCTGTTTCTCATAAGTTAAGAGTTAAGTATGTCTGCTCATTCGACTGCTCTGTTGTTCAATACAGTCACAAAACTCAACAACTAATCACCTCTTTCATTGCTCTGAATACTGGTAAAACCAGGTACAAAAATGAACGTGATTCCTTCCTACTGCCTCAACCAGTGTTTATGAACCTCTTGTATCACAATCATTCTTATATGTGTGATTACAGTTGAGTGTGTAACATACATCTTACAGTTAGCTCCTGTAGCTGTACTTTGTGACCTAAATCAATCCATATAACTTCAGACATTTACCAACTGGTGTCCTCATTGCATACTCTTTTTAAGATGACCAGTTGTGGACGAGAGCATAACAATACATTTGGAAATTAAGGAAAGTGGTGATGGCAAGACGCAAAAAGAACACAAGATTACGGCTATTGAAAAGCTATTGTCCCAGTGGAAGCTTTTTGCTGTGTGACTTGGGCAATGACATCCGTAACGCAAAAGAAAATATCAGAATTTGCTATTGAAAGTCTTTTCAGCTGTACAATTACATTTCGCTTTCTGGTAGAATATTCAGATAATAAACTAGCACTACACATGACACTGGGAGAACCAGATGAGTTCCAGCCTTGACCATGGTCCTATCTACCAATCTGTGCATGAAGTTCCAGCATTGAACAGGTGGTACATGGTATGTGGTGAAAAAAGCATCTCTGTGAGGGATGTGTCAATTCCCTGAACGAGCCCTTTTGGATGGCGGAACATGCATAACTGGGTTGCTATGTACACCTCTAGCGGGAAATGATACTTGATAGGGAAGCTGAGACTCTTGACTACAACTCTACATGTTATGAAAAGATAGGAAAGCAACAAAACTCCTAGAATCTATCCCTCTGAGTAGGAGACTTCTTCTCAATGCATTGTAAGAGATAATTGCAGGTAATTCCTGGGATCGAAACAACAAACCACTAAACATGCACTTAACTGAAACTCACAGAGGTAGGAGGAGAATTAATTGTCAAGAATTACCTGCAGAAGAACAATAACACAGGAGGAAGTCAAGAGATATCTGAGTCTTATGGGTGGAATATAGAACAGATTGTGGTGGAGAATGTTAGTTCTATTTTCCACTTGTTACAAAAAGGTTTAGTAGTAATGTAGATATTATAATGCTCAGGAATCTTCCTAAGTATTTTTCATTGATAGTAATTTGTTTACCCTGTTGTTAAGTCTGTGCTTTCTATTGTGAAATATTAATAGATCTTATCATGGCCATTGCATCTTTTATATATTATATGAATATCGTAGATCTTAACATGGCCATTATGTCATTTGTGTGAGTTAACTCTTATTGTAAGTAGATAGAAACCACAGGTACTGTACAGGCTAACGTGTCTGTACTTTTAACGAAACAACCGATACATTATTTAATCAAATGAACTTTTGCTAAAGGCGCATACAACACAGCTCAATCAATCTGCACACAATGCACTGAGAGGCTCTCCCTCCCCTAGAATACCCTTTGGTGGGGATTCTCAGTGCGTTGTGTGCAGATAGAATGATCGCTAGTAGATGAGCCTTGTTTTTTTTTTTTATCTGCATACCGCAAACCTAATATTAAAAAGTTTGAATTAAATCATGTGATATGGACACATTAGACCATAATGAGCCAAACCACATTTCTATGTGCTGCTTTGTTAATACTATGAGAAGTCAATCTGGTGTCATCTATTAAAAATATTAACCACTAAAAGCCACTTCAGTGGTGTGGTGCCTAGTATTTTAATATTTCAATTAACAGTACTGGTAGTCAATTAATTTTCATGAATTTGTTTCTTATTTCTGTTAGCTTGTCTTGTAAGAAATGGTATATTGATGTCTCCCAAGGCTGTTTCCAATATGTTACAATAGAATACTTTCAGAAAAAAAATGACAATATCTAATTTTATTCCGTTTCTTTTATCATTTAAATATATTAAACTTGTTTTTCTTCAACAAGGTGACACTTAAAAACGCAGAATACTGTACTTACTTTATTTGAATTACATGTTTTATTTTTGGGCATGTAATTGTCCATTGAGGTCAGTTACATTATTATTAATATCAATATAATCCTTGAGTTGTCATACTGGTATTTGTGAACCTGAGCACATATGGACATATCCAGTGTGTGAGGAAGATAATCAACATACCTAATACTGGTATTCAGAGGTTCGGCATATTGAGTTAACCATCAGTTGAAAACCAGTTGAACAAATTAAAATCAATAAGAAACTAAATATACATTATACAATCTGGCTAATATTAAATAGCAATGCTTGTATTTTTTTATGTTGAATAAACAAATATGGAATATATTTTGTTTAAGTATCATCTTTTAAAATAAAAAATGAGTACTTATATTAAGCTATAGATATGCATTGTTTCCTTTTTTATTTTTCTCTGCTAACAGTAGGGGTGTTTACAATGCTGTTGTGTGCTGAAACATAGGCAGTATACAGGCATCATGTGAGGAAGCTCAGTTACTTCCACATAATTTGTCTCAGAAAGGTGATTAAACAGCAGAAAGCAAGATAAGATTCTGAATACCACTGTCCTTGACAGAGCTTCTACCCCTAGGATTGATACTATTTGATGTAGTCACAAATTTGTTACCTCATTCCGGACCAATTCACGATATAATGACTCGATGAGAATCATCACGGGGCCACCCATCTCATTGATTTCGGTGGAAAAGACCGGCAATGCACTCATTGTGCTATTAAGCAAACATGAAAGCGAAGTAGCTAATACTGCATAGGATGTTCATATAAGCCACATCTGTGTGCTGAATCATACTTTAGGAAATACCACACAAGATTAGCTCATTTGTAGCAAATAAAAACTTGTAAATAATAAAGCCATGACTGGATGTAAATATTTTCATATTTGTATTGCTTCTAGCATCATCATAAAAATGTACATAACTTTAACATTTATTGATATAAATACATCAAATAAACTGCATAGTGAAGCCAATTGGATACTCTTGTGTAAACATTCTTGAAAAATAGGTATCAACAGACATGTGGACAGGCAGCACAGAGTGCCAAACATATACTTCAAGAGTGTTCTGAGCATGAAACGCTGAGGCAGACATATTGGCCAGAGGAAACAACACTGGAATCAAAGCTCTATGGGACACTGTATGAACTACAAAAGACAGTGAGTTTTATTAAGGAGACAGAATTACAGATATAGACATGTTTCAAGTGAACGAAAGAAGAAGAAGAAGGTATCAACAACTCTATGAATACATTTGGGTAAGTCACAATTAGTACACTAATACATTAATATTTTCATTTTCTTGCTTATGTTTTACTAAGTGATGCAATGAAAACCACATGTGAAATTTTTCTACACCTGAAAATTAATTTGGTCCAAACCTAAAAATCAATTCCTGAAAGAGTTAAACAGGTCATGTACTACATATTACACATCCACATCTACTGAACACACTACACTATGATGAGATGCTGAAGGCCATGTGCTCTCAGAGTGAGTAAAAAATAATTGCAAGGACTTTACTAAAAGCCTTGAGGCAACTTGTGAGAAATGCATCAATTCAACTGAGGAAAAGACATGGGCATATTAAGCACCATCTAAAGTGATCATCCTATGCCCAATCTGTTCATGATCCTTTGTGTTCAGCATATGGCTTATTTGCCATCTACGAACTCATAAACAAGAACATAACTCGTAACTGGATTTCACGAGGGATATAACTAATGACCACACTTGTGATGGAAGAACCTTCCTCAGCTGACATGTATTGTACATTTCTGTTGATATGTATTGTACAATGTAGCTTAAAAAAATTCCAGGAATTAGTGTATTATATAGAAATAAGTAACATATAATTAGTTAGTTATTTCTCTAGGGCCAAAGACGGCACATAGGGCGGATGTCATAGATTTCCATGTCTCTCATTTCATTGCAATTTGCTTTAGATCTTCATTGTTTCTGATACAGAAGGTGAAACGTTCCCTTGTAATAGTTCTACGTAAAGTTTCTTTTGGTCTTCCTTTTTTTCTCTTGCCTTTTGGTGACCACATCAAAGCTTGACGGTACATATAATTATCTACACTATATTTCCTTCAAAGTAGTTCCCTTTGGTAACTACACACTTTTGCCAATAATAATACAGTTGCTGGAAACTTTCATGGATCCCATTCTTTGACACCTCTTTCAGCTATCTCGTCGCATTGGTGATAATGGCATCTGTATCCTTGAACTGCTGTCCATTCAGTGCTGATTGCAGTCGAGGGAAATAAGAAGAAAACGACCAGAAAATTGAAGAACAGTTGGATTATGCTGCATGACAATTCTGGCACATCTATCCATACTGGTAAAGTAGTACCTTGCAAAGCACAATGGACTTACCTTGGAACAGCCCTCTCATTCTCCTGACCGTACACCAGCAGATTTGTTCCCTTGACTGAAATTGGCACTGAAAGAACAGCGATTCGATGATGCAGATGACGCTATCACCAATGCCACAAAACATCTGAGAGACGTGTCAAGAATGGGTTCCATTAATGTTTCCAGCAGCTGTTGGCAAAAGTGTGTAGTTGCCAAAAGGGAACTACTTTGAAGGAAACGTAGTGTAGATAATCCATCAATTATTTGAACTTTTGAAGCTACTTCGCATATTTCTCTATTGATATGTATATTTCTTTGTTGACATATCATGTATATTTGTCAGTTGACACATGTTGTTTGTTCAATTGTTTTACTTTTTCTCCTTGGTACTTATGTACTCCATCCCACTCAACAAAATGGCCTATTGTCGTCTGCTGATAGTTCTATTCATAACATATAATTCCTAAGCTTCAAGCAATAATCCACCAGAATCTCTGAAATAATTCACTTTGCAAACAATCATGAGCTGGATTTGAACCCACGACCTTAAAACAAGGTAAATGGTTTAACTACTACTCAACTGAACCCAGATGATGTGTCCTGCTGACCTGAAAGGCTCTGATAGCACAGTCAAACCGTGACAACACATCCCCATCTTCCAGACATCATCATGATAACAAGCATGATTGAGAGAACAAATGCTGTTATGAATTATAAACCAACATCTTTGCACTACGGGCAGACTCATATGTACCCTGTCTCCTCAAGCAAATTTTGAACGATACACATGCTAATGTTTCAGTATATCCCTCTTATCCATTGTCAACTTTCCATCTGTTGATGCATTGAATGCAACTCTATCTGCTCTCTCATTATTGATAACATTTGCATGTCCCAGACAGTAGATTCACATGATACCAAGGAGGTGGATATAGATGTCATCCACTAATATCAGAACCAGCCGTTTTGAAGCATGGACTAAGTACAACACAACATCGCAGATTGTCAAAATTGAATATACCAGGTACGTGAACAGAATGATCAAGTGCCAGAGACTTCTGACACTGGTTAGGCGTGAAATTGATACGGATGAGCATACTAAGTCACCAAACAACATGGCACAGTGTCACTACAGAATATTTGTGAACAGGAGGATGAACATAGTGAATTCACCGAGTACCAATGTCAACACTAAGGTCTGAACAATAAGCATGTGAACACACTAAAGTGATGGGCAACATTTTTCGAATTTCAATCCCCGCTCATAATCAACTTTGTTGACTTTGAAAAAGCATTTGATAGTCTTCATCGGCCTACGTTATGGAATATTCTACAGCAATACGGTTTTCCTAGTAAAATAATCAATGTTATAAAGGCATTCTACACCAACTCACATTGCTGTGTTCAAACAAACACTGAGAAGTCAGAATGGTTCCAAGTTGTTACGGGCGTTAAACAGGGATGCATCATGTCCCCATTACTTTTCTGCGTCGCTATTGATTGGGTCATGAGAAAGAGCACTGAAAATGAGCTGATGGGAATAAAATGGATTAATAATACCGTTCTCGAAGATCTTGACTACGCAAATGACCTGGCCCTTTTGAGCGCAAACCACACAGATGTTCAATCTAAGCTTGACAATCTCCAACACTACTCAAATCAGATAGGGTTGAAAATCAACACATCAAAAACTCATATACTAGATTTTACGAAATCCAACGACAACATAGAAATTCAAAATGTTCCATTATTAAAAGTCAACAATTTTACATATTTAGGCACCAATCTAGCATTGGATGGAGACTCATCAAGAGAAATTTTACACCGTATTGCCCTTGCAGCGGGTGCTTTCAATAAACTACTCAACATATGGACGCAATGCTGTCTTAACACATAGGCCCATTGGGCATTTGCCCGGGGGCCCACGAGCATAGGGGCCCCATGCGAATGTTGTAGGGTTATTTTGTATTCCTGAGGGGGGGGAGCACTTTTCTTTACCCAGGGGCCCAACACTATTTCTTTGCCCAGGGGCCCAACACTATTTCTTTGCCCAGGGGCCTAAAATGGTGTAAAGACGGCTCTGTATGGACGTCAAACACACTAAGAAACACCACAAAACTCAAGTTGTTTAACTCCAACATCATCCCTATTCTATCATATGGGTGCGAAAGTTGGAAAGCCACAAAAGCCACAGATAAAAGACTCGACTCCTTTGAAAACAAATGCCAACGTACCATTCTGAACGTTAAGTGGAGTGACTTTAAATCTAACACTACTATAAGAGAGGAAAGCAAACAAACCTATATATCTTCCTTCATTAGACAAAGGCGTTGGACTTACATCGGCCATGTTCTCAGAATGAACAGCCTAAGAATTCCCCAGCAATCACTATATTGGGTGCCACCTGGAGTAAGAAGAAGAGGGAGACCTAGAGAAACTCTACGAAGAACCATTAATAGAGAAGGCATGTCAATGAACCTAAACAACGCGCAACAATTGAAAGACCTGGCAACACAAAGAGAGAAATGGAAAGTTATGGTTTCTGCCCTATGCGCCGCCTATGGCCCTGGAGGAACATAACATAACATAACAACATTTTTTGGCATTTTTTCCTAGGGACAAAAAAACTGGCTACGCACAAACCTGTCTCCTACCACTACAAGATAAAACTAAACCAGAGATGATGAAGCAGAACAACATGCCAATTAAATGTATTTTTCAACGGTACACAACTAAAACAGTTACAGTTCAAATATTTAGAGAGTCTTTACAGAGGATGGAAAACTTCGATAGTGAGATTGAAACAAGATGTCACAAAGCTGTGACTTTCCAGCTGTCGTCAATACTCAAACACTCAACAATCTGCATGACGACAAAACGGCAGTTGATAATCTGTATTTTGAAAATAAAAACTCCGTAGGTCTATTACTAATGTCAAACATGGTCCTTGACAAAGATACTATTACTAGCGAATGGGGTGCAAAGGGTACCGTACTGATTTTGCGGACACAGGGTTGGCAGATAACCATGATCTCAAAAGTACCTCCTCGTGGTGCACCCTGGAAACAGAAATACAGCTGCTCGTGCTGTTTCTGGCTAAACCTTTTGGGGAATCATGCCCATGAATGTGGAGGCAGCAGATGGAAAGAGAATTGACTACAAAAGTGATAGTCAATATCTCCAACACCACTGCGCCAACACATGCTATTCAGTCCGATCCAAGCATTGGAAGGGCGGCCAATGAAAACGACACAAAAAGGTAGATGCATGGCAAGAGACGAAAAGACAACATATTGAGTAAAATGAAAGCGCAGTACAGTGCCAAGTGCAAATAGAAAGGGAAACACGTTTTGAGGAAATCGGAACTACAAGCTATGTTAGCTCGAGACAAACTTCTAGTTACCGGTGCTCCTTACGGGCAGAGATCCAACACTAATCGTGGGCGCCCGGCAAAGAAAGCAGCCCTGGCACAACTCTAATGTCGAGCTTTTCTATACCGGAAAATTGCTCGCGGAGAGAAATGGTTCAGTACCAGATGGGCTCAGGCACATATGGGACAATGTCGTTCAGCTCGAGAACATTCCTTGCTCTCAAAGGCGTGGTGAGACTTGCACGGGGGTTCACGAAGTCGGTGAACGACACCTCGGCTAAGAAGTCGAAAGAGCCCGGGTCCATCTCTTCTGTGGAGTTCTTCTTTAATCGGACCAATGCTCGCGGATGCGAAAAGGTTCAGTAGCCGATGGGCACAGACACAGAACGTCTAATTACACTAGGCAAGTTCACTTTCTTGGAAACACCTAGTTCCAGATGGACGTGAACGAAAATCGTCTCGGTGAGGAGTCATTAATTACACACCAAAGCGCCCATCGACAAATAGGCAGGCTGTCACAGTCTAAGGAAGCCCACTACCCGAATTAAAGACATGATAAAAACGAATGTGCTGTGCCTCGGATGTCCACAAAGTGAGCCAACTGAGGTACAAATAACACAGTTTAACTGAGGAACTGTTGTTAAAGCAGTACAACGTACTTTGCGCTCCCCGAAAGAAATCCCACGATTTATTCGTTGTGGTTATAAGAGAGCGAACGAAGAAGACACAGTGTGTGAAATAAGATATTTGAGGAAAACTATAGGGCCTACATGCCATCAGAAAAATCCAACGGAGAAATGAAGATCATCTAAAATCAATACTTCAGCAAGAGATAGTAAGCCACGTGGTTTGGACACCCAATGAAAACAAAACCATAGTAATTAACTCTTCATGCATACAACAGTAATAAATTTGGCTAAATGGCACGAGGAAGACCACGAACTATATGGATGGAGACATAGTCAAGCAAAATGAATTAAACAGGTTACTAAAACACTTACCTTGCCTATTAATAAAAATATATAAAAAAGTATATATGAAAAAACATACAATAAAACTAAATCTCCATGTATCGGCTCAAATTGAACCTTTTTCAAGAGACAAACAACAGAAAACAACACAATAAAAACAAAATATATGACTAGATTTCATCTATTTTGTTTTTATTGTGTTGTTTTCTGTTGTTTGTCTCTTGAAAAAGGTTCAATTTGAGCCGATACATGGAGAATTGTCCTGTTTAGTTTTATTGTATGTTTTTTCATATATACTTTTTTATATATTTTTATTAATAGGCAAGGTAAGTGTTTTAGTAACCTGTTTAATTCATTTTGCTTGACTATTTGTTCATTAGGTTACTGCGGCACCATCCACTTTGCAGGACACCCTCTGACCATTTGGTTATTTATATTATGGATGGAACAATGGAAGAAATCTTAGGCACGAGCTGACCATGTCAGATGCGACCCAATTTGTCAAATACAGACAACTCCAACTTCCTCCCCCCCCCCACCGCCGCTTAACGGCACAAGTGGTGTAAATGACGATAGATAAGGATCGAGAACAGAATATACACAACAAATCAGTATTTAAGTATGCATGCACTTTTCATCTGCGTCATTTGTATAGTGTTTTCTCCCTTAGAGCCACTCCAGCTGGTTTGATGTCTCAGTGATGCGCAATGCTCTACATTGCACGACTGTCATTTATTCTCAAGAATTTTGATAGATTATAAATTATTCAAGACTGTTTTGTAGATATCATTATATCCCAGTAGTGGTTATATCTCTCTGCCGTTCACCAAATGAGAGCTCGACAAAGAGAATTTTCTTGGGAATGTAATCGTTTGACATTCATTTTACATGGCCATGCCATCTTAAACGTCTAGGCCTATGCCTGAGAGTCGAGTAGAGACAAAAAGTATCCCCCCTCCCCCATATTTTATGTCAGTCTGAAACGTCCTTTGACGCTTCTAAAACGCAAACAGAAACCAGTGATAAACATTTCTCTAGACAGATCAAATCACTAGACTCTCCCATCGAGACCATACAAAGCACAATGGGAACATGCCTATGTACAATAGTTAAGTACCTGCCGTGTGACGGACGTTCAGGTAGGGACTGTGCCGGGCCCTATACATCGAAAGGGCACAATTACTGGAATTCCTTCTTAATTGCCCAGAGAAGCCAGGAGGCAAGGAAATAGACCTATGGCCAAACAAACGACCAATAAAAATAGTTAGTTCATACGTTAATCGTCGGATCATCATCACTACACACTGGACACATCTATAGTTGCTCCGATCTCTCCTTGAGTGTATCCGCCATTACACTTCTGCTGACAGTACCGGTCTTATGCTGGTTGACTATCATTCTTCTGCGCCCTCCAAAATGTTCACTTCTAGCAACACCACATTTCAATCCCTGATCTTTAATCATGGCCACTGAAAAGGAATCATCATCCACATTAGTCTCACTCTCGCGTGATATATCTCTTAATGGTGCTGTATCTCTAACGGGTGCTATACCCCCACTTTTTGGAGAGCCTTAAACATTTTTTATTTCACTATCTATATATTCTTAATCGTTAAAGGGTCATATATCTCAATAGCTTAGGGCCCTATCAAGTCTAAATCCGGTCCTACTTACTTAAGGAGTTCAAAATTTCAGCGCGATCCATCGCCCTGTGCGGCAATCGCGCAGTTGATCCGCTCTTTTATTGTCTCGAACACCCACATGTCCCGGCACGAAAAAAAATGTAACCACTTTCATCCTCGTCTTTCTCAAGGCCTCAATCCATTGTTCGCGAACAAGACCCACTTGCACATTCCTAATCATACTCATAGAGTCACTCAAGATGCAGTCCTTCATTACCTTCTGTGTGCATACCAACTCAAATTCCCTGGTCACCGCCATAGTCTCCATGGTCATGCTACTCGTTGTGACCGCAAATGCACCACTCTCCTCCCTGATCGTTTTACCTGCGCAATGAGCTGTGAAGGCCCAAGCACCGCGAACATGTCTAATCACATATCCATCAGTGTATATAATCACATCCCCCTCTTTGGTATTATCACTGGCCAAAGCCTGCATTTCTTTCTCCACAGCTGTGGGACACCATTCTCTGAATTTCCTGCTAAGTGATATTACTACTCTCAACAATTAGAACAGAGGAACGGTCACCACCACATACGACTAACACTATGGATAATCTTTGGCAATAGTAGCACGAACGGATTTCGATCGCCCCCAGACCTTAGGGTCAAACATAGGCAAAAGGGAACACGACCAGAAACTCCACCTAGCACTATAATCTTTAGCAATAGCACGCACGGCTTTCGATCTTCCCAGATTTCAACCATTAGGTCACACTTAGATACAAGCTAACACGGTCTGATATAACCAAAATATATTTATGTCTTAAGTTGAAAGTGTCGTGCCTCAGCTAAGAGGCTTTTATTCCCCATTTAACAAACAAAGCTGTTGGTTATGGGTTCTTTTTTCCCCAGTGAGGAAGCACTTCTTCTCTATCTGTGTCGCCCCCGATTGCTATAATTCTCTGAACAAATATGCCTACATTGTCTCTTTCTGCATCCTCGTCATCATTGTTTATCCATAACAGCCAAATTAAGTTATCTCTTATCAATTTGCCATCCGTTATAGCTTTACCTAAGTGTATCAGCTCTTTTGTTATCTCGAATTTCCGCATGTCCAGGTTAAGATCAATAGGGTCTACTTTAAACGTTGTTGAGAAGAGTGGCACGTTCGTTTCTTCACATTAATTTTTCTATCTTGCGATGCATAGGCCCTACTCTGGGATTCTGTTAAATATCTTTTGGTATTAGTGGTTGTCTTCAGCCAATTGAGAGCTGCTGTTACCACCTTCTATCTCCATTCTCATGCACGATGTTGTCGTGGGATAGGCCTATAGCAGATTTTTCAACTACTTTTTTGCAATTTCGGTAAGCGGCGAAGCCCTATCCAACCCCCGAATACCAACAAATACAAAAATATCTCTAGGGTCTATTACATTATCTCTACATTAATGGATTTGGCCTTAAAACTTTTTATAGGGCCTATGTTTGTGTTAAATATGTACTTTTAGCTTCGCAGAATTAAATCAGTGTGTGTACGAGGTCAAGCAAGAAATTAACGTACGCCTAAGTTTATTTAAGCACGGACAAATTGTATAGGGAACAAACATCTCGACCTTGAGTGTTTGAAGTCCGTCAAACTCGTGAAGATTTTAACCAGTTGTCTTGGTTGGTACCTATCGATAAATCGATTAATCAGGCACTGATCGACTTTGACGACACGTACAGGTAGCAAACAGTGAAATATTGCGTAACTCCCCATCAACTCTAGTGATCGATCTGCAATGTTCCCAGTACTGCGAGCTTTTGACTGGAGACAGCAGTTGTCAAGTTCTGTTGTTGACTTTAGTGGAGTGAATTACAAAATAGCGAACACGAGTAGAATCAAGCAGCACTTTCATTGTAGTTTAGTAATATTAGTAATAATTATTAACTATCACTCTGAGAGTGATAAAATTTGAAACTGTGCAGTTTTTTTTCAGTGTCAATTACAAGAATTCGAGATTTATCTAACCCTATTCTAGTAGGTATTATCCCGTGTGACTGAATATGTAAAAGAAACTACAAATGTTAAACATAATGTAGGGCATAAGTTTTCATTGCATTCAAACTGGCTTTAACAATATTGGAAAATCGTATGGCATCGAACGATAACGGCAGATCAGAAGGTTTAGTTACCTGCCCAACTTGTGAGTATTCTGTTCCTCAAGCTCCAGGTAAAAAAAGAACGATATGTCCTAACTGTGGTAATTTCTATAGCAAGGAAGCAGCAGAAATAGCTATTAGTTACTATAGAAATAGTACAAGACAGACCCGCGGACAACATCGTGATCAACATACACGAACAAGGCGAAAATATGTGAGTAGGCATAGACTAAGTAAATTATTTTCAAAATATTACGATATGTTTAGTATTAGGTTAAGGTTTATACTAGTACATATGCCTATGGTCCTCATAATTTTCTCTCATTCTGTTGTTTTTAGGTTACCCATTCATAATGTTTTTGTTTAATTAGGAAAATGAAAGTAGATTTGGTAGTAGACCTATAATAGTAGATCCATGATTATTAAGATGAAATAATATAATTAGGATGCTATAATTATTATAAGTTATAGTAGGCCTATTGTAATTGCTCATGTTGGGTACGGAAAATCACGCATATTTTGGTAGGCTTGCTGTGATATAGGCCAATATCATACCAAGCATTGTATCCTACCAAACATTATATTAAAGGAGGTTAGGGTGATTTAAATTTGCACCTCAAAATCTTATTCATGTGAAACATATATTGCTACTGAACCCCTAGCAAGACTCTTGAAGTGGAGATGGGGCTTAGACCAGCCAACAGAGGCTGTAAACTAAAAGACTGGTTGGGCCATGCCTGAACAAGTACATATTCTGAAGTAAAAAATGACAGGCAAAGAGGCACATCAACAACCATAGTGTCATGCAATTCTCTTAGTCAGCATGTCTGCAATACGCAATTTTATAAATTGTTGTGGTGCTCACCATGTGAAGTTCCTACATGCAAGCGTAGTGCTGGATTCTGACTGAAGCTCGACAGTATACTCCACCACCTCCCTTGTGGAGCCACTAGGCAGAAGAGGAAAGCGCTTGCTCAACCAGACAGAATGACAACCCCTCTAAACATCATGCACTGGAATGCAGAGGAAGTTAACATACAAAAAACAGAGCTAGAAAATACCTTGTACCAGAAAGAGATTAGTATTTGCTGCATTCAAGAGTCCCATCTCAATGAAAAAAATAACCTTCAAGAAACAAGGGTACCACTGTTTTAGAGTTAACAGGAAAGATCAGAAGACAAGCGGTATAATAACACTGGTCAAGAATAACATCAATTCCACTCCACAGAAACCATAACACATTTGGTTCTGAATTCAGTTAAATACCAGATATTCAAATAAAAAACAATATCCTTGAAATAATAAATAAATAACATCTTATTAAACATGACCTGTATAAACATCCCCAACAAACACTTCCTGGTAGTAAGAGACTTTAGCAGCTACTCCTAAAGCTGAGGATTCAATAATTTAGACAGAAGGGGAAAGAGATACAAAGTTGGCAAGATGACAACAACCTAATCCTCATTAATAATCCAAAGGATCCACCAGCTTTCTTCTGAAGAAGATGCCATAGCTCCTTCACACCAGACCTGAGATTTTGCATCCCAGAACTGACTGGAACAGAATAATAGGTGAACAATTTCATGGCAGTGATCATCACCCAGTCATCATCCAAGTGAACAAAACAATAATTACAAGACAAACTATGTGAAGATGGAACGACAAGAAAGCAAATTGGCACATCTATAAACACAGAACAAACCTACTGACAAGAGAAATACAAGTAACATGCGGAGATATCAACACAGTTGTCAGGGACTTAAATAAAAGAACACTTAGGTAGCTAAGGAGAAAGTATGAAGAGGATCAAGGAAGAATTATGTATCATATTGGACCAATACACTCCAAAGACTACAGGAAGAGCTGAATGAAGCATGGAATATCACATAGATGCAACCATCTCAATAGAACCACATCATATTACAAAAGACCAAAGTGAAATTCACTAAACAAAAGACAGAAACACAGAGAAGGAAGCTGCTCAATATGCAACAACTAAACTTTGAAAAGGAAGAAAGCTGTGAAAAATAACTACGGTAAGCACATACATGATGATAGCAACTCTCAACAACAGACAATTACATTGGAAGATACGGGTAACTTCATACTGGCAATTTGCGGCAGACATGCTGTAGAATCCTATGGAAAAGAAAATACCAGACAATGAAATATTAATCAAGAAATTAACAACAGTAGGAACAGCACAAACTGTTGATATGTCATGTTTAAGCAATTCACATTAGAAGAACTAAAAGTATCTATAAGGAAACTAAAAGATAGAAAATCATCAGGACCAGATAGGATCATCAATGAAATGCTTAAGAACCTAGGACATGCAGCAGTGTATACATTACTACAGAAATACAACAGGTGTTTATGGCATAGCGAGAAGTGCTTATGTGTCCTATCATAAAAAGAGGCATGGAAAAACAGAAGCCTGACAGCTAAAGACCAATAAGCCTAACAAGCTGTGTCTGCAAGACAGTGGAAAGGATGATCAACAGAAGATTGAAATTTTACCTAGAATCAGAGAAACTATTAGTGCCAGAACAAGCTGGGTTTAGAGAGTACAACAGTATGATAACAATAGTAATATTAATAATAATAAGACCCATAACCTGTTAGGGTTATCACATCTCCCAAACTGGAGAGCTCTGGTTTCTGCCTTATCCTCATCTGCACTGAAGGAACATAAGTATATAAGATAGAACAGTTATAGGTTTCTGGTACAAAGAAAGGGAGCAAAGACAACACTACGATCTGCAATGTAAATAGCAATAAATGACTATGGAGATTTGGGGCAGGGATAGATGTCTATAGAAGTGACCCAAAAGCCATTGCTGATTGGATGTGTCAGGCAGATAGAATAATGCATTCCATTCTTCAGACATCTTGTTAATCAGCAGGTGTTTGAGAATGAATACACAAGAAGATAAGAGTCATAATATTGTTAGTAGTTGTTCTTGCCCATGTGGCAACCAGGCAACTTAGTTCAGTGTACAAAAAAATAACACAACTGTCTTCTTTCTATGTATGTCGTGGGAGGCGACTAAGGAAAGTGAGGGGATAGTCTAACAACCTGTCACCTGTGGAAAAAATAATTGTCATTGCATGTCTTGTCTCAATTTCTTTTGTGTTTTATCGTACTTATTCACTTGCTGGTTAGCATAGGAGTGCTCCATAGAGGAGACTCTGAGGTAGTCGACAGTGTATTAAGCCATCTTCTGGCATCTCCAGCAGTTTTTCTTGTTTCCAAGCATATTGGTGTTACCTTTCCCTTGGAGCTAATCAACAAAGCCGAGAGGGGGTTAGTGGAAATGAGCATGGAGCATTCTTCATAAAACCATGTCCAGGAGCATAATCATATTTGAAATTTTGAGGGCCTCATAGTTCATTTGAAATTCTACACTGGCCTCTTCCAGTAAAGACACAACAGGCCATAATCAATTGTTCTTGATACCATCATTTCATTGAAGACTTATTAAGGATAAAATATATTTAGTACCTACATTGAATATTGTGGTTGGTGGAAGTGTCATTTTAGTTAGGCATAATTTTTTCATCCAATCTCTTGAGTTGATTTTTATTAGAGCATAAGATGTTTGAGGTTGAAGTTCAGGTAATCCTGTGACAAAAACTTGAGACTTAGATTAAAAATGCAGCCAAAACAATACTTTATTATATATTTGTAAAACAAATTTATTATTTTCAATTTTAATTTTAAAATTTCATTTTTAAGGAATCATCAAAGGAAAGAGAAGAAAGCCAAGGAGGTGGAAGGCTACAAACAATTAGCAACTTCTTTCAAAGCTTAACTCCTGGAAACAGAAAGGCAGCAAGAGGTTCATGTAGTGATGTATCTTCTCCTACAGACTCTGCCAATACCATGAAAGATTCCCTTCCTCCCATTGACGTTGGAAGTAGATCACATTTAACTACACCGAATATAAATGCTGGACCATCATACAGCAGACAGGGAGATGGTAGATATGCAGTCAGTCAATCATCTCATTCTCATGAGAATTCTCATTCACCATGTGGACCAAACTGTATTCACCAAAAACATGAACATAGAGATCATATGTCAGATAACAGGCAAAATGGAGACAATGCAGTTCAACAACAGTACAAAGACGGACTTCAAAATAATTCTCGCAGACTGCTGAGTCCAAATATAGATTCCAACATTCTGAGCAGGTCAGATGATGGACTAGAAAACAAGGGTAGCAAAGAGATTTTGGTTAAGACACCAGATGAACTTAAGTAAGTCATTCTGCTTTAGCTTCTTTAAGTGATCTCTTTAAAGAATGTTGGTGATTCTTCTTCTTCTTCTTCTTTCGTTCACTTGAAACATGTCTATATCTGCAATTCTGTCTCCTTAATAAAACTCACTGTCTTTTGTAGTTCATACAGTGTCCCATAGAGCTTTGATTCCAGTGTTGTTTCCTCTGGCCAATATGTCTGCCTCAGCGTTTCATGCTCAGAACACTCTTGAAGTATATGTTTGGCACTCTGTACTGCCTGTCCACATGTACACATGGCCGTGTTGCCAATCTTGAACTTTGTATACATGTGACTGCGGTGTCGGTTGTGTCCTGTTCTGAGACGTAGAATTATAACTTGTTCTGATCTGTTCATAATGTGATAGTCATCTTGTGTTGGTGTTTGTGGCTTTCTTATTGACTTGATCATCTGTTTTTTCTGATGGTAGGTGATTGGTATATCTGGTTGAACTTCGGCAGCACCTTCCTTAGCCAGTTGGTCTGCTTTTTCATTTCCTGGTATTCCACAGTGAGAGGGTATCCACTGCATGGTTACCCTATACTGGTAAGACAATTCACTAAGTAGTTTTTTCAAGTCTGTTAGTTTTCCAGACTGGAGAGCTTGAAGCACTGACCTTGCATCTGTCAGGAATACCACAGGCTGTAGGTCAGAGTTGGAGTTCAGCAGTTTTTTAGCTGCCACAGTAATTGCCTGGATTTCTGCATCATAATTATTGCAGAATTTTCCTGTCGGTGTTCTGATTGTATCTCTAGGCTTGTGTGGATATTCTATATATACACCTGCGCCTCCATTCCTCACAGCATTCTGTGCTGACCCATCTGTGTATACTCTGACCCATATATCTTGTGGATATTCCTCGTCCAGGAAACTGAGGGTGACTGTCCTCCGCTGCACACTGTTCTGTTCGTCCTCGCTTAGTATTCCTTTCACATGGGTCTGAATGTATATTGGCATTCCATGCCTTTCACTCCATGGGGTTTGTTCTGGTACAGACCTTAAGGGGCTGTCAACTTCAGGTAGGTCTGTAAGTTGTCTACGGAGTCGTTTAGCTTGATGGATAAAGCTGCTTCTTTTCAGTCGCCCCATTGCTAGGTTTTGGAATCTTTCCTTCATTGGATGACTTGGCATACACTGAAACTTTTCCGCTTGAATTAGTACTTTTGTGTCTCTGCGTTCGCCAAGTGTTTGCATTCTTCCCATTTTCTGCATCTCTGCTATGGGTGTTGATTTCATTGCTCCCAACATTATTCTAAGTGCCTGGTTTTGCACTTTATCTAGATCTTGTAATGTGGTGTTTGATGCAGGACACCACGCAGCTGAACCATATTCCAGGTGTGGTCTTATGCCTTGCTGGTAAACTTTACTGAGTATATTCCCACTGGCTCCCCATGTGGTTCCACTTAGTTTTCTCAGGATAGCTAACTTCCTCCTGGCTTTTGTTGTTGCTTTGTTTATGTGCTGCTTCCATGTCAGCTTATCATCAAAAGTAACTCCGAGGTATGTTGGTTGTTTGTCTTCTTTCAAGAGCTCTCCGTCTATCTTGATATGACCGGCTTTTTGTTTTGGTGAGAGGGTAAAGAGTGTAGTGCTGCACTTATCTGTGTTAATGCTGACACACCATCTATTTGCCCATAAGGTTAGGGCATCGATAGCTCTTTGTATTTGTTTAGTGGCCACTGTCGCATGTTCTTCCGTGCACCAGATCACCAGGTCGTCAGCATACATTGCCACTTTGATCCCGTGTGGTAGTTCAGCAACTAGGTCATTGATGTAAACCAAGAAAAGTGTGGGTGACAGGACTCCTCCCTGGGGGACTCCATGACGCAGTAGGACTTTCTTGCTTTTGCGACCATCTAATTGTACCCTGGCTCTTCTATTATGCAGGTATGCTTTTACCCATTTGTACATTCTTGAGCTAACCCTGCAATTTCGCAATTTCTTTAGGAGCCCTTCTTTCCAGACCTTATCAAATGCTTTCCTAAGGTCTATCCATGCTGCTAGTACCAGTTTCTTATCTTGGAAGGCATCCTCAATCTCTTGGGAGAGGTAGGTTGCCTGATCTTCAGTAGAGTAGCACTGTCTGAAACCTGCTTGCTGTGATACCAGAAGGTTTTCACTTTCAAGGTACCACTGCATCCTAAGATTGATAATGCGTTCCATTGTTTTGCATAAACAGCTTGTGAGGCTGATGGGCCTGTAGTTGGAGACTGTGTTGCCATCTTTTCCTGATTTGAGGAGTGGTATCATTATTGCTTCTCTCCACGCCTGTGGTACATTGCCTGTGGACCAGCTTGTGTTAAAGATTTGCAGCAGCTTTGCTCATGCTGCAATTCCCAGGTTTCTAATCATTTCATTGGACACTCCATCAGCTCCAGGGGACTTTTTCATTTTCAATTTGGATTGTTGGTGATGAATTTTAATGTGTTTTATACACAATCAACCAATAGGACAATACATCAGTACACATTGTCATAATTACATCAATGCTTATTCTTCTAGCAGTAGGCCTATTGCTTATTGTCCTATGGGCTTCAGTTTCCCTTTTACTAATTTGTTTTGATATTTTAATTCTGTTTACATGCATAACTCTTTGCATCTCAAGAGGTTTTATATCAAGTCAAAAGGTGATAATTTGTATAAAGTGTAAAGAAATGGTTGTCATATTTACATGTGTACTACAGGTTAGGTTTAATATGCACTTCTTCTTCTTCTGTGTTCGTTCTCAAACTCCTGCAGATAAGCAGGATGTAGTCCGGAGAACGGAATGCGTTGTGTCATGGTTTACAGCATTGCTGCAATATCTGTGTCTTTCGGCCTGACAAATCCGACTTCAGCATGGCTTTGGGTCACTGACCCTATATGGGATGGGACAGCCAACTCCATCCCATAACCTTATTAGTCGCCTTTTACGACAAGCGTGGAAGGTAAACAGTGTTGCTATTCTTTGTTCCCCTTTCGGGCCCGGCAACACACGGGCGTAATATGCACTAATACATTCTAGCCTATACATTCATGGAAATAAGTATGGCTGTAGAATCATTATCTAATAAACGTAACGCTTTTAGGATGTAATTATTTCTGAGGTTTGGAGGTAACTAATTTTAAACTAAATTTTTTGACAGCATCATGATTTAGGCTCAAGATTCCAGAGGACAAAGTATTAGCTATTGAAGGTCATATAATGTATCACAAGAAAGATAATTGAATGTGGAATCGGTATACAATATAAAAATATAAGAATTATAACAACGAAATAAAAAGGGGATCTCCCTGGCGTAGTGGTTAAGCTATTCGCCTTGTGTTCAAGAGGTCACGAGTTTGAATCCGGCTCGTGTCGTCATGTTTATAAGGTGGATTTTTTCGGAGATCCCTGTGGATTATCACTTGAAGCTACGGAGTTACTTGCTGTGAGTGGTACTCTCGGCAGGCCTCTTTGTTGAGAGGGACGGAGTACATATGGGAAACCGAGTACAGTGAAGTCAATCTTCTATGGCTTTTAAACCCTTTTTTAATAAAAAAAATTACACCACAAACATGGATGTTAGATGCAGAGAAATGTTTTGGACATGCATTTTGTTCTACTTACCCTCAATTGTACATGTCTTAAAATGTTGTTATCCAATCTTACTAAACTAGATGCATTGACTGTCCATTTACTGATCATAATTAGTTTATTTGAAATAAATATATCAACTGCCTAGTACGCATATGTTATACCATTTTTGTGTGTGATATGTCCATAATTCAATAATTGTGGATATCAATAATTATATGACCACAGTAATTAAAATAGTTATACCGTAATGAAACATAAGCTCGCTCGAAAATATATATACAATATATATGGGAAAAATGGCATCACGTACCACACATGTTAAAACTTATCAATAACTTTTGTCAGGCACTCATTGGTCCCTAATTGAGGTTTGTTCCATCATTTCTCTGTTTGTTTCATTTTCACATTTATTTAGGTTTGTTTCTGAATATTTCCTATTTTTATATGTTTCCTGTTTCTATCACCTCTGACCTATTTCTATTCTTCTGGCATCCCCCCGCCCCCATATCTCACTTGACATGTGAACGCCAGTTGTGTCGCCCCTGCTCGTCATTGTTTTTAGATGTATATGTGTATGTAACCTTGATAAAGGCCTTTTGTTCAAAACATTGATTTGTGTGTATGATTATGTGTGTATCTAGTTATTAGCAAAACTTCATTACCTGATTTCAAGCTTTCCTGTTGAATATCTTGGTGAATAGGCAGAAGCTAGAAGTTAATACCTTTAGGGTCTTAGACAGAAATCAAGAATAGACTTAATTAAAACAGCCTCAGCTCCAAAGTCCAGATTGAATATGGTATCAATCAATCAAGTACCATGCTGAGTGGCGTAGTTGATCGTGCTTCCCCACACTCTCTCTCTTGTGTTGTTAATAAATTCAAATGGTGACATTTTTTGCTCCAGAATGACAACCTATCTATAAATTTCTCTTCTTGTCTTCCTCTGTCTCTTCTCCCCTTTATCTTTCCAGTGGTTACTAAATGTTCGTTTTGAATTTTTCACCACATCCTAAAAATCTTGACTGTCTGCTTCTAATTTTTGATATAATTTGTCTTTTTACTCTAGCACTAAGGACGTCTACATTAGTTTTCTTGGCTGTCCAAGGAATTTTCATAATTCTTTTCTTCTTCATCTTCAGCATTCATTCTCAAACTCCTGCTGAATTCTCTTGTAGCAGGACCATTGTCCTACTAGATTTCCAGCAGGATGTAGTCCAGAGAATGGAAATGTGTTGTGTCGCCGTTTTATTTGCGCCAATGGCCTGACACATTCGTCTTCTGCGGACTAATTCTTTTAAAGAACCACATCTCAGTTGCCTCCGGGGTGCAAAGGGAATGCATTGCTCTAGGCGGACCCAGGGTTAGCAGATAACCAAGATCCCAAATGTACCTCCACGCAGTGCACCCTGGTAACAGAAATACAGCAGCTCGAGCTGATTCTGGCCAAATCATTTGGGGATCGTGTCCGAAAATGTGGAGGTAGCAGATGGAAAGAGATTTGCCTGCACAAGAGACAGACAATATCTCCGACACCACCAGCATCACCACATATAGCGACACTGTCGACATACAGTGAAGCTAGTCAGTCCAGTCAGAACATTGGAGGGGCGGCCAATGTAAAATGCACGAAAAGGTAGATGCATGGCGAGAAACATAGATTTCATACCGAGTACAATGAAACAATGAAAGGGCAGAACAGCGCTAGAGGGCAGCGCGAACTGCAAATAGAAAGTGAAAAGTCCATAGGAAAGGGGAACTACAAGCGCCGTCAGCTCGAGACTAGCTACCTGTGTTCCTTACAGGCAGAGACCCAGACCCATCCATTGGCGTTTGGTAAAGCAAGAAGACCTAACCCAACTCTAATGTCAAGCCTTCCTAAACCGGAAATATGCTCGCGAAGAGAAAGGGTTCCGTACTCGATGCGCTCAGGCACAAAAGGGACAACGATTTAGCCCTGGCCCAACTCTACTGTCAGGTTTTCCTACACCGGAAATACACCTGAAGAGAGAAAAGGTTCAGTACCTGATGGGCTCAGGCGCTACTGGGACAAGGACGCTCAGCTCTAGAACGCCTTGCTCTCAAACGCGTGGTGTGAGACTCGAACTTGGACAAGGGGTACACGATGTCAGTGAATGACACCTCGGCTAAGAGGGCGAAAGAGCCAGGGTCCAACTCCTCTGTTGAGTTCTTCCCCTTAAGGAACCAGGCTCACGGATGAGAAACGGTTCAGTACCCAATGGGCACAGGCACAGCACGTCCAATTACACGAGACAAGTTCATAGACAGTGGAACACCTCGTTTGAGTCAGACTAAGAGCAAGAAAATAGTCTGGGCGAAGAGTCTCCACTACGCGTGCCTGGAGACAGATATAGAGGCTGTCACAGGCTAAGGGTAGCCCACCCGAATTGTCAAGGCATGCCGAAATCGGATGTGCTAGGCCTACAAGGCGCATAACGGTGGCACAACGTAATCACGCTCCCGGCGGAAATCGCACGGATATCCGTGATGGTTACAATGGAGCGAACGAAAAACAAACAAACAAAACATCAGTTGCCTCCAGCTCTCCTTGAACATTTTTGTTTACCGTTGATGCTTCATATCCATAAAGAAAAATTGGTTCTATATAAAATCCTAACACTCGAAGAACAGAACCCTATGGAAGAGCAGAATACATACAGCATTGAAGATTAACCTATATAAATTTTGAATAATATGGTACCTATTCTTTTTCAAGGATGTGAGAGTTGGACAATTACAGTTGAAATGGGAAGAAGGATACAGGCTTTTGAGAACAAATGTTACAGCAGAGTACTGCGCATCTACTATACAGAACATAAAACCAACATATATGTGAGAACCACACAAAATTCTCTTGCAGGTCAACAAGAACATCTGGCATTGGTGAAACGTCGGAAACTTGTGTTGTTTGGCCATATAAAAAGGCATGATTTCCTTTCCAAAACTAACCTGCAGGTGATAGTTGAGGGTGGAAGAAGAAGAGGAGAGAAAAAAGGAAGTTGTGGTTGATAATATTAAAGACTGGACAGGATTAAGATTCTTCACACTTAAACAAGGAACTGAGAACAGAGAGGCATGGCAGGATTTTCATGTTGATTTTTTCAGAGTGGCATCACTACGACCCTAAGGGATTATGAATGTGATGATGATTAGTTTTGTTTTCTTTGCACTGAGGAAAAGATTTTGAGTCTCACTATGATGTTTGATTGATAGAATCATGTGTTCTAAACCTGTGGGGCTTTTTGATATTAGGATGGTTTCAACTGCATTCTTAGCTTCTGGAATTTCATGGCATCTGATATTTAGAGGCTGAAACTATTCATAATGGGTCTTTCACACATTTCACATGATTTTTCTATTCATATGTAAAACTGATGTGGTGAGAGGAGTAGCCAGGTCAGACACCTTTTCGGACCTTGAACCAGTCAAACATTTTTCTTGAGATGAACAGATGTCAGTTGCTCCTAGTAAAGCATTTTAATAAACAATATGAGATGGTGTAGGAAGCCCATGCTTTCCATTATGTTCCATAATTTCTGGTGTGTTACATATTTAAAGACCTTTGATTTGTCTATGAAACAGGTGTATATGTCTGCATTTAATTCTTTATTATATTTCTCATATTGAAGATGTGATCCTATCTCTGTTCTGGCTAAAGCTTGCCTGGACTATATTGATTTTTCTGTTCAGGTGTTGTTACACTTTTTTTATGATTATCTTGAGACATATCTTGCTAGCTTAACTGATATGTGCAATTATCTTTTGTAATTTGTGCAGTTTAAAGTTACTTTCTATGGAAGGGGTATGTATACTGACCTTTTCCAGTCTTTTGACCATATTTGCATTGCCTGAACTTAACACAGAGGGCATGATTGACTGGGAAACAGTATCTCCTCCTACTTGTATTAATTCAGCAACCAATTCATCGTACCTCAGACATATTGACCAATTATAATAATTCAGTTGTTTTAATTGACCTTTCGTAGATTGTCAGTATTTAGCATTATTGTTTTCAGTTCTAATTAACTGTAAGTTCTATATCTTATCATTTTTTTAAACTGTATTTTCCAGGGCTGAGTTTTTAAATGCTAAAGAATCTGGCAACTGGCGACATTTGCTTGATTTCTATTCAGCAACATTTGATTCTTTTGTGGAACTTAATGCATCATTCAAGGTAAAACATGATTTAATTTTGATACTAACTGAAATCTGTAAAACGTTATAGAAATAATTAACTACCGTTAAGTTCAGTGTATAACCCGAGAATTTTTGGACAAAAATCAGAGATGACTTCATACTCTTCGTCCATTAGATGGCATTATATTGCTGGGAAGTCTGTGGATTTTTGGCCCACCTTGGGACAGAGCCAGAGAATAACTATCACACCTCCAGGAAGGTAGGTTTCAACCTATGCACTGCTCCCAGCCACTGTAGCCAAGATAGGGTTCATTGTGCTCATTCCCCGCCACCAATTGACTACTGGTTATGCCGAACTTCTCTATTGCTCCAGGCATGCAACCAAATGTTCAAGTCAAAAGGATTGTCACGTCCTGAGTCACTGTACATATATATTCAGGCAAACATTAAAAACATTTCAACAACAAAACAAAATCATAACTGTATAGATGACATGCCATGAAGCTTCTATAAGAAGATAACCTCAATATAACGGCATTTCATCCACTAAGGTTTTCTGTTGCATGGATGGTATGTCTAGTGGGCCATTGGTGAGACCCACAGACGCAACCACATGCGTAATAAATACTATTATCAATTATTAATCTTTAAAATATAGTGTCTTGAATTTTGTCATCTTAGAATTCTTCTTCTTCACTCCCACTGGATATCTTGTATCAGGACCATGGTCCAAATAGAAGGATGTAGTCTAGAGAAGGTAAACACGTTGTGTCGCCGTTTTATTTGCGCCAATGGCCCAACACATCCATCTTTGGCAGGATCTTAGAATTTTAAAAACACAACTTGTTCCATGCTGGCTGATGGTAGCCACAAGTTTCTGTTTCTAAGTAGTGTCTATCCCGTCCAGTATTGTCACTTCTCTGTATGCAGAAAGTAAGATGTTTCTTATCTCTTTTTTCTCTGTTGTCCTCTATATCTTTGATTTTGCCAACTGTCAAATAATTATTGCTTTTTATTTCTTCGGTTTTATTCTAAAACTCCTGGTGATTAGTAGAATGTAGTCTGGAGAACATACTGGTAATTTATTATATAATGGTTTAAAATTTGGTTTAATCTGTGACTTTTGATCTGACACATCCAACTTCATAATGGATTCTGATCACATTGACTTATGTGATAGACAGCCAACTCCATCCCCAAACCTCCTTAGCTGTCTCATACAACATGCATGGCAAGTCACTGTTATTCCTTTTTCCAATTTTAGACCACCACTAAAAACATTTGGGCAATAAATGAGCTCAATTGAGGTGGGAATGTTTTGGGCTTAGAAAATGACTTTGTAGACAGAACTCGCCCCCATCGATTGGGTCTCAGCTCAGATATTCTTTTATTTGCTACAGAGGGATGCTCAGTCACAATAGCATATCTCATGGGACTGCTCTGACTTTGTCAGTCAAAGATTGTAAATCTAGTGCATATACACAACCCTACAGAAAAAGTCCTTGTGATTTGTGGTTAAGACCTAAAATACATTGCCTTATCCTACCAAAACTTATGCATAACTGAAATTGAATGAAGGATATGCTATTGTTTAACCTTCAGCACACCATTGTCGGGGGCTTTCAACAGAGATGGTGGCAACTGCCAAATCTGCTATTGAGTTTATTAAACTCATTATTATGCCCCTATTCAGCGAAGTGAAAATCACACTATTGTCAATGTCGTGTGAATGGAATAAGCGAATTATAGTTAACAGTAGTATTCTTCTTCCAATGCCAGTAATGGTGTATGAAATATAGGAAACTGGTGAAGAAAAAATTTAAATATCGAAAGACATCCAGAGCGGGATCCATTGGCGGGTTGCAATGGCCGTTAATATGTATAATTGACATAAAATCAGTATGGATTGTGTTCCTGATAGTAAAGAATTATTGTGAATTACATTTGTTTTCAAAGTAGATATAGTAACACATTGGTTTGGTTATGATATGACATGGAACAAGTATGAGGCTAATATATTGACAGGATTGCCGGTAAGTTATTTGTACATGTTTTATTTATTTTCCCAATGATATTATGTTAGTTTGGTTATGAAACTACATAAATATAATAGACTTATATCAATTGGCAAATTCTTTCCAGAACAGGTAGATCCAGGAATAGGGTAATATAGTTTTGCTTGTTAGAGACAAACATAGTAACACACACAAATCGACGTTTTGACTAAAAGGTCTTTATCAAGACAACAATTAAAACATATAACAGAAAACAAAGAGTAATGACATTGACGGTCACATTGGTATGCATAGTATGGTTTGACCAGAAGTGGTGAAATAACACCGGACAATGAAAATAAAAAATGAGCACAAACATGTGACACGCAACAAACAGAAACTATAGATCGACTAGAGTCATACATGAGACAGGCGCTCATTAATGCCGTCGGGTTTAAGAGTGCCATATTGGTAATTGTAGCGGTTCTCAAACGCCAGACGGGTCTGGTTGTCAGAGAAGCATGACTTAATGGCCGTAACCTGAATGTCCTGGACTTCCTGATGGCCCGTGCCATTAAAGTGGATGTTTACAGGCAAACCTGGAGGGTTTTTATGCTATACAGATGTTTGCAGAATCGGTCTGCGAGCCTCCTATAGTTTCATCTTATATATCATGGTGCTATGCTTGCATATGATGGCATAGATGGCGTTGTGGGACACACATGTGAAGCTCTCCTCAATGGTGAATGTGGCTTTGGGCAATCAAATGAACTGCTGTAAGATGCTAATAAATAACTGTAAATATCTTTTAGAATGTCTCTTTCTGTATGTGAAGAAACAGTATTTTTTTGTTTGTTTGAGAACCCCAGGAATTGCGAGCTATTATCTCTTACCTCCTATGTGCAGTGGGGTGGTCTTTATGAACTTTTTTTTAATACCCAGGAGACCTCAGCTTTCAGATTAGTGCAATGTCTATTGTAGGAGCCTTCTACTCAGAGGGGGTCTTTAATTGTATAGATGACATGCTACAAAGCTTCAATAAGAGGGCCTCAATATAAAGGCAAGTCATCTACTAAGTTTACCTGTTGCATGTGTGGTTTATCTAGTGGGCCATTGGTGAGACCCACAGATGCAACCGCATGCGTGATAAAGCAGCATAAGTCAGAGGAATTTTTAAATAAATCATGGTATGAGTTGGCAGCAGAAACACACATTTGAGAACAGAGGAATTTTGAATACACCTAGGTGTGTGTTGGCAGCACTAATGTCTGTGAGAAAAGAGGAATTTATAACAAATCATCGTATGAGTTTGCCAGAATGACTGAGAAAAGAGGAATTTAGCATGAATAATGTTATGAGTTGGCAGCACACTGTGAGAAAAGAGGAATTTAGAATAAATCATAATATTAGTTGACAGCAGGAATGACTGAGGATAGAGGAATTTAGAAAGAATCATGGTTTGAGTTGGCCAGAAATGACAGAAAAGAGACATGTAGAATGAATCATGGTATGAGTTGGCAGCAATAATGACAGTGAGAAAAGAGAAATAAGGAAGCATATAACAATCCCCAATTTCCAAAGCACAGACTTGGTATGGCAGAAGACAGATGAGAATAAAGGTGCACACCTCTGGCAGAAATTTAGAATGAATCATGGTTTGAGTTGGCAGCAGGAATCATTATGATAATAAATGAGTTCAAATTCCAATTAAGGGTAGAAACTATCAGACGCCACAAATTTTTCTATGTGTTGAAAGAGACTGAGTCATTATGGTCATCTTGGAGTGCATTTGTTTTCATAACTAGCTAACTAACTAATTAACATAAAGCAGAAGATATTGCCAAACTGTTAAATTTAAATTCTTACTACATTGATTTTCATACACCAGAGAGATCCAGCAAAGGAATACAAGACTACAGAAGATCCAGGACTGAAATTTGATTTCATTAACTTAGTGTATGATATCCTTGTCAAAACGGTTGGTTGATTAATTTTCATTTTTAAACTTGATATGATCATTTGTCTATTGTCTATCCACAGGTGGATGATGGTCAGAATATCCACACTTACCATTAAGCATAGGTAATTAGGTAGGGTGGGTGATTGGGAGCTTTAATTGTCTATCCAAGGCCAGATGTGTCATCTTGGCTGCATTGAATCAATATTTGTTCTTGGTTGTCTTGATATAATCTATCCATCTTTTTCTAGGTCTTCCTCTGGCCTTGTATCCAGATCTTCTCATGTTATATGTTCTTGTCTGTAGTTGGTTATGGCTCATTCTCATAAGGTGCCCATGCCATTTTATTTGTTGTTTTTCTGTGTATTCTGTGCATGGTATTATACCAATTCTTCTCCTGATTTCATCATTTCTCATTTTGTCTAGTTTGGTCACTCTTGCGGCTTTTCTCAGGCATTTCATCTCACATGTTGTAAGTTTTCTCTGTTGGGCTGCTGTCAGCTCCCATGTCTGGCATTGATAACAAAAGTGTGGACATAAAAATACTGTTTTTTATCTGTCTCTTGACTTTCATCTTGATCTTTGGGTTGAGCAGTAAAGGTGATAGTTGGTATATCACTATGTTTTCATTCTGGCATCTTGTCACAATCTCTAATTTTCTGTTGTCTGTGAATATAATTCCCAGGTATTTCAATTCCAAGGTCTGTTTCACTTTAGTTTTGTTTATTGTTATGTTCACTGGATTTGGTAAGTTGCTGATTTTCATTACTTTTGTGTTTTTTATGTATTTATTTTCATGATATACTTAGTGCATATTGTTGTGAGTGCATTAATATGATTTTGTAACAGATGTTTGTCTTTGTAAATAAGGCATTGATCATCAGCAAATAACAATTTGTTGAATGTATTAATTCCTCTTCAGATTCTTCTCTTATTACTGTACTGTTTACTTTCTTGTTTTGGGATTTTTTGTTATTCTATCCATGTATATGTTAAAAACTTTAGATAAGAGCACACATCCTTGTACTACCCCTGATTGTGCTTTGAAAGATGAAACCATTCCATCGGTAGTTCGTTTAGTCCCGGTAAAAGGTTTTTATATTTGCTAATAATAACTGACCTGTGATTCTGTACTTTTCTATGTTTCCCATAAAGCGTGTTTATTGACTCTATCAAATGCTTTATCCTGGTCTATGAATATTGTGTTTAGTTCTTGATCATATTTTAGTTCTTTTTCACTTAGTTGTCTCAAGGAAAAAAGAGCATCTGTTCAACTTACTCCTCTTCTGATTCCAAACTGGGAGGAGCTAAATTTTGAGTCTATGATGTATCTTAGATCTATTTCTATTTTTCATAGACTATACATGCATCGTTAGGAGGCTAATACTGCTAACTATGATTCACTGATTCTGTTTTATATATATATATAATTATATAGTTTGTAATGTGTATATCAAGATATAGAATCAGTAATATGATAAATGAATGTTTTATTAACAATCAAATCTGCTGAAATTGTAAGTGTTGGATTGAAAGATAAAACACAAATAATGCAGCTGTGTGAAATATTAGCAGCTCTCCTGCTCAAATCACATTAATGCTGATTATTTGAAAGTGAATGCAAAAGAAGAAGATAACCAAAAAAGGACAAAATCAGTTCTAAAGACACTTTACGAACAGAAGAAAAGATAACCTAAAATGGAAGTCAACGACAAATGGTGACAGTTTTTAGTAATTATTTCCATAACATCAACCCCTTGCACATTTGTCATTTTCCAACAATATCTTAGATGGTGTTTATTACATCATATTTAAAGTGTAAGGACAATTACAGCGGTAAGAAGCAGCTTTAAATTGCCATTGCTATGTTTGCTGTGGATTGTTAGTCATAGAAAAGGACACAAACATTAAATAAAATTATTGTATGTCATTTTTCAGCTTTGCTTTAATCTGCTTGCAAATTCTAAACAGCATTTGTTTCTTAGTTTCTTACTTCATTTGTATAGAATACAGATGTTTTCCTCCTCTTTCCCTATTTTTATTGTTCCCTCCAGCACATCTCTTGAATTTTTCTATTCTTTATTTCAATATTTATCACTCGCCTTGTTCGTTTTGTGTTATTTGTTTTGAGCAAATATAACCTCTTTTAATTGTAAATGTTTAACCATCCCCATAGGTCACTTTCCCCACGTTTTAAAATCTATCTACTCTCTGAAAGTTAATTTTATTTTTGTATGTCCTACTCTCATTACCTGATGCTTTATGTACAACTAATTTAACTGTTCCTGCCAACCCGCTGCTGTCAATTTCCTGTTGTCATTCAAATACTTGTTTAACATGTCTCAAAGCAAGTCTCTGTCAAGTTGATGTGAATTAAATGCCCACAATCCTTCATGGCAAATATTACAGAACTTTATTTAAAAATATCACAGGCTGATAGGTCGATACCAACTAATTGATCATCTATTATTGATTGATTCTTTTGCATGGATTATTTTCCATTGTCTGTATGCCGTGCCTCATGCATTGATCTGTGAAACATTTATTATCATGCATCAAGTCTGGGCTAGCACTGCAACTATAACTGGTTTCACACCACAAAGAAGACATGTCGTAAAGTTTATACATGCATTGAACAATTGAAGGATTTTGTTAGTATTCAGTGAAGGGACAATATTTGTTGACACACAAAAAAGGGATTGTTGCTCAACTATTTAAATTTCCAAGCTATAAATAGTTAACAATCTATATTGTTGTTAGATGACATAAACTTTCCAGAACATTGTCTTCCTTATGAATATCTTGAAATCTCCTCGGTTCTGGGCGAGTGTTCTTGCCTCCTCCAGCAACATATGCATGCATTCTTGGTTGTCTCTTGCCCAATGATATCTTGAGCAACCTATGCCTTTGCTCCCTTCATTTACTCCCTCCAGCAATAAACTTTCCATACCACTATGTCTCCTTACATGGCCCAGACAAAATTCACTTCTTTCTCAATATGGTGTTTAGCAGGTAGACCAAGAAAACAGTGGATATAAAACATCAAGATAGCCTTGAGTAAACATGGACTAAATGCAACCACTGCAACACACCTGGCCTTGAAACGACAGCTTAAGCTCCCACCCCTACGCTTAATGGCAAGTGTGAATGCGATCAACCATCATTCACCTGGGGACAGACAATAGACAAACAATGAACAGACAAGAAGTTAAAAATAGTTTGAATTCATTAAATTGTGGATGTTCTGAATAAGAATAAAATGTATGGAATCATATAATCCTAGAAAGTAATAAGGGAAATAAAATACAAATTTAGTAAATTAAGTATCATAAAAATAGATGTAAAATTTTAAACATCATTTTAGAACAGAAGTTTCACTGCGTTGCCAAGGCCCAAAAGAGGAGCAAAGAATAGCATTACTGTTTACCTTCAATGTATGGCATAGGTGACTAAGAAACTTGTGAGGTCAAGTTGGGTGTTCCATCCCATAAATTATCAAGTGACCCAGAAGCTATGCTGAAGTCAGATGTGTCAGGTCAAAAGGTGCAGATATCGCAGCCAAGCTGTAAACCATGACACAATGCATATAGTTCTCCAGACTACATCTTGCCAATAAGCAGGAATTTTAGAACAAATGCAGAAAAAAAATCCAGAAGTTTGATGATAAAGAAGGATTAATATTTAAAATAGAAGCAAAATAAGCTATGAACAAATAAATGATCACTCAGTATACCACCAAGGCAAATAAGAGAAGCATGTGAGTCTCTGTTACAGCAATGAACCTATATTATAGATTGCACTTTATCTGATTTGTATCAGTTCTGTTTTCTTTTCAATGAGAGCTCAAAATAAAATGTCGCATGTTAATGGTCAATAATTGAATGATTAAAAGTCAATAACATCATTATTTTCAGTCTACCATCGATTGTTGGGGTCAACTGGGGATTTAGCACAGTTTTATACATTAGATACATAATGTCTGAGATCTCTATCCATAAAGCTATGTTAACTTTACATTTCAGTAATTTGATATCCATTTATATGTTTGTTTTTTCCTAATGAACAATCACAAATACATTAACTATTTTGTTCTTGTGGTTCAATTAAACCAGAGGTAGACAAAATATAGTCCATGGATCAACTGGACAAATCAAAGTTTTAGCACGTTTATGGTCTATTTTCCTGGTGTTTTTAAGCTTTGAAATGTTCTTAACTTGTTTACAAAAACTTCTACTTATTGTCAAGATATAGTCTTGAGAGCAGAACATGTTGTAACTTGGCAGCAGAAACTACAACTTACAGCCTCACATCTCAATTTAGCAAGATATTTTAAGATCACTTATGACTGTAATCAACCTTCTCCTCCCCCCCCCCCCCCCAGCTGTCCCTTACAACATGTATGACAGGTCACATCGTTACTATTCTTTACTTCCCCTATGTTTTTAAACCCCCAAAAAATCAATTTATCACCTATGTGTCACCATTGTAGCAACCAGGGAATGGACTTTTAGTTCAGGGTGCAAAGAATAGTCACATTCATCATTCCAGACATGTCATAAAAGGTGACAGGATAGTTGGGGTATAGACTGACAATCTGTCACCTGTGAACAAAATTAATTGTCAGATCTTGTCTCAATTTCCTACTTTTGTCATTTATAAAATAAACCCCATGGATGCTGAAGAGATTCAATTCAGCAGATATTGCACCGTTGTCCTTTTTGTGGCAGACTCCTAGGTGATGGAAAATGATAGATGTGCCATCACTGTGAATGGGCCAACAAATCTGACAGAAGAATGATGAAATAGTTGGCCCAGAAGTGTGTGTTGGGGTAGGACAGGGTAATCCTGGGATACTGGCGCACTAGAGTTCCTCCCTTCAGGGTCTAAACATGCATTAAAATACTTCACTTACACATTCTTGTTTTTGAGACACCTATACATGAGTCCAGATGTTACCTTGGCTACAAAACTGAAAAGTACCTGTGCTTTTGTCTGAAAGAGCTACCTTCTCACATCTAAAGGGATTATTTCATCATCATGTTTGTTGCTAGGGTCCGTGAACAAACAATAGTATCACTCTGATGTTTCATGCAGGTCCTAAAAGACAACTAAGCAAATTTAGGGATGGAGTGTATTGTTCATCCTGCAGGTCAAATTATCCCAAAAGTCACACTGAAGTTGGATGTATTGTGGTTCCCCAGATGAATGATGGTTGATAGTATCCACACTTGCTGTTAAGTATAGAGGTTCAGTTGTCAATCCAAGGCCAGATGAGTCGCCATGGTTGCATTAAATCCATGTTTGTTTAAGGTTATCTTGATGTTTTCTATCCACCGTTTCTTAGTCTACTTTTGGTCTCATGTTACGATACTCTTTTGTTATATGCTGTTATTGGTATTTGGTTGTGTTCATTGTTTACATGTCAGGATATTCACATCCTTCTCTGCAGAGTAACTCACATTTCACACTCAAATAGAACACACACACACATGCAACTGCCGAATATGGATGTGTCTGGCCATTGGCACAAATAAAACAGTGACACAACACATTCCATTCTCTGGACTATATCCTGCTGGAAATCTAGTAGGACCATTGTCCTGCTGCAAGGGAGATCCACTGGGAGTTTGAGAATGAACACTGAAGAAGAAGAAGAAGAATAGAACATACATTATAATAAATCCATTAGTCATTAGAAAATACTTCCTTAGCTTGTTGATACTTTGTTCACATAGTACATTCACATTTTAGAATATTTTTCGAATATTCTATTCTGATTTCATTCACTAAACTTGCTTGGAACCACAATCTTGAACATTGGCTAGTTCAAGAAGAAGTATGTGTTTCATAAATTAAAGTCTGTAGCATAAGCTATTTTTCTAAAATGTTTTTAATATAAAGCTGTATAAAAGACAACAATATTTAAGTATCTGTGTCATCTCAGCCTCAAGGTCTTCAGAAAGAGGTACTGAAAGCTGTGATTAACTCCCTGCTGAAAGATAAAAGGTTGGTAAAATATATATATATCACAAGAAGTAAAAATTTTGCGATCACTTACTGTAGGCATCTGATGTGTACTAAATGTATTTTTGATATTTTATTGTCTTAATTCAACATTTTGATTATATGCAGTAGAAAACATAAACAGCTGAAGTATTAGTACTGTGATTCAGTGTGCTGCCATTGTGACCCAAAAGAAGAGCAAAGAATTGTGACACTTTACCTTCCATGCATGTTATAAGAGGCAACTAAGGAAGTTATGAGGTAGTATTGGATGTTCCATTCCATATATGGTCACTGACCAAGAATTTTTGCTGAAATTGGGTGTGTCAGGCTGAAATGCATATGATATTGCAGCAAAGCTGTAAACACATGCGGTTGCATCTGTGGGTCTCACCAATGGCTCACTAGACAAACCAACCATCCAACAGAAAACCTTAATAGATGACATGCCTTTATATTGAGGTTATTTTCTTGTAGAAGCTTCATGGCACGTCATCTATACAATCCTGTAGTCGTAACCTTTAATAACAGTTACCATGTTGTTCCGACAGGCTGATGTTGTGCTTGAATTAGTTATGGGCACAGCATGGGTGGGCGGAACAACAAAGAAACCTATCGCAAGGGCCAGAGTTGTGCCCTGATGTTGATGTCTGTTTCGGCGGCATTAGACTCGAAACACCATCAAGTTGGATGGCTGTTGGAACAGAGAGTGGAGCACTTATGGGAATGCCCCACGTGCTGTGAGGCCAGTTTCTAATCAAGAATCAAGCTGTAAACCATGGCACAAAGCATTCTGTTCTCCAGACTACCGGTATATCCTGATAATCTGCATGAGTTTGAGAATGAATGCAGAAGAATAATAAGTTGAGTGATTATAACCAGATCTTGTAGCAGATGTTATGATCAATATATAAGTTGTGTATTTAAGAAAAATAGTCATTAAAAAAATTAATGTAACATTTTCATTATTGAAGAGCTAAATCAAATTCTACAATTTTTGTCAATTCTATTTGTGATATGGGCATTGTAAAAAAAAGTGTTTCATAAAACATAATGTTATAATTTTTCTAACTGCTGCGCATGTAGGAGTCATGATGGAAGAGCATGGTAAGTTTTTAAACAGATAGTTCTAGAAAAAAAAGGTTCTTGTTATGTTTAACCAAATTTAAATTAAGAAGAACATACATGTGTGTGTAAATTACCTTATTCCATATGGGGAGTTTTCTAAAGATGCAAATATATGTACAAAGCATCAGTAACATGGCTCTGTCTGAACAATCATATTGTCAACACGCCAACATCAGTGGTGGAATTGTGTTAGGGGGTCATTGAGAGAACACATGAAATGAAGTATCTGGGAATGCGATTTGACAAAAGTCTTGCTTTCTCTGAACACATACACCAGATGATAAAGCTAGGAAAAGTCTGAGTGCAATGAGGGTAATGGCTGAAGCAAACTGTGAGCAGTACCACCTCATTCTTTTCTACCAGGGTCTGGTTTTTTCTGTTATTGATCTAGTGATCCTATTTTTTAGTCATACACAAATCGAGAAACTGGAGATGTTCAGAATGAGGCAATGCACATTGTATTTGGATGCACTAAAGACGCAGCGTGTGTAGCGATTACCTCCCTTGATTTTACAAGCATGGATGACAAATTATTCTCTGCACTGAGAAATTAGGAGAATTAAGGGGAACAGGCATAAAAAGAGAGAAACCGGCTGGAGGATATTATTAAACATATACGCCCACCTGATGATATAGATCCTTGTGCAGAATGGGGGATTGCCATAAGAAATACACAATACTTTTTCAATAGTACTTACCGGTATGTAGAACACAAGTTTGATGAGCTTTACAATGGACTCTGTCGAATGCCTTTTCAATACATATCAGACTTGACAGAGTGTATTGGCCAAAAAACTCCTTGGAAGTAGAAGCAGAGGTTTGGGTCTTGATTGATGAGTATTCTATCGGAGGGAGACATACAGGTAGTAATTTATACAAGATGGTTCTATTGTTCAGAATGTGTGCAGCTCATTGGCGTTCATGGCACAGGTTAGACAGAGAATTATAAGTGAAGAGCTGTGCATGTTTTACAACTACAAGTAGCATTGAGATTATGTTGGCAACGAAGACAATGGCAAGGTTACATTCTCAAACCTACATCTGTACATACTGAATCTGTGACTCAATTAGCATGTTAAGAAAGATAGAGAATGTCTGAACATGCAGACAGTGGTTGAATGCGCAGACAGTGGTTGGTGAAGTGGTCTAATCTGACAGGAATCAATTTCATATTTGTGTTGGGCATGCTGGTGTTTGAGACAATGAATGCGCAGACAAACTTATTGGTATGGTCATAATGGGAATTGGACAACAAGCAATGGACTGAGCTGATTTTCGGAATGCTCTTAGGTAGAATGAGCGACCGTTGTAACAAGTACTTGTGAATTTGCAACCTGAGTAGACTACAGGAATACCATGTCATGTGGGGCATGGCTAAACAAGAGTGTTATGCAGGTAACAAGAGGAGACTGGTAAATCAACACATAGTAGATGTGGTCAGTTGCTATAAGCTGAGGAATAACTTGAGGAGGAAACCAATTACATGGACGGATGGTTCGATGTAAGGCGAGGATAATCTTTCGACTAATTAACTAATTGTACAAATCATATGTGTGTTTGGGCACCCAAAAGAGGAATAAAGAATAGTATCATTGTGATCTGCAATGTATGTCATAAAAGTGGCTACAACTTGTGATTGGTGGTTGAATTCCATGGAAGGTCTTAGTTTCCAAAAAACTGTGCTGAGTCTTCTTCTTCTGAATTCATTCTCAAACTCCCACTGGATTTCTCTTGTAGCCAGGACCATGGTCTTACTAGATTTCCAGCAGGATGAAGCCCAGATAATGGAAATGCGTTGCATTGCCGTTTTATTTGTAGCAATGGCGAAACACATCTGACTTTGGTGGAATGCTGAGTCTGATGTGTCACAATGAAAGACACAGCCGTCACATCCAAACTGTAAATCATAGCATGTCATATTCTATTATCTGAACTACAGCCTGCTAATCAAAGGTTTGAGATCAGATGAAAAAGAAGATTATGCAGATAATATTGAATAATATAGTTGATTGTCATGTTTCTAGACCCTGGAGATTTAACAAATCATAAGCCTAGTTATAATGTTATTCTTATTATTGTTTGTGGATTACCTACAAAAGGAACAAAGTAAAACTTTTTAATGCTAATTATTATTGTTTTAAGGCTTTGATAAGTTTAATTCTCTTCTCTCACTTTCACATTTACCTCCACTTTGAGTAAGAGACTTCTCAATGCATTACATACCACTGAAAATTGATGTCTTCTGGGTATGAAATAAAGTTGTAAGAGAAACCACCCTGATTACACATAGGAACCACATCCCCGCAATAATGCAATAATTATGATGCAGAAATCCAGGCAATTAGTGTGGCAGCTAAAAAAACTGCTGAACTCCAACTCTGACCTACAGCCTGTGGTATTCCTGACAGATGCGAGGTCAGTGCTTCAAGCTCTCCAGTCTGGAAAACTAACGGACTTGAAAAAACTACTTAGTGAATTGTCTTACCAGTATAGGGTAACCATGCAGTGGATACCCTCTCACTGTGGAATACCAGGAAATGAAAAAGCAGACCAACTGGCTAAGGAAGGTGCTGCCGAAGACCAACCAAATATACCAATCACCTACCATCAGAAAATACAGATGATCAAGTCAATATGAAAGCCACAAACACCAACACAAGATGACTATCATATTATGAACAGACCAGAACAAGTTATAATTCTACGTCTCAGAACAGGACACAACCGACTCCGCAGTCACATGTATACAAAGTTCAAGATTGGCAACACGGCCATGTGTACATGTGGACAGGCAGCACAGAGTGTGAAACATATACTTCAAGAGTGTTCTGAGCATGAAACGCTGAGGTAGACATATTGGCCAGAGGAAACAACACTGGAATCAAAACTCTATGGGACACTGTATGAACTACAAAAGACAGTGAGTTTTATTCAGGAGACAGAATTACAGATATAGACATGTTTCAAGTGAATGAAAGAAGAAGAAGAACACATAGGAAGTAAGAGTTAATCGCTCTTATTTCTTGGGGATTGAAACAATAGCAACTCTCACATTCACATTTTAAATTTCTGGTTACATGTTTCTTTAGAAATATAACAGTGCATACCATTTGAGAATGCAGTCAATATAATTATAAAGCTGCGAATGAGATCATTATGTCATTCCAAGTTGCTTTAATTTCACATGTATGTAATAAATAAACAAGCATGTAATAAATTATATTTTGACAGAATGTTGTTGAACTAATCTATGAATATTTTAAGTAGCTAACACAATGATTGTGTTCAGAGGCTAAATTAATTCTTTGGTGACTCAGCTAATGTAACCTTTGCCAGTTTCATTCTAACAGAATGCATTAATTGTAAGAAAAAACACTTGGAATTCAAGAGTAGTTATTTCCTTTTAAAATAAATGCATGTGCTAATCAGCAAGTGGTAAAGTGCAGCAAACTGATGTGGTTCGGGGCACATAATAAGGCAAGATTCCCTTTCAAATGCCACGCAGCAGAAATCCTAGATCTTAAAGATTGGTCATGAATAATAGACTTTTTGCATTCTTATATGAGAGATTGAGAAGGATGGCAGCTTTTTGTGTTGATGATTTCAATATTGTACCCCGATGACCTTAACTTGTTAACTTGAGAAGGATGGCAACTTTTTGTGTTAATGATTTCAAAGTCGCAACCCTGTTATGATGATTCTCATTGTGGTGCACACAGTGAAATAATATTTTTTCATTATACACTTTTTTCCAGTAACATTTTAATGTTAATTGCTATTTTTGTCATTGTTTGCGTTGTTTTTAAAAATTTGTTTGTAAGAAAGATTTTTGTAGATATTTACTGGATCTACCATTTGCTTGCATAGAGAAAAAAAAAGGTACTCAGTACACACATGTAGCCCTACAAAATATCTCCACAATAAAATTGTATTTATAGTATAGGCCTACAATATTATTTTGTAAACTCAAGTAACCTTTTAATTGTAGCAAAATTTGGGACAAGGTTTAATATATTGAGAACATAAAAGCATTCTTGATTGTTTCTTGTTCATTTGATTATTTCAGGCCTCACAGCAAGGATGATCTCCGTGCTTTTGTTATACTTGTTCAGGTATTTACTCATCCATTTGATTTTTATTACACTTAGGCCCATAACATTTTCTAAACAAACTCTAAGAATGTGTTATATAATATACAATTACCGAAAAGCAAAAGAAAATCCAACAAAGTATAGGACGTAGTAAGATTTTATTGAAATCAAATAAGTAAAATGTACTTATGAAGTTCGGGGTTGCTATCGTTCTTATGAAATATTGCATAATAAATGTGAAATTTGAATAGATCATTAGTTGGATAATTAAGAAATTGCACTGGTTCACATAATTCAGATAGGACATTGATATAGAAGGAGGAATATAATAGAACGCCAGTGCAAGGATTGATTCATTTTCAGGTTAGATAGTTTGAAAACTGGTTTTAATATTGTTTGATCATGTTACACTGTAGGTCAGCGTGAGTCTAAACACTGATAATCCTGCATGTCTATGCAATGAGGATATGTCTTGGATATTACATTTTTCTTTTCCTTTGATATTGGCATCCATGACTATCAATTACTGGGACCGTAGAAGTCTGTGGCTATGTCAATAATGCTGCAGACAGTGACAAAAAGATCAAGCAAGTTTGATAATAGCTAGCTTTGAGGTTGTGATCAGCATATAGTTTGAGAATCAGTACTTTCATACTGCTGAGATACTAGTGTTATGGTTACAAACGTTCACCATTTAGTGGGAGAGGTTAAAACACTGAATGTATTAGTTACCACCACCAAAGTCAGATGTGTTGGATCATCAGAGCTAATAAAATAGCAGCACAACACATTTCCGTTCTCTGGACTACATCCTGGGATTGGATATCTAGTAGGTCCATAATTCTGTGATGAGAGATCTTAAGAACGTTCACCCACAAAAAATGCTGGAATCTGAATGGGGGTCAAACAATAGTAACTACATGACCTGCCATACATGTTGTAAGATTAAATTAAGAAAGTTTGGCATAAGTCTGACTACCCCATCCTATAAAATGTGATAGTTATCCAATAATATCATGATGAATTAGAATGTGTTGGGCCAAAAGGTCCAGATATTGCAATAAACTTTGAAGCAAAGACACAATATATTCCATTCTCCTGACAAACCAGCATGAGTTTGAGAATGAATACAGAAGAAGAACAATTCTTCCAGGCAAAAATATCCAGAGAATGTATATCATAAACTGGATAAAACATAATGAGATGACATCTACTAACAGAAGTTTGAGAATGAATGAAAAAAGACTGAAATTTGCCATAATTATTGTTTGATAATATGATTCTGTGCTAAGATATTCACAACCAAACTGCACATTTCACATAAAGATGTAGGAGCTTCATATTTAATATCAGAATATAGAAGATGCAGTATCTACTTCTATGTCACATGTCCTTTGCAGAGCATTATCATCATTGCCATTCTATAAGCCTCTTAGTTCCATTTCAAGTTTTCCTACTTCCTCCAGTGTCATATTTAATTTGGTCTTCATAGTTTATACGTAACTCATTTATTATGAAAAACATGTTCACAACATTCTTGGTTTGTCACCATCTGTCTATACTTTATACTCCATAATTTATTTTTGTTTCAACTTTTGTTGCTATCCATTTTGATATAGCATTTGTTTGGTAATATTGTAGAAAGTGAGTTGTTCTCTGCAATTTCTTTCCATAATTGTCTTAACTAGTTTAGTTTATTTTTGTCATTGAGCATTTTTTTTCTACTTTCTGTGTTCCTCAGTTTATGAAAACTGTGAGAACCCTTCTCTTCTGTGTTCGCTCTCTGATAACCACAGCGAAAAAATTTTATGATTTCCACTGGGGAGCGTTAAGTACATTGTACTGCTAGTTCCACAGTAGAACTGTGTTATTTGCACCTTGGTTGGTTCACACTGTGGCCCAGACATCCGAGGTTCCGCACATTTGTTTTCGTCATGCCTTTAATTTGGGTAGTGGGCTTCTGTACTCTGTGACAGCCTGCCTATCTGTCAATACGGTGTGTAATGACTCTTCGTCAAGATGTTTGTCGTTCACATCTATCTCCCGCCCATGTGTTGCCGGGGCTCGAACGGGAGCAAAGAATGTCAACACTGTTTACCTTCCACGCATTCGTAAAAGGCGACTAAGGAGGTTATGGGATGGAGTTGGCTGTCCCATCCCATATAGGGTCAGTGACCCAAAGCCATGCTGAAGTCGGATGTGTCAGGCCAAAAGGCGCAAATATCACAGCAATGCTGTAATCCATGACACAATGCATTCCGTTCTCTGGGCTACATCCTGCTAATCTGCAGGAGTTTGAGAATGAACGCAGAAGAAGAAGAAGAAAACATCTATCTCGCATGAGGCATTCCGCATCCAGTGAACTTGCCTCATGTAATTAGACATTTCTGTGTCTGTGCCCATCTGGTACTGAACCATTTCTCATCCATGTGCCTGGTTCCAGTTTAGGAATAACTCAACAACAGAAGAATTGGCCCCAGGCTCTTTCACCTTCTTAGTTAAGAAGTCTGAGTCCCACTACGTGTTTGGGAACAAAGCATGTTCTCGAGCTGAACTACCTTGTCCTATATGTGCTCGAGCCCATCGGGTACTGAGCCCTTTCCGCAAGCATGTTTCCGGTATAGGAAAGCTTGGTAGTAGAGTTGGGCCAGGGCTGCCTTCGGTGTCCCGTTTGTGCCTGAACCCATCGGGTACTGAACCTTTTCTCTCTGCAAGCATGTTTCCGGTATAAGAAAGCTCGGCAGTAAGTTGGGTCAGGGCTGCTTTCTTTGCCAGGTGCTGACTATTGGATCTCTGCCCATAGGGAGCACAGGTATGTAGAAGTTTGTCTTGGGCTGACAGAACTTGTAGTTCCAATTTCATTGGAAATTGATTTCCCTTTCTATTTGCACATCGTGCTGGCCTCTCATTGTACTCATTATGTTATCTTTTCATCTCTCACCATTCATTTAACCTTTTCTGCCAATTGCATTGGCCACCCCTCAAATGCTCGAGCTGGACTGACTAGCATCACTGTGTGTTGGCGCAGTGGTGTCAGATATTTTGGCTGTCTCTTTTGCAGTCAATTATCTTTCCATCTGCCATCATGGACACGATCCCCATAATGTTTAGCCAGAATCAGCATGAGCAGCTGTATTTCTGTTTCCAGGGTGCACCACGAGGAGGTACTTTTGGGATCTTGGTTATCTGCTAACCCTGGGTCTGCCAAGAGCAGTTCAGTGCCCTTTGCACCCCTGTGAGCACCCAATTCCTTAAAGTCAACTAAAACTGGTGCTGTTCAGACTTCAGTGGACATGGATTGCTTTATATTTGGGTTTCCTACCCACAGATAGATTGCTAACTGGGTTAGGTTATCTAAACTTGACTTCCAACACCCATATCTAATTATTCATGGTTTGCAGTCTCCTTTCCATTTCTACACTGTGATGCATTGGTAGGCAGACTACCACTAGCTTTGAATGGTATGTATTACAGTTGTATGGTGGACTCTATTGCTCATCTCCTTGTGTCTGTAGGATATCAATCATACAAATTTATGTTGCCACAGTGGTAGACAATATTGTGGGTCTATCAACATGTCTGATGTAGACTGATATAAATAGTTGTGTTTATGCACATAGCGGTAGTGATATTTTGTCTTGGAAGAAGATGATTTGTTGCAGCTCTTCTAGGTTCCCAAAGAATTATTTTCACCTTTGTGTGTGCAGGCTGTACCTGGTTGAATTGTTTAAATCTTCTTTAGTTTTCCCCTCTAAGTTGATTTTGTCATTGTTTTTTGTGTGTGGTATAAGCTTATGATGGCATTAGTTATTTTTCTATTCATCCATCAATGCTGATCTGTTTTCTTCTGATTGGTTTTCTTCTGCTGTGTCCCTGACTTTCAATTCTTCTTCTCTGCACATATTTCAGTTTCCTTACAGAAAACACAAGGGAATCTTGTAAAGATGAAGCATTTAAGCATTGAAACAGAAAGTGGGATAAATTAGGGCACACATACAACATTCTGGGATTTGACCATGCAATAATCATATCTATTTTCATTATGTGACTCAACTACAACAAGGAAGGAGAGAAGCAATGTCTTTACTAGTCTGCAATCTAAACTCGGTAAAGATTGGAATTTGCCATATGTATGATCATATAGTATGATCTGTGTATCAGTGACCACAGTAAAGAAGAAGCTGATCAAAAATGAGCCAAGATACTCTAGAGGGGTATGATTGTATTACTTCATCGCCAATCACCAGAATTTGTAACCTGAAGATGATGATATACAAAAAAACTTTTGGAGCTGCTTTATAATCATATGCAGTCAGGATGCCCAAATAATAGTTAATTTAACATGTCAGCCGCTTGTGTATTGAGTGGCCCAAAACAGGAGCAAAGAATAGCATCACTGTTTACCATCCATACTTGTCATAAGAGGTTTATGGAGGTTTTGAGGTGGAGTTGGCTGTCCCATTTTATATAGGTTCAAATTGATCCAGAAGCCATGCTGAAGTTAGATGTGTTCGGCCAAAAGACACAGATATTGCAGCTAAGCTATATATCATGACACAACATATTCCAGACTACACCCTGTTTATCTGCAGAAGTTAGGAGCGAACGCAGAGGCATGTCAGCAGCATAGAATTTATTTAGTAGTATTGATGACATAATTATTTTTTTCTTAATTCATAATGACTAGTTGCCGTACTATGAATACTGTCCATTGATGTTATATAATACCATTTTATATAAAATATGCAATATAATTTGTATTTTTGTTACTGTCTCTATCCATCTAGAACCCACAATTCAGCAGCCGAACAGCTTATGTAATATTTGCCCATCTTTTAAGACAGATAGCAGCACTTTCAGACCATGATCATCACTATCTAGTACATTGGTTTAAAAGGTAAGTACCAGATTAATAAAAACATGTATGACATTCACTATTGTCTATCCCCAGGTTAATGATATTGATAGTATCCACACTTGCCGTTAAGCGTAGGATGGGAGCTTCAGCTGTCATTCCAAGGCTAGATGTGTCGCCTTGGTTGCATTAAGTCCGTGTTTTTTTCAAGGTTATCTTGACATTTTCTTTCCACCTTTTTCTTTGGTCTACCTTTGGCTTTATATCCAGATATTCTTTTCAGCAATACCTAAAATGTCTATATGTTTCTTTGTCAAACATTCAATCAGCTGTGATGTTATGTTGCGGAGACAACATACATTTAGTGTGGCTGTTTTTGTGGTCTTCATTTGTAGCTCCTGTAAATTTTCAGTGCAGTGTTTACGCACTGCTGGCTTGCAAGGCCTGTTGCAGTGGGATGTTTTTCACGGACCTAGTTTACCTGTCAGGATATTCACGTATGTCTCTGCCGAATGACTGACTTTTCACACTCGAATGGAACACACATTATAATAAATTCATTTGAAAACACTTCCTTAGCTTATTTATACTTCATTAACACAGTAGATTCAAATTTCATAACACTTTACAATTTGCTGTTTGATATAAAAGATAAAAGTATTACAATTTGCTGTTTTATATAAATTGTATTTTTATTTCTTGCTTTTTATATAAGTTAAGATTTATACTGTTGCTGTCTAATAAATATCAAAGTAAAAGCCAGGATGAAGTCAGATGTGTCTGGTCAAAAGATGTAGATATTGGATCCAAGCTATAAACCATGTTAAAATGCATTCCATTCTCTGGACTATAACCAGCTAATGAGGAAGAGTTTGAGAATAGATGAAGAAGAAGAAGACAACTAATAATTTTGTATATCAATCAATATTTATCGTAAATGTCAACCATGCTTTCTACTCAGACTAGCATAAACAAATTGCTGTTGTGATATGTATCTCAAAAATGTCCTGTTCTGAATGCTTTTATTTTGTTTACATGATTGGTTTGGCCAAAGGCTCTAGAGGAGACTTTATATCAGACTCATAGGAGCTAATATAGTCTTCTTGTGTGACTGCATGTCAGTACTCCAGACCATCCAAAATGAACCTAAAGATATTCTAACAAAAACAACTGTAGAACTTTTAAATCAACTGTCTGCCAACAATAAAGTTGTGCTGCAGTGGATCCCTGCACACTGTGGAAATGCAGGAAATGAAGCAGCTGACAGACTGGCAAAAAAAATAGGTGCAAAAAAGGAACAATTTCAGCACAGAGTATCACTGACTGAAGCAAAAAACTCTCATCAAAAGAAAATACAAACATACATGGAGTCAGAGAACAGGCAGTAACTTTCCACAGGACCCCATTCTAAAGCTAAGCAGGTCACAGCAAACCACAATTTTTAGACTCAGCACAGGACACTGCAGACTACAAGCACATCTCCACAAAATGGAGGCTGTCCAAACTGACCAATGCCCATGTCAAAAGGGTCCCTAGACTCCAGAACACATTCTGCAGATATGCCTACTCTTCGATTACGTGAGAACTAAAATATGGCCCCAAGAGACAGATCTGAAGGTAAAGCTGTGGGGCAGCATTGAGGACCTCATGCTGATGACTGATTTCATGGAGGCAGCCCACCTTCCTGTATAGACTTATGAACATAGGAACTGATCGCAGAAGAAAAAGGATGCTTTTATAAGTTCAATAGTTCCCTTGTATATTGTGATTATAGAAATAAAACTCTTCAGATTCTCTTAACATATCTCTAAATTTGTCTGATGCTGTGGTGACATGATACAGAGCATATTAAGCTCTTCTTCTTCAGTGTTCATTCTCAAACTTTCGTTGGATCTCCCTTGTAGCAGAACCATCGTCCTTCTAGATTTCCAGCAGGATGTAGTCCAGAGAATGGAAGTGAATTGTGTCGCCATTTTATTTGCGCCTATGGCCAGACACATCGGTATTCAGTGGAATATTAGGTTGAAATGCGGCCGCATATTATTGTGCATCTGGCCCATTCCAAAAACAGGGGCAAACTACTGAACATATTTATATTGCCTAGAAAATCAGTAAATCCATGCACAAGGCTGCAAAAAATGCAGCAATAACATCACAGAAATGAATTCCCCTGTGTGTTGCCAGCCCAGCAATGCATGTCATAAGAGGTAACTAAGGAGGTTTAGAGTTCTTCTTTCGTTCGCTTGGAATGTACTTATATCTTCAGGTAAAGCTTGAAACAGGGTAAAACTCCTGCAGATTAGCAGGATGTAGTCCAGAGAATAGAAAGCATTGTGTTGGTTTACAAAATTGTTGCAATGTCTGCAACTTACGACCTGACACATCTGACTACAGATGACTTTGTGTCACTTTGACCTTATATGGGATGGGACAGCCAATTCCTCCCCACAACCTCCTTAGTCACTTCTTATGACATGCATGGAAGGTAAACAGTGTTACTATTCTTTGCTCCTCTCTTGAGCCCTGGAAACACAAGGGTGAGAATAGTAATTATTGGATTCTATAACATATCGTGAGTCTAGAAGAGCTCACAGTTTTGTCCGATTGCGATTAGTAGTTTGTGATGTCATCAACAATTGGAATTGCTTAGTAATTTGTGACGTCACTCTGCTGGTTCATTTCTATAAGTGAAATGAGTGCCTTCAACTGAACTCTTGTATTCGTTAGACATATTTTTATGTCTAATATAGGGGAGACAGAGATGCATACAGTTTAGGAAGGGAGTTGGGGGTTAAGGTTTGGATTAGATCTAATCCTAACCCTATTCCTAATGTCCACGATCATCCCTTCTCTGATACACATTCATGGCATTAAATCGTTACATTATTTAGTGTCTGCTAAAATTAGCCATTTTAGAATGAGCCTTCAGCTTATAAGGGTGGACTGCTGATGTGTACAGTTTAGGCAGGGGGTAGGGGTTAGTATTAGATCTAATCCTAACTCTACCCCTAATGTCCACAATCATGCCTTCTCCTCCGATGCGCATTCCTGGCATTAAATCATGGCATAATTTAGTCTGCTAAAATTAGCTAGTTTGTTTTTTCTAGCAACACATTCTGCTTGTGATGTAATTTCGTTGATGAAACAAAAACGGCACACCATAGCACTTGAAATAAAGGTATGCATAATATTAAACTTCGTCCATATTCTGGAAAAAATCAGGTAATCACTTGATCTGGAAAAGAACCAATTATTATTATTATCCTGTGATGTAAAATTGTCTAATATCTTTTCCTTTGTATCAAATGGAAGGAAGAATGTTATACACTGTTTATTATATCTATAGATTAAAATGTGACAGATTTCGAAGTGTAATTGAACGAATCCACAACTTCATCTCAGTTCGCCTTTTTCCACCAAAACCTGATGACCTACCTCCCATGTCAAAGTGTTCATGGTGGATTCCTAGTGCAACAAAAGTCTTGGCTTTGTTTAGTAAGCGTTTTTTGCTATTAACTACATTTTTTGTGTTACAATGTCTGTATTAAAAAAAGATGAAACTAGAAAAGTGATAAAGCAGTTGCTTAGCATTATCATTGGATATATCATTGGTTAACCAGAAAAGATGGCTTTTATTGAGTAGTATTTTTTAAATTTGCAGCAATGTCAATATTAGGGCCTAAATAGGGAGCAAAGAATAGTAACACTGATAGATATGTTGTAAGGGACAACAAAAAAATCAGATTTGGGCAAGGAAACTAAATGATCTCACAGGCGTGTTCTAAAAGAAAATATCAATGATTTCTACAGTAGATATCATCCCACTGTGGTATACCAGCAAATGAGGAGGCAGATAACCTGGTAAGAGATGGAGCAACACAGATACATAAAGACCAAGAAATCACCTACCAAGAAAAGAGGACCTTCATCAGTACTATCAGGAAAGTTGACCATCCAAAAGACAACTATCACTATCTTGACAGAGCTGAGCAGGTTATTATCTTCCACGTCAGGACAGGACACAACATACTAATAATCATCAGATTTATCATACCAAATGGTGCAGATATTGCAGCCAAGCTGCAAATCCTGAGGAAATTCTTTCCGTACTCAAGACTATACCCTTCATCTTAATCAGCAGGAATTTGCAAGCAAATCTTCATTGCATTTTATGAATTTGCTATAAATAACAAATGTTCATGTGATTTGAGCCATAAAACATGAATATGTTGTGCTGCTAGTTTTACAGCAAAGCTGAGCTATTTGTATTTTTTGTCTCAGTACATCTAGTTTCAACACAAATCATCTTCTGAAGGTAATATGGTGGTTTTCTTTACAGAATTGTATCAGTCCATTATTCTCTGCCATTTCTTATTCCAAATGCCATGTTGTCCTTCAACTTTTATATATTCCTCTACTCTCATTTACTCTCATATTCATGTTTTTAATGATTATTATAAAATCTGTTGTTTTTACATGTTTGAGTGTTTGTTGCAAACCTTTGTAATATTATCTAGCTATTCTTCACTATAGTGTGCTTCTTCATCTTAGTAAATTCTCACACTCCTATAGATTAGCAGGATGTAGTCTGCAGAATGGAATGCATTGTGTCATCGGTTACAGCGTGGCTTGGATACCTGTGCCTTTTGACTTGACACATGCAGCTTTAACATGTCCATAGTCATATGTTGGTGAATGTGCATGATTGTTTATGAGCAAGGATCATTGTATTTAGGGCATATTTATAGGGCTTTCAGAAACCCTATAATTTTGTCATCATATACTCAATAACCACACATTTTTCTAGCATTCTATTTATTAAACAACTAGAAGACAGAATTGATGCCTTTTAAATGTGGATATATAGAAGAATAAGGAGAACTTCATAGAAAGAGAAGAAAGCAAACAAAGATGTTCTAACAACACTTTGTATGAAGTAAGAATTATTAATGGAAATAAAGATCAAACAAATAAAATAATTTGGACACATTAAAAGACATGGCACCTTATTGAAGACCTTTCTTGAGGGTAAAGTTGAGGGAGGTGAGCAAGTGGTAGGCAGAGATACAAGTGGGAGAGAAACATCACGAGATGGACAGATTACAGTCTAGCAGAGTGCACCACCAAGACAAGAGACAGGGGATGGAGATCTTTTGCAGCCAACCTTCATTGCAGAGACATCACTTAAAGATGATGATGATATTAAAACTCCATCATATTCATAATATTCATCCTATAATATCCACATTCTCTCAGAAATATCTCTCCAACTACATTCATTTAGTTCGAAGTCAGTCAAGACTTTGTCTTTGGTATGGTCGTTACAATTTACCAATGTTCTCATTGGATGAGATATACATGGAGAGGGAAACAAAATTAATCCTGGACTATACTTTAGAATATGACTAATTCAGCAGAAGGTGCTATCCCTCTCAATTTAACGTACACCATAATAGTAAATAATAATAAACAAATTAAAAAACTATACCATTTGAAACCACTAGATATTGTAATTTGTGGTGGGGTTTGTACAGTTTTTATTTGCTTTATTTTTTTGTGGATGTGAAAGAGGAGTGGAGCAGGTTAGTGTGCATAAATCTCTTGAAGTTAATATAAATTATTTAAAATTGTCACTGAAGACAGATGTGTCAGGTCATTGGCACAAATAAAATGGAGACACAATGCATTTCCATTCTTTGGACTACATCCTGCTAAAAATCTAGTAGGACCATGGTCCTACTAAAAAGGAGATCCAGCGGGAGTTTGAGAATAAACGCTGTAGAAGAAGAATTTAAAATTGGAATAATATTTCAAGTCAGATCCATGAATAGCCACATTCTGCCTTAAGTTTGTTATTAAGTATCCCTGACTTTCATAGTTAACTTGTTGAGACTGAAAACTGTACAAATAGTTCAAAAAACCTTATACAATCAGGAAATATTGTACATAGTGTAGGTGGCATGTCATTGGGTGAATGTTTAATAAAAAGACCTTTATTATTACTTTTTTGGGGGATACTTCAGTCTTTTATTTGGACGATTGATATCTGGTTGAGCAGGTTTACTTGTTGCTCAGTATAAATGTCATGATTTGTCACACACCCCTCAACCCCCCCCTCTCCCACACACATACAAACACACACACAAAGGGGTTTGAATGGCACAAGCACTACTATCTTCTTTAGAAGAAAATATTGTTTATGCATATTATCCATGCAGAAAAGTACGAGACAATGTGCATGCTAGCACATACAATGAATACCATGTGACCTTTCTAGTGAAAGGCTGAAGAGAAGCAGTTTTATTCACTGATTCAAGAAACTAAACAGAGCATATAATGAAGAACTACCAAACATAACAAAAGAAATAACACCAACACTTTTCCCAGTTCTGTGGAATCAATAGAAAAATCTCACTATCAGAACCACCGTAAATAACAACTACACTATGAGAGAACTGAATGCTCTAAAGAAAAAAATAATAGTATGCAACATAATTGAAGATGTATACCCCATGGAGGCATGGATAAAAGTATATACTGATGGATCTGCAACCAGAGCAGTGAAGAATGAAGGCGCTGGAGTTTACATAAAATATCCACTCAAAAAAAGAAAATGAATCCACATGTTCACCAACTGGAATCATCTGCTCTAGCTACTCTGCAGAAGCACAGATCTTGAACATTGCTGCAGAAATAATTAAAAACACAACAAGCCAATGTCAACAGGTGGTATTTCTTAATGATGCAATATCTGTCCTTTGACAGTAATAAACTTCCAGACCTGAAGGAAGACATATGAGAAGGAAGCATCCAACGGAGTGTATTTCTACAGTAGATATCCTCCCACTGTGGTATACCAGCAAATGAGGAGGCAGATAACCTGGTAAGAGATGGAGCAACACAGAAACAAAAAGGCCAAGAAATCACCTACCAAGAAAAGAGGACCGTCATCAGTACTATCAGGAAAGTTGACCATCCAAAATAAAACTATCACTATCTTGACAGAGCTGACTATCTTCCACGTCAGGACAGGACACAACAGACTAAATAGCCACTTAAATAGACTAAGACTGGTTCCCTCATCTCTGTGTCCATGTGAACAGGCAGAAAAAACAGCAAAACATATCTTGCAAGAATGAATTACACTAAACCAGTTACACTGGCCCACAGAGGTCTGAGCTCCACCGAAAATATTATGAGAGCACAGAGGAGCTTTCAAATATAGCAGCATTTATCAAAAAAACCAGGCTTGGCTGTGTAGACATGTCAAAACTATAAACCAGAAGAAGAAGATGTACACATTATAGCCAATAAATATATAAATATGATTTAATAAAGGATAATATATATTTAATCACAGATCTAATTACAATATATTTCTTATATACCGTGAATAAAGCGTGATGCTGTATTTTTGGTATATATGAGAGAACAACAAACACTGACTTGTCTGTGTATTTGTTCTGTATTTTCAGGCAGCACATTTTCTGTGCCTCTATGCCATGAATAATTTTTATTATTATTATAAAGTATAAAGTGTCATTAGCAGTGTTCGAAAATCTGGTCTAGGCCTAAATATTTTATTATTTAACATTATGCCTACATTGTACGAACAACGCAAACATGTTATACACACAGACTGCACTTATGCTGTCTATGCACATGTAAAAAATAAACCCTAAGCTCATATACATTCAAGGCGACACAATAAAAGGAAATAATAAAAGTAGGTAATGTGTTTAAAAAGAGTTGCCACTAAAAAAAAATTTTAACCCACAAAATTAATTGTCAAAAAATAAAAATAAAAACTGCATACCTAAATCACTTTTGCCACTAAATATAAATAAATACAGCAAAAATATGTTTTGCCACTAAAAATAAATAACCCTAAAAAAGCCAGTGTCGCTACAAAATTGAAGAAAAAATGCCAAAAAAGTAATTAACAGCAGAACTCCATGTAAAAATGCTTAAAATGTATTGTATTGGCATACAGAGTCACTCCTTGGGAAAAACTGCACATGTATGGCAGAATACGGGTGTTGATGCCTATGGACTTGCAAAGACGAGACATAATGCCTACAGGCTGAATATTTACATATCTTGTATATTTTATTGTATGAGGAATGTCTTGTTTAAAGTACCTTTTCTGTATCTCATGCAGATGCTGCAAATAGTCTTCATACTCCTCCTCTAGTCCAATATTCTGAATTCTATAACAGTACCCTAGATAATCTAGATTTAATGGCAGAATATTATGCCTGGCAAAATCCAAGCTCACATGCAGGGTAAGAAAAAAATATATGCATACATTTATATTTCTGTTGTGTTGCTAAAGCCTTATAACATTGTAGTACATGTGTTTTCTTAAGAAGCTCATTTGTTGAAGAGTTTCCACAGTAATTATTTACAATTGTTCAGTTAGAAAATAAAATATTTGAAATTTGTTTATTTTCTGATGTAGTAAATATAGCACAAACTTTGGGAGATACATGTTATTTATTATATATAAATAGTTAATATAATTGATGCATATTCTGTATTCACTTGAAATATCAAGGAGAGAAGAGGCAGAGAAAGAGATAAATTGTCGGATGGTTTGTCACTGTGGTATGAGAGAATGTCACCAACTGAAATTATTAACAACACAAGAGACAGAGAATTGTGAGGCATATAATCGCCTATGTTACTTGGCATGACTTTTCTTAATTGATATCCTGTATTGGACATAACTTTTCTTCTATTGTTAAATTCTAATTCATTAGTGCATCGAACCGCACTGCAGCTGCAATGTTGATTATAGCTATTGAGCTATAAGCAAGTTCAGCTGAGCTTTTTTTGTTGTTGGGTCCACTAACAACTCTAACACTAAGACAAATAATAATTATATGTGGGGTTAGTAATGTGTATTAAGTGAATTTTTGATGTTAAATAAAAAATTCAGTCCTTACTGTCATTTGAACCCACGCTATCATGATTGTGACCATTCGGCCTCACATGTACTACTGTAGTCAAATGATTGGTAGTTGTTTTACATTCACAAGAGACCAGGATTATATGATGGCTGTCTTACTTGTTGAATTAGGTAAGGTAAAGATTATTAGAAAGAGCACTGGCCACATTTCTTTTTAAAGTTTAGTACTGTGGGGTTTCTATCGCTTCATACTCATACTGCAGTTTATGCAAAATGGATTACCTGTATATTTAAACAAAAATCTTACACATGTTTATTTGTGCCTCAATAGAACTTTGAGATCTTATGTGTAAAAATAACAATTCCTTCATTTCTTTATGCTTGGTCTTTTGTTAGATTCTCATTTTGCCAGTATCCATTCATACTGAGCCTCACAGCAAAAAGAATCATTCTTCAAAAGGATTCAGAGCAACAGATGATAATTATGGCTAGGGTAAGGTAAAAATATGTTCAGTAATCTTATATCTGATAAAGTGTAAAATGTTTTGACACAACATACCGGTAGTTTCTTAATTTGTATAATATTTCTTCCATTTCAAGATGTCACGAATTCTAACATTGATGCTCAAAGTTATCTAATAACAAACTCTAATTTAAAACTCTAAAAATGTAAAACTTAACGTATATTTTATTGCAACATAGTTATAAAATAGTATCTATCATATGCTTCAGTATTAATTTCCAGTTTTATTGTTGGTTCTGGTATGTTAGTAGTGGTCTGTTCAATAATTTTCTTACATTCTATAATAAATAAATGATAATTGTTTATTTTTCACACTGGTGTTGACATCTGGCACTGACCTCTTGTCCAGAAGACCCGTAATTCAATTCATCAGTAACCCGCCCGTGTGTTGTTTGGGGTCTGAATGAGGAGCACAGAATGACAACACTGTGACCTGCTATGCATGTTGTAAGAGGCAATTAAGGAGGTTTGTAGGTCCAATGGGCTGTCCAACCAGATAGGTAAAGTAAACCCAAAGGTCATGCTGAAGTCAGATGTGTCAGGCTGAAAAGTGCAGATATTGCAGGTAAACTATAAACCATGACATAATGCATTATGTATGGATGTCTGTGACCATGGTGATAGCAATAAAAAAACTAAGTAAAGTAACCCATAGCATTTATTAATGCCATAGGGGTGTGAGATGTTAGTGATCTCACATTTCAGTGGCTCTGCAAATGAGGGTGGTAGCCATCTCCTCTTCCTCACAGTCTTTACTTCCCGGATTAATCCGGTGCCTATTTACGGCTGGGTCGACCCTGGAGCCGTAAGATCTGAAAAACATTTCCGCCTCACCTGGGGAATGAACCCAGGACCACTCATATGTGAAGCCAGTGTGCTAACTACTGTGCTACGCGGCTCCTGGCTATAGCAATACAGACAACAGAAAAAATGCCTAACATGGTTGACTGGCTAATTTTTAGCATGATAACGAGCATGTAAGTATGAGAATCAGTTCTCTCGTATGACTGGCCTACTTCTAGCAGTGTGGTTATAGATGCCCAGCAGCATTCACTGGAAGTGATAAAATCACTGAACTAGTTAGTTAACAATGCAGAACTCAGATGTGTCTGGTCATTGGCGCAAATAAAACAGCGGTAAAACACATTTCTGGTATCTAGAGTACATCCTGCTGGAAATCGTGTAGGAATATTCTGCTACAAAGAGAGATTCAATGGAATTTTGAGAACAAACACGAAAAATACATCATGTTCTCTTGACTTCATCCTGTTAAGCAGCGGAGTTTATGATCATATGCAAAGAAGAAGAAGATTAGTGAGATCATTCAGGAACACGTAAATATTTATATAGACTGGATCAAATGATGTGCAATTTTAAAGCATCTGGCTATCTGACTGAGTTAGGGCAAAGTTTGAATCATTGCTGCAGCTACTAAGTGACTATGTAAGGCCAAAGGTAGACCAAGAAAATGGTGGATAGAAAACATCAAGATAGCCTTTAACAAACATGGACTAAATGCAACAATGGCGACACATCTGGACTTGGAACGACAGCTTAAGCTCTCACCCCTACGATTAACGGCAAGTGTGAATGCGATCAACAATCATTCACCTGGGGAAAGACAATAGATAGACTAAGTGACTGACATTGACATTTTCAGATCTAGATGGACATTATTTTGAAGCTTAAATATTTTTCCTATTGTTATGGTACTGTGCGATAGGCAGGTTCTGGTATGTTGGGTCTCATATCAAATCGTCCTACATCGGGCATGTCCTATGCGCAGACATCAACAGAATACATCACCAATCTCTTGAATGGATACCTGCAGGCAAAAGGGGTAGACCAAAAGACTCACTCAGAAGAACAATACTTAGAGAAAGTAAAATAATCATTATACACACTATTCAAAAACTGCACAGAATAGCTTTGAACAGACAGAATTGGAGAGTCTGACCTCTGCCCTATGCACTAACTTCAGCACAAAAGGAAAATGAATGAATGAATGAATATCTAATTGTCCTTGTACTTGTTCTATCTGAAGTGGTTTAGGCACTAAACCATTTTCTGTTCATCTTTGCAACATCACAAATGATTACCATAATGTTCCATGACCAGCTGAGTCAATATTAAAATAATTTTGAACATCTAATACTCAAAATATGTCTGCACATACAGTTGAGAATTATGCTTACCTTCCTGATTACATTTTTCAGTGATATATATATAACTAATTTTGTCTATAATAAAATTCCAATAATTATTTGTTGTGTTGCTTGCAGAAGAGTCTTGTGGCAAAAGTACAGCGTCGGCAACTACCAGATATAGGAATGTTGTTTCTCAACCTAACGGTTAGACGATCACATCTGGTTTCAGACTCATTAAATGAGGTTAGAATCTACTTTATAGTTATTTTAGTAATTCTATCTTGCATATATTTCACTTGCTGTAACTCAGTTATTAGTATGAAAAATCAAAACACTAAATGTCTTGTCTTGTCCTATCCATGTGTGCCGCTAGGTGTCATGGGGAGCCGAAGGCTTCTTTCTTTAGCTAAATGTAATGCTGCTGGCATAGTGCAGCCTTGGTGTTCTAGTATTTCTCTGATGTTATCTATCCATCTTCGTCTGGGTCTTCCTCTGTTTCTCTTTTCAGATAATCTTTTATTGAATGCAATCTGGTTCCATCCTGATTAGTTGGCCGAACCATTTGATCTTTTGTGTGTCTATGTATTCTTTGCATGATATTGTTTTCATCCAATTTTTTATAGTGTAATTGTTTATTCTATCTCTTTTTAGTTACCCCCAGTGCTATTCTCAGGCACTTCATTTCACATACAGCATTTTTTTGCTATAATTTCTCTCTGTCAGGGTCCAGTTCTGGCATTGAATACACAGTGTCATCATTAACACTGTTTTTATTAATGTCCTTTTGGAGATCGTGTAGATGTTCTGGTGTTTCAGCAGTGGTGCCAATTGATATAAAACTGTTTACTTTCTTATATCTTGCCTCTATTTCTCTATCTACCACTATATGTAATACTAAATGTACAGATGCTAAAATCCTCATATTTGTTAGCATGTATGTTTTATCATATTTTACAAGAGATTTTTTCCTTGTTTCAGTAATGTAATGCTTACATTAATTCTGCACAATATTGCCAGTTTTTTTCCCAGCAGTTTTTACTTTAAAAATAAAAAGTTAATGCAAATGATAGTTCTCTGAAAATAAAGCAGTCAACATATGAATGTTAACAGAATCCTCTCTCTGTCTGCCTAATACATTTGGAAAACATGGTAAGCTGGAACTTCCAGATCAGCAGAGCTATGCTGAATCTGTCTGCCTATCAATGCTCCCAACCAGACTAAAGCTAAGAGCATTGTCTGCCCTGCCACAATATTTAGTTTTAGGTTGTATTTCCTCATTCTAGGATAAGCCTTGTATCCTCCCAAATGTGCTCCTCCACTTGAAACCATTGGCACAATGTGCATTGTCAGGATAGGTAGAGGCTTCCTGACTTACAGCGTTAACAAAGACAGGTTGTACCGGTTTCTGTTGTATGGTAGCTCAGTCATTTCTAATAAGACCTGACACTAGCAGATATAGAAACCGAGCTGTAAACAATGTAGTAACACATCTCATTCTCTATACAACAGCATACAAATATCCAGGAGTTTTGAGAATGAATACAAAATAAGATCTCCATAGTTTCTGTGTTATGTGATGTGTCCTGTCCATATTGGTTTTCACTGTGTAAATTTCATCCCATTATTTCCTCAATATAACATCTGATGCATAAACATAAATAGTATAAATAAAAACAAATTGTATTTATTTAATTTTTAAACCTCTGTCAAGAAATAACAGCTTTCCTCATATTTCTGCTTGTTTGTTTTTATCTTGACTTTGTTTCTTGACATAGATTTAAAAATCAAGACATACACTTATTTCTTTATGTTTATCTATCATGGCCATTGCCTGTTTGTCAGATTTCTGGTATTTTGATTACTTAACTATTATTTTATCAGTTTATTAACATAATGTGTACACAGATTGCCAAAAAGCAACATGACTTAAAGAAGAAGCTGAAAGTTTCATTCACAGGAGAACCAGGTCTGGATATGGGTGGACTTACTAAGGAGTGGTTCTTACTGTTGGTCAGACAGATTTTTCTCCCAAATTATGGTCAGTAATACTAAATGAATAAAATAAAAAATATTTCTTCAAAAATTCAAGTCAATAATTCTAAATACAGCAAACAAGTATTCCTCGAATTATTGTTATTTTGACAAGCCATTAGGCATATTGTTGCACTCCACAGTCCCATGGATGTTCATTCTCATTAACAAATGTAGAAAAATGACTAGGTAATTGACTGAATTTAAACACTAACCACTAATAATTGCAACCTACAACATCTTGAAATATTAGCTATCAATCAGATTTTGTATCAAAGGTTGACTGCAATAAATCTCAAATGCAATAATTTTTTTAGAATGAAATAGTTTTGCTGATATTAGAATATGATGTGATTATGATTACAGGATTGTTTCAGCAAGCATAGTTAATTTACCCTTAAAATTAATGTATATTTCTATTTATATATTGCAGCCCTTTTGACTTAACATACTGCTTACTGTACTTTATATGCCAAGTCTTCTCTAGAGTAGATTGTCTAGCTTGTGGCATACCGCCATCAGGTAGTATGTACATTGCTCTCATGCAAACCTCAGAGTCAGAATAACCAAAATCCTGAATTTACCTCCATGCTTTACAAATGTATCCTGGTAACAAGTAGTTCTCAGGATTTTTTTAATCACTTGGCCAATGTTTAATGGATTGATCTTGGGCTGTGCAGATTAAGATATGAGAATTTATTGCACACAGACAACCAATATCTCTGATCGATAACTATACAGCCCACAAAACTGTGGCAACACAGTCCTTAAAATGGTACTTATTAAAGACAATCAGCTGATTGCTGATGTCTCTGGAGATGATATCCCTGTGTTCACTAATGGAACTGTTCATTGTAGTGAAAAATCTGGCTATGGATTTACAGCCAGCTCACATGGTAGAGTTGTTGCTGAGAACAGAGGCGCATACACAACACCTACATACATTAGAATTGAAGCCAAGGCTGTTACTACAGCCCTTAAATTGCTCTCTGGAACCTCATTCACCAAAGCAGTTATTGTTTCAGACCTTATGCTGGAAAAGATTCAAAATGGCTGATATCAATATGAGTGGATGGCATCTATAGCTATATCCAACTTCCAAGTATCACATGGACCTACTACCCAAGACAAACAAGTGTTTGTGGTAATGAGAGAACAGACAGACTTGCATCTAAAGCACTAATAGATCAGGCATTGACAATGCATAAGAGGGATGTGCTGAAACTGCTTCATGAGCGCCTGCTGGATACCGGCACCACAATTGATCTCATCAAGGCTGAGATGTGAGGAATTCTATATTAAATTTGTAACTAGTAGAAATAGATGCCTGTGTGGAAAAATTAGGAGCTTGGTCAACCAGAGAGCCACTGGACCCATTAGCAAGTACACCCTTTGTCATCTGCTACAGGGTGCTGGGCATCTTTGGGTCTTCCTGAAGTGCAATGATGTCAGTCCATAACTAATAACCAGTAAAGACATTTTTATTTTTACAATAATTTAGTCTGTATCGTGCAGCATACATTTATTTTGCTTCATATTTTGATATTTCTGTTTTAAATATTGAGTTTAACCACAGTATTCCCCATTATTCTATTATATTTCAGGTATGTTTACATATGACAAATTTTCTGGTGTTCACTGGTTTAGTCCAAACCCGTGTGACAATTATCAAGAATTCAACCTTGTTGGGGTTGTATCCTTTTATTATAAAATTCAAGGCAAGTACACTTTTGATGATGAAGGTGTATGTTGTTAATTCGTTGGAATTGACAATGACCATTCAGCTAAACTGGGATGCTGACGAATATGATGATGTATGCAGTGTGTTCAAATATGAGTAATCAGTCTTATGTATGCATGACATTTTCTACCACACTCATGTGTGACAGGGATCTGCGGGACATTGAGCAGCTTTTGCCTTTCTTCTTCGACAATCAATAATAAGTGAGACTTCAGTAAAATTGTATAACCAATAAGGTACTTATGAAGAATAAAAGGTTGTGAGTTTTACTGTTCATAAATAAATTCAGACTAATGATGTGATAAAATATAGATAACAGTATAAAAAACAGAATAAATGAACATTTAAACCATAAAGTCTTTCTCAAAATGAATACACAGACAAACAGAGAACAGACGAAATTAACAGTAAAATTAAACAGTAAAATAATAAAGACAAACTACAGAAAAGATTAATTTTACTGTTATATTAAATGTTATATTTATATTTTCTTAATATTCTACTTCCACTCTATATTATGAGTACATAGTTGCAAAAATATTCTTCACTGTAAAGGCCATTAGTTTAATAGATAATTTCATTACACTCAGTAAAATCAGTGCACAACCCTGACGTCATATCTTCTGACCAAGTTTGTGATAGGTATGCATGCTGATTTTTAAAAAAATGTATTTAGTGTTCATTCTCAAATTACCACTGGATGTCTCTTTTGTGTTGGACAATAGCTCTATAGATTTCAACAGGATAAAGTCCAAAGAACACAAATGCACTTTCTCACTGATTATTTGTGCCAATGGCTTGGCACATCCAACTTTGGGTGTAGCATCTAATATGTTCTGTGTTTTATTAATTCTACTGAATGGTAAATGTGTGTAACCATAGGCCCCCTTGCTAGAAGGCTAGCCTCTGTGTCACAACCTCTTTATCAAAAACAACTCATACCTGTTAACAAGTACAGATATTCTGTACAGAAAATACTCTGAATTCTTTTAATATACCACTATTGACCTTTATACCTTTCATGAAGATCTGGTTGTACAGAACCAGCAGCAGTTTATTTAGAACAAATGTATATTTTTGAGTTAAAATTCATAATTTTAGGGATATTTGGGTTGAAATATAAAATAGGCCTTCTGGAGGTTGACAGTTGTGATGACTCTGATGGGTTAAAGAATTTATTAATTATTATTATGTATTATTTATTTTTCCCTGAATTTAAATTTCCATTAGTAACAAAACTCATAGATCTCTCCAAAAAAATTAAATAAATATAACAGAGTGCTCTTAAATGGGTGAAAATACTGTAACATTTATCGTCATTAATGTTATAGCAGTCGTATTAGACTTTGTTCTCTTAACATGTAACCAGCTCATGGGCCTTGCTGTGTACAACTCCATCAATCTGGACATTCGATTTCCACCAGTGTGCTACCGGAAACTACTTTCTCCAGCTGTTGTTCCATTTAATAATCCACGAGCTACTGTGGGAATCTGCAATGTGTCTTTGTATGATATGAAATGGGTGCAGCCTGTAAGTGAATGATATTAGTATGTAAATGGGCATCAAGTTTATTTAAGAATAATTTCAGAGTACGTTAAGGTGTTATTGTATCAGACTTGCAATTTGTGATTTGCAAAGTACAGACTCGATAGTTCAGACATGAATGAATGAAGTCCATTGCAGTTTCATGACTACAAGAAATTGTGCTTCTTCCAATCTTCAGAAATCATGAGCAATGAAGCTCATTTTTCCTGTGTGCAATGTGGTTTCTCCAGAGCTTTCTTTCATACTCAGAAGACTGACTCTCTGTGGTATGTAATGCTTTCAGAAGCAGTCTGTACTCAGAGGGGGTCTAAGTGTGCATATAGAAGGCATGTTGTACTATTTTGTATGCAGGCATTCAATCACATGAAGGCATGCAATATTTGTTAGTATAAATGTTGGCCTACTGTTGACCACACTATCCATATGACTGTATGGTTTTAATATGTCAACTTGTGTCAATCTACTGATCTGGTCATTCTGTGGAAAAGGGTAATGGAAGAAATGATAGAGTATTCACAAAGCCATCTGTGGTTGGTCTACAATTTATGCATGACAGATAAATACTACAGTCCGTCTATGAAGATCATTTGGATGAAAATACATTTCATGAGATTTTTAGTCAAAGTTGTGTGAATTAGGATTATAATACATTTGATGGGGGTTTTGGTATAAAGTTGTGTGAATTAGGATTATAATACATTTGATGGGGGTTTTGGTATAAAGTTGTGTGAATTAGGATTATAATACATTTGATGGGGGTTTTGGTATAAAGTTGTGTGAATTAGTGTTATAATACATTTGATGGGGATTTTGGTATAAAGTTGTTGAATTTGGGTGAGAATACATTTGATGAGGGTTTTGGTCTAAAGTTGTATGAATTAGGATGAGAATACATTTGATGAGGGTTTTGGTCTAAAGTTGTGTGAGTTAGGGTAAGAATAAATTTGATGAAGGTTTAGTCTAAAGTTGTGTGAATTAGGATGAGAATACATTTGATGAAGGTTTTAGTCTAAATTGTGGGAATTAGGATGTTGGTGACTTGTATGTTGCTGGGGTCCAAAAGAAATGAAAAGTGACACTGTTGCCTGCCATACATGTTGTAAGAGGCCACTAAGGATATTTAATGTGTAGATGACTATCATCCCATAAGGTTCAACGTAATCCAGAAGCTATACTGAAGAATGTGTCAGGCCGACAGGCACAGATATTGCAGCAAGCTGTAAACCATAACAGAACACATTCTGGTTGTCTAGATTACATTCTGCTAATCTGCAGGAGTTTGAGAAGAATGAATGCAGAAGAAGAAAGAAGTAGTTGAATGTTAAGAGACTAATCTTTGAAAAGAATAAACTTGTGTTTCATCAAATATTTCCGATATCGATGTTCTCCAATGCCACAAAGTCAGGCTGTCTATTCATCTCAATTTGGGCTTCTCTCACCTCTCTTGCTCTTCAATTTGTCTGTTGTCACAATTTTCTCCATCTTTTCTCTTTTCATGGTGCATAAAAAAAATATCATGACATAATAGTGTAACCTATGCTTGGTAAGGGTTAGGGTGTGGGATAATGTAACCAATGTTTGGTAAGGGTTAAGGTGTGGGATAGTGTAACCTATGTTTGGTAAGGGTTAGGGTATGGGATAGTGTAACCTATGCTTGGTAAGGATTAAGGTATGGGATAGTGTAACCTATGTTTGGTAAGGGTTAGGGTATGGGATAGTGTAACCTATGTTTGGTAAGGGTTAGGGTATGGGATAGTGTAACCTATGTTTGGTAAGGGTTATGGTATGGGATAGTGTAACCTATGTTTGGTAAGGGTTAAGGTATGGGATAGTGTAACCTATGTTTGGTAAGGGTTAGGGTATGGGATAGTGTAACCTATGTTTGGTAAAGGGTTAAGGTATGGGATAGTGTAACCTATGGTTGGTAAGGGTTAGGGTATGGGATAGTGTAACCTATGTTTGGTAAGGGTTAAGGTATGGGATAGTGTAACCTATGTTTGGTAAGGGTTAGGGGATGGGATAGTGTAACCTATGTTTGGTAAGGGTTAGGGTATGGGATAGTATAACCTATGTTTGGTAAGGGTTAAGGTGTTGGATAGTGTAACCAGTGTTTGATAAGGTTTAGGGTGTGGGATAGTGTAACCTAGTGGGGCGCGGTAGCCTAGTGGATAGTGAACTTGCTTGCTATCATCTGCTTACAGTGTGCCAGGTTTGAAGCCACATCCGGACATTAAAAAAAAATCCGGGTTGTGATTTCTCACTTGACACAACCACTCCTCCAGTCGACTCAGCTGCAAATGACTCAGCTGTGTATTTCTACCTGACGCGTGAGTTAGGGAAGGTAAAAAACAGTAAGGAAGGGAACTGGCCACCCCACCTAATAGTTGCTACGGCTTAGTACATGAAGAGTTATCTTCATCCCCGACGGCAGATGCATGGGACCTAATTTAACCTTACCTTAATAGTGTAACCTATGTTTGGTAAGGGTTAGGGTATGGGATAGTGTAACCTATGTTTGGGAGGGGCATATTGTGGGCATAAGCATGTGGTGGTGCAGAATGTTTATGGAAAAGGTTGGTTATTTGGTGGCCAGTATCTGCGCATGTCCTCCAATATGGCATAGAAGGGATTTACATTGTTTTGAAGTCTAGATCGCCACATGAATTCTACTAGGTAGCTACTTAACTGGTAGCTCAGTAAACAAACATCTGCGATTGCATTAGCCATTTTGTTTTAGCATGAACTCATCTGTTAGTTGTGCTTGTCACATGATATTCTATGACGACACAGAAAATGCATAGATTATAACAGAGATTGCATAACTCTGCACATAATATTATAAAGTCATTAAAAAGTTTAACTGTTATCACATCATTTGGTCACATCTGCCAGTCATGTACCCAAAACAATTTATTCTGTCTTCTTCTAATGCATGCAAGGAGCTATTACCGGGTATTAAAAACTAAACTTTTTAAAATATATCTTCATTTCACCTTTTATCTGTCCATGGTGATTTCAACATGATTCTGTAAAACCACATCTCTGCTGGCACTCATTTATCATTTATTTTCTTTGGCTACTGGAGTAACAGTCATAAATAGTAAGGTATAGAGTTATTTCTAGATTTACTGATATTTCCCCTCTCCCAGAATATTTTGTGTGCAGATCTGATTCCAGCAAGTGAACTGTAAGACTGTCCTGCCTTCACTACAAAGATGGTTGCAGATATGACTGAAGATAATAAGTATGGATGTACATAACTGTAAGAGCTAAGCAGAAATAGGTCCAAATGGAATTGTACCTGAATACAAGTCTGAGATCTGATTAAACCAGGCTAAGACAATTCATTAATATAAAGTGTGCCAGAAGAAAGAATATACTCAACAAAAGTTCTCCATAAGAGCTGTACATATTGTCTACTATCACATAAATTTGTATTTTATAATATTATTATTTATGCTATGTATATAATTTATTTACTAATGTATGAAAGTATTACAATAGGCCTGTATAATTAATATGAAATATTTATTTCTCTTACATGCCTAAAGAAATTTTAACAGCAACATATTTGATTAATACAGTCAAATTGCATTATAACAACTTGGTCCTTACCAGCAAAATATTTGTGTAATAACAGACATTCATTATATTAGTAAACAGTATAAACAATAAACTTTCATTACTGCATGTTTTCCTGTTCAGGAGTGCAGGGAAGCTTTTTAGCTGTGGAAATAAAGGCCACTTTGCCATAGCTGTCGCCGCGACATGTACAAGAAGAACTTGTTATTGTACCTCTGAAAGATAAAAATCCTTGTCTCAACTGTAGATTTAACCTGGGATCTGCGTTCTAGCCATACGGCCACATACTTCACACACAGCATAAACAATCAAGAATAAAAATTGCTGGAAATTTTGAAAAATGTTGTTATATAGGAAAATATGTTATAAACATAAGGTGCAATAAATGGATTTCACTACAATCTTAATGGTTAAGAAAAAGAACTTTCAATGATGCTCTCACCCCTGTGTTGCCAGGACAAGAAAGAAGCAAGGAATAGCAACACTATGACTTGCAGAAGGAGAAGTGAAACTACTAAAATTAACATCAACTTAATAAGAAATGTTTTTAATTTAATATAGATATAAGAAACCAAATTGATTGCCTTGATAACATTCCATTTTAAATATAATTTTTAAAATAAATTTCAATTTACAGGAAGTAGCTAAAGGTCTGCAGGATTTGTTGGACTATGATGGCGATGTAGAAAGTGTGTTTGCACTAACATTTGAGGTAATTTAGTCATTAGTTCTTGCCTTTATTTAAATGCCATATAATGTCAATTTATAAGTTATTTTTTCTATGTGTGTATTCCATTCATTGATTTTTACTATTTGTCTCCATTTACCTGTTTCATGAGGATATGTTTTTAGTTGTTTATAAGATTTGTTAATGATGTTCCTCAGCAGCAAACTTGCTCGTTCTCCTCATTTCATACGTAGATAACATCTACATCGAAGTACCAACAAGGAAGATCTCTTGTAATGAAGCTCAACTTATACAACATTTATTTTGTCTTCAAGATACAACTCATATGGTAGAACCACATACTCTAGTCTTAAATACTAATCTATAGATACCTTGACACTTGTCACAACTCTGTTTTCCTTGTGCCTACAAAGATTACATCTCAACTAGAGCTATGGAGAGTGCAGATGAAATCGTTATAGACTTATGACTTGTATCTAGACTGCATTTACGCTCTACCTCTTCACCTTAGCCACTGTGATTACAGCAATTGGTTAATTATATTTTTCTTCTTCATTGTTCATTCTCAAACTTCTGCTAGATCTTTATTGTTGCAGGACAATGGTCCTACTAGATTTACAGCAGAATGTAGTCCAAAGAATATAGAAGTGTGTTGTCGTGCCATTTTATTAATTATATTCAGTGGGCTTAATAGTGTCTGAGTTCCTGTTCTCTCAGATAAATCTCCTGTCCTGTCTTGATTCATCTCCATGTTGTGTCATTTGTTGGGTTGTTTCATTCCATAAGACTAAAATCTTCTTAGATCTCAAACCCTTGAATACAAATTCCTGCCAAAGATGGATGTGTCTGGCCATTGGTGCAAATAAAATGGCGACACAACGCATTTCCATTCTCTGGACTACATCCGGCTAGAAATATAGTAGAACAATGGTCTTGCTACAAGGGAGATCCAGCAGGAGTTTGAGAATGAACGATGAAGAAGAAGAAGAAGAAGAATACAAATTCATTTGTCAAGCTACCACTGATGAAAGAACTGAACTCTTTACCATGATCTGGTCTATTTTATATCTTTTCATCCCACACACATCCTAAACTTAATCCTACTTGAACAGTTATCTCTGAAAAACTTAAACATGAAATCTATAATCTCATTCTTAGACATATTTTAAATCTGCCACAGCATTCAGTTAACCCTGTTCTGAATGTGATATTTTATTGCCTCTTCTTATGCCAACTCATTGTATCTTCTTCTTCTTCTTCAGCATTCATTCTCAAACTCCCGCTGGATTTCTCTTGTAACAGGACAATGGTCCTACAAGATTTCCAGTTCAATATAGTCCAGAGAATGGAAATGCATTGTGTTGCCGTTTTATTTGCGCCAATGGCCCAACACATCCGTCTTCGGCGGTACTCATATTGTATGATAACAATATTGTAAATGGCAATTTACAATACTGTAATAAACATTGAGTTAACTCTTGGGCACAATGATTTGCTGACATGTCATGATGTTATTTCCTCATAAATCAACCATGCTTTGAACTATTGTTAATAAGCTTATGCTGTCTCTCTATTCTGTTGTGCAAAATAGATTCTCATTCCTTGTCAAAAATGATACCACAGGAACAGTCAAAAGTGGAAGAAGTAGAGAAGGACAAATAAATCATGGACAGACAACATCATGGAATGAACAAATCAGAATTTTTCCTCACTCATCTGCATTGCTGAGTATAGAAATCAATAGAGGACTCTTTGCTGATACATCCAATGTAACAAATCTGATGGATTGTGGGCTTATGTGTAGTTTTATGTGCTAATTCTGAGATTTATGGATAGATCAATGTATTTAGTCTATTCCTCCACATGTTCCTCAGTTGTCCAACTCTCCTATTTTCCCATGGACCCAGACCAGAGCCCATATTTCCATGTTGTCAATTTTTTTTCTAAGGACATGTCCTATCTGTCACCATCCTCTACTTTTCATCTCTACCTCCACTGAACAGTGTTGTGTTCTCTTCCACAACTCATCATTTGATATCAACTCTGACCATCAATTGCAAAGTAAATGATGGAGATATCTATTTATAAATATTTTATAAGAGTTGTATCTTTCAATTACTATACACCTTTTAGCTTCCTGTGGAGCAGAGGTCTTAAATCTTGTCCTATCTTTAGCTATTACTTCCAGCTCTTTTCATGCTCTACCAATCCTTTGTTTCTCTTCATCTAATTATTTTCACCAGGTATTTCTTTGACTTTTTATTTTCCTGTAGGTTCCCAAACAATGCATATCTTACGATACTCTCCATTGGTCTTCTTACTGGTGCGGAATGGAGTCATGTGCCCTTAGATTGTCGAACAGCCTTCAAAATAATAATAACACTCAGTAGAGAATGCAGGGAATGCTGTCAGACAGTGGTGGAGTCGGAGATACTCGCTCTAATTGATGAAAATTCCAGGGAAGGTGATATGATTGTATATACAGATGGGTCATTTGAGATACACATCAGAAGTGCCTGGGCTTTCACGGCTCAACGGTGGGGGAAAACCATCAAAGAGGAAAGTGGTGCATTCGCTCAGGTGACAAACAGCATGACAATGGAGATTTTTGCAGTAACCAAAGCTTTGCAATAGGTCTGCTCGCATGTCCAAACTCAGTGACTCGATGAGCATGATTGTGAAAGTTCTGGCGGGATACATTCAGGAACAGTGGCTGGATGCAGTGAAGAATTCCTGTATGCGTAAAGTGACTTTCATTTTTGTGCCGGGACATGCGGGAGTCCGGGGTAATGAGAGAGCAGATATTTTGACCACCCACGCTGCTACTACAGCTGTTGGTGGAGCGATGGATCGAGCAGACATTTTGAACGCCCTACGGGAAAACACATGAGCAAATGACTGCATGAGTGACGATGACTCTTGTTCCATGACTAGAATAAAGGAATTTGGTTTGAAATGTGGTGTTACTAGAGAGGAACGGTTTCATGGGCAAGAAAGAATGATGGTCAGTCAACGTGTAATGGCAGCTACACTCAAGGAGAGATCTGAGCACCTATGGACTTGTCCGGAGTGCAGTGATGATGATTCAATGACTAACTAACTAATATGTGTACTATGCATCCTTAGCACAATTTTCTTATTTCTTCATCCACTGGAGTTTGTTTAGTTCTTTGCATGAGTTCCTCATTGGTGGTCTTATCATACCATTTAAACCTTCTTTCTATGTGGACATCATTAATGAAGGTTTGGAATTTCCTGGTTGTCCCTTTTGTGTATTACATGTTTCAGAGCAATACAACAGCACTGATTTAACTATTTTCTTTCACCAGGTGCATGATGGTGTGAATAGTATCCACACTATTGGTGTTTTACTTGCCTATTTTACTTGCCGTTAAATGTAGAGGTGGAATCCTCAGTTGTCATTCCAATGCTAGATGTGATTTAACATTTGAGTTAAATATTCTTAGTTGTGTATTGGATATAATTGCTTATGACTTCCATATATTTTCTAATGCAATAAAGATTCCTCTTGCTTTCTGTATTCTTATCCTGACATCCTTGTCTGTTCCTCCCTTAACTAATGACTAATGATGTTGCTGGTCAGGTATATATATGATTCCACCTTCAGTAGGGCTGTTTCACCTAATGGAATCTGATTTACATTTACTGCATTTATTATCATAATTTTTTAATTTTTTTAATGTGTGTTTTGAAGCCTATTTCTGTGAGACGGTTATCAGAATTTACAGAATTTAATTACTATTATTATGTTCAGAACTGACATGGTGTACAAAACTGACACAGTGCTTAAAACTGACTTAGTGTTCAGAACTGACATGGTGCTCATAACTGACATGGTGCTCAGAACTGACATGGTGCTCAGAACTGACATGGTGCTCAGAACTGACATGGTGCTCAGAACTGACATGGTGCTCAGAACTGACATGGTTCTCAATCTTTTCATTGAATTCTAGTTAGTGTTCACATTGAAAATGCATACTGAAATCAGATGTGCTGGGCCAAAATGGTGCAAATAACTGATATTCCCCAAGGGAAATCATGATTCTTTCATGTTGGTTATCAGAGAGCAGACAAACATTGAAAATCGGGAAAATTTTATTATTTCAAATATATGTAAAAGTTTACTATTTTAAAATTCATGTTGTTTTTGTTATCTGTGATTATCATGTGTGTTAAACTTCAGAAAACACAACATTTTTTAATGATCTGTAGGTTGTACAGTCAGTAATAGGAATGACAAAGACTGTAAATTTAAAGCCAGGTGGTGAGAATATACCCGTCACAAATGAAAACAGAAAAGGTATTCATATTTAAAGATCTGTTTTTGTCTGTTTAGCAGGTGGAATTTCTGTAGCATTTTATATAACAAGTTGGCATTTTTTTTACTGTTGTGATTTTCTAGATAGTATTTGCATTCAATATGTTGTCATTGCTTTTTGAATTGCCAAGATGCACAACTACCACAAATTAAACCTTAGTCATCTGAGATGTGCTTTGTACCTCTCCTAACTCTTTCACCGCCAAGTTATTTCCTTATTGTTACAACCCCATCACAAAAACAACTTCTACTGTAAAATATACATCACTCTGGTGAAATTCATGATGGCAACAATTATTGCCATGAGTTTCCTCCTCGTTGTCCAAAATGCTTGTCCTATCTAACAAAATGAACTTCAATATTATTTTCCATGTTATATTTGGTATGAAAATCACATACATCGTGCATATTTCCATCGTAACAATGAATTAGTCACTGCTGTTTTGTATGGGCTTTTGCTTTACATGTATGTCGCTTGTGTTCTAGTCTGTCCTCCAAAAGTATTTCAAATGTTTCTGCAACTTTGTGAAATGCCAAACTCCATGCACAACAAATCTCTGCGATAAATTCCCAGCAGTTGTGATCAATAGAAAGTCTTTCATTGAGGCTTCGCATGTGTCTTTGTATCTCACAAGTGGTCTTCCTCTGACACTTTCCTTTTGAAAGTTTGCCAAAAAATATTTGATGTGGGATGCTGTTGTTGTTCATTCTTCTTACATGACCCAAGCATCTTAATTGTCTATTACTGAGTGCTCCCACAATTTATGGTAATTTGCCCCTTACAGTACCTCTGCATTTGTGATTTTGTGCTGCCACTAGATGTTCATTATGTTGCGAAGAGAGCGAAGGTGAAATAAATTGAGTCTTCTCAAGTCAAGAGTATGATGTCTTATGTTTTTGAGCCGTATAATAAAGTGGTAAGTACACAAGCCAGATAGATTTGGCTTCATCTGCAATGTAAGTTTTGTGTTTTTCCATGCTCTGATAATTTGTCAAAATGGTAGCCAAACTTTCTATTCATGCATTGATTTTTTCATCCAATGATTGAGAGACTTAAAGGGACTCCAATATCATCCAATGATAGAGAGACTTTTATGGTACATATCTCTGTTTTGTTCCCCAGCAGAAATTTAGCACTTGATTGAGATGGTTATCACTGAGAAGGATATTTGTTGGTGCAGTAGTACCATGAACCACTGCTTGTAAAACTTGTTCTCGTGAGAGAAAATATTGCAGTATTCTGCCAAACTGGTGATGAGATATTGCAGGGTAACCTCAGAATGTGAAACTAGGCAGCAGCTTCAGCAAAAAGGAGTTCCTTGAGGAGAACCTCTGGTTTTTGTTTTGGCTTTTAATCGTGCTAAATGGAAGAGTAGACCGTAAAGTCTAATACATATAAAAACATCATCAGCTGAATCCTTTAAGAAGTGTCCAACTAGGTAAACAAATATGATGCTGAAGAGAGTGGGGTGCAAGCACACAACAAATAATTTCTATATTAGAGCACATAATTAAGAATATATGTATTATTGTATCTTTATATCACACATCCATGGACAGAATTTCATTGCTTTCACAGAATACGTTCAGTTGTATGTTGAATGGGCACTTAACAGCTCAATCTATGCTCAATTTCAAGCTTTCTACCATGGCTTTCATAGCGTGTGTGCATCAAATGCACTTATTGTAAGTTATCAGAGAATCATTATTTACTTCCACATATCAAAATGTATAGTCCATGTTTGTGGCAGAATTTATCAGTATTATCATATCACCATAACTCAACTTGCTGAAACTTAAATCTGGACAAAATACCAATAAAGTAAAAAAAAACTTTTATTGAAATAGAAAACCAATATTGAAAAAAAGTGTTAAATAGCAGCTTTACGTTAATACACTGGGTATCATTCAACAGTACATTGGGTTGATGTTCTGACCAAAAGGTCTTTATCAAAATAGGTATGAACAAACACAAAATGAAACCATGAATTAAAATAGAGTGTACATGCAGCAGCAATTCTATAAAGTATACAGGTCTGTAAAATAAGCCAAAAAAATACGAGACGTGAACCACATTTTACTGCCGTATCACTCCCACATTTTACTGCCGCAGATGACGGATGTGTCAGACCTTTTGTGCAAATAAAATAGTGATTCAATGCATTTCCATTCTCTGGACTGCATTCTGCTGTAAATCTAATTGGACCATTGTCCTGCTATAAGAGAGATGCAGTGGGAGTTTGAGAATAAACATTGAAGAATAAGAAGACTGCAGTGTTCCAGTCACTCAAATAATCAGAGAAGATAAATATATAATGTTTATATGAAGGTATATTTTAAAAGGTGGTGGGAATGATGCCTTTACACACATAGATCTTCATTTTCTTGTCGCCTGTAGTGTGGATGTGTATGTAGAATTTAAGTGAACAGTGTAACTGGGAGTATTCTGTAGCATGACAGATTGTAAATGAAGGTAAAGTTGAGGGGAGGTGAGCAAGAGTTAGTTGGAGATACAAGTTGGAAGAAAACTTTATGAGAAAGACAGGATACAGGCTGACAGTGTAAACTACCAAGGCAAAAGACAAAGGGTGTAGGAGATCCATGCAACCAACCTTTGTTGCGGAATTGGCACTTGATGATGATTAATGGTTATAAATTATAACCATGTGAAGAATCATTGATTACAAAATGTCTATTAAATTCCTCTGATGGAGTTTTTTTGTCTTTAGATGTTGTTTAACCTGTAGCAACTCAGAGAAAAATAATGCATACTTCCTCTGGCACACTGCCATTTTTTTATGGCTTCTGGTTTTACTGCATGTTTTATTTTTTGGCATAATTTTTTTATTTATTGAGTTATTGATTTAAAATTAGAAGACAATAGAAATATGTGGTTGCTGGATACAGTGGTGTTGTTTGTTTATGTATGTCAGTGGGACTACCAACATGGACATTAACAAAAACATACGAACATAAAGGACTTACTGTTTCCTGGTAGGCCTAGACTAGACCTAGTCCACTCACGGAGTCAAGGATGATGATATCCAGAAAATCTGGCTCCTCAAATTCCTCATCACTGACAGCATTTACATTACTATTATTATTAACATTTCCATTATTATACCTTGATCTACAGTAACTAATACAATGAAGCCTTCAAAATCTCCTTTGATCAAATCAAGAATAGTCCTACACGAGCAATGGCTTTCCAAAGTGAAATAAACAATGTGGCTTCCTAACATTAAAAGACCAAACATAATTTACGGGTCTTTCAAATACTGCTGAAAAATTCAGGGACAATCATTCTAGAAAATAGTTATCTTCTTCTTCAGCATTAATTCTCAAACTTTTGCTAGATCTTTCTTGAGATCCAGTAGGATGTAGTCCAGAGAATGGAAATATGTTGTATCAACTTTTTATTTGCACTAATGGCCTGACAAATCCATCTTTGGTGGCATATAGAGATCATCCTATAGATACCACCCAGTACTACAGAAATCACCCACAGTGCTAGGCAGTGCTTAAATCTGAAAATTTGGAAAAATGTTACTCCAATGATGTAAAAAGTCATTACAGCAAAGGTATGTTGTGCTGCTGATTTATAATGAAGCTACAATATTTCTGCATGTTTTTCTGCATATTTCTGCAGGTATACATGTGGACAATATCATTCAGAAAGCTGGGAAGGGTGTCAGTGCAGTCAATATCATGGTATCTGCAGAGATGCCTCAGCGAACCCTTTTTCAGATGATGTGGTATTATCTGTGTTGGACTATGGCTTAGGTTTATTTACACTGTCACAAACACAGGTAGAGAGATTGGAGAGAGTTCAAAATGAGGCCATGAGAGCTGTCCTAGGATGCACAAGAGATACGTCTATCGTGGCCATGAGGTTTCTCCTAGACCTACCTAGCATCAAATCAAGACATAAAATAACCCTGGTTAAAGAATACTTCTATGATCATCACATCTTACACCAATCTCTAGACAGCACAAAAGGAAAGCGAATCAAGAGAGGTAGGTCCTGGATGGCAGAAGCAGAAGATACCCTACTCAGAGTTTGTGAGCTGGAGGAAGTGGGAAGAGGCTGTGAATGGGTAAAATTTGGCAAAGAGAGAAAATTATTGACAACAGTGGTGATAAAGATGGGAAGACAGTGCTGTGACTGGGCTGCCAACAGAACAGAGGAAATGATCCAAAAACTCATACTGCAGCACTCGAAGCCACACGATACAATAATTTACACAGATTGCTTTGTCATGCAAGAAACAAACAGGTGTGGTTGGGGTTTCGTGACCTACCAAAATGGCAAGAAATTAGCTGAGAAGCCAGCTGCCTACCCCACTACAGCATTGAGTATGAGAATGGAAATAGAAGCGGTGACAGCAGCTCTCACTTGGTTGGCAACGCATCCACTAACAGACTCAGTGATTCTGTCTGCCTCTCAAAGTATGCTGTACAAGATGGAAAAGTGTATGATCAGAACTGAATGGGTCACTCTTCTCTACAATGCACAGAGCATTATATTGATTTACTGTTCTGGTCATGCTGGGGTCAGGGGAAATGAATGAGCCGATGTGTTGGCTGGTAAAGCTTTAGTGAACGGCACCGAGATAAGAAGAGACAGGATTGAATTTATTAGAGCATTCATGGATTCCCTACGAGAAGACGAGGAGGAAGTCAAACGTTTTTCTGCTCTCACATTACGGTACCTTGAATACCTGAATGTCCCGGTCAGTATATTCATGCAAAACACTAAAGACTGGAAACATCAAAACTCCATTTACTGACATGCAAACCATCCATTTTGCATCTTCCAAAGCATGGCCTGCAAGTCGGACATGATAATTGCACTTTGTAAACATTATGTAGGGTCATTAAAGGTCAGCAGTAATTGTCTAAATATCCATCAGCATATTGGAAGTTATTGTATATAGAAGGCACAGATGTCAGTTGATGATTCACCATAGCAGCATCTAACATTTGAAAACATTTGATCTGGCATTACAGAGACATCTTAACCTTTCTAATGTCCATTGCCTTGTGGCCATATACAATTAGTAGCTTAATCCTTGTGTTGTGTTCTCAGATGGAAGATCTGAAAGTATGCAATTTAATACTTGTGTTGTGTTCTCAGATGTTACGACCTGAAGAGGTTGAAAATCTGGTTTGTGGAAGCCCAAATTTGGTGATGGAAGATCTGAAAAAAGTTACTGTCTATGATGGTTTTGCAGCCAGTGACCCACCTATAAGGTGATTTTTGAGTTTTCTTGTGAGCTGATAAAACAGTGAATTAACAATTTACTTTTTAAGCAGTCAAAATACATACATACTAAGCAGAACTAAACTTTCTGTAATAATGTGTGTTTATGAATTAGTCTTTGTTTTCTTGTAGAGAATTTTCTGTAGCACAGCTTTCAAACTAACCTATACATGTTTTCAACATGATGTGTTTGTGTTTGCTGTTTCAATCTTTGTTATTTCTTGATCAAGAAATTACAAGACATCATTTAGCATAAGAGTTGATCTGATTCTTGATTATGAACCAGCAAAATTTCACTGGGACCATTCTCATAAGTGTTGAGATTACATCCATCAACTATCTACGAGTATATAACGCTTACCTGTCAACTGCCCATAAATTCCCGTAATTTTTACTGTTTCTTCCAAGCTGTATGGTTTTACGGGCATACACCGGCATTTACGGGTTTTTACATGAATTTCTGCAGTTCCGTACGTTTTGAGTTTTTTTACTAAATTTAGTGGTGACACTGATATTTTAGTATATATTTTAGTGGCAACAGTGATTTGTGCGCAAAAGTGTTGTTTGCGGATTTTATTTGATCTGGTCTTGGGGCGAAGTATTGTTGCAAACAATGCTTTTAACGCACTACCCAGTACTTTAATTATTCTTTGTGCTGGGGACGTTGTCTTTATACCAAACTTAGGGAATTTTTGTCCACGAGCATTGACAGTGTTACTCAGTGTATCTACAGTACACAAATACTAGTAACACATGTATTTTGTTTCTAGGCCTACTATAATATACATCGTTTAATTTATATTATATGTTTTTGTTTGCCTCCTAGACCTAGTTAGTGTAGGTAGGCCTATAGTTAAATAATAGAATATGTTATTTGTTTATGTAGGCCTAAATCTGATCTTTAGACTTATCTTAAACCAATATTTTATTGTCATGTTTTTTTTTTTAGCAATTACAAACGGAAAATTAGAAAATGATGCCGCTGACTGAAAATGAAGCCGTCGCTGCTATAGATGCACGATCCCTTCTGATCACAGGCGCACAATCTCCACGAGTCACAGTTGTATGGTTTCCGCCGATAATAGATGCACATTCTCCGCTATTCACAGATGCACGATCTCCGCTATTCATAGATGTACAATCCCTGCCGGTTAGAGCTGCACAATCTCCACGGGTCATAGTTGTACGACCTCCGCCGTTAGCCGATGCACAATCTCCACAATTCATAGATGCACGTTCTCCGCCAGTCATAGGTGCATCATTGCTGCCGGTCATAGTTGCACGATCTCTGCCCTTCATAGATACACAATCTCCTCCGGTCATAGATGCATGATCTCCGCCATTCATAGATGCACGATCGATGCCGGCCATATATGCATGATGTGTGCTATTCATAGATAGTTTAAATTATAGTCAACCGCTTTATAGAGCACTCCAACGAGTTGTTATAGTTTCAAACGGATCTAAGCATCCATTATCTGTATTAATTTTTTTCATATTTTTTTTTTGTATTAAAGTTATATAAAGATACATAGGCCTAGTCTTTGTGTTTTATATTTTTCCCACCTATACTATGACTGTCTATATTAAACAAAGACAAACTACCCGTAAAAAAATCAAATGATATTTTTTTTGTTCTGCAGATGGAGCCCCCCTCACCATTGTGTATGATTTTACGGTTTTTCATGCTCAATTACGGTTTTTCATAACTTTTTTTATGGTTTTCGGTCTCAACAGTTGACAGGTATGATAACGTATTGTACCAGTCAGATGTCCACTATGTGCTCTTTGAATCATCTTTACAGAGAGACACTTTCTTTTCTGGTCACTTTCATTTCTATTATTCTCTGAATATGCACATTGTCTATTTCAGTCCTCTTTTCATATATTTGTGCTGTCCATAATTAACTCAACTATTTCTCTTTTTATCACCATATCATCTGCTATAGCATTACTCACCAATGCATCAGATCCTTCATTGCCTCTGACCCCTACATGACCTGAATAGTAGATTCATGTGATACTTTGGTTATTGTTGAGAAGTGACCCACTCCTTCCTTTCTTACACATGATTTTATCTTGTGTCTGATACAATCACTGACTTTTGGTAGTTGCTAGAGTTGAGTATTCTAGGTGAACTTTTTGAACTAACAAATTTTTTTTTCTAGTAGGTATACATGAAGTTTTATTGTTTATATTGTGAATTGTCAGAAATGAATCTACACTTTGGCAAGGTTTTTTTCTAACTTGTTTTATCAGGGTGAAATTTTAACATGTCCTTAATGAAAATTTAGGATGTGTAAAACACAGCATGAAAAGGGCCTTGAAATAGCATGAAAGAGTCAATACAGATAGATCAAATGTTTTCAATGTTAACAAGATTTCTCCTCTAGGTTTCATTTTAGTGTCTTTCACCTATAATCATTTGTTAGATTCACATTTATCTCCATTTCATTGTAGTTCAGTTGTTTGCCTTGTGCTCGAGAAGTCTTGCGTTTGAGCTTGGCTTGTGACATCTTGTTTACAAAGTTTATTTTTTTCTGCAATCCCTGAGGTTTATCACTTAAAACTGCAAATGCTATGAGTGGTGTTCTCAACTGGTGCACTGCCACTTCGTTGAGAGTGGTGGAATACATATGGTCAAATTTTTTAGAGCCTTATTTTCATTAGCAGATATCACTGCATGTAGTGAGTATATAATACTTAGTTGACTAATTGTGCTTTTATATAGTCATTACTTTCTATTTAGAAATTATTTTACTTCCTCTCGAACCTAAATGTGTCAAATTAATTTATTGCAGTCAAGTTCTGGTCCACTAAAGAGTTCCCACTCATATACTTAATGGCAAGTGTGGACCATTATCGTCACCATCCATCTGGGGCTTGACAATAGACAATGAGATCACCAGTTCTCTTTAGTCATCTCTATGGCAGGTCATAGTGTTACTATACTGTGCTATCTTTTCATGCCCTGATGAAATTAGATTGATATTGGACTTTTTAAGTTTAGAGTTATGACCTGTCTTCTTGAGATTCATGTTAAGTCTGCATAGTCCATGCCATTCAGCAGTTAATACATTGTCCACTTTTATCCTCTGAGGGTATTTTCCAATTGTCGTTATCCTGTCTCTAGTAGTCAATAAATAAATAGTCAACAGAAAAAAGTGCTGAACAAAAGAAAGTTCAGCTGAGATGAGCCAGTCAAGTATGTCTGAGAAATGTATAAAAATATCTGATATATGGTGAGTTTATTATTAAGGACACTAGACCTGCAGGTAATATAAGAAAAACTTCAAAGCTCTTTCAAAGTGTCTAAAAAAAAGGCCTTACCATTGATGTCATGTCCTGAGAATCTCCTGCTCAGAAGTGTCCAATGTGACACAGTAACATCAGCAAAATTGCCATCATAACTGAGTAGCACTACATGGCAGAGGAACAAAGAAAATGTGCTTCTTGAAAGGGTAAAACAAAAATCCTCCAGATGTTCAACTATAACTGTATTTGTCCTAATTGTGACAGTTGATTCTGTCAGAATTTAACTTTTCAGTCATCAACGCACATACCAGATAGATGTAACAACAAAGTCTAAGAATTGTCATCATTACCTGAATTAATGGCTATTGTTATTGTTATTATTATAATTATTATTATTATTATTACAGTGGAATCTCTCTATAGTGCATCCTTTTAAAACAAATTTCCCTATTTGACAACACTTTTCAAAATCCCCAATTATATTTATTCTTTATTTTTTGTACAGTATAAACTTCTATTATTACATAGGATACATATTTCATCAGTCCAGATCAAGTTGTTTTAATGGGATTATTTTTATTATTATTATTATGAGTAGTTTCCTGATCCTTGTCTTGATCTTTTATGAAATATGTATATTTTCTCCAATGTTATGTATATGAAATTTTTGACTCAATAGGTACTTCTGGGATGTTGTTCTGCATCTTCCCATAGAGACTCAGAAGAGGCTTTTGCTGTTTACAACAGGCAGTGATCGCATCCCAATTGGTGGAATCAGTGAGATGACCTTCAAGATTTCTCGCATAGATGATATAAACCTGTGAGTTTAATTGACCTATTGTATTAGATTATAGACCTTGTACACATTATTTCTGCTGCTTTAGTTTTGCTAGTTTTATTAAGTCCAGTTATTTAAAGCTGTTATTAAATTTCATTTTCATGCTGAAGTTGGATGTGTCAGACCAGATGGCGCATATATCGCAGACAAGATGTAAATCATGGCACATCACAATCAGTTCTCATGACTACATCCTGTTAATCTGCAGAAGTTTTAAAATGAATGCAATAGAGAAGGAAATTAAATGGCAATCCTTTACACGCGAAAGGTTAAGGTTATAAATTCAGTGGAAAATCAAAATATAAAGATCACTCATAAAGGGAAACAGAAAAGATAATTTGATATGGAGATGCTTCTCTGACAGAAACTAATGCAACTATTTTCTTGGTAATGTAGTAAGCACAGTCTTTCACACATTTAGACAGATGGGGAATACAACAGTAGTCTATTATTTTTCTGTGATAAACAGCATACTTGAGGTGATTTGGGTCAGCAAAATTACTACATTGTGATAGCCAGCAGATAGTTTCCATAAATTGCTGTACACTTTCTTTTCACTATAATGGACACAAAATGTTGGTGATCCATTAAATCAGTTATTGATGTGAAGACAGCACTTGATATGATTCAAGTGTGTGAATGTTCATGATTAATTGTGTACCTCCCAATAACACATTATAAATTACATTGCAGGTTGCCAATGTCTCACACATGCTTTAATCAACTTGTCCTGCCACCATACAGCAGTAAGAAAATTCTGAAGCAGAAACTCATAACAGCCATTAACAATGCAGAAGGATTTGGGCTTGAATAGAAATCAGTACTACAAAATTGTGTTAAATTTACAGTAAGCACATTTAACTTCTAGTATGAACATTCTAAAGAATTTTACAATCAAACTTTTTAGGGACTATTGGTTTGACAGATTCTTGATCAGGAACAAGCGTCACAGCTCTCAGGACATTCCCCTATATGCTCTCTTTGCCGTTCCGGCAGTCATCTAAAAGTGTATAAGCTCAGTGTCTCAGTCCGTTGCTGATTGTCCGTTCTTCTGATCTTTCCGGAGAGGTTGAACTTTCTCCCATTGCCTCTAGTCCCTCCCATTTCTACCATTCTCTGAATATGTATATTGTCTTTACTGCTCTAATTAATTCAAACCTGTCTCTTCTTCTTATCTCAATGCTATTCACCAAGGCTTTACCAGCCAATCATCGGCTCTTTAATTTCCCATTACCCTAGCATGACCTGGACAGTAGATCCATGTAATACTCTGCATGTTGTTAAGAAGAGTGACCCACTCAGTTCTGATCATAAACTTTTCTATCTTGCACAGCATACTTTGAGAGTCTGATAGAATCACAATCTGTTGGTGGTTATGTCGCAAGCCAAATGAGAGCTGCTGTCACTGCTTCTATTTCCAGCCTCTATTTCCATTCTCATATTTGATGTAGTAGTGGGGTATGTAGCTGACTTCTCAGTTAATTTCTTGCCATTTTGGTAGGCCATGAAGCCCCAACCACACCTGTTTGTTTCTTGTGTTACTGAGTTGTCTGTTTAAATTATTGTATCATGTGGCTTTGAGTGCTGCAATTTGAGTTCTTGGATCATTCCATCTGTTCTGTTGACAGCCCAGTCGCTTCACTTTCTTCCCATCTGTAACACAATTGTTGTCAATTAACTTTCTCTCTTTGCCAAATGTTACCCATTCACAGCCTCTTCCCACTTCCTCCAGCTCACAAACTCTGAGTAGGGTATCTTCTGCCATCCTAGAGCTTCCTCTCTTGATACTCCTTCATTTTGTGTTGTCTAGAGATTGGTGTAAGAGGTGATGATCATTATTGGTGACTTTGTAGTATTCTCTAGCTACTTTTTAGCTATATCTTTGTAGTAATCTGAGCTATTTTATATCTTGCTTTGATGCTCGGTAGCTCTCGGAGAAACATTATGGCTGTGATGCGTGTATCTCTTATGCATCCTAGGATGGCTCTAATGGCTTAATTTTTAACTCTCTCCAGTCTATCCACCTGTATTTGTGACAGTGTAAGTAAACCTAGACCATAGTCTAACACAGATAGTACCACTGCCTGCATCATCTGAAAAATGGTTCATTGTGGCATCTTTGCAGATGCCATGATTTTGACTACACCGACACCCTTTTTAGCTTTCTGAATGGCATTGTCCACATGTTTCACAAAATATAGACTTATACTACCAAAAGTGATGCCTAGATATTTCATAGTCTGCTCCCTGTCAATTTTGATGCCCATGCACGTGGCTGCTGGTACTGTGTCTGTGACCATGTTGTTGTTCCGCGAGAACAAGATGATCTTTGCCTTGGTGGGATTGATGACTGCCTATGTTCTAGATTAGCCTGAATGCCATCACTCATGTCTTCTGTTTCTGCTGTGCTTATACAGGAAGAGGTCATCAGCATATGTTAGTATTCTGCCGGGTCCAGTTTCCTGAAACAGCGATATTTTGCATGCGTAGATGTTATAGAGCACAAGTTTTAGTGGTGATCCCTGTGACAATTCCAGTGCTATAGTTCTGATCTCTGACGTCCAGGATCCCAATCTCAGAGCAACAGGTCTGGACGACAGCACCATAACTATCAATAAAATTATCCAGGAGTTGATACTGAGTACACTTAGCAAAGAATTGAGATGACCAAAGCTGACTCTGTTATATGCATTTTCCAGATCCATCGTAGTTTGACAGATGTTCTTAATAAATCTATAATTTATTTAATACCTGGAATATGGTTCATGCTTCAAATATTTTAGAATAACTGCTTTGAGTTTGTTTTTGTAGGGTAAAATATGTGTATAAAGGTAGGCATAGGTGTGATTAGCTGAACTGTTAACACAATGGCTTATTTGGCAAAAGGTTTTGGATAGCTTGTGCTGAGTCCCCCAAATCTGAAGCAAATAATAGCAACACTGTAACCTGCCAGGCATGTTGCAAGAGGCAACTAAGGAGATTTCAGGGTGAGGTGGCTGTTCTTTCCCATAGAGTGACCCATAGACCATGCTGAAGTTGCATGTGTCAGGCCAAAAACTACAGATATGACAGTTAAGCTATAATTCATGACACAACCCATTCTATTCTCTAGACTGCATCCTGCTAATCAGCAAAGCGTTTTCAAAATTTAGTCCTGTGCAACTCGAAGTTGTATTTTCTGAACTCTGGGGCTATTTATACAGTGAAATCCCTCTATAGTGCATCTTTTTATAACACATTTCCCTATTTAACAACACTTTTCAAAATCCCCAATTATATTTATTCTTGACTGTTTGTACTGTATATAGGAAATTCTGCTATTTCATAATCACTTTACTTTCCAATTTCGACAATCGTCAAATTTCCGTTATAGAACCTTGGTGATCAATGTTGACAATCGTCAAAACCACTTTGATACGTCAGAAGTACAGTAATATCTGTTTCAATACAGTTACTAAAAATAGCTCGTCCAGGAAATTACATTGTTTTAAAATGGTGGCATGTGTGAAATACAGATATACCCCGGTAGTCATTGTAGATGAGTTTTTATCATGAAATATAGGAGATTTTGAAGGTAATATTGTATGATATATAGAAATTAATGTAAATTTAAGCCTAGCATTATAATAAGTAGCATTATGCACTAGAAATAATGCTGTGGCTGTTAAATTATTTCAGAAAGTGCAAATAGTCGTTACAACACATAGAAAGTAATTTCAAAGTTCTCTTGCACTAGATCGATTTTATACTGATTTTAAAAACCACGATGTCAATGTATAAAGTTTTGCATGCACCCTCGGTAATGGCAGATAAGTACGCTCTGGATTGTTGGCCAGACCTACATATTTTATCTGTCCAGACCACATTGTTATAATAAAATTTGACTGTAGTACCTTTAGATTAGCCTGGCAGGTTAGAAAAAAAATTGCTTGGTGGGTGTCGAATTTGGCTTGCAGGCCATATTTTTTTCCTACCACTGCTATAGAATAAAATATCACCTGTTTAACAAGTTAAACAAATATTTTCACTTGTGAAGTGGACAGATAACTAGTAGAACATGTTCTCTAAGACCAAGAGGATGAGAAGTGTAGCCTTCACAAACCCCTTTAAGTGCAACACACTCAAACAACAAGAGAGATGGATGGCCAACTTACAGGGTGAGAAATCAGTGTATGAGAATTATCCAAGCAGAAGATAATTTAAACTAAGAAGTATCATATTGAAGTAAATAGAACAAAATACAAAGGTACATGAAGTATAAACTGTCAGTATAGTGATCCTGACAAGTGCCATATCTGCTTTGCAGGCTCTTCAGAATCCAAATAAACTCCACCTTAAGTGACTGAAATCACTTCTATCTCAATTAAACTACCTTTCTAAAGAGTTAGCTCTTCAATGGATTTCAAGTCATTAACAAATCAGGGGAGATTAGATCAACTAGTCAAAACTGAAAGTAACTGCCGGCAACAACATATAGACAATATGTTATTTTCAGAAATGAAATCCATCATCAAAAACTCCATGGACATAGAATGAAATTCAACTCATCCATGCAGTTAAAAAGATGATGACATCTACAAGCTTGGAAGAAAAGAACAAACAATTATTTTTAGATTGAGAACAGGCCACGACACTCAAACAACACATGTATAGGAGGTTTGGAATTGACAACATGGATATCTGCCTCTGATCTCCACAAAATCCAGAACATATTTTGCAGAACTGCCCAATGTACCACACCAAAAGAATAAAACTATTGCCATCTGAAACAACTCTGATGGACAAGCTCTATGACCATATCACAGGGCTGGTGACCACAGTACAGTTTATTGAAGAAATACATATCAGCATCTGACTCTGACTAGAGAAGGAGTAAGAATATGAAGGTATGTCTGTTAGTGTGCATCCAGTCCTGTTAGTTGTATTTTTGTCATGCAGAAGTCTGCAAGAAACCGATGCTCAAGTTATATGGTTACATAAATCCATTGATTGATTAACAGTTATTTACTATGTTTATTTGTGCGTTGTGCATTATTAACTATGAATACTTGTGTTTTGTCAGACCCACAAAATGGAACAAAGAATAGCAAGACTGTAACCTGCCATGCATGTCTAAGAGATGACATTGGAGGTTTGACTGGGGAGTGACTATCCCATCCTATTGATCAAAGAGATAAAAAAACCATACTGAAGTTGGATTTGTCAGGCTGAAAGGTGCAGTTAATCACAGCAAAGTTTTAAGCCATGACAACACATTATTTGTCAAAACTACATCGTGCTAGCCAGCAGATTGTTTCCGTAACTTGCTGTGCACTCTTCTCAATGGAGGATAAAACTGGAGCTTTGTCCTGGCAACTGGCTTGAAGATCTAGCAATACCAAAAGAATCCTGAATGCAGAAGTAGGAAGAAGAAAAATCCGCAATTATATTTATTCTTAATTGTTGGTATTGTATATAGTAAATTGCTTTTATTGCAAAGGCCTATATATTTCATCTTTCCAGAACAAATTTTGGCCCAGACCAGACTCCTCTTCCTGCTCTTTCCATGAGAAATTTCTAGTTTTTGAAATTTTACTCTAAAAGTATCATTATATCCTCATTCAAGTGGTGCTCATAGAGGGAATGCAGTATGTCTTCTCTATCCAAAATTAGTGAATCACCACAGGTGCCCTTTAAGCCAGTCAAAATTCTATTACCTATACCCAACATGACAAGGACAGTTGATTCAGACAATGCCCTTCGTATGTGGTTACAATAGACCTCATCCATTTATATCTTAACCATTCGCACTTCACATTAAAATTGCACAATTTTTCTCCTGCCTCTGGATTATTTTTGGATAATTTGTGTTATTTGTGGTGTGTGTTTGGAAAATGCAATAACTTTTTTTTGTTTTTACAGATTTCAAAATAATTTTTGTACAATGTAATAAAGAATTGAATACTGTGTATATTGGTGTACATTGTGTTGTGTATGTATGATATTTCTTCTTCTTCAGTGTTCATTCTCAAACTCCTGCTGGATCTCTCCTGTAGCAGTACTACTAGATCTCCAGCAGGATGCAGTCCAAAGAATGGAAATGCGTTGTGTTGCCATTTTATTTGCGCCAATGGCCCGACACATCCGTTGTCAGCAGAGTATGATATAAAAGGTGTGAGAAAGTGGTGAAGATAAATAATGAAACAAAAATTATTTTTAATGTTTTTAATTACCTATACTTATCCAAAGTGTGGCAACCCTGATGAAATTATTCTACTTATTTAGACCTATTGTATTTTTATAATGTTATTTCATAACCAAACTAAGATGCTCATAATATCACTGAGAAAACAAAACATGTAGATGTCACTTACATTGTTGGATTCATTTGTCTCTAGGCCTAGGTCGAGTGACCATAGTCCATGACGTCAATATATTCGTCTGTAAGCTAATACTTGTCCTGTGTCTTTTCATAATGAAACCAATGTGTTACTATATCTACTTTGAAAACAAACATAATTCCCAAGAATTCCTTATCATCAGAATCACAATTCATAATGATTTTACTGAAAATGACGTCCATTATTACCCAATTCATGCTGATTGGGACAGATGATTTGAAATTTAAAATTACAACTCTGATATTCTTCTCTCTTCCAAACATAATACAGGAAAAGGAAGTATAATATTTCTGCTAGCTAGAATTTGCTGATTCCGGTCATGTGAACGATAAAGTTCCTCCTCGATGAATCAGTGCATAACAGCAGACGTCAAAATTCCCAACCATTTGTTTAAAAAATAGAAATCCATTTGTGACTCGATTCTCCAGGGGTGTGCTATAGATTAATCATCCATACAAAATATTCTTAAGTATGGGAATATTATATTATCATTTAATGAGATGACATTTATTTTATACAGTTATTTGTACATTGTGTTACCTTTATTTTGGGTCATATAATTTTTTTGCACAAAGCAGCTAATAAATAGATAATTTTATTAAAATACTATGCAATAAAATCACTTATAGCATGTATTCTCATTTACTAGAAAAGATTTTTCTCGTTTGTGTATCATAACATCGTGAATGGGCAATTGTATATTTTGGCAAACTCTCTAAAGGGGAGTATAAATGGCTGTAACTATAAATTAGCAACCTGCATGAAAAACATGATCCACCCAACCATAATTATTTGTTACTGGTAACTCGACCCATTACCTAAAATTTTTACATATCTTCTCCACTATGCAAAGGAGCAACAGATCAATCACCTGTTTGCTGGAACACATATGGGGTAACCTGAGCACAATGTCTTATCAACTTTCTTTTCCTGAAGTAATCTCTCATTGCACATAGGAAACAAATGGATCAAAAAAATGCTACTATGAAATAGGACCTGCTAAAAAAATATTATTTTTTCTGCTTCATTTTTCATTGGGAGGGAATGGATGTGTGAGATTATTTTTTGGTTTATTTTAGATTGGGGGAGAGTTAACCTCCATTTTACTTGTTTATTAGTAATAAATGTCATGTTCTAAAGTACATCAACTTCAGTTTTCCTGAGGGTTTTGTTAGATTTACAAAAAGTGTGTGTCATTTTTTTTAAAAATGTATTTCATTCATGTATAGAAATGATGGGCATGCAATAGACACCTAGGTTCTTTTTGCAGAGAGATTCAGAGTGTACCTCAGACGGCCAAGGTACTGAGTACAAATTTTACCACAGGCTATTGTGCATCTGGACTGTTGAGAAAGCATTGGCAATGGATAGAAAGGGTTTTAACAAACACCCTCACTTTCCCATTATGGACTTACATATAATTTATTTATGTATGTCAACACATGAAGTAATCTGTAAGAAAAGGACAAGAACAGTTATGCAAATGAAATATATAATTTGTAGTAACAATTTGTAGTTTGTTATGGTTTTCTTAAAAATTGAATTTCATTTGGTTTTTCTTATTGTTTTTGTGTGGTTTATTTATGATCTCTCAAAGATCTTGATTTTGTGAAGAGATTGAAGTACCGTAGTTAAAATATGAAACATAATGTTGCAAACACAAAGTTAAGTTTATTCTTTTTTTCAGTAATGATTTGAATTTAAAGTCATCATCATCAGATGCCATGCCGGCTGGCGTAGGCGGTCATGGCTCTCCACAGCTCTCTGTCCACGGTATTTGTATCAAGATCGTTGTTGTTGCCATGCCAGGCTGTCAAACTGTCTAATATTTTCTCACGTTGTCGTCCTCTGTCTCTGTTGCCTTCAATTTTGCCTTTTGTGACTATATTCTCTAAACCTGCCTGTCTCATGAAGTGGCCAAAAAAGACGATTGCCTTTTTCTTATATTTTTGATTAAGGTCCGTTTCGCCTTTGACTCTTTCAACACCTCTACATTAATTTAAAGATTTTGAGTAAAAGTTGTATTCTGATAATTATGGGTATGTGCAATAACCTATTAAGTTAATGATTCTTGAGACATCTAAAGGTTAAACAAGACAGTAATACTTGTACAAGGAGTAGTAGGCACGTAACAAGACTAATACGTGTACTACAAGGAGTAGTAGTAGTAGTCCCGTACAAATGATAACATTTATACATAAAGTAACCATATCTTTCTTCTCTAGTTTTTTTCTGTAGCCTTATGCATGAAGTTATGTCTCACCAATTTATGAGTGTTTTGTAAAATCAGTTTAGTAGATTTTTTTGTGAACACATTATGTTTCATTAATTTATTATTGTTTCAGGCTATTTAAACTCATACTATGCACTAATATTATGTACTGCATGTACTTATTAATAAGCTGGGATAAGGTATTCAGTAAATCAATTTCAGTTTATAGGGGGGTGTTGTTAGATTTATAAGAAATGTGCATCAAAAGATGCAGACACACAAAAGCTTGGTAAAACATGGAAAGAGATGAAAGCAGTAGCTAACAATAGGACAAGAGAGAGGAGATTTATTGAGGAACTATGCTCTACAGGGAGCTAACAGGTACTACATCGGATCTTCTGCATTCGTTCTCCTCCAGATTAGCAGGATGTAGTCTGCAGAATGAAATGCATTATGTCATGGTTTACAGCACAGCTGCGATATCTACGCCTTTTGACCTGACATATCCGACTTAATCATGCTTTGAGTCACTTTGACTAAATAGGATGAGACAGCCAACTCCACCTCATACTCTCTTTAGCCATCTCTTGCAAAATGCATGGACGGTAAACAGTATTGCTATTCTTTGCTCCACTCTTAGGCGGCAACACACAGGTGTTATGACTACATTGGATGCATCATCACACAGTGTCCTCCAGCAATTTAAAGCGTCAGCAATGCAAACACGCATGGAAAAATCTTGACTTGTCTGCTCTTTGATATTGCCTGCCCATCTTTTCCTTTATCCCCCTCTGCTTCTTCCACCTTCAGCTGTACTTTACAAGATAATTTTTTACAGTGATCATGTTGGTATACATATCCAAAACATAAACATTTTCATCTTTTTTACTATTTAAAGTAGTGATTCTTGTGAACCTGTAAGATTCCTTACTTTAATAACATACATTTAATCATAGAAAATATACACATTTATACAAATTATATTTTGTAAATACCACATTGCATAATATATTATTCATTCCTCTATGATGCTGGAGTATGGAAAATTAACTAAGGTCAGAATATGTATGGTGAAACTAGAAAGCCAATACCCAATGTATTTAAAGCCTTGATATAGACAGTAGTAGATATGCGGTTCTACAGAAAAATACTGAGAATACCATGGATTGCCAGGAAAACTAATGTGGAGGTGTTGAAAGAGTCAAATGTGATACTGAGCTTCATGAATAATATAAGAAAAAGACAATCTTCATTTTTGGCCACGTTATGAGACAAGGAGGTTTGGAGAACATACGAGGCGTGTTCAAATGAAAACGGGACTTGTTACACCACGCGTGATAGAGCGCACTGATATTGATGACATTTTGCACTAGTAATGAGTATCCAATAATTTACATACGGTCACGTGTTCATCTTCCCAGCATGCATATGTGCTGCAGAAGACTGTTAACAATATGGCGGGTGTGATTCCGAACCCGTCCAAAGTGAATCAGCGTGCTGTGATCCAGTTTCTTTCATTTGAAGGATGTCATCGTGGTGCCACCACTATGAACCGAGCAGCAAAATTGACAGCATGCAATGGAAACATCCAGGTTCACCAAAACCCAAAAAATTCAAGACACAGGTTTCTGCTGGGAAGGTTATGGTGACTGCATTTTTTGACCATGAAGGGCTTTTGTTGACTGATTTTAAGGAACCTGGTGTCAACATCAATGCCGCCCATTATAAAGACACTTTAGACAAGCTGCATAAGGCCATCAAGGCTAAGCGACCAGGCAGACTTTCTCAAGGTGTGATTCTTCTCCACGACAACGCTCGTCCGCACGTCGCAAAAATTGTGCAGGAAACATTGGCAAAGAAGAATTGGGAAGTTCTTCATCACCCAGCCTATAGTCCCGATTTATCCCCGTGTGATTTCCATTTGTTCGGACCGTTGAAGAAAGCACTAAAGGGACAGCGATTCAACAGCGACGCAGACGTGAAGACAGCGGTGACCACATGGTTCAGAGAACAGCCACGCAACTTTTTCTCGGACGGCATTCGACGTCTACCTAAACAGTGGGATGCTTGCCTAAATGCATACGGAGATTTTTTCTGATGAACCCAGGTGCATTCTTATTCACAAGTGGTTGCTTTGTTCAATTCCGTTGAAAATATTAAATTGCGTATGATACTTTTTAAATAAATCCACAAGTCCCGTTTTCATTTGAACACGCCTCGTAGTTATAACAGGCAAGATTGAAGGCAACAGAGACAGAGGGTGACTATGTGAGAAAATGTTAAAAAACCTAGCTTGCCAGGGAAACAACAACGATCCTGATACATAATACTGAAGGTGGAGAGCCATGATCTCCTATGCAAGCCGGCATGGCACCTGATGATGATGATAATAGTCAATTATAGATATTCACATTTGTCTGTCCTAAATATCTGTGCCTTTTGGCCTGCCACATCTGGCTTTGGATCACTTTTACCCTCTATGACTTTGGATCACTTTTACTCTATAGGATGGAACAGCCAACTCCATCACTCAATCATCACACATTGATTTTGTTAGTTTTAATGTCGTATTCCAAAATCATACCCAAAAATTGATTATAATTTTGATATTATGATGTCCCTTTATGATGTTGATAACAGTTTCTTTTCAGCCTTTAAACATATTACTATTATTATTAGTCTTTTTAGAAGTTTAAAAAGTGACTTTCTGTCACCTCTGTATATGTTGCCATTTATTTTCTAGGACTGATATATCAGTATAGGGTCTATGTAACAGTAATTGAAAAGGTTTTCCTTTGCTTACAGGGTTGATTCTTGATTGAAAATTGCATCACTGCACAAGGGGCATTCTTGTAGTGCCTATAAGTGCTCTGCTCACTACTCTATCTGCCATTTAAGAGTATATAAGCTTAGTGTCTCAGTCATTTGTTGGTTGTCGGATCTTCTAATTTTTCCAGAGAGAAGCACTTCCTTTCCTTTCCCCTGGTTACTACATTTCTATGATTATTTGTACATGTACATTTTCTCTCTGCATCCTCTCCAGCATTATTTTAGTATATCAATAACTATCCTATTGAACTCAAATCTGTCTCTTTTCATTGATTGTTCCACCCACTATTGCTTTACCCTCCAGTGAATCAGCTCTTTTGTTGCTTCTGAATCCCACACAATCTAGACAGTAGATCCATGTGATGCTTTAGATGTTGTGCATGATATAATTCCCCACATCTTCTTCTTGATTAGAAATTAGCATCACAGCACGTGGGGTATTCCAAAAAGTGCTTCTCTCTCCATTCCAGCAGCCATCCCAGTGTATGTAGACTCAATATTCCTGGTCATGTGTTGATTGCGTGATCTTCAGGGCTTAAAAAAAAAATTTTTCTTACCCTCCACTCTAGATACTCCTATTTCTAACATTCTCTTTATGTGTACGTTCTCATCCTCATTGACATCACCTTCATCCAAAAATAAATTTATTACTGACTTGATCGAGTTTGCTTTATCTCTTCTCAGCATTGTGCCGCCTATCGCTGCATTGCCTGTTAATAAGTCGGTTCTCTCGTTTCCTCTGACCCCAGCATGACCAGGGCAGTATATCCATGTAATGCTCTGGACAATTTAGTTATTCAATAAGTTCCACCATTTCTTTCTCCGCATGAACTTTTCTATCTTGCACAGCATACCTTGAGAGTCTGTGAGTATTACTGAGTGTGTTGATGTATCAGTTATCAACCAATTAAGTGCTGCTGTAACTCCAACCCCATTCTCATCCTTGATGTGACAGTGGAGTATGAAGAAGATCTCTCAACACCAACTTCATGCCGTTTCTGTAGGCAACAAAACCGCAACTGTTTTTATTTGTATTTCTGTTAACTGAGTTATCTGTGTATATAATTATGTCTTGTGATTTCAAGTGTAGCTGGGCGAGTTCATGCACTGTAACTTGGGTCCTGACACCTGTCCATTTTTGACACTCTTTATCTAGTTGTATTATTACTTTTGTTGGTGATTTCTTCTCAATGTCAACCTTCACCCATTCACTGCCCTTTCTATTTCTTCAAATTCACATACTGTTCACAGTGTGTCTTCAGCCTCTGCCATCCATGATCTGCTATGTTTGATTTGTTTTCTCATAATCTGACAGAGTAGTAACAGTGCTACATTGGAGACATTTATGACAACAATAAAAGATACAATCCATATTCATCAGATATTCCAATGTTAAAATTGTAATGGGCAGAATTTTTACTCAGTGGTCCTCCTCTCCAACACGCCCTTTATTGGCAAGTAGCATTCTAAATTATGAGTAGCTAAAAATAGCAACAATAATGACATAATACAAAATTTTAATATTAAAATCCTTACTGTTCTGTTAATATTAAAATTCTGACAGCTTCTGGTAATAATTTGTTCTGAATCAGGTAAAGATTTTGAGATATTTTGTGCCTTAATTGTGAAAGAAGATGTGATGATTTTGTATTCTCTTTATTCTTGGATATGATATATTATTGTTTTCTGTTCCAGTAGAAAAATAGATCAGTCAAAATATACACATTGACACATACAAGAACTGTTTAATATGTTCCTGTACTTCCTTTTTTTCTGGAAAACTGTAATATGTAGGGCATTGCTATTTATTGTGCATGTGATGGCCATGTGCCATGTATGAAAGCAGAAGTATGTAACACTGTATATATGCTATGTGGGATCTTATAAGTAAAAGTTGCTTAGTTTGTCTCATCGCATTTCAAAAATGTAAATCTTCAAATACTTGTGGCATTGATACATGCTCTGCGCTTCCCATTTCAAAATTTGATGCATAACCTTTGAAGATGACACCTTTTTTATGCAGACCATTAAAGTCCAATGTCAAAGCCATGTTAATTTCATTCTTCCACAATGATTTGCTAGTTCATTATGAATATGTCCTTAGAAGACAGTGTCAATGCAGAATTATACAGAACAGTCTTGAAATGTCTCAGTGATGCTGTGCACAGACATCATCCTGAGAAGTAAGACACAGGCAATTTAATTGTGTATCATAACAATGCCCTTGTGCTCAGTTCTGTCACCATTAACATATTTTTTTATGAAACACAACATTCCATAGCTCTCATAGCCTTGATACTCATCCAATCTTGTTCCATGTGACTTTTTCTTGTTTCTGCAACTTAAGAGAACAATTAAAGGTCACCAATTCTATATTGAGGAGATTCAAGACAAGGCAACAAGAAAAATTAGGGTTATTCTAAAATTTACTTACCATGGAATTCAGGAACACTATAATAATTGTATACAGTCACAAAGAAACAACTTTGAAGGAGATAGAACCAACTAGTCTGTAAGTATAATGGCTTTCCTGGACAAAAATATGTCAGGGAAAGTATTGAACAACCCCTGTATATCACATTTAAACCAAGTTATTAATTGAGTACATGGTAAATATAGAAATAAAAATATAAGAATTGTTAATTAGCAGTTTTACATGAAACAATATACAGAGTCGTTTGATCAAAATGTCACTTCTGTGTATTATTCCATGTAAAACTGCTATTTAACAATGTTCTTTTTGTAAAAACCAAGTTACAATTAACGTATGCATTCAGACACAAGTATCGCCCATGTGTTGCCGGGCCTAAAAGGGGAGCAAAGAATAGCAACACTGTTTACCTCCACGCATGTCGTAAAAGGCGACTAAGGAGGTTATGGGATGGAGTTGGCTGACCCATTCCATATAGGGTCAGTGACCCAAAGCCATGCTGAAGTTGGATGTGTCAGGCCGAAAGGCGCAGATATCGCAGCAGTGCTGTAAACTATGACACAACGCATTCAGTTCTCTGGACTACATCCTGCTAATCTGCAGGAGTTTGAGAACGAATGCAGAAGAAGAAGAAGAAGAAGAAGACACAAGTATAATGTTAATACTAGATTCTGTATCTTACTGCAAACCAAGATAGTAAATTTAATAATATATTTTCAAAACGTCTTTGGAAGTCCATGTCACATATGATCATTTATTTATGAATTTATTCTGAACAGCTTGTAAAATTATATTGACCTGAGAATCTTGTTTGTTGCATTATATCACTCTGAGAAACGTGTGTGTAACATTGTTACATTATACTGTCACTCTCAGAAACTATATATTGCATTATATGACTCTAAGAAGATTGTGTGTTATGTTACTCTGAGAAGCTTGTTTGTTGCATTATATCACTCTGAGGTGCTTGTTTGTTGTGTTGTTTTATATAACAATATTCTTTGTTACATTGTGTCATATTACAAGCTTGTTGTTATGTTTTGTCTTCTTATAATATTGTTTACTATAATGTGCTGTTTGAGGAGATTTTTTATTAACATATGGTGTCCTTCTTTTGATTGTTTGTTAGCTTGTATCATCCTGCGAAGCTTATTGATTACATTTTGTCATATTAAAAGATTTTTTATTACATTATGACATTTGAAAAGCTTGTTTGCTATTTTATAAATGAATTATTTTAAACACTTTAAGATAAAATGCAGATTCACACATGAGACTGTCACACTGGAGCATGTTTTGATATATAAAGTGGGCACAGTGAGTGATAAAATTTCATGTCGTAGTTGATACATACTCGTTGCCTGGTGACAGTTGCCTTAGCAACTGTTGCAGCCTAAAGAAGTTCACATGAATTAAAAGTATTCAAAATCAGATGTGCTAATCCTATACGATGCAAATCAAATGGAAATATTCACTAAAGTTAGATGTGCTTGGCCATTGGCGAAAATAAAATGGCGACACAACGCATTTTCATTCTCTTGACTACATCCTGCTGAAAATCTAGTAGGACCATTGTCCTTCTACAAGAGATCCAGCGGGAGTTTGAGAATGAACGATGAAGAAGAAGTAATGGAAGCACAGTGTACTTCACATTTTCTTAAAATCACACTAACATACATGTTGGTTACCAGAGAGAAAACGCAGAAGAAGATGAATATTTACAACAGTTTAGGTCCACATAGATGAATATTTTAGATCAGTATATATGCAAAACAATGTACAGGAATATTTGTGTGAACACTTTCAACAGCATAGATGACTATAACTTTTAAACAAATAATATTTTTGTTGCTAACTCTTATTTTCTTCCAAATAAACTTAATAATAAGAATTTGGTTGTTTTGTTATTTTTTTTCACAAGATTACTTTTATATTTTATAATGTTACAAGATAGACCATACCACATCTTCAAGCTCTGGTATGTTGGTTATATATGTGCTTTGCCTCCACACTTGATTTTATCTTCTACAATATGTTTGTGCTGGGGCTTCTGATTCAAACTATTCTTTGGAGGTATTTCTTGTCTTACAAGCAATTCCTTAGTGTAATTTCTTCATTTTTCATCATTAGAAAACTTTTTAATACATTAAAAGCAGTGTGAACAGCACTGTTTCTGCAGTAAGTAGTGTAATTAAGAGTAGCGCTACATTCCATTTTTGTATCTGCAAATTATTGTTTTAAATTCGCATCCCCCTCCCCTCGGTTTTTACTTCTGGCTGCATGTCATGTTTGTTTGTTATTGTGGGATTAAAGCCTCTTCTTGCCAAGACATGCCATGTTCAATATAAGATAAAAATCTTGTATGGCATGTTGCTTTTTATCTTTGTATGACCTTATTAACTGGAACAAAAATATATTAAAACACCTGCAATTATTGCAAAAGAACATCCATTGTGCCATTCGTCTACTGCGTTTGCTCTAGTACACTAAAATTACAGGGATTTATTATTATGATCTGAACAGATGTTTTACTGCTAGTTGGTAATAACGATGCAATATTTTCACCTTTTAACTGCACATCCACTTTTTCAATATTTAGCTTTATTTTTCCTCATGATGGCACAGTCACCTATATATAAAATCCTCCTTAGGCACTTCTTATGATATGCATGGCAGGTCAAATTCTTACTATTCATTACAATTGTCCTCTAAATCTCACAGTACAAAGGATGATGTATGTCTGCACTGACTGAAGGAAAGCATGTGTTCTGCAGATCTTTATTCTATCCTCTATGGTACAAGGACCCTCAAGGAAAAATAGCACTGCACTTACAATGTTAAAGTAAGATACACATGGCCTTGCTCTATATCCTCTCCTTATGTATGGCTAAGTCAGGCTTTCAATAGCGTATCTTCTTCTTCTTCGGCGTTCGCTCTCAAATAACCACAACGAATATTTCGTGTGATTTCCGCCAGGGAGCGTGAAGTACGTTGTGCTTAAGTTCCACAGTAAAACTGTGATTATTTGCACCCCGGTTGGCCACTTGTGATCAGGATGTCCGAGGTCCAGCACATCCATTTTCCTCATTCCTTTATTTCGGGTTTGGTCCCTAGTCCGTGACAGCCTGTGTATCTGTCGCTGGGCACGCTGATGTGTAGTGCCTCTTCGCCAAGACGCTTGTCGAGCGCGCCTATCTGGCATTAGGTGCTCCACCATCTATAAACCCATCTCGTGCAATTGGGCGAACTCTGCCTGTGTCCATCGGGTACTGAACCTTTTCTCATCCGCGAGCCTGGTTCCGTATGCTTTTCCGAGCGCCCACGATTGGGTCTGGGTCTCTGCTTATAAGGATCACAGGTAACTAGAAGCTTGTCTCGAGCTAACAGAGCTTATGGTTCCCCTTTCCTAGGAACTTTTCACTTTTCATTTGCAGTTCGCGCTGCCCTTTCATTGTGTCATTGTACTCATTATATTTGTTTCTCTCCATGCAACCACCTTTACGTGCCTTTTACATTGGCCGCCCCTCCATTGTTCTGACTGGACTAACAGGCGTCACTGTATGTCGACAGTGTCGCTGTATGTGGTGATGCAAATGGTGTCGGAGATAGTGTCTGTCTCTTTTGCAGTCAAATCTATTTCCATCTGCTTCCTCCACATTCTCGGACAAGATCCCCAAATGATTTGGCCAGAATCAGCTCAAGCTGCTGTTTTCTGTTGCCAGGGTGCACCGCGAGGAGGTACATTTGGGATCTTGGTTATCTGCTAGCCCTGGGTCCGCCTAGAGCATTGCGTTCCCTTTGCACCCCAAAGAGCGTATTAAATAATATAAATTACCAGTCCCTGATATATAATATGTACTTACTGCGCAAAACTGAAATCAACAATAATACTTACACACAGTTTTTTTATGTTTCACTTGAAAATGAAATCCAACAGGTAAAACCAAGAACAGGGTAATGAAGTTTAGCTGATCACTGGAGACACACATAACACACACAAATTGATGTTTCGACCAAACTGCTTTTATCAAGACAACATACACAACAGAAAACGATAAGTAAGAACAACACTATAGATGCTCACATGGCCGAGTGAAATGTAATATGGAGATGGACCGGAAGAGTTGTAACTATGAAACAGCGACACAACACATACATGTGGAACGAGACAGAGAAATGATGGAACAACTAGATATCATCCATGAGACAGGGACTCATTGATCCTGAATGGTTTAAGACTGCCAAATTAGTATATGTAGTTGTTTTCAAGTGCAAGACGAGTCCAGTCGTCAGAGAAGCATGACTTAATGGCCGTAACCCGAATGTCCTGAGTGTCCTGATGGCCCGTGCCATTGAAGTGGACGTCCACAGGATAACCCTAATTGTTTTTTATGCTGTACAGATGTTGACAGAATCGGTCCAAAAGCTTCTTTCCAGTCTCACCTATATACGTCGTGGCGCAACACTTGCATATGATGGCATAGATGACATCACGGGAAACACAAGTGAAACTCTCTTCAGTGGTGAAGGTGAATTTGGGAAATGTGACGGACAGGGTCTGGGTGTAGCATCTGTTGCGTTTTCAACTAATTGTGCCAAAATTATTAGGAATGTCAGCTTGGAGATGACTCGGGACCAGTAGATCCCAGAAGTTCTTGTCACGTCTGTAAGCAATCACAAGAGGGGGGGGGATCACAGAACACTTTCTGCGTCTTTGGATTCGACTAGAGAAGAGGATTGTGTCGGAGAAGAACATGACGAACAGCGGTGCTATGGGGATGAATGGTGAGAAAAAGTTTGACCCTCTCCAAAGAGAAATACCTCTTATTGTTCAAGAGAGTGTCCTGATGGGAGGGACTGCACACCCAAAGAAGGGCAGACCTGAGTACTATGTCGGTGTATAGATGACAGCGGAAAGTCCTCCTCACCATTACACAGGCGCTGGAGACGAAAATGTTGAGAGAATGGATGGGAATCCGACAGGCATGGGGATAGAAGGAGGTATGTAGGAGAAAGCTATGCACATCAGTCGGTTTGTAATGTACCGATGTGCTGAGACAGGAGGGTTGGATAGTGATGTATATATCTAGAAAGTTCACATGGAAGGTGGAGACACACATAATTCTTCATTTGTAGCGTATCCTATTCTGGACGTAGCCATCAACCCAGTACTTTTTGGCTGTAGTGATTTTCTAGGCAATATAAATATGTTCTGTAGTTTGTCATTACTTTCTGAACGGTCCGCATGCACACTAGCCTGTGGCGAGATTCGAACCAAGCAGGAGTAAAACCAAGAGTACAGGAGTAAAACATGGATGTATATTGTCTCCACTACTTTTAATAACATAAGCCTACATGGACCATATAAACAAAACAGCAAATTCAAATGAAACAAATGAACTGCTTTTTGCAGATGACCAGTTTTTATTCCACAACAGCATACAAAATCTGCAAGACCTCCTAAAACCAATATAGACACAATAGGCAAGCAATTTGGAATGACAATCAACATAGACAAAACAGAAGTAATGAATATTGCAAGAGAAAAGGAGAACATCAACATTCATATAAACAACAAACAACTAAAACAAGTAGGTGAATTCAAATATCTTGGCAGCACATTGAGATATGACAACAAGCAAGAAGCAAAAATTGATGCAAGACGTAATAAGGCCTGTCATGATATCGGCCAATTAACACCTTTACTACAAAACAAAAGATATTCCACTAGAAACAAAGAAAGCGATATTCAACACCATTTTTCTACCAACGTGGTGATATCAATGTCAAACTTGGACATTGGATTCTAGAACAATTCATAAGATTAGCACCACTGAAATAAAATGTGTAAGACGTATGATTGGGGTTAGCTTGAGAGACAAAATCAGGAATGAGGAATTAAGAAAATAATTAGGGATCATGACAACATTATAATATATTCAGAAAGAATAAGTTAAATGATTCGCCCACATAACCAGACAGAAAGAGCAAAGTATTATCCAAGAAACCCTTAACAAACGATAGGAAAACAGTAGACCTATTGGGCGCCCTCGTAAAAGGTGGATAGATAGTGTATTAGAAACAAGGGATAAATTATAAATCAACCAGTGTAGGGTAACAACCCTAAACAGGAAGTAGGTGGCTGAGGTAACACTGGGCAAAATGTCAAGATATACAAAAATAGGTAGGTGTGTTACCAAAATAAAACATAAAACAACTTAACAACGAGATACAGAAACACACCTACCTATTTTTGTATATCTTGTATTAGAAACACTCGGAAATATAACAGCAGAAGAGGTAAATAGAAGAGCATAAGACCGTACACTCACTTTCCTCTCTCAACACCGAAAAGTACACGAGGACAGAAAGAAGAAGAACTCTGCCTTCAGTTATTAATCTTTTCATGCTGTTATAGGCCTATATCTTTATATGATTTTTTTAAAAAACACAACTTTCGTGTTAAGATGTTGTTAAGGAGTCAGACTCTTTCAACGTTTATTGATCTTACCACTTCTTGGTGTCTTTTTAACTGTCCATGGTATATGTAAAATTCTTCTGTAGCTTCTTATTTCGTAACCAGCGATTCTCTTTGCTATTGTTTTATTTAATGGTCAAGTCTCACAACCATAAATTGCTACTGGAAATACGCATGTTCTTATCGTAAATAGTTGTCTGCGTTGTCTCCTGAGATATTTATGTAAAATACTGGAAATTTGTTACGTTCTCTAGTTCAAAATAGTCTATGATTATTTTTTCTCTTATCAGTCGCCAGTGTGTTGCCGGGTCCCGAAAGGGGAGCAAATAAAAGCAACACTGTTTACCTTCCATGCATGTCGTAAAAGGAGGTTATGGGATGTAGTCCCATCCCATATAGGGTCAGTGACCCAAAGCCATGTTGAAGTAGGATGTATCATGCCGAAAGGCGCAGATATCGCAGCAATGCTGTAAACCATGACACAACGCATTCAGTTCTCTTGACTACATCCTGCTAATCTGCAGGAGTTTAAGAACGAACGCAAAAGAAGAAGAAGAATCTCTTATCAGCAATGTGCCATCTATCGCCGCATTGCTTGCCAATAAGTAGGCTCTCTCATCCTCATGCTCGATGTGACAGTAGAATATGCTGAAGATTTCTCAACCAATTTCATGCCGTTTCTATAGCAACAAAATCCCAACCGCTTTTATTTGTGTTTCTGTTAACGGGGCCATCTGTGTATATAATTATGTCTTGTGGTTTCGAGTGTAGTTGGGCGAGTTCGTGCACTGTCTCCTGAGCACTGATGTCCGTCCATTTTCAACACGCTTTATCTAGTTGTATTATTATTTTAGTCAGTGATTTCTTCTCAGTGTCTACCTCCACTCATTCACTACCCTTTCCTATTTCTTCCAATTCATATACTCTTCGCAGTGTGTCTTCGGCCTCTGCCACCCATGATTTGCCGCACTTGATTCGTTTTCCCTTTGACTCATCTAGACGTTGATGAAATGGGTGGTGGTTGTATTCTGTCACTTTAAGATACTACCTAACTTGTGCTACCTGATGTCGCACTCTAATGCTGGGGAGATCAAGCAGAAATCTCATAGCAGAGATGGGTGTATCTCTAGTATACCCCAGTACCGCCCTCATTGCCTCATTTTGGACTTTTTCCAATCTATCGACTTCTGTCTGTAACCGTGTTAGTATGCCGAAGCCATAGTCTATGACAGATAGCACCATCACTTGCAGAAGCAGAAAAATTACCCATTGCTGCATGTCGAAGGTCGTCATAACCTTGATAACACTGATCCCTCTTTTTGCCTTCTGAATCATATTTGTGACGTGTTTGTTGAATGAGAGACTTCTATCAAAAATTATCCCAAGACATTTAAGGTCCTGTTCTTTTTCAATGACTGAACCCATGCAACTAGCAGTGTGTCATTGACCAGATTATTATTTAAGGAGTACCAGACGATCTTTGCTTTCGAGGGATTGATCACAGCTTTGCATGTTCTGCACTATATCGACAATTGATCTAATCCATTCTGTACAGTCAGCGATATCTGTTCTGTTTCTGTCCATGTTGTATAGTAGGATATCATCAGCGTATGTTAGAACTCTACAATTGCTGGGAGTTTGCAATTGAGCAATTATCAATGTATACACATTAAACAGTACTGGGGACAGAGGAGAATCTTGTGGCAGACCAGGTGCTATTGTTCTGATCTCAGACGTCCAAGATCCACACCACAGAGCGACTTTTCTACAGATTAGCACATTTGCTATCCAGCGTATGATCCAGTGGTGGAAATCTTGTTCCCTTAGAATGTCCTAAGATAGGTGTAACTAACTCTACTGTACGCATCTTCCAGGTCTGTCGCTGCAACTGCAGATTCTTCTTTAATCTGAAAACCTTCATAAACTTCATATACAAGAACTGATGGTGTTCGTCCGTCGTGATCGACGATGACCAAAAACCCAACCATAATAATAATAACAATAAATAATACAAGTTAATAGTGCGTTTTTAAATGACTAACAAGTCCAATGCAAGCACAAAATGTTCTTTTACAGAATTGACAACAATAGAGGGTATCTGTGTGAGGTTGAGGAGATGTTTTTTTCTTTTCTACGTGTCCCCTTCTGTCTTGCAGTATCTTGTCTGGATTCTTTCGCCGCTAGTGCTCCCGTTCTAATGCTGTAACGCCATGCTGCTCTATCCTGAGCGAGGCTCACCCAAGCGACTACGTCAATGTTAAGATGTTTCAAGGATGACTTGACCGTGTCTTTGAAGCGCTTTTTCTGTCCACCAGCTTTTCGAAATCCTGCCTTGAGTTCTCCATAATATATTTGTTTTGGCAAACGCGAGTTCAAAAACTACTGCATTTGTGACTGTGTCTCTTCTGGGTCTGCACCCAGGTTATTTGGGAGAACACCTTTTATCTCTAGTTTCATACCCAAATCTCACTATCAGAACCACCATAAACAACTACCACCCTATGATAGAACTGAATAATATCCAAAAGAAAACAATTGTATGCAACATGATTGAAAATATGTACCACAGAGAAGCATGGATACAAGTATATACCGGCGGATCAGCAACCAGAGCAGTGAAGAATGGAGGTACTGGCCTGTACATAAAATATCCAGAAAAAGAAAATGAATCCACATGTTCACCAACTGGAATATTCTGCTCCAACTACTCTGCAGAAGTACAGGCTTTAAACATGGCTGCAGAAATAATTAAAAACACAAGTCAATGACAGCAGGTGGTATTTTTTACTGATGCTATGTCTGTCCTACAAGCCCCTCAAAGCGATAAGCTGCCAGACCTGAAGAAAGCCATGCGAGAAGTGAGCATCCAAAGAAGGGTAGTACTACAGTGGATACCATCCCACTGTGGCATACTAGGAAATGAAGAGACAGACAGACTGGCAAAGGATGGAGCAACACAGGAACAAAAAGATTAAGAAATCACCTACCAAGAAAAGAAGACCCTCACCAAAGCCATCAGGAAAGTCGACCATCCAAAAGACAATTACCACTATCTCGACAGAGCAGAGCAGGTTATTATCTTCCGCCTCAGAACATGACAACAGATTAAACATCCACTAAAATAGACTAAGATTGGTCCCATCACTACTGGCCCTTGTGGGCAGGCAGCACAGGCCGCTGAACATATCCTGCAAGACTGCAATACACTAAACCAGTTAAGAGAAGAACACTTAGAAAAAGATCCAGAGATGGATATTCACAGAAAGATGTATGGGAGCACCGATGAGCTTTCAAATACAGCAGCATTGATTAAGGAAACAGGACTTGCTGTGTAGACATGTCAAACTGCGAACGAGTAGAAGAAGATATCTAGTTTCTTTGAGAGATATCTTCAACAAACTAATCAGGGTGACTTGGATCAGTGCAAAGAAATGCTCCATACTCCTACATCCATCACGGATTTTAGGGCAAAAGAAGACCAGCTTGCAGATGTTAAAGAAGTGCAACTAGCTATTAAGAGTGCATCCGATGGCGCTCCAGGCCCGGATGGAATCAGGTACAGCTTACTCAAGGACATTGGGGAGAATATGCTAGCTAAAATAACAGACGATTATAATGCGAGTTTGAAAACAGGAGTAGTACCAGAGGAGTGGCTACATATCTATCTTATACCCGTTTCAAAACCAGGCAAAGATTCTACGGACATAAAAGGTTATCGCATCATCACACTGCAGAATGTGTACAGTAAGATTATTAGGTAGTTAGAGACATCATCAATAACATGGACACATAATTATAAATGATGACATAAGTGAAACAGAAGTTAAAAAGAGAATAGGAATGGCTAAAAGTACTTTCAATGACATGAGGAAAATATTAACATCTAAATAAATTACTACAAACAAACTAAAAATAAGAATTATAAAATGCTACATCTATTCTATATTAATGTATGGCTCAGAAATATGGACATTACACGAACAACTCGTAGACAGAATTGATGCCTTTGAGATGTAGATATATAGAAGAATAGGGATAAACATCACGGAAAGAGGAGAAAACAAAGAGGTTCTAACAAAACTTAGTATGAAGAAAGAATTGTTAAAGGAAATAAAGATCAAAGCAAATAATATAGGGCACATTAAAAGATATGACACCTTGTTGAAGACCTTACTTGAGGGTAAAGTCTAGGCAAGCAAGAGGTAGGCAGAACTACAAGTGTGAGAGCAACATTTACAAGATGGGTAGGCTACAGTCTAGCAGAGGGCACCACCAAAACAAGAGACATGGATGTTGGAGCTCTGTTGCAGCCAACCATCGTTGCGGAGACGGCATTTCATTATTATTGTTATCACTGCAAGATATTCTTTTTTGTCATATTCATTTTTACAAGAGAATCAGTGTTGTTAAAAAATTAAGCAATTAAAAAGAAAATAGGTTAACAAATTTCCCAGTACCGATAAATAATATTATTGTTCCTAACATTTTGGACCTTTATTTTATATACTTTTTAAGGTAGAAACGAAACCATAACTTCTCGCACTATTCCGGTTTGGATGTTGTTGCTTTTCGAGATGTTATGATCGTGTCAAAATGGCGACGGGTCGTCGGGCTGCACTGACCACTGAAAGCAGCGCACCCTCTCAAAACGATCCAGGCAGAGAATTGTTCGAAGCTTGTAGAAATGGAGATTTAGGAAAAGTGAAGAAATTAATTACTCCACAGAACGTCAATGCTAAGGATACTGCAGGGAGGAAATCTACACCCCTTCACTTCGCTGCAGGTGCGTCACTCTTCTCGTCTTTTATTTTTAAATTAAACTTTCTTGATTATGTAATTAATTATTAATTTAATATCATGTAGGGCCTAGGTCTATTTTCTGTGTGATTGTGAACTATATAGTATGATTTATAGAACAGTGTATTCAATACATTGTGTATATTGTCACTTGTTATCCACATAATAATTATCCATTTAAATTTAGTATTAAAAGGTTGGAATGCATGATAATAATGATTGCATGGTGTTGTTAAATAGCCGAATAGGATAGCCATAGTCCTAATCTAAGTAATTTCTAGACTTCAATCAATGGCACTGATATAAATATTAGGTCTATGGTATAATTATAATAATAATATAGCTAATAATATTAAGGCCTAATTGATTCTGACTTCTATTTTTAACTGTTTTGTCTATATGAGACCCTTGTTCAACAACACTCAGTGACTAAGTGACTAGTACACAACACTCAACAGTACTCTACTACTTTCAACAACATTAACTCAACACATTTTTGAATGAAATAGAAATATGATGAATGATTAGGCCTAGTAAACTAGTTGTTGTGTGTTTAGTTTTTATAGTTCAGTTCTATTAAAGACTTTGTGTAAAACTACGGTTTAAGTCTTCACTGTTACTGTCTATAAATAGCACACAATGTTTACATTTTTAAGTAGGAGATGTCACAGATTTTTGTGTAACACCAATGAAATGAATGGATGCTGTGACGTCACATCTTCCGAAACAAATGACATCAACCACACTTATAATTATAATTTTTATAACTAGTTTATTTTTTCATTTATAACTGATCCTAACCCGTACCCCCATCCCTAATGTAAATACTAATATGAACTTAATATGCCTTTTCAATTAATATAGCTTAATTTTAAATGCAAATTCTACTAATCACGCTGCAAAGGTTAGGTAATACCTTGAAACTAGAACAGAGGTCACAGTGAAGACTTATACCGTAGTTGAGCCAGACTTTGAAGTAGTAGTTAAAGTCGTCAGGCTGAAACAGAGACAATAAAACATATTTGTCATAATCCATATAATTACATAATTATATTCTCTTGCTTACTATTTCATATTCAAATTTTATATGGATTGTTATCAGATTTGGTACTTTATATATAAGGTCATCACTTCAACACGATTCTGTGTTTTTTCTTCTCTAAACTTGCATGGTTTGGACATGTATTCTGACATGATTCCTTGTAAAAAAGAATAATGCTGCAGGAACATCATTTGTTGGAAGAAACAGAGGAGGACAAATAAAAGCATAAACAGACAGTGGTACCCTATGACCCTCTTGGGTTACGGGTTTATAGATAGATATAGTGTCAGAGTAATACCAACAGAATGCAGTGTGGAGGTGCAGAACAAGTTTAATACAATTCAAGAGGAGATGACAACAGATTAAATCGCAAGCAACATTAGAGACTCAATATTATCTTCTGCACAAGATCACATGCCCCAAAGTATAATAAAAATAAATGACATCATAGTCAAAACATTACAATTTATCAACATAGAAAACACATGTGGTTGCATCTGTGGGTCTCACCAATGGCCCACTAGACATACCACCCATGCAACAGAAAACCTTAGTGGATGACATGCCGTTATATTGAGGTTATCTTCTTATAGAAGCTTCATGGCATATCATCTATACAATTATGCTTTTTCAGATGTGAATACCACATCTGAAGATAGCTGGGCTTCGTTTAAAGGAATTATTTACGCCAAAGCGAAGGAACATCTGGGAGTGAAGGTACATAAACACCAAGACTGGTTTAATGATAATAATTTTGAGATAACATCCTTGTTAGAAGAGAAACACAAAGCTTTCAAGAAACTACATGGGGCAGCATCTTCACCGTCCAAGAAAGTAGCCTATAACAAGATCCGTAACACTTGTCAAAAGAAGCGTAGAGAGATAAAGGATAAATGGCTAAGTCGAAAAGCTGAAGAAATTCAAATGTTTGCAGACAGAAAGGACTATAAGCGATTCTATGAGGCTTTAAGAACTATCTATGGTCCACACTCATCGGGATCACCACCTCTATTAAATGCCGATTCGTCGAAGCTTCTCACTGATAAAAATGACATCTTAAATCGTTGGGCTGAACATTTTGAAGAAATCCTAAACAAACCATCAGTAATAAATGAAGAAGTCATAAACAGAATACCACAACTTAGTATAAGAGAAGAACTCGATATACCCCCAAGCAGTCAAGAGGTTATTATAGCGATTAAACAAATGTCAAATGATAAAGCTCCAGGTTTGGATGCCTTACCTGCTGAAATTTATAAAAATGGCGGACCACTGCTGATTAAAAAACTAACTCACATTTTTGGTATTTTCTGGAACTCAGGTACATTGCCTCAAGATCTAAAAGATGCTTCTATAGTGCACCTATATAAAGGCAAAGGTACCAAACAGTCTTGCGATAATCATAGGGGCATATCACTTTTGTCTATAGCTGGTAAAATTCTCGCTCGTGTCATACTCAACAGATTAAATAATTCTCTACTAAACGAGCTACTCCCAGAGAGTCAGTGCGGTTTTCGTGCAGGTCGTGGTACAGTTGATATGATATTCTCTGCACGACAAATTCAGGAAAAGTCACAAGAGCAACATAGTGAACTCTTAGCAACATTTGTGGACTTAACTAAAGCATTCGATACCGTTAACAGAGAAGGACTGTGGAAGGTGCTTACAAAGTTCGGATGCCCCCCAAAACTTGTCACTGTGATACGACAATTTCATGACGGTATGATGGCTAGTGTTATCTGCGAAGGAGGAGTATCTCCTGCATTCCCTGTCACAAATGGTGTAAAGCAGGGATGTGTGCTGGCCCCTACTCTTTTCAGCCTGTTATTTACAGCCATGTTAACGGAAACACACCATAGTAATGAAACAGCAGGCATAATGATCAATTACAGAACGGATGGTGGTCTTTTCAATTTACGTCGTCTAAAAGCAAACACGAAAACTAAATCTAGTACTGTTAGAGAATTACTTTATGCTGACGACTGTGCATTGTATGCTGACTCTGTCGTAAACATGCAGAGCACCATAGACCGCTTCTCAAAGGCCTGCAACAACTTTGGTCTCACTATTAACACCAAAAAAACAGAAGTCATGCACCAAGCAACATCAAATAGCCAACATACTGCTACTTCCATCATCGTCAATCAGCAAAAACTGCAGGTAGTCGACAATTTTACTTACCTTGGAAGCACTCTCTCTCGCGATGTCAACATTGATGTGGAAATTAACAATAGACTGGCAAAAGCTAGTGCTGTATTTGGCAGATTACGCAAAAATGTATGGGACAGAAGAGGTATAAGAACAACCACCAAACTACAAGTATATCATGCTGCTGTTATACCAACCTTACTATACGCCTGCGAAACATGGACAGTGTATGCTAGACATGCAAGAAAGTTAAATCATTTCCATCTTACCTGCCTACGTAAATTACTAAACATCCATTGGTGGGACAAAGTACCAGACTACGAGGTCTTGGAAAAATCAACCTCAATAAGCATCCACACAATACTTATGAAGGCGCAGGCACGCTGGGCAGGCCATCTTGTGTGTATGGAGAACTCGCGTTTGCCAAAACAAATATATTATGGAGAACTCAAGGCAGGATTTCGAAAAGCTGGTGGACAGAAAAAGCGTTTCAAAGACACGCTCAAGTCATCCTTGAAACATCTTAACATTGACGTAGGCGCTTGGGAGAGCCTCGCTCAGGATAGAACAGCATGGCGTTACAGCATTAGAACGGGAGCACTAGCGGCAGAAGAATTCAGACAAGAAACTGCAAGACAGAAGCGGACACGTAGAAAAAAAAATAAATTTAAACCTCACACAGATACCTTCTATTGTTGTCAATTCTGTAAAAGAACATTTTGTGCGCGCATTGGACTTGCTAGTCATTTAAAAACGCACTATTAACTTTATTATTCTATTATTTATTGTTATTATTATTATGGTTGAGTTTTTGGTCATCGTCGATCACGACGGACGAACATCATGCTTTTATTTTGTTGTTGAAATGTGTTTCATGTTTACCTGAATATATATGTATGGCACCCTCTGTGGTTGGGAGGGAACCAGAGATGTACTGTACATCACTGGGGAGGAGGAAACTTACATCACTGTTTTTCCTATGGTTGAGGCCCATCATAGAGGCACAGTGACTTAGGACGTGACAATCCTTTTGACTTGAACATTTGGTTGCATGCCTGGAGCAATAGAGAAGTTCGGCATAACCAGTAGTCATTGGTGACGAGGAATGAACACAGTGAACCCTATCTTGGCCACAGTGGCTAGGAGCAGTGCATAGGTTGAAACCTACCTTCCTGGAGGTGTGATAGTTATTCTCTGGCTCTGTCCCTGGGTGGGCCAAAAATACACAGACTTCCCAGCAATTTAATGCCATTTAATGGCATTAGGTCAAAGGGCATGTGCTCATGGACCGATGGATCAGCAACCAACCAACCATCAACATAGAAAAAAACTAAAAGATGACATAGAATACAAGAAACAAACTAAAGAAAGTGAAGAGAATATTATGCAGTACAATAAAAACTATATCAGCAACATATGTAAAGAAATTGAGCAACTGCATGAACAGGGGGAAATAAGAATAATATTTAAAGAAGCAAAAACACCGACAGCAAAATTTCAACCAGCCACTTGAAGAATTGGGGACAAGTTGGGAAACAAAATAGAAAAAAAAGACATTCTGAACAGATGGATGGAACACTGTAGGGAAATTTATGAAGATCTAAACAAATATACAGACCCAAACATAAGATACACAGAATTTGTGCTAGAACTCATTATAGAAGTTCGTTGGGCAATTAAAAACTGGCAAGTGACCAGGGTGCGATGAATTGGTTGTTGAATTGATACAAGCAGGAGGAGGACTCAAGTGCCAAAATCTGTCATGCCCTCTGTGTTAATCTTTAGCATGCCAAATACAAATTGTGTAAATTCCCCATTTCAGCCAAATTCTTTTTTGATAATTTGCATTTTTTTTGGGTGGGTGTTTAAAAACAAACAAGACCCACACATATTGTCTACCTCTTATATAAAGTTCAAATGATTAAAAACACAACTTTAATAGTTTAACAATTGAATACTCTACACCAAAAGGTAATATGAAACCTATTTTATCCAACCAACTTTATCAATTATATGCGTTTTATTTATCAGATTTATACATTTACAGTGATTTGTTCTCTGAAATTAATATTTTTAGAATATAGTCCATGCTGAATTTAGATGTTTCAGGCACAGATACACACAAAGGTGCAGATATCACAATTGATCTGTAAACCATGACACAACACTTCCCATTCTCAGCAATACATCCTGCTAACAAGTAGGAGTTTGAGGATGAGCGAAGAAGTATAAGGCTCTCATAGTGATTGTTTTCTTCTTCTTCTACAGTGTTCATTCTCAAACTCCTGTTGAATCTCTCTTGTAGCAGGATCATGGTCTTACTAGATTTCCAGCAGGATGTAGTCCAGAAAATGGAAATGCATTGTGTCACATATTTTTTTTGCGTCAATGCCCAGACACATCCGTCTTCTGTGAATGATTGTTGTCTAAAACTACAGTTGTGATATAAATTGTGCTAAAGTATTGTAATGATTACATCAAACCTGTCGGCCATTTGAGGAGTGCTTTTTCTTCTTTAGTTGGCCTATATTTGAGAAGTAAAACATTCCAAGTGCAAATATAATTCTTCAGTAGAAACTGAAATTACATCTATGAAACAGTTCAGCATTTCTTATTTAAATGAAGTTGTGCTGTCGATGACAAAAGTATAATTTTAACATCTCTGTTTTTGAGTCCAGGTTTGGGAATGAAGTTGAGACGCACTCCCTCCACCAACCTCTCACATCAAAGTGTATTAGAAGTTTTATGTAACTTTACAGTTAATGTTTGTATGATATATCAGTTGGGATAACGTACAGAGAGAAGTGAGTTCAGTACCCAAGGGCATAGAAGGGAATGACGTCTTTCTTAAACAAGATTAGTTTGTAGACTGTGAAGCTCCTCGTTTGAGATAAATGCAATCTACCTACTTCTTTGTGTGATAAATGCAATAGGAGAGGGTCACAGGCAGGATCTTGCAATGGATTGGAAGGCCATCATAGGTGACGAGGCGAGCATGTGAGAAATACACAAATCCCTAACCCCAGACATGTTTGGCAGAGCAACACCTTGTCTAAGATGATGTATCAATCCTGAATAATTGACAGCCTCCATTGCCTAACACGGCTCATACAAAAGAAATTAGGTCTGGGACCTGGAGAATAGAAGGGAGATAATTGAATGGTCTTACTACATGAGGAATAGCTCACTGGTATCGAAGCACCTTGTTGGAGGAAGGACACAATGGGTTACCCAGGCAAACTATCAGCTCGTCTCATGAAAGATACCCCCCTCTGAGTAGAAGGCTTCTTTAATAGACATTGCTATTATTTTAAAACCCATTTTCACTTAGTGAAGAACACATCCTGAAGGTCGACCTATCTATTGTCTTTTCTCAGCTCTTGCAGTTAGACGTCACAGGATTGAATGACAGTTGGTTTTTAGGATATGGAAAGTTTGGTCTCTTGATATGCAGTAATGTAATGTCTCGGAACATTGGTAACTCTTTCAATCCACCTTTTTCTTGGTTTTCCTCTGCCTCTTGTTGTTTCCATTCTCATGTTGTATGCTCTTGCTGGTGGCCAACATTGATTCGTTCTCATTAAGTGGCAGAACCATTTCAATCTCTGTTTCTCAATACATTTGACCACAGACGTTGATCCAACAGTTCTTGCAATCTTATCATTCCTGACATGATCTCTTCTTGTTCTGCTTGCTGCTTTTCTTAGGCATCTCATTTCACACATAGTAAGCTTTCTCTCATTCTTTAGTTAGTGTTCATATTTGGCATTGATAATACAATGTAGGTATGAAGATTGAATTTATGATGTGCCTTTTGGTTTCCATCAGGATAGTTGTACGTTTGAAAATTGTTGTACGTTCATAGTTTACGTAGTTGGCTTTTAAAATTCTTGTGTTCATCTCTCCGTCGCCTGTAAAAATACTCTCCAGAAGTTTACATTTCTACACTGTTTTATTAGTTGGCTATGAATATGCCTTGTAATATACAAATATACCATAACTTATTGATTTGAAAATTTAATGCTGAAGTTGGTTGCATCAGGCAGAAATGCACAGATTTTGCAGTCTAACTGTAAGCCATGAATCAACATATTTTGCTCTCTGGACTACATCCTGCTAATCTGCATGGGTTTCTTCTTCTTCAGCGTTCATTCTCAAACTCCTGCTGGATCTCTCCTGTAGCAGTACTACTAGATCTCCAGCAGGATGCAGTCCAGAGAATGGAAATGCGTTGTGTCGCCGTTTTATTTGCGCCAATGGCCCGACACATCCGTCTTCGGCGGGCATGGGTTTAAGAATGAACACATAAAAAGAATTGATTTGAAATTTGAACTCTTTTCAGTCCAAAATGATTCTGACATAATTTTTGGCGATCATTATTTAGAACTTTAAAATTATGTTCATAGTTATATCTGTCATTTTGGAATAATGTACAGATGTGAGAATTTTCATCCATGAAATTGATTAAAAATAAACTGAGTTTGCGATTGACTTCAAATTTGAAGAATGATCTGCAGCTCCCAGTATCAAGTTTTAACTCCAAAAATTGCAAGCTTAATGAAACCAAAGAATACCCCAAAAAATATAATTTAAGTAATGTTTATCTGGTCTTTTTGTCCGGCTCTGTGGCGAAGTGGTACAGAGCGCGTCTGTGACGGCAAAGGTACCGAGTTCGATCCTCACCACAGGCAATTGTGCATCCGGACCGTTCAGAATGCAATGGCAACCTACTGAACGTATTTATATTGCCTAGAAAATCACCACAGCCAACAAATGCTGGGTTGATAGCTACGTCCTGGATAGGATATGCTACCAATTTTTTTATCTGGTCTTTATATAAATAAATCAATAATATTATGTAGCAATTCTACATATGCTCCATATGAACATATTTTTAAAGAACTGAATGTCCTTAATGTGTTGATATGTGCATATATGTTTCGAAATCTTGCGTGGCTTGGAATGCCGACAGGATTCCTTGTCAAAAATAATACTGCAGGAAGCCCCCAAGGTGAATAGGCTTTGGAGGACAAATACAAGCGTGGACAGACATCAAGGACTGGGCAAGACAAGATTTGTTTCCTCACTTGTCTGCATTGTTGAAGATAGAAATTACGACCATGTCGGATTACGGGTTTATTGATATGTGTAGATAGATGCATACATAAGCTAGAATTTGAAATAATTGTTGCATTGAATGCACACTATTGGCCACCGTTGCTATATTGGATGAAGCCACCAGACCTCCCCCACCTTATACCTGGTCTGTGGTCTCTTGTGGAGTTTGTTGTGACCTTTTTTTTTTGAAAATCATTCGGGGGTTGCCCGTCATTTACCAACGTTCCTAGCACTAAACGTTATGTTTTTATTTCTTAGGTGAAGGTTTGAACCTACACCCCCTCTTTCTCCACTTTTAATCAACGGGCATGTATGAAATATCTCAGTGTCGCTATCCTTTGCTTCCCCCGGCAACACTCGGGTGTGTATAACATCGCACCTATGGGCTTTACATTGTGTTTGTATATAGGTTTATTTGTCGGAGAATTAAGTTTCAGTCTACAACTTTGTGTTTGATTCCTATCCTTATTTATTGTCTTATTACTGTTTATGTAACATTCACTGACATATTTTTTCTTTAAATCAGCGAAATATGTTCTAAATGTAGTTTTTTTAAAAACATAGTTATAATGAACAGACTGTCGACAATGGCCACGTAACAGCTAATATAAATGGTAGCTTTTTCTTCAACCATATTTACAATTTCGAATTTCTGTAATCAACTGATAGTTCATCACAGTTATTTGGCACCATAGTTTGCATTAGTCATAATTTGTGCAAAACGTCATGATCGTTAGTCCGTTGCAAAGGTTGTTAATTTTAAAAAAAATATGTTTCCAAAAAAAATGTAATATCGCCTTTTCTTATTATATTATATTTGTTCAGACGAAGATCATAGATTGAAACGTCAACAGTTTTCTTCCATCGTGAAGAACACAAATCACCGTTAGTCGTCAGATCTTTGCCCCCTGACACAATATAGATACTCCAATCTCCACAAAGTCCGGATCTGTGGCGAAGTGGTACAGAGCGCGTATGTGACGGCCAAGATACCGAGTTCAATCCCCGCCAAAAAATTCTGGATTGAAGGCTACTCCCTGAATATAATACGCTACCAATCTGCACGTATATCCACCATTACACTACGACTGATTGTTCCAGTTCTCTGTTGCATGATGAACGTTCTTCTAAGCACACCATAGCTCTCGTTTCTGGCGACTTCGGATTTCACAAACCCAGTTCCTTTAATCTAGTCATGGAAAAGGAATCATCACCTATTATTTTATTTTTTAAATCATTATATTGTTGTCACTGGTACGCTGAATATAATTGATTGAATAACACATATTTGAAGGAATATAATTGATTGAATAACACATATTTGAAGGAATATAGAATAGCGATGACAAAGTCTAAGAAAACAATTATTTGATTTTTTTTCACGCGAAGACAACCTTATTATTTATCTGAAAGCAACGGGTTTACTTTTTCTAAACGTTTATATTTTATTTATTTTGTATGTGCGTTTTTTGGAAGTGTACTAAACGCTGTCTACATGTCAGTCCGTGCCTGTTTTTATCTACCAACCGGTCCACTGCCACGCATATTTGTAAACATGCAGGTGGTCGCACTGAGTTTACTTAGTTAAATGTACCTGGTTTCAAGTTGATCTCCTTATTTGTTTGGTTGCGACCCCCCCCCCCCCCAATCTTCTCTACATTTTCAATAAAGTCGCGTGTATTGTTTTCACATTTGTTCGTGTGCCAGAAATAGAAAACTTGTGGAATGTTAAACTCTATACATAATTTTCATTTCTCAATAGCTATTATACAATAGACAAGCAGCACACATTTGTATGTTATTTTATTAGAGATACTACCAATAGATACATAGACTCGTTATTGGTGACAGGTTGACAAGTGTGTCTGTCATAATTACGTTCATTCTCAAACCCAACAGTAGTTTAGTTACGTCTTCGGTAAAAAAAAAAATGGGGTAGGGGGTGGTTACCTAAAAAATGTCATGTCTCTGTCTCAATGGGACTAGGGGGAAGGGGGGGGGATAGAAATTAAGGGCGTGCGGGGGGGACTCACTATTTTGACATGGTACTATATGTCGTTGTGTTCTCACTTCTTAAAAGGTGGGAGGGGACAACCACCCCATACTACGGTTCAGCTATCTCCCGAAGTAAAAACTGACTCAAGTGTTGTTCTCAAACTCCCCTTATTACGAGAATGTTATTCATAAAGCATAATGTGTTGTGTCGCAGTATACAGCTTGACAGAGATAACTGTGTTTCGACTACACTTCTGAATACAATTTTGGATCACTTTGACTTGTTTATGAATTCATTAATCCGACCTTTTTTTCTGAAATAATATCAAGTGTTAGATAATAATCAGGTAACAAGTGTGGTACAGATGATTCAATTTTCAGATGCACATAAAATAAGATAGATAGGTTTAAAGAAAGATAAATCACACTAGCAGTGTTCATTGATGTGTTAGAGTGCAAGCCTATGTTAGAGTCTGAGAAAAGAGTGAGGTTGGGCAGAATAAGAATATATATCGGCTGGATTACATATTCTTTCTAGAATATAGTCTTCTTTATGGATCTTCTGAATTCTTAACGATTATGTGCGAGTAGAATGGGCCACAATATAATTAGAATGGGGGGGGGGGGTTATTAGATGGATACATGCCTTCTTAACAACAGATCCATAGCTAAGAAACACTGAAATAGGGACTGCCTCAACGCTCTCCTTTATCTTCCTTTATCCTTTTCTTTATCTTCATTGATGACCTTACCAAACATGTCAATGTGACAAAAACATTATTTGCTAATGATAAATATCACATCCTAGCAAAAACAAAGATCATCAAAGCTCTCCTCACAATCTCGGGATATTGTGAATTGTGGAAAAAATTATTCATAATTCACAATCTCGGGATATTGTGAATTGTGGAAAAAATTATTCATAATTGTGGAGACTAGTACAAGAGTATCAGGCAAGGCATGCACACTCTCTGCCAACTATATCCTGGTGGTTAGGTGAGGTCAGTAATGAATAATAACCTACCATCGACATGACAGAATTTGTATCAAACAACTGTCTAAACAAAATTGATAGTAGAACATCCAATAAGGGAACACTGCTAACAATATTGAAGACATGTGCCATATAAATCATAAACAGCTACTAGGAATGAGCAATCAAGGCTTATATTGATGAATCAGCTTTCAAGACCATCTATTTTGCAGGATATGACATCTATATGAGTTACCATAATAGTTATACCTACCAGTTCTGTGACTATAGTGGTGAAAATTACTCAAATTATGAAGTAGAGGCTGAGACTATCGAGACGGCCATGGAGTTAGTACACCAACAGTTTGGTATCACTGAACAAAAACATCAGATATAGAGTTATTTTTACAGACTTCATTGTCTGTTTTGGAGACACATAAATAGACCCCATATGAAAATCAAGATATCACCCTCATAGCAAGAGCAGTGAAGTATTTTCACCACGATCTAGCAGAAAATTAAACAGCAGACTTGTTTTTTTTTTTTTTTTTTTAAAAGAGAGACATCTCAGAACAATCAAATACTTTGTGGGAACAGTCAGATTTTCCGAAACAACACCAGGGAAATCTGTTTGAACTGATGGGCTGACGGTCGAAATATAGTTAGTGAAATGACACGACCAAAGAACAATGACTACATAAACAGATTCATCGGGAGAAGCCAATCTCTTATCTTTCAGTTTCGTACAGGACATGCGAAAGTCAATAGCCATTAAAACCGTATAAGACCTCCATCGACTGCCAATATGTAGACACTATTCTCATCCAAACGAAACAGTCGAACACCTGCTTTAATGACTGCCCATTTCTCAACTGGTAGAAAAGAATCGTTTACGATCACGAATTCACTGTACATTTGACTAAGTACACTCCATAAGATCTACACTATTTTAAGAATGACTTTGAACTGAAAAGTTCCGCCGAAAACGAATGTGTCTGACTAATGGCGCAAATATAACGGCGACACAACGCATTTCCATTCTCTGGTCTGCATCCTGCTGAAAATATCGTAGGACCATTGTCCAGCTACAAGAGATATGCAGCGCGAGTTAAAAAGATCGCTGAGGAAGAACTGCCAAGAATAGAACTACTCAACACTTTCTCACCCTTTATTTTCTTTTGGAGCAATTGGATATTGAAAACAATATATCGATGTTTATTTTTATATCTCGTACTTCCTGCCTTGTTTTTGGTGATGTACTAGTTCACTTCTCACTATACCCATGTATGTCGCATTCTACATTATTGTTCTATATCCCAGGTCATGTAATAAAACGATGTTTGTTTAGAATTTTGTTTTTGTTCCGTCTTTGTGCCGCTAATCTAAACTGATTGATCAATGTATGTGCCTCGCCTGATTATTGAATGGTCGCATATTTGAATGATCTTGCAAGGTGTGTTATTTTCTTTCTTTGAAATAACCATTACTTCTGTTTTCTTGATATTTAGGAAGAGGCCTTTCTCTTTGCTTTCTGTGACTACTACTTTAATTAAGTTTTGAAGGTCTTCCTCACTTTTTGCAATCAGAACAGTGTCTGATACTATATACTAGTGGAACATAAAAACACACCTACGTGCTTATCCTGCAGAACTGCCCTTGGTATGAACAATTGAGAAATTATGTGCAATGGCTCAACTGTGCAACTAAAAATTTATAGTCAAAGAGCTTCACGTTGAGTTTATTCAGAAGAGTTGTCTGATGATATAGACGTCAAGCGAATAAAAGAAAGACATTTCTACCAGCCGGTCTTTATCAGGATAGTTAAAATATAGAACAAACAGGAAAACATTTTAACACAATTTTTGGTGTTTATATTTATTAATGAAATGGGACATCTTTACAGTAGTCTTCCTTCCCATTTAATTATTGTTTTTGTTAAATACAACAAAAAACCCAACTAATTTCGTATTGCACACTTTACGAAATATTTAGTTCTCTACACTTGCTTTTCACCATCCAATGTTGACTCTTTTTCTCTCTAGTGGCAAACATTTTTGACAATGTTACCAAATTTTGCAAAATTGTCAGCCCGCTCGCCTTTCCATTTAATTGACTAGTGTCAAACGAGATGGCTCACCTCAGTGCAAAACGCATAATGACGACCAGTGAACCAGAACGGAGCAAACATCTGCTGATTATTATAGTGGGAACTGCCACGTCCGGTTGTCGGAGCCTAACAAAAGCATACACGCCGCGAGTGTAAGCAATGTAGAATAGAGATGTGCGGCTGATCAGTGTCAAGCTAGGCCAATAATTTACCTGTGACACCTAAATAGCGTCAGTTAACAGGTAGACGTGCACTGCCAGGAGTATCTGTTCTTTCCCCATCAGTTCTCAATTAGTAAATTGACGGGAGTAATATACACTCGTTTATCGTGGTAGTGTGATACGCGTCCTCCCGATATAAGATTTATTTAAAACAGTCGAACATGAAAAGACTTAGGCCTACAGTATATAGGTATTATTAACATGAACACGCTTACCGGGTGTCTACAAAATCAGTCTGTGCTTTCATTTACATTGGTGGTGACACTACCTCATATCTTCTTCAGCGTTCATTCTCAAACTCCCGCTGGATTTCTCTTGCAACAGGACACTGGTCCTACAAGATATCCAGTTGAATGGAAATGCGTTGTGTTGCCGTTTTATTTGCGCAAGTGGCCCAACACATCCGTCTTCGGCGGGGCTACCTCATATGAGTTGTGAGTAATTCGATTCTGTATGACGTCAGCATACGATTTTATAGACACCTTATTCTAAGTAACCTAGTCTAATACTGGGATATTACATTATGGGCATCTGGATAACAAGAAAATCGTTACAATATGTAAACAGTCTTGGTACAAACACAAGAATACGTACTCGCATGTATTTTTAATTTTAAAAGGAAAATATCTTATGCCAGGTTGCATTCATCATCAAGTGCCGTCTCGGCAACGAAGATTAGCTGCAACAGACCTCCAATATCTCTTGTTTTGGTGGTGCACTCTGCTAGACTAACCTGTCCATCTTGTGATGTTACTCTCCCACTTGTATCTCTGCCTACCTCTTGCTTGCTTCCCTTTGACTTTACCATCAAGTAAGGTCTTCAACAAGGTGTCTGTCATGTCTTTTGATCTGTCTAAAATATTTTAGTTGCCTGATCATTATTTCTCTTAATAATTCTTTCTTCATATTAGGTGTTGTTAGAACCTCTTTGTTTGTTTTCTTCTCTTTCCATGATGTTCTTGCTATTCTTTTATATATCCACACCTCAAAGGCATAAATTCTATCTTCTAATTGTCTGTTTAATATCCATGTTTCTGAGCCATACATTAATACAGAATAGATATAGCAATTTATAATTCTCATTTTTAACTTGTTTGTAATTTCTGTGGATGTTGCTATTTTCTGTATGTCATTGAAAGTACTTTTAACCATTTCTATTCTTTTAACTTCTGTTTCACATCTGCCGTTATTTGTGATTATGTGTCCATGATATTGATAATCTTCTACATGTTGTAGTTTCTCTCCATGTATGTTTATGTTTAGCTCATGTTCTTCAGTGACTTTTTGTTTTTTGGATATTTATATCCAGTCCATATTCTTTACTTGATTTATTGACTTGATCTATTAGTCTTTGTAGTTGACTTTCGCTAAAAGTTTGCATGATACAGATCTGAATGTCTCCTGTTCATTTATTTAATCAGTAATATATTTGAATCAAATATTTTACACCTTAGTGATTTTGATATATGAGTAGCATGTTTTCCTTGTCTGCTAATTTTCAAGTCTTGAAAAGTGTTAAGAAACCCTTTACAAAAGAAAGCATGTTCATACCTGGGCTGTTTCTTCAGCAATGGACTTCCAATAACCTGTTTTTATTTTGCATTAAGTGGTTCACTCTTCTGTGTTTGTTCTTAAACTCCCGCCGATTAGTAAGATAGTTCGGGTAATTGAATGCATCATGTCATGGTTTTTAGTGTGACTACTATATCTGTGCCTTTCGGCCTGGCACATATGGCTTCTGGGTCACTTTGACCCTCTATGAGATGGGGACAGCCCACTCAATTCTCAAAATCTGCTTATGTGCCTCTTACAATGTACATGACAGATAATAGAGAAATTATGTTTTGCCTCTTTTTTATGGGCAACACATGGACAGCCGGTTCACTCTGATACAGAATGTAGTCTATCCATCTCTTGATGCATCCTTCTCATTTATATGTTTTACTCTTTCACAGCATTTAACCCCTCCACCTAGTAAGATCTTGAATAATGTTAATGTAAAATTGTTACTAGATAATCTAACTACCAATTAGTGAAACCAATGTAAAAAGAAATAACATTAAACACAAGAACAAGGACTTTATTTTACATCATGATTTTTAAGTTACTTTACTACAGAGATGTCTCTGTGCAGTTTTAATACATAAGTAAGTTGTTGTTTTGTATTTGTAGTGTGATGGAGGTTCCCTGTTGGACCACAATGTTAAAAATGTATTTGTGCCTTTGTTTATTATTGGGTACCCCGGTATTTAGTTTTTACGTTGTTTCACTATTTGGTAGCTAGATTATGTAATAACAGTATTACATTAACATATTATTTATTGTTTCTTTGTTTTGTTACTGTGACACTTTCCACCTTGTTGGTTATCCTCTGACAGTTTGGTTATTTATACTAGTAAGATCTCCACCAAAGTCTCAGGACTTTATGTCTTTGCATATTTTATCTCCATTATTTATATTTTCATCACTTGTGTGTTACTGGGACCCAACAGTGGAACAAAGAATGGTAATACTCACTGACCATGGATAGCATTAGAGGCAATTAAGTATCTAGGATGTGATTAGGGGAGTTGGTATTAATTGTTGTAATACTAGAGCTGAGAAACACCTAACCAGTGAACCATAGGAACCATTAGCATGCATAATCTTTGACATCTCCTGGGGAAGATTGTACACCTATAGGACTCACGGACTGCTTGGAGTGCAGTATTGTCAGTTTATAACCAGTAGTCAATATTATATTAGCCGATATATTTAGAATCATTTTCTTTGAACTGCTCCTTTGACTATTGGTTAATGACCAGGCCTAATGCTTCTTGCAGACTAGTTTATGCTGAATATCATACATCAGATGCTCTAGGGTATGCAGGCTGATAACTCTCATCACTTTCTGATTAAGAAACTCTCCTTACTTTGGCACATGGTTCAGTCCTACTTGTGTTGTTTGCTGCATACATTTCTTCAATTGCAGTATAGAAGCATTATCAACTGCAGTGTCCTCATTCAACAGACAGTTACTAAGCTACTTCAATGTATCCTCCATAACCATCTTTAACTCTCTAACTATAGACGCTTTGAAAGCAATTGTGGCTGCTCTATTATTATCTAGAACAACCCTGCATGTCAAGGTAATAGATCATGTAAAATCTTGACACACTAACATGCTCAGATATCACAGTCAAGCTGTATACCATGACACACAGGTACATTCTGTTCTCATGGACTACATCCTGATAACCAGCAGAAGTTAGAGTGAACATACACAGAAAATGAAGACCTTGAAGTTTGGAAGCATTTATTGATGGCATCCACTAATGTATTTGGATCTTTTGAAACCTTGACTGAAAGTCACACATGAGAAGTGTGCTAGTAAATGTTGGTAGTGTCACAAAGAACTCTACACATCTCTTGAGTCATTGTTATCTCATTTGTTCATCTGAATTAGGTGGAGATGAGGAAACCCCTGGTAGAAAAAAGCACCTCTCCTTTTGTCTCAGATGTTACAGTGTTTTGTTTGATAAATTGCATAGATTGGGGATTGACTCATTTTCTCTCCTCCTGTTCATCTTTTGATGCAACTGTCAGAATTTACACAGTGACATATGATTAATGGAACATGTATATTAGAATATAGGGTTGAGTTTTCACTGTTGTGATGCTTTATCTTTGGTCAGTACCACAATGCAAAGTAGATGACCCCTTACATGTGTGTTCTAAAGATGTTTCATTGAAAGAAAATTGAGAGTAGGCAAGAGATAAGTGCTTGTTAAAGACAAAATGTCTTTGTATCTGGAAAGTATTCTTGTTTAGAAACCATAGTTAAAAATTGATAATTCATCATTTTGTACGCCTGGCTCAAAGCAATGCCTTGGCTTTTGATATTTTCTCATTCCTGTGATAAAATGTTAGTCTGTTTTGTCACTTGCTTTGGGGCACCTAAGCAGCATCTCAGTGAAATCTCAGTAGTCTTTATTAAAGAGTGGTGTGTTGGTTTTATAGTTTATATATTCTCCATATATGATCTATATATTAAAGAGTGGTGTAAGTTGGTTTTATATATTAAAGAGTGGTGTAAGTTGGTTTTATATATTAAAGAGTGGTGTAAGTTGGTTTTATATATTAAAGAGTGGTGTAAGTTGGTTTTATATATTAAAGAGTGGTGTAAGTTGGTTTTATAGTTTATATATTCTTCATATATGATCACAAATTAAAATGTCTATCCCACAAAGTTCCAGACCTTCAGGATCACAGGTATCAATATCAAGGCTTGTGTGAGAAGACCTTTTCTCACATAAATAGCCAGCTCCTGTTGCCACCTGGTTCACTCAGATCTGAGTAACATTTAGAAACTGTGCACTGTATACTGGTTTAAATGAAAACAGCAAAAACACCAATCTCTGCAGAATGTTGGCTTGTTATTTAAGGCCTGAATCATTACAGTAGCCAATCTCCACCAAAGACGGATATGTTGGGCTATTGGCACAAATAAAATGGTGGCAACACATTTCCATTCTCTGGACTACATCCAATTGGAAATCTTGTAGGACCATTGTCCTGTTACAAGAGAAATCCAGCAGGAGTTTGAAATGAAAGCTGAAGAAATAGCCAATCCATAGATTTAAGACGGTCTTTTTTTCTGAACCTCCTCTGACCTGACCATCTTGTGGGTTTCATTCTTTTTTTATCTGTTTCTTCACTTCTAGTAATAGTACCATAATGTTAACTTACTTGAATTTATTCATTGTGAATAGTGAATGAAAGAAAAAGAACTTCATTGTGAACTTAAACTGCAACTGCTGGTCACTTCATACATTAACGTGTTGAGCATTGTGACTTTTACATGTTGTTACTAAGATACATCTAGATATCAACAAACCTTCTGTTATATGAAAACTTTAGAGAAAGAAAATGTAAACCTGATGTAACCTGCATAAGATTTTAAAAAGCAGACATTTGAAGTGATCTGACATTTTTCTCTAAGAAATACAAGAGAGGAATGTGTAAAGATTTTAGACTGCTGCAATATCAAATGTATGAAGAGAAGCATAATGTGACTTAGTTTTTTTGGGGATTCATCAGTTTATAGGACAATTCAGTGGGCTTGCTTTCATAAGGTGGTACCCAAATCCTCTCATAAACTCCCATAATGAAATGGCCACAGAAAAACACAAGATCCACTGTTAACAATCATGAAACTTAATGAGTAAACTCCAGTGGTACCGGCACATGATGAGACATTCCTTGATGACAAGTAGGAGAGTAGAAAAAGATGAAGTGGACAGAAGACATGACTGGGATAATATTAAAGACTGAACAGGGTATAACGTTTCCAAACTCAGGATGGTGAAAAATAGAAATATGTGATCTTTCTGCACCATATGTCTCAGTGACATGTGATCCTGATGTGGGTTATGGGTTTTATTATTACTATTATAAATTTTCATTGTTTTACAATTAGCCAAAATTTCAATATTTTTTAAAAATATTTTAGGATTTGGACGGAAAGATGTTGTGGAACATTTACTCGAGTGTGGAGCCAATGTTCATGCGAGAGACGATGGGGGACTGATACCGCTACATAATGCATGTTCATTTGGACATGCAGAAGTTGTCAATTTGCTTCTTCGACATGGGGGAGATCCAAATGTACGAGACAACTGGAACTACACTCCTCTACATGAAGCTGCCATAAAAGGAAAAATAGATGTTTGTATTGGTAAGGAGAGTTTGTGTACACATCTTTGTTTTTAAGCCTGTCTCTTGTTTATCTTTGAGCTCTGATGTAGTCATAAGCAGGATAGATAATTTGTTTTGAATTTTAAAGATTCTAGAATAATTTCCAAATGTAAACTGCTTCAGGCAACTCAATTAAAGATGTGCACCTTGTTCATTGAGTAAATCAAGTTATCCAGTCTGAAGCCTGGTGTTGATGATTTTGCCCCACTGCCCCATTCTCAGCATATCTTTGTAGTGCAATGTCATAAAATGCCAAGAAATGATAATGACTTAAAAAGTGAAAAAGAATCATCACAAGATGTTGATGGACACAGGATAACAATAGAACCATTTGATTCAAGAATCTTACAGATAACATCCTGTAAAAGATGTCACATAGAAGAATCATCATTAAGTTATGTTTCTACTGTGTTAATGGTGACACAAACATATTAATTGTGATTGCTTCAGAATTTAAAAACACTTTCTTATTTGGTAAAATTTTCTGATGCTTTTACTTTCTTTACAAGTTTTACTGCAGAATGGAGCAGATCCAAACATACGTAACACAGATGGCAAAACAGCTCTTGATTTAGCAGACCCAACAGCCAAAGCTGTTCTTACAGGTATTATCCTTGATTTTGAAGATATGTATTGTAGTTAACATTAGTTTTTAGCTTGCTGTGACTCCAGTGCAGTCATAATAAATGATACAATTTAAGTTTTTTACTGATATTTCTTGTGCACATTAAAATGTCTACAGCTTTATACACATCAGATATCAGGGGTGGGCAGAATATGGCCTGCTTGCCAAATCTAGACTACCAAGCAATTGTTATTGGCCCACCAGGATGATTTACAGTTTCCATGTTCTCCTCCGATAACTAGGATAATAGGATAATGTACTATTGTTACTGGTTCAACTAATAACTAACAAATAATAAAACTAATGTAAAATAGAAATTGTCCAGCTCTGTGGAGTAGTGGTACAGAGCATGTCTGTAATGGCCAAGGTACCGAGTTAAATCCTCGCCACAGGCTATTGTGCATCCGGACCGATCAGAAAACAATGGCACACTACTGAACTATTTATATTGCCTAGAAAATCACTACAGGAAAAAATGCTGGATTGATGGCTACGTCCTGAATAGGATATGCTATGAATTAAAAAACAAAATTTTAAAATAAAAATAACAGAAAACAAAGGAACAAGGACTTTTTCTACATTACGATCCAACTGGGATCTTTATCAAGATACAAACACAAATGAAATAAACAAAAGTTATTTGATCTTTCATTATTTTTTTGTTTCTAATACAGCGAGATAGAGATGGTGAAACCATCTCTCTGTATTTTAGTTTTATTTTGTGTGTGTATATTTCATTGGTGTTTGTTTCTTGATAATAATTGGTCCCTGTTGGACAGTAATGTAGAAAAAATCCTTGTTCTTTTGTTTTCTGTTATTTCTATTTTACATTAGTTGTATTATTTGTTAGGTATTAGTTAAACCAGTAACAATAGTACATTATCCTAGTTACTGCTTCTTGGTTTTTATATTGAGGCACTCTCCACCTTGTTGGATATCCTCTGACAGTTTGGTTATTTATACATTTTCTCTACCTTTATTCTTCTTCTTCAGCGTTCATTCTCAAATTCCCACTGGATTTCTCTTGTAACAAGACAATGATTTTTACAAGATTTCCAGTTGGATGTAGTCCAGAGAATGGAAATGTGTTGTGTTGCCGTTTTATTTGCGCCAATGGCCCAACACATCTGTCTTCGGCGGGCTCTACCCTTATAATATTAAATCACACATCTGAGCCAAACTGTAAATTACAAAGCTATTTCACAGGTGCCACCATTTTGGAACAATGTGCTTTCCCGGTAGTGCTATTTTTAGTAACAGTATTGCTACAATTGCCGTATTTCTGATGTATCATTGCGGTTTCTATAATCGTTGAAATTAATCACCAAGGTTCTAGAATGTAAATTCAACGTTGGTCAGTAAAGTGTTAAGCATGGCTTTTGGATTACTTTGGCCCTGTATGGAATGAGACAATAAACTGCACCTTAAAACCCACATTATGATCAGTTTCAATCTCTTAATATTGAATGACATGAGATTCCAGAAATTAGGTGACACCACCCTAATATCAAGAAGCTCCACAGGTTTAGAATACATGATTATGTCAATTGAGCATCATAGCAAGGAACACAATTTTTTCCTCAATGCAAAAAATACAAATTTAATGTATATCAATAGAAAGGAACACATCTACAATGGTCATTGACAAAGAGCAGCTAGAAAATGGCAGCAATTTTGAATATCTCGGGTCAACCATCAACACCACAGGAGATTGCAAACCAATGCAGATGTCCCCAAAGACCTGAACATAGAAGTAGGCTGGTTTGCCAAAACTATCAAAAAATGCAAGCTAATGTATTTTGACGTATAAAAGACAATGGTTTAGAAAGATTAATCATGGAAGGAAAAGTTTCAAGAAAGAGAAAAAGAGGCAGACCAAGACTACGATGGACACAGGATATCGAATACCTTCTGAACATGATACTAGAAGTGGAAGGGGTTCAGCTTGTCAGAACCAAGAAGCTTACAGAGAGGACAATGTTTTGTAAAGGACACATCAAATAGATGATGAGACATTGAAGTTTCTATTGACAAAATGAAGAAATGATTTGGTACTTGGTGGAAAGGTATGCTGTACCAGTATGGTGCACTCTGCTAGACTGAAACTTGTCCATCTCTTGATATTTCCCTACCATGTGTATCCACCTCCCCTAAATTCTACCATCAAATATCTCCAAAAAGGTGTCATGTATTTTAATATGTTCAAAATACGAGGCGTGTTCAAATGAAAACGGGACTTGTGGATTTATTTAAAAAGTATCATACGCAATTTAATATTTTCAACGGAATTGAACAAAGCAACCACTTGTGAATAAGAATGCACCTGGGTTCATCAGAAAAAATCTCCGTATGCATTTAGGCAAGCATCCCACTGTTTAGGTAGACGTCGAATGCCGTCCGAGAAAAAGTTGCGTGGCTGTTCTCTGAACCATGTGGTCACCGCTGTCTTCACGTCTGCGTCGCTGTTGAATCGCTGTCCCTTTAGTGCTTTCTTCAACGGTCCGAACAAATGGAAATCACACGGGGATAAATCGGGACTATAGGCTGGGTGATGAAGAACTTCCCAATTCTTCTTTGCCAATGTTTCCTGCACAATTTTTGCGACGTGCGGACGAGCGTTGTCGTGGAGAAGAATCACACCTTGAGAAAGTCTGCCTGGTCGCTTAGCCTTGATGGTCAGTCAGTACTGCTTTATCAAGCACGGCTATGGCTTCTTCTGTTGCAACAATATGCGCCTGACCTGGCCGTGCAAGATCTGCCGTTAACTCACGTCCGTCTTTAAACATACGCACCCACTCCATCACTCTGGTCCTCGACAAACATTTGTCACCATATGCTGCCTTCATTCTCCGATGAATGTCTACTGCTTGACATCCTTCAAATGAAAGAAACTGGATCACAGCACGCTGATTCACTTTGGACGGGTTCGGAATCACACCCGCCATATTGTTAACAGTCTTCTGCAGCACATATGCATGCTGGGAAGATGAACACGTGACCGTATGTAAATTATTGGATACTCATTACTAGTGCAAAATGTCATCAATATCAGTGCGCTCTATCACGCGTGGTGTAACAAGTCCCGTTTTCATTTGAACACGCCTCGTACTTTATTTTATTTTTATTTCTGTTATTATTTTTTTTCATATGAAGTGTTGTCAGAACTCAATTTCTTTTCATATATTCATCTATATATCAATATCTTAAAGGCATAAATTATGTTTAAAGTTGTTTGTTCATTAACCATGTTTCTATCCATACATTAATGTAAAATAAATGTAGCATTTTATAATTCTCATTTTTTAGTTTGTGATTTCTGTAGGTGTTAATATTTTCCTCACATCATTGAAAGTACTTTTAGTCATTCCTATTATCCTTTTAATGTCTGTTTCACACCTACCATCAAACTAAAGAGAGTGCTAATGGAAAGATAATTTCTAGAAAAGCCATGAATGCAACATTAGTCATTTACATGTAGATTTTCTGCAGGTGGCTAAATGAAATTATGTTCTTAGTTTATTCTGAATTATGCTAACCTAGAAAACTTGCTCAATTGTACAGATTTTTATGATAATCGTTTGTGGTGGACAGGTGAATATAAGAAGGATGAACTCCTGGAGGCAGCTCGCAGTGGCAATGAGGAACAGTTGATGACTCTTCTCACAACACTTAATGTCAACTGTCACGCTAGTGATGGCAGAAAGGTTGGTAACTTTTTTGTGTTAACATTGTTGTGTTTCAACTAACATGTAGAAATGTTTATATTTCTTAGAAAAAATTCTTTGTACATCCTGTGATTTGCATAAATCACATAGATAAACTAATATAATTTTTTTTAAATGTTTTAGCATATCCAATTAAGGACATAGTGATTAACCCATCATTTGCTCGGTGTAGTGATTTTCTAGGCAATATTTACAGTTAGTATGTTGCCATTGCTTTCTGAACAGTCTGCATACTCAACCGTGTGAACAACTGAGTTGTGCATTGTATCCCTAAGCTGCAGAGCTGTACAAATTAACCAAGTAGTTTAAAAACAACTTTAAACATGAATAGTCTAAAATTATACTAGTAAAATTTTGCAGAAGACGGATGTGTCGGGCCATTGGTGCAAATAAAACAGTGACACAACACATTTCCATTCTCAGGACTACATCCTGCTGGAAATCTAGTAGGACCATTGTCCTGCTACAAGAGATATCCAGCGGGAGTTTGAGAATGAAAGCTGAAGAAGAAGATACTATTAAAATTTAATTAATATAGCAATCTGATAGTCTGTGGATTAAGAGATTAATTTAGGCAAAGAAATAAAGCTGCTTGCCCCGACTGCTAAGTACTGTACAGATTTTTTTTTTTTTAAATTGTGCCTTGAAATAAATTAACCCACTCTTGGGATTTATGACAAGATATGTTAAAAGACTTTTCAAAGAAGCTTAATACTGGTCACTTTTTGTACATGTGCTAATTGTAATTGAATCATGACTCATAGTAATCTATAATCTTGTCTCTAATATAATCATGTTTTTTTGTTTGTCTTTATTCATTTTAAACTCTGCCAGTTAGCAGGATGGGGTCCTGGGAATGGAATGCATTGTATTTTGGCTGCGATATTTGCACTTTCCAACCCAACACAATTCTGGTCACTTTGACCTTCTGCGGGATAACTGACCCTGCATCCAATTCTCCTGAGTCACTTTATATCATATACATGGTAGGTCACAGTGTTACTAATCTTTGCTCCCCATTCAGGCCCCATCAATTAATAAGTGTTATCTCTTCTTAAAATAGACACAAATCTACTAATATTTATCATGTATTGATAATATTCCTAGCTTGATCTTTCAGTGGTGGTTAAGGTAGCCATTGTAAGACTGCATGAACATTTACACGTACATGGTATTTGATTTGTTTTTCAGTCCACCCCTTTACATTTGGCTGCTGGCTACAACAGGACAAGAATAGTTCAGTTGCTCTTACAACATGGTGCTGATGTGCATGCAAAAGATAAGGGGTAAGTATAAATTACCAAAATGTCAGAGATTGTCCGAGAAAGTGGGGAGTGCTGCAGTAACAGACCAAATAAGCGATAAATACTATATTAAGTAATGCTGTTTCTGTAATATATACTAACAATCACATTTTTAAAAATAATGTAAAAACTAAACAATAAACACAATAACAAGGACATTTTCCACATTGCTGTCCAAACAGGACCATTTTCAAGATACAATAAACAAATGGGAAAAAAACAGACTTATTAAATTATTTGTATATACCGTTAAATTCTGTGTATAACCCGAGAATTTTTGGACAAAAAACAGAGATGACTTATACTCCTCGGCTTATTTTCGAGAGTAAGATCAAATTTAAAAATATTACGTCCAAATCACAGTAAAAAAAGGAGAAAAACACTTTAAAAAAAATTACAGTCACATGTCCGGATATATTAAGCCAGGATAAAATGATTAGGGCTCACCAGCAATCTAGAGCGTACTTACCATAATACTAGGCCTCTAATTACATTAATTTCTATATATCATACAATATTTCCTTCAAAATAGCAAAATTTCCCAGAAGCGCTATTTTTAGCAATGGGTATTACCGGTTTTTTTAACTGTTTATAGTACATATATTTCTATCATAAAGGTTTCAATTGATCATCGAAATTGGTCAGAAAAGTATACCAGTATCTGATGTTATTTATTGACCAATATACAGTAATGGTCTGTGGAAAAAACAAATGAAATACCATAGCCTAAGCTGATGGGTAGCCTAGTCTTGTTTGTGTAGGGAAACACTAACTACCAGTAATCTAAACACTGTCACACAGTTTCTTGTTGCAGTAAAGCAAATGTTACAACAGTTACTGACCTTCTACTAGGCTATAAGACCTGTGTACAGAAAATTTAAAACAACACCTCAAAGGCAGATTTTGAGTATTTCTGTGCATGTCTTGTTGCTGGTCGGTCTTGCCATTTTTTAACATGGGACTCCAAGTATATAAATATTGACCAAGACAATAATAAGAAACATAGAATGAAGTCCTAATTAATTCTGTACAGAGGTCTTACTCTTCATACTACAGTCTTGCACAAACACTCACATTTTTGACATCCAAAACCTTGCCGCTTAGGCAGTGTTGGAGGGAGAGGAATGGGAGAGAAATCAATAGTGAAACTGTCTGAGCTGTGCCTCAGTTTATATTACTGTATAAGGTAAACATACAGGTCAGACAAAGTTCAAACTCTTCTGTATCTTTTAAAAACAAAAGTGATCTGGCATGTTTTTGTCTGGCCATTCATCTTCCTGTTTCCCGCTTACACTTACAGGAATAAAATCACAATAACAATAAAAATGTATGAACTGGAAGTTAAACTACTTGTGCAGTATTCTTGGCTAGCTAAGTCAGCCTTATATTCTGTTAATTAGTCCAGCCCACTGAGGCCGCAGATGGACTACTGGCCCTACCCATTTCAATCGGCTCAACCAATCCAAGTTTCCCTCACATTATGTGATGCTATTCAGATAAGTGACTAAATGCAATCTTTCTTTATAGAAGATTTGAAACGAGGTTCCAAATCACAACACATCATAGGCATTTTGTAGTAAAATTGCGCTGTAATTGATTCCCTCCCCCAACCACTGTACATTTAGTGGAAGACAAGAATCAATTTCACAATCCTCTGTTATGATTATTTTATTACCGTATTCTCCCCACACCGGTAAACATAACTAGGAACAAAGTTCAAACTCTTCTGTATCTTATAAAAACAAACGTGATCTTGCTGTCTTGCCTTTCATCATTTCCCACTTAAACATCACTGTCAGAAGCCGGTGACATAATAGTTAAGTAGTAATTACTATTCACTAGTGCTGTTCCACTAATGCTCAGACACCCAACACAGACAATTCCTTCAGGAAAAACTTTGTTCCCCAAAGTCTCCCACCTCATAAACCGTCTATAGTCATGGATAGGGAAGTCAGCCTACCGGGTATTCATTATTTTCGGATATATTGATCCAGAATACAGTAGCCACCGGGGTTTCATTCCTTGATTCATTCAAGTTACGTGAGTGAAGCAAATGAAAGGAATGCCATTTTCTGAGAGTTGCAAAAGTTTGTGTTAATTTCCATTTAGCATGTCGGTTCTTTCTTATGATGATGAAGTTCATTATTGCCGGTATTGGGGATGTCGGTCTATAGTCGGACCTTCCATTTTCTCCACTTTTGGGAAGTGATAATTAGGTTCTCGGCCTACAATCGGATGGGTTTATATTCATAATTTAATGGTAAAAGTTTTTACCAAGACATCTCAGTGCATGGAAACAAAGTAAATTAAATTAAGAAAAAGAACAAGGAGGTAAGTAGCTTGATGACATAGTTACTTGAGCTGTTTCTCTCAATTTCTGCAGATGTTGCTGTTTATCAAATTTTTTAAGCTGTTATTTTATGGAGTGCACTTGGCATGCTTAGTGCTACTCTGTTGAGAGAAACAGTGCACATATGGAGAAACTTGAGTACAATGAAGTCAATCCTCTACACATTTTCATTTTTTTTTTGCATACTTTATGTACAATCCTCATTGGTGTGTACACTTTTAAATAGCCTTTCTCACTACTTTATATTTCTTATAGATCATATAACTGCATCCATCATTCATCGTAACTATTGAATTTGAGTTATTTTCTGGAGCACTGGAGGTCCCATTTAGTCTAGTTTCTAGTATTTGTTTGTCCTTTGTTCTTCAGTTCCTCTCCATAATTCCCTTTATGTGTTCTATCATTGCATAACCGTATGGTATTTTTAGGTTGTTGTGTGTCCAGAGAAAGTGTCTTCTGAACAACCGCTATCTTAATTTTCCCTAATTTTCAACTGTAGCTGTTGGTGTTGTTTTCTTACATAAAAGTTCCCCCCCCCCCCCCAATAAAAAAATCTCCCTAGTGCAGTGGTTAATCTATTCATTTTGTGCTCAAGAGATCATGGGTTTGAATCTGGTTTTTGATGTCTTGTTTACAAAGTGACTCAGATGAACAATATGTAATCTAGAGAATGAAATGTGTTGTGTCATGGTTTACAGCTTGGCTGCGATATCTATACCGTTTCAGTCACTTTTACCCTCTATGGCAGAGGTGGGCAATCTTTTTTTTTTAGTTGATGGGCCAATTTTATTTTCATGTGGAAAAAGCTGTTTCACACTATTTAAAATGTTAGTCCTCTGGAGTTTCAAGTATTGTTTTCTGATCTCCTTTACCAGCGCGTATTGTACTTTTTAGATGAGCATGACAGACCATAAAAATGACTTGGCGTATTAGAATTTGTCCACCACTGCTTTATTGGATAGAAATAGCCAACTCCACTTACAAACCTCCTTAGTTGCCTCATACAACATATGTGGCAGGCAACAGTGTTAATATTCTTTGCTTCCCTTTCCAGTGTTAATATTCTTTGCTTCCCTTTTAAGCCCTGGCAACACACAGGCACTAGCATATTTTATAGAAAGAATAATACATTATGGGCTAATGTGTCCATACGCTTAACAAAACAAATGATACATCATTTAGTGAAACAAACTTTCGCTAAAGGCGCAAACAACGCAGCATCATTCGATCTGCTTGCAACACACTGAGAGGTCCCCCTTCCCTGGAATACCCTTGAGGGGGCCCTCTCTCAGTGTGTTGTGAGCAGATCGAATGATCGCTAATAGACGAGTCTTGTTTTTTGATCTCCTCGTAGTGGAAGCTGTATGTAATCAAGCCTAATATTAAAAAATTGAAATGAAATCATGTAATATGAACACATTAGACCATAATGAACAGCAAGAATTTCTTCTCTTTAATGTTTGGCTTTAAGTATTGAAATGCTGATATTATATATTTATTAAGCATTCATTCTCAAACTCCCAATAAATCTCTCTTGTAAAAGAACTACTAGATTTACAGTAAGATGTGATCCAGAGAACTGTTTTAACTGTGAGAACTGTCGAAGACGGATGTGTTGGGCCATTGACGCAAATAAAACGGCAACACAACGCATTTCCATTCTCTGGACTACATTCAACTGGAAATCTTGTAGGATCATTGTCCTGTTACAAGAGAAATCCAGTGGGAGTTTGAGAATGAACGCTGAAGAAGAAGAAGAAACTGTGAGAAACTTTTTGTCATTTTTATATGCACCTATGGGCGGACACATACAACCTCAATGAGTCATGTAAATTCTTTTTAAAAAACAGCAGCTCAATATATATTTGCAACTGTGTCTTGCAGGATGATATCTTTAGCCATGTGAGCTATGTGCCTGTTTGGTCTAAAAGCAGGAGAATCAACTTTCTAGGACTAGTCTCAAATCAGGATAATCAAGAGTAGTCTCAAATTAGAGTAGTCAAATTGGTCACTCAAAGAGAATGTGGACTAATATAAACGATAACCATTGGTTGCTGAATATAATTTATTCAGCCACCTAATGGTTCTCCATTAGTTATGATTAATCTTATAGAAAAATTAATTTAATTAGGGCTGAAAAATATGGATTTCTGATTGCATTGTTCTTTATAATTTGTATTCATTGTTCAGTCACTCATGTTTCAAAAAATTATCCCATGTTTGAATGTGGTTTCAAGGACTCTATTGGGAAGATTAAAGAATGACACCATTGCCATAGAGTATGTTTAGAAGGTAGTGGTTTTGTTCTGGTCAACCACTGGCTAAGCCCGAAAGGGAGCAAAGAATAGCAACTGTTTACCTTCCATGCACATGTTGTAAGAGATGACTAAGGTGTTATTGGGCGGAGTTGACGATATCATCAAATATAAGGGTCAATGAGACCCAGAAGAAACCATTCTGAAGTTGGATGTGTCAGGCCAAAAGATGCAGATATCAAAGCAAAGCTATAAACCATGACACACACATTCCATTCTACATCCTGTTATTCTCCAGGAGTTTGAAAGTAAATGCAGAAGAAGAATACTAATTTATAATTGTACTAATTTAGCTATGTAGTCTTCACTATCTACTGAAGGACTGGAATGAATCTTATGATCTTGTTGGCAAACTGCAAGAAACATGAATCAATAATTAAATTTTACAGTACAATAGCTTAAAACTGTTACTTTGGTTTGAAATCATATCTATATCTTCATGCCACATAAGCAACACTGTAATGTACTCGTAAACATCTATAATTGAACTATTTGTTAATGTTTTGAGGAAAATTGTTTACCATGTTTTTTTAATCTCCAAATAAAATTAGATTTACTTCAGTATCTGACAATTCGCTTAGATAAACAACTGTTTCTGGCTGGATAAGCTGTAATCGATCATCTCCCCCTCATAACACCTGATCAAAACATTTGTTTCCAAAACTCAATGTCACGAGGGCGTCTTCTCTTTCACAGCTCACCATGTTTACACAAGTCCGGTGTTCTTGATTCATGTTGCTGTATTTACTCTTATACAGCTTTCTGTGTGCTAGTGTTCCACCTTCAACTGGTTTAGTGTAATGCAGTCCTGTAGAGTATGAACACAGAGGTTATGGAACCTGTCTTTGTTTAAGTGACTAGTTAGTCTGTTGTGTGATGTCATGGTGTAAAAAATGATAACTTGTTCAGTGTAGAGATAATAATGGTTGTCTTTTGGGTGGTCGATTTTTCTAACAACTTTGATAAGGATCCTTTTTTCTTAGTAGGTGGTTTCTTGGACTTTTTGTTCCTGCGTTGCTCCATCTTTTGCTAGTGTATCTGCCTTTTCATTTCTTGGTATGCCACAGAGGATTGTAACCTCTGTAGTACCTCCCTTCTTCAGATGCTCATTCTCATATGGCTTCCTTCAATGTGACGTCATGTCATTACTGTTCGTTTTCTGTTATGTTTTAATTTTGTTTCAATTGTTGTCTTGATAAAGGCCTTTTGGTTGAAACGTTAATTTGTGTGTGTTATTATGTTTGTCTCTAGTTATTAGCAAAACTTTATTACCCTATTCCTTCAAGTCTGGCATTTTAGCGCTATCAAGGGCTTAAAGTCAGACATTGCATCATTCAGAAACACGAACTGTTGACATTTGCTTATTGTGTTTTTAATTATTTCTGCTGCAAGAGTAGTCTCAAATTAGGATATAGCTAAATTATATTACCCAATATAGGGCTTGTAGTACTTCCTAGTGTATTTGGAACAAAAAATTCCAGTTGGTGAACATGTGTATTTTTTTCTGAATAGTTTAAGTACAATCCAGCATCTCAGTTCTTTGCTGATTTGGCCACTGATTCACAGTATATACATATGTCTATACTTCTCTGTGATAATATCTTCGACTATTGTTTTCTTTTGGAGAGTTTCGGCTCTTTCATGATGTGTTGTTTGTGGTATTATATTTGTCTATAATATATATATTAGTTAGTTATTCCTCTAGGGCCAAAGACGACACATAGGGCAGATGTCATAGATTTCCATGTTTCGCGTTTCATTGCAATTTGTTTTAAGTCTTCATTGTTTCAGATACCGATGTTGATCGCTCTCTTGTAATAGTTCTATGAAAGGTCTCTATTGGTCTTCCTTGTTTTCTCTATAACAATATATATATAGTTGTTAAATAACAGTTTTACGTGGAACAATACACAGAATCAATACTATTTTACTTAACAATAGGTGCACAGTTTTACTGTGAGTCTTCCATTCACACAATAATAGATTATTGCAATTAAAATATCATTTATTTCTTATGCAACACAATCATGTACTGCTAACATTATAACATTGTGTACGGATGGGGTAATATAATTTAACTATATCCTAAAGAAGAGATCTCTCAAACTAGATAATTTTAGGAAGACAATGTTTTATTAAGGTCATGAGCAGCATACTACTATATGCAAGAAATAAAAATTAAGCATAAAGTAGTTTTTAAACAAAATTGAAACATGTCATGAGAATGTGAACAGACTATAGATGTTCCTTACTTTATACATTTTACCAATTATAACTACAATTTGTCTGGTGCTTAGTTTCATTTGTTTTTTTTCTGAATATAGTGGCCTGGTACCTTTACATAATGCCTGCTCATACGGTCACTTTGAAGTTACTGAGATGCTACTTAAAGTAGGTGTTTATTTTACTGTTAACTATACTTGTCATTCTGTTTTTGAGTTAACACTTGCCGCCGAAGACGGATGTGTTGGGCCATTGACGCAAATAAAACGGCAACACAACACATTTCCATTCTCTGGACTACATTCAACTGGAAATCTTGTAGAACCAGTGTCCTGTTACAAGAGAAATCCAGCAGGAGTTTGAGAACGAACACTGAAGAAGAAGAGTTAACACTTGCATTGTTGAAATGATTGAAAAGACTTCATTTAATGTCTGTTCAATAAGTTCCTAAACTGATTTTTTTTCCAGATAAAATTGCTATACTTACAGACTAGTTGGTTCCATCTCCTTTAAAGCAGTCTCCTTGTGATTATTTAAATCTATTTCAGCATTCCTTACATTGAAAGAAACTTTCCTGGTAGGCACTTTTTGTAATAGCCCTAATTTTTTCATCACGTTGCCCTGAATCTCTTAAATGTAATTAAATCTGTTACTTTTCATTGCTCTCTTGAGAAAACAAAAAAGTCACATGGAGCAAGAACAAGCGAGTAAGGAGGCTGTGGAAGGAACGCAGTGCTGTGTTTAATCAAAAATGTATTGATAATGACAGAAAACCTGTAGGGGCATTGTCATGAAGCACACAGGCCACTTCTCAGGTTATGTCCGTGCACAGTTTTGGGTTAGGGTTAGGGTTAGGCTAACCCTAACCATAGTATCCCATGCAGCACATGTATGAAGTGACATACTTCTGGTTTTATACATATATTGCCACATAGTATTAAATGCACCTCGTAAATAGCAAAGCATCACATTGATAGTTTTACTAGAACAAAAATATTTCCTGAAACTTTTTGAAGTTCTAAAATATTTTAACTCTTTCTAAAGTTTATTTTGTCATCCACTGTAGTGTGTGGTTGGTAGAAGTTAGACTGTCCCAACTCGACTAAACTAGCTTGAAGTTCAGGGCAAAGATAGATTGGCATTCATTTTGCATTTGCTATCCTACTCATGTATAAATGGGTCAAAAATTCAACAGTCGTTGAAAAGTAATGTTCTATTTTAAATTGCTTTAATTATTATTATTAAATTGTACTTGTATATTGAGAATAAATAATTTCTATAAATTTAAATTAAATTATGTTTGTTACCTACCCTCTAATAGATGGGATGAATATGTAACAAAACTAATTATAGAACATAATATATTTAATATTAATACAGAAATCATATTGCATTGTTGAAGTAAAATAAAAATAAACATCAAATTTTACATTAAAACATGGAATGTAAAAAGTAGGCACAATTTTTAGGAGATGGATTTAGCTGGAAGAAAGAATAAGATATAGAGACACAAAGATTTGGTAGAACATAGAAAGAGCTGGAAGCAATAGCAAAGGATGATGTTCCTTCACCGCAAGCGAAGATGAACATGGCATGAAAAACAATAAATGTGATGAACAAGAAGAAAAACAACAACACATTTGTGATTATCTAATTTGGTTTGTGAGTTCGTAGATGCCTCTTGAGTCTGATTCATGCCTAAAAATTATATTGCAGTGCATGCAGGAGTGCAGAGCATTTGGGGCAGGAGAGTGTTCGGATTTGTCCTTCCACTTCCATCGCTTGTTTATTGTCTGCAGTTTGTTCCTTATTTTTCAAATTTAGTGATACCAGCAGCAATCTAGGTGTGCCAAGCTGAACGATTAAGGGCTGTAGTCTTCCAGGAGATATGACCGATGCTGTAGTGCTTGAGAGATTTTTTTAGGTAATCCTTGAAGCGCTTTTTCTGCCCACTGCTTGAACATTTACCATTGCACAGCTCCCCATAGAATAATCTCTTTGGAAGACGCTTGTCTGGCATACGGACGATGTGGCCAGTCCAGTAGAGTTGGAACCTAGTCAGCAGGACACGGATGCTTTGCATACAGGACTTTTGAAGAATTTCCATGTCTGGTGCTCGATCCTGCCAACATACTCTCATGAGGTTAAACTATTGAGCATGTCTTGCATAGACAGTCCAGGATGACGCATCACAACTGTTGAGCATGTCTTGCATAGACAGTTCAGGATTACGCATCATAAAGCAGTGTTGGTAGAATAACTGTGTGGCACACATTCAACTTAGTTGTCACACTGCCTGATCAAGACAAAGGATAGAAAAAAGATAGCAGAGCTTTGTTTGTTGATGACTTATGGCTGAGTAATTTTGCATAAATCAATATATATTTACTGGCTTTGTTATGCATGTGTTCTTGTTAAATATATACCATGTATTTCCAAATATAAGCAGACAATTTTTGTGTTTGTTTCCACTATTGACCTAGGGGTTTTGGCGTATATACGCACCTAATAAGATTTTTAAAAGAAATTACAGGTCGAAACACAAAAACAATAGCACAGAATACCGCCAAATACCGTTCACAGGAAAAAACTTATGGCACGTAAAGTCATTCAAAGTCTGAATCACTGTTTGAATTCTGAAACAGTGAACTAATTCCATTCTTTGTTATGGGAATATCAGGGAGGATATCATCAGTCTATATCTCACTGTCTACCGGTACATTGTCATCATCTTCACAGATAGTGTTGTCTTCACTTCCATCCATTGCATAACTGGTGGAGTTTTTTTTGAAAGATTCGACAATAATTTTGGACGGAACCTCCGGCCATGATTCTGTCACCCACTTAGCGATTATGATGATGTCAGTTTTTTTGAGGTTGCCATCCTTCATCAATGATAAATCAGATGACAGTATTAATTCCATTATGCATGAAGTTTGTCTTTAAATGGTTAAGAGAGATAACTAGTGGCTGCAGGGGAGGTAAGAACCAAGGAATTACAGATACAGACAGCCCCCATCTCACTGCATAATTTTTTTCAATTTCTCTGTGAGATGTGCTCAAATGAGTCCTAGACTAGCATGTATGGTTTTTATTATAGCTTCCCCCAGCCATTCCAGAGTGCTACTTTTGTCCATCCAACCTTTCATATGGGAACATACAAACATATTCCACCACTTTAGAGTTTTGCCCCCCTTAGGCAAAGTCATACATTTACAAAAAGTTATGGGGCCATACATGTCCCATCTGCCATACAACCTAAAATAACAGTGGAACACGTCTTCTCATGTCGTTGCCTTCACAAAAAAGTCTTCACTCCTTTTCATTCCACTGCGATTTGCCTTCAAATTTAAAAGCCAGGCTAAAAGTTGATCTGATTCATTATTGACTAGGCTTTGGATTTACCATAATGGTTGATGTTAATAATTGCAGCCGGGCTTTGTTGTTGGATGGCAAGGAATGAGTGAGTGAGTGAATCCAATATCTCGGAACACAAATCTGATATCTCGGAACACTGGTACCTTTTGGTCGCAGGTTTTTATGAGGTTGACAAACGCCTCCTGGGAAAGGTTACACTGTATTGTCCCTGATGTTATAGTTTATGTACCAATTGGGTGAGGCAAATGTAAGAAATGATATTGCTAAATTATTTTGACATTGCTTTGTTATTTTCCTTTTAGCAATAATTAGCTTGTCCCTTCATTCTTATTATGAGGGATTCCACAGTATTATTATTTGTATTATTTTTTCTACTTTGGTCTATACATGTGTTTCAGATTTTGGACATTAACCTTTAGCACTCTGTGTTTACAGTTATGTAATTTCTCTCCTGCCACTGGATTATTTCTTGGAAATGTTATGTAATAGTTGGTGGTTGTTTTGAAATAGTGATTTTTTTTTTGTTTGTTAGAGATATTTAAATAGTTTTTGCACATATAAATAAAGAATTCTGCATATATTGGTGTAGGTTTTGTTTGTGTGTGTTTGATATGAGACATGCAAGACAGTCTCAAAGACAATTTTCCACAAAACCCCAGCAATTTTTGACATTTAGAACGATAATATATAAGTACGAAGTTTCCAATATTATTTTGCAATTATTCTGGAGTGGAAACAGTCAACATAGACCTAATTCTGGCGGGATTTATGGTCAATTTGTTGTAATTTCAGGTATTAAAAGGATTAAATCATAGGTATGTCTTAAAATCCTTCTATAAACCTATATCTAGTCCAGAAATATATTGTTCGAACTTTGTTGATGTTTTAATATCAAATTAGCTAAAGCAGCGTGGTGTAACTGATTTTCAAGTGTGGAAATAACTTATCTCTCCATAAATAACCATATGAATCACAATCTCTAATGATTTTAATGAAAATTCGATAAAATAAAAGTCTATAAAACCCAATTCACCGTATTGGCGATACTTTTGTTTGAAATTGTCAATACATTGCAAAAATATCGATATTCAAATTACATTTAACACATGGTTGCCACTAAAATGCAGGGAAAGTAGTCAATTGAATAACATACCAGTCTGGTAACAAAAAATATTAAAATTTGGGAATTTTTAATTTATTGAAGTGTACCTAGCAACGGCGGCAAATATAATTGCCGCTCGCTAACATGAGAAGGGGAAATGTTGGTGAATAAAGTTGCTGCACACATCCTAAAGGTTAAAGTTACGTTCTTGGCTTATATACAGATCAGTTTATATTCCGAAATATATGGTAACTAAGCTTGATTGCATGTGACTGCTGTTGACTTGTGACATTTTATTCAATGTGTTCTTGTTGAATATATAACTAGGCTGGAGCCAGTGTGAATGCTGTTGACTTGTGGCAGTTTACTCCTTTGCATGAAGCAGCCTCCAAATCTCGAGTGGAAGTCTGTTCTCTTCTTCTTGCTCATGGAGCAGACCCCACACTGGTGAACTGTCATAGCAAGAGTATCATGGATGTTGTTCCCAGTAGGGAACTACAAGAAAGACTACAATGTAAGTTTTGACTTTTGATTATCATAAATGTTGTTTAACATATAAGAATAGTACTTATACAAAACATAAGGTCGTCATTCAATTTTATATGGCCATTTTTACAATATCAGACTGTTGGTTATGGTATGAAAAAACAGATAACAGTTGACAAAAGAATTTCTTCCTTGCCTAAAACACCACGCCTAATCTATCAAAGAGCTTCAATGACACTTTCCATTTGGCGTGTAAATCACCTATATCATGCATATTTCCATCGTAATTAGACCATATGTCATCAGTAAATACAAATAATATCCTCCATTGCAAGCAGGTTGTCGAAAACTGCAAATTTAAAAAATATTTTAACAAATCAGCCCGTTGTGATATTCTTGAAGTGATGCATGAACTCTGAACTGTGCAGAGTACACAGCTTTAAATAACTCTGGGCAAACTAATGGCACCACTGTTGGTTCTCAGTCTCTGTCAGATAACATTCCAATGTAAAAGATTACATGGTAACTTCGATTTTTAATGATATTTTCCTAATTCACAGTTAGTTAGTTCCCTCTGACCAACAGATATTAGTCTAGAGATGTTGTTTTGATCCCTAGAAATTATGAACAATTTTGTCTTACCTACTCAAAGAGTCAGTTCTATGCATTTTATGACTTTTCAACCTTTTCGCAAGGTGTAGAGTTGGAGTCATAAATGTCAGCTTCCTTGTCAACCATCCTTTCCTGTCAGAAATATTCATAGCAACACAGCTCTGGAGTTATGCATTCCCCAACAAAATCCAAGGGGACTCTTCAATTAAACATGACTAATGTTTGCCTAATTCTGTGCTCTCAGAAAATTGTCACTTTCTGCACATAGTTTCTTTTTACCACATCCCATGTGCCACCAGATACATGTTAGCAGCTAGAGACATCATCAGGAAGCTCATCTAGTTCCCCCAGTGCAATGCTGGATTCTCTGAATGTTTCAGAGGAAATGTAAGTGAGCAGATGAAATGCTGTGGAGTTTCCACAAATGAAACGCCTCATCCTATTAGAATATCATGTACATTGGCATGTTTATTGTTGCATAATTGTTGATCTAACAGGCCAATAGTTGGACCTTTAGACCTTTCACTTGCAGGGTCTAGAGATATGAAACAATGATATTAAAACTGCAGTGCAGTTCTACAGTGCGTAGAAATCAATTTTCATCATGAACTATATCATCATCATCAAGTTCCGTCTCCGCAACGAAGGTTGGCTGCAACAGATCTCCGACATCCCCTGTCTCTTGTTTTGGTGGTGCACTCTACTAGACTGTAACCTGTCCATCTTGTGATGTTGCTCTCCCACTTGTATCTCTGTCTACTTCTTGCTCGCTTCCCTTTGACTTTACCTTCAAGTAAGGTCTTCAACAAGGTGTCATGTCTTTTAATGTGTACAAAATATTTTATTTGCCTGATCTTTATTTCTCTTAGTAGTTCTTTCTTCATATTAAGTGTTTTTAGCACTTCTTTATTTGTTTTCTTCTCTTTCCATGATTTTCTTCCTATTCTCCTATATACCCACATCTTAAAGACATCAATTTTGTCTTCTAATTGTTTATTTAGTGTCCATGTTTCTGATCCATACATTAATATAGAATAGATGTAGAATTTTATAATTCTCATTTTTAACTTGTTTGTAATTTGTTTATATGTTACTTCCTCATGTCATTAAAGGTACTTTTGGCTATTCCTATTCTTCTTTTAACTTGTTTCACATCTGCCATCATTTGTGACTATGTGTCCAAGATATTGATAATGTTTTACTTGTTGTAGTTTCTCTCCATGTATGTTTATGTTTAGCTCTTGTTCTTCTGTGTTCTTGCTGATTATCATGGTTTTTGTTTTTTGGATATTTATATCCAGTCCATATTTATTACTTGATTTATTGACTTGATCTGTTAGTAATCTATGAACTATATCAAGTAATTGTAAATAGCAAAAGACAGAACTTTTGTTAATGTAATGTTTTAAGATTCCCTAATGTATATAGACATTTAGATTATGTCTGAATTATTATTGTGCAGGTGAATACAAAGGTCATGCTTTGTTGGAGGGAGCTCGACAAGCTGATATGACTCGAGTGAAAAAATACCTCTCTCTTGATGTCGTCAATTTTAAACATCCATATACTGGTGATTCAGCTTTGGTATGTGTTATCATTTGTTGAACTTATATGTTGATTTTCCGATCTATATCTAATATTTCATTGATATTCTTTTGTTTGTTTGCCATATTGTTTTTTTTTGTGAAGCAAAAGATAATACATTTTTTTTTGCTCCATGCAAGGGTTTCTCCTATTGACTCTTTATGCTGGAGAAATTTTTCAGAGATTTTGTTAAAATACTAAAAGATTGCTTAACTCAATGTGGCAGTTTGTGCAGTGCCATGAGTAGTGCAGTGATCAACTCAGATAGAGTCTGACTCTACAACCTCAAGAGCATTCTGAAGATGGATTGTTGCTTTGTAGCTGTCTATGTTCTTGATCAGGGTGAAAGCAAGTGTCACTGGTTGTTTGATTTTTACATTTAACCAGCAGCTTCTTGATTTTCTACATTCAGGTAATTGGTCCAGTTTGATCATCAAAAGTCAGTAGCTTGCTCCAGGTCAAGGTGGCAGCCTGATAAAAACCTGATTTAATTTCTTTGTTGTAGGAGAATCTCAATGACTATATGATGACATGTGAAGATAATATGCCCATGTTCTGTATTATGTCCATACTTGCAGAATCACTACAAACTCATGTCAAATTCCATCAATTTCAAGATAGACCCTTTTTTAAATATCAAACCACTATCTTGGAAAAAGCTGTATTATTGGCATTTATGACTAGATATTTTAAACACACAATTTAGAAATGTTTGATGTAAGTGTTGTTGTATGTTAAATCGGATACATATTTTGTACGGTTATTGAGATCTTAGGGGGTTATCACATGAGCTATGGAGTTGTTCTAAGTGATACTTTAGACAGGCAACAATCTGGTCTCAAGAGAGACTTATAGTATTTATATGGAAACCTGAGTACAATGAAGTCAATCCTCTGACAAAAATAACCTGATTTATTCAGACTATGCCATTGACCATACACTTCATCTTTAGCACATATAATTATGTTTCATGTCTAGCTAACCTGGTAACCATAACCTGTCCATCTCTCAATGAAGTCAGTTTTGTGTCAAAAACCACCCTTAAGTTGTTTGGCTACTTATCCACCCATCTGTGGACTCGTGACTTTTATGCATTTGTGATATGAAAATTGTAAATGATATCTCAAATAATGATATTTTTTTTAAAACTTATAAACAGAATTTAAGTAACTGTGGAGGCAGATTCACTTGGATTCTGTATTTTCTCCCATACTGGGATTTGAACCCATATCCTCAGTATTAAGAGTGCTAAGCATGTCATTTCTCTAGAGAACTGAGAAAATAACCTATCTGTAAAACTATCTTTAGTTAATATTTGTCTCTGTAGTACATTCTGTTCAAGATAAAAGTGATCACATTTTATTGGTCACAATGGAAACTTCTTAGCAGGATTAATTTTCTCTTAAATACATTGTATATGACATTTGTGAAGATTGTTGTTATACTAGTAAAATCCTGATGAAGACGGATGTGTCGGGCCATTGGTGCAAATAAAACGGCACACAACGCATTTCCATTCTCTGGACTAAATCCTGCTGGAAATCTAGTAGGACAATTGTTCTGCTACAAGAGAGATCTGACGGGAGTTTGAGAATGAACGCTGAAGAAGAAAAATACTAGTAAAATTGCTATATGAAATAAGAAGATGAGTGGGAAGGTTTGTCCAAACATTAGTAAAATATGTTTTCACTATGAATGGTACATGTTCATACATTATTTGAATTTTAATTGTAAAATTTGCTTTGTTTTTATATAAATATAAACATTCAGTTGACCTAGATCTAAAAATGTGAATTATTAGAGACAGTTTAGAGAGATTTTGATGTTTTAGTCCCACATTTTCACTGTCTGAAAATATCTTATAAGTAGGGCCATCATCCATGTGTTCTTCCCTGCCACTGTCAGTTATGTGCACTAAGCTTAGATTCTTTGTCATTAGCACTGTGCTGCAGCCTCGCCATATCCAAAGAGAAAACAAGTGGTAGAGTTGTTGGTACGGAAAGGAGCTAATCTCAATGACAAGAACAAAGAGTAAGTAACTGTCAACAACAAAGTTATACCGCAACAAATTTAAGAATAAAATCTCAATAGTTATAAAAATTGGGAATTCTCATGGAGACTCTCACCATTAATTAAAGTGAATAAACCGCTGAAGTTGAAAATATTGGACCAATGGCACAAATGAAGTGGGATGCAACACATCTCTATTCTCTGGACTACATACTGTTGGACATCGTGTAGGACCATTGCCCTGCTATAAAACTGATCTAATGAGTTTGACAATAAAAACATTAACGTTTTAATGTTCAATTATTCCGTATTTTCACATTTACTGTGTCATTTAACTGTAATAAAAAATACCTGCAGTCTCTAACCTCCTACTGTCATTTCTTGTTCAAAATGCCATGACTGCATCAGCACGGATTTGTAAAATGTAATTGAATATTATTATTTATGTATTTATGTAAAGATATTCTCATGATCAAGATGTCATATATTTTGTTTTCTCATGCACTCTTCTGTTCTTTTTATGTTTGTTTACACAAATTACCTGCTGCAAAGATAAACTATGACTTATGTCCAGATTTGTGCAAAAACATTGTGTAATAGTGGGGCAATAGTGCTTCGAACAAACAGGGAAGAGAACTTGAGGAGGCCCTGACAGATACGGACCTGGTGTGCCTTAACGATGGCCGTATAACACGGATGGCAAGCAGGGATGGTGATGATGATAGCGCTATCGACCTGGCATTGGTGTCATCAGCTGCTGTGGCTATCTGCAAATGGGACGTGCTGGGGCATCATGGCAGTGTTGTTCTCTTAAAAAGTGACAAAAGTAAGCAGATAAGGCCAAAGGTAAGATCCTTTAAATATGATCGAAGAGGAGTGGATGTTGTGAGCAGAATTCGACAAGACAAACGTAAGGCTCAAGTAGTGGGAAATCTGGTGTGGGATAGGCCCTCCTGGTGGAACGAAGAGGTTCAAAGGGCATGGAACGAGAAACGGAAAGCAGTATCACTATGGCAAAGGGCACGGAAACGTGTTGCGGCTCAGCCCATGGAGGTCGCACAATGGAAACGGAAGAAAGATATCTTAGTCCAAACATTCAAAGATATTGCAAAGTCAGCAAAAGCGTCAAAATGGGACGAATTTTGCAAAGAGATAACACGCGAAAAGTCACTAAAATTGTTCTGGCGGTTACACAAATCCATGAATGGTCTCACAAGACGCGTGACTATTGCCGATTTCCAGAGCGACGATACCGTCTGGCAGAAGACGGACGAGACAAAAGGTGCGGCATTGCTGGCACACTACACCGCACAAATTGGTCAGAGAAATGTGGAGGCATATCAAGAAATCAGGAAAACGCTCACAGACACGTGTAAGAACATGAACATGGAAAACCATATGCTAATCACAGTTGAAGAAATCAGGAAGGCACTGAAAAGTACAAAAAATACAGCACCAGGGCCAGATGGCATTAGATACGATGACATTAGTCGAAGAACGGATGAGGAGTTGGGAGAGTTGGCGGACATGTTCAATAATAGCCTTCTAAAGGGCACAGTGAAAGAAGACTGGTTGCACAGCTATTTAGTTCCACTACACAAACCTGGGAAGGACCACACCAGGATACATGGCTACAGAATAATAACTATGCAGAATACGATTGGCAAGCTTTTGGAAAAAATTGTGGCCCGGCAGGTATCGTGTTATCTTGAAAGAAATAAGTGTTTACCAACATTGTTAGGAGGATATCGTCCAGGAAAGAAGACATGGCAAAATGCAGCCATATTTGCGCAGGATGTTTTTGAGGGGTTCGATTCGCGCATGGAGACATGTGCGGTCGCAATAGACCTTGAGGATGCGTACAATAGGGTGTCCTTGGATATCTTGATGCACCAGCTGTTAAATCTTGCAGTTAATCCTTTTGTCGTGCGTTGGGTTGGCGCCGCCCTGATGCACAGGGTTGTAGTTCTTAAGTGTGGTAACTGGATATCTACACCAACGGTTATTAGCCCTGGCCTGCCACAGGGATCGCCTCTATCTCCTGTACTTTTCAATGTATACACAGTACATATCGCTGGCAATCAAATCACAGGTGTTGGCAGAACGATGTCATATGCCGATGATATCCTGGTGTATAGACAGGGCAGAAATCGAGAAGAGTGCGTCGTGGAACTACAGAAGGAGCTGGACAGACTGACAAATTGGTGTCGAGATACGGGAGCAGTGGTTAATCCGTCTAAGGCATTCGTGACGTGGTTTTCCTTGAACAATCACATGGTAAAGACACCCATGCCACAAGTTTCGTTGTCCGGGAAAAGTTTAGAAAGAACTAGCACAATGAGATATCTGGGTGTGTTTTTTGACAGAAGCCTGAGTTTCAGGGAACATGTTGACCACATTATCATAAGGGCAGGCAAAGGCTTAGCAGCAATGAAGGTTATGGCTGCTGCGCAATGTGAGCAAAGATTGTTATTTCTTTTGTACCAGGGTTTGGTAGTGGCTGTGATGGAATATGCACTGGCAATTCTGACTCTTAGCCAAACTCAGATCGAAAGACTGGATAGAGTCCAGAATGCAGCAATGCGTATCATTCTGGGATGCACAAGAGACACATCGACAAGAGCTATGCGATACCTACTTGACTGCCCAACAGCTGAGCATAGATTACAGTATTGCCGTGCACGGGCGTACCTTCAAATACATGCAGATAAGGAACACCCGTTGCATTCCGAAATACAGAAAGTTAAAGGCAGCAGACTCAAGAGAGGAAGGTCGTGGATGGGACGTGCTGAAGATGTAATACAAAGCGGGTGCCGATTACAGGATGTGGCAGTTGGTGCGGAATGGATAGGTCTACCCACAGATTTCGAAACTTGTTTGAGAGTAGTAATATCACTTAGCAGGGAATGCAGAGAATGGTGTCCCACAGCTGTGGAGAAAGAAGTGCAGGCTTTAATCAGTGAGAATACCAAAGAGGGGGATGTGATTATATACACTGATGGATCTGTAATTAGGCATGTTCGCAGTGCTTGGGCCTTTACAGCTCAGTGCGCAGGTAAAACGATCAAGGAGGAAAGTGGTGCCTTTGCGGTCACTACGAGTAGTATGACCATGGAGACTATGGCGGTGACCAAGGCATTTGAGTGGCTACGCACACAGAAAGTAATGCAGGTCTGCATCTTGAGTGACTCTATGAGTATGATTAAGAAGGTACAAGTGGGTCTCGTTCGCGAACAGTGGATTGAGGCCTTGAGAAATGCGAGCTTGAAGACGGTTACATTTATTTTCGTGCCGGGACATGTGGGCGTTCGAGGCAATGAAAGAGCGGATCAACTGGCATCGTGTGCGATTGTGGCAAAGGGCGATGGGGCAATGGATCGCGCTGACGTTTTGAACTCCTTAAGAGATATAACACGCGAGAGTGAGACGAATGTGGATGATGATTCCTTTTCAATGGCTAGGATTAAAGATCAGGGATTGAGATGCGGTGTTGCTAGAGGTGAACATTTTGGAGGGCGCAGAAGAATGATGGTCAACCAGCATAGGACCGGTACTGTCAGCAGAAGTGTGATGGCGGATACACTCAAGGAGAGATCGGAGCAACTATGGATGTGTCCAGTTTGCAGTGATGATGATCCGACGACTAACTAACTAACTAATTGTGTAAGAACTGAAATTGCTAATGTGGATATTTAAATAAAAATATATGATAAAGGTAATTAAGAACGGCTATGCATAGAACAGAAAACCTTATGTAAAAACATGAAGATAGAGCAACACCATAAGAATAGATAAGAAGATTGTTGTAGACAATACAGTACTGGTTCTATGATTTTATTTTAGTCCATTGTGTCACCCATATGTTGAGGGCCAGAAAAGGAAGAAAAGAATAGCAGCATTGTGACTTTTCATGCATCTCATAGGTGGTCTAAGGTGGTTTTAGGGGTAGTGTTTGACTTCCAATCCATAGATGGTAAAATGGCCCAGAAATCTTGCTGAAGTCAGATGTGTCTGGCCAAATGAAGTAGATATAACAGTTCAGCTTCAAACCATGGCACATCAAATTTCATTCTCCAGACTATATCCTGTTAACCTGCAGGAATTTGAGAATGAACACGGAAGAAGAAGAAATCCATTGTGTATTATATTTCTGATAGTTTTTTCAGAATGTGTTTGTGCAATATAATAGACATTTGTGTTCAGACGTCATTCTTAAAGATATGTGTATGTTTAGACATAATATGGCGATACTTCTCATGTAAGTGTATACGAACAGTGAATCATAAACATAGATATATAAATTACCGTTTTATATAGATGTTATATTTTTATATTATGACTGGCAAAAATTATTTTCATTATGAATGTGTCATGGTATCAAAGTGGTTTGTATGCTGGCTTCCTAGTCTGATAGTCCATTGCTCAATCCCAAATTGAGGTGGAATTTTACAAATTACAAAAGGCAGAGTTTGACCCAGTTTTAAGAAACGAGTACCAGAACAAATTTGAGAAGTGAAGGGTGGCTAATATGATCTTGACCACAACAACCCTAGAGTGCAGTTTTATCTAAGAGAAATGTGGGTATCAACACATTATTCCCCATACAATAGAAATGGCGTGAAAACAGGACATTTTACTGTTACTTTTTATGTCCGAGTTTAGCATTGTGAGTTGTCATTGTTTAATATCTTAAAATCATGATGTGCTGTAAAATATTTGTAACTTGCTCACATACATCATGGAACATTGATCTGCTATGTATTTTTATTCTTTATAATCATAAAGATGTCATTTATCTGACATTTGGAGTGTATTTCTTGTTATAGTTTGACAGCTCATTCATTCAGTATTGCAGCCTTTTGAATCTTGAATTAATGTTTTCATAACAATTTGTATGTTGACTATTTTGAGTTTATTTTGACTGTTTTATAGACATGCATTTTACTAACTTTCAGCTACTTAGCACCTCTACATATTGCTGCTGATAAAGCTCACTATGATGTGATGGATGTTCTCCTAAAACATGGAGCCAAGGTAAGCAATACTACAAGTATGTATGAGATAGCTAGTTCATCCAACTGAATCATGAATTGTTACACCTTGAGTGATTGTGCATAAAATTATTTTAGCAACAGTAATGATGTAGGACATATTTTTTGACTCATTTAAACCATGGATTGATCTTTCAGGTGAATGTATTGGATGGTTTGGGTCAGACAGCTTTGCATCGTGTTGGGCAACAAGGTAACATGCAGGCTTGCCGACTTCTCATGTCCTATTCCATAGATCCCAGTATTGTATCACTTCAAGGGTATACAGCTGCTCAGTTGGCTACAGAAAACATCCAGAAGCTTCTGAGAGGTTGGTTATTTCAATATGTCACCTCTTTATTTAAAAGAAAATGTAAAATTATTCTATATATTTAGAAAAGCTTTTAAATTAGGTTGGAAAATCAAGAAAAAATATTCATTTCATTACATCCAGATTGATGAAAAATATTGATGCTGTCTAGCAAACAATAGTGAGGAATAGATAGACAGAGCGAGGTTATTAAGGATGAAGCAAGATTTGTTAATATGCCCTTCTTCTTATGTGTTCGTTCTCAAAGGAGAACTGCCAGTAAAGAAAAATTGTCAATTCTACATGTTTCCCATTATGAAGGTGGTATGTGCAGCAGTGTGATAAAGGCCATATGCCCTTGTTGTCATGTCATGTACTGGGAAGTTTTTTTTATAATTTACTCTCTGATTTTAAAAAAAAACCCAGCCATTGCCGGGAGTCTAACACTGGACTTAAAAAATGTAAGACCAACGCTTTAATCTCACATGTGCCAGTAAGCAGAATTTAATTCAGAGAACTTTAGAATATTGTTTGGGTCACTTTGATTTATGGGATGTTAGTAAATTTTACTCCGAAACCTCTTTAGCTACTCTTACAGTGTGCATGGAAGATTATATAGTTATATTGTTGCTATTCTTTGCTCCCCATTGGACCCTGTCAGCACTCAACTGACTAATAAATACAATATATAACATTAGAATGAGATCAGGGAGGAAAGAAGATGGCATGAGAAATGTGTATGAATTGAGGGGATAACCTTATTTTATACCATTACAACGCCCTATGCCTGCTGCATGTATAAGATTGAATGCAGTATAAACTAGTTTTGCTGTTGTTTGTGATATTTACTAAGTTATAGAATATAGAATATAAACTACCCAATATTATCCCACTCTGGAGATGTCAGAAATAAAAATTTTGGGCTGCTCTCTCATGGCATGGAGAAATGTCAACAGCAGAACTGATAGTCGCAGCTCCAAACATTGATTGAGAACCTATAATAGTCTGCATGACACATAGTGAAATTGGAAGGCTAAACATTGTGTATTACAGAATACAATTCAGACATGTATTAATCGTATCTCCTGGAAATCTGAATGGACTAATGAAGATAATGAAGAAAACTTCTTGCACACATCAGAAAGTAGATGTTTGTCTAAAAGAGGATAAGAGGGATGTGATGATCTTACGTGTTATACAATAGGAAATTTTGTAAGGAAAATGGGAGAAATCGACGCAAGAGAAAATAATCTGGACATTGGTGCAAGAAATAAAATCACATCAAAATAACAATTGACAAGCTCATATAAATATGAAAACTATACATTTTCTTTCTTTTCTGCAGAAGACCCGCCAGTTGGAGGAACAGATGTTGATATACAGCTCTTGGAAGCAGCAAAAGCTGGGGATCTAGAATTAGTCAAGGTAAGTAAGTTTATATTATGATCACTGGAATATATATTTCTGGTCAGGTCATGGAAGAAATGTTAAGATAAATAAATTTCTTGGCCATCCAGGTCAGGGGTTTTTGTCACTGTACTAACAACCCTGCACAATTAAAAAAAATTGAAACAATAGCATTTAATTAAACTTAGCAGTGGATCAGATATCTGGATCACACAGTTAGTATGATTAGCAGCTGACCTCATCATGGCCAAATCCTTGAAGTGGAGATGGGGCTTAGTTCAGCCAACAGAGGCTGGAAACTAAAATTGATCAGGCCATTCCTGACATCGAGCAGTTCTTCTCAAACAATCACCAGGTCTGAAGTCGGAGATACCAAATCGAGAGGTGCACCAGCAACTATGGCATCACGCATCATGACTAGATAGCATGTCTTCACAACTTGCAGCTGTGAAAGGTGAAGGGCCCGAACTGAAATGTGGTCCAAGTGATTGATTTTGAATTAGTAGTTTGGAAGGAGTTGGTTGTTGCTCTTCAGGATGCCCACAAGGTGTAATATCAAGTCAGCTTTAATTAACTTTGATTCAGAAAAAAAGAAGAGTAAAATCCTTTTTTTTTACACCATTTAAGTGCATGGGGAATTGAACAAGGTCTGCTAAACTAGCATCTAGGCATGCTATGGTGAGATAATTTCTTTACTAATGTTGTCACTCAGTACGTTTAAAAAAGTAATATCATAGTCATGCTCTTTACTATCAGTAAAGAGCTAGTAATTTGACAATGATTAGATTGTGTCTATGATTGCTGAAGAAGAAGATTGTGTTTAATGGAGATGTGACCTAGACTCTTAAAAATTGGCAATGGTAAATGGCAACATTGATTTTCCAAATGGCAGTCCAGGTAAGCTAGTAGGCAAACCAAGTATGCAATATTTAAAATGGATGTGTTTAGCACAATATAACAAACATCCTTTCAGAGATACAGAGAAGATAAAATTATCCAACAACTGCATGAAGCACATCCAGCAACTGCACGAGACACATCCAACAACTGTATGAGGCATATTCAACAACTGCACGAGACACATCCAACAACTGTATGAGGCATATTCAACAACTGTATGAGGCACATCCAACAACTGTATGAGGCATATTCAACAACTGCATGAGGCACATCCAACAACTGCATGAGGCACATCCAACAACTGCACGAGACACATCCAACAACGATATGCTGAATACGACACATCTATTAGAAAAATTTGTGTACATTTTTTAAAATCAATAAATTGTCTTCAGAAACTTGTGGCTACAAACCTGCATGCTGTGAATTGTCGTGATGTTGATGGACGGCACTCTACCCCGTTACACTTTGCTGCTGGCTATAACCGTGTTACTGTGGTTGAGTATTTGTTGGAGCATGGTGCCGATGTACATGCTAAAGATAAAGGGTAAGTAAATATTAGATATTTGATTATTGTGGTCTAAACAATGTTTCTGTATTGTTAATGAGGTGCTTGCTACATATACATAACTATAGGTTGTTTGTACATTTTCATCTAATCTTAAGTCTTAATTCTTAAGACCCTGAGGAGGGATGTGATGATCTTGAAAAGTGTTATACAGCAGAAAATGTTTGTGTGGAGAATGATTTATGGGAGAAAATAATCTGGACATTGGTGCAAGATATAAAAACACATAAATCTAAAATTGACAAGTACATATAAATATGAAAACTGGACATTTTCCGTGGTTACATGGGCTCATGTTCTGGAAAGGTCAAGAAATGGTACCATCATTATTGAGCAAGTGCAGATGAAGCTAATCAGGTTTCTGGACAGCCACTGACCAGGCATCTAATCATTTAGGGGAAAACAGTGTTTTATGATACTGGTTCATAACAGCTTGCATTTAATTTTACTGCACATAGGAGGCGATTTTCTTACATTTTGGTAAACATTTATTACATTTCTTACAAGTAGAATGAGTTTTACATTTTATTCAAATCAGTTCTTATTGGAGAGTATATTTTCAAAGAAGAGATTGAACAGTCATATATGTATGATTTAACCTTTACAACGCGTGCGGCAACTTTATTCACTGACATTTCCCCTTCTCTAGTTAGCGAGCAGCGAGTATATTTGCCGCAGTAGACCGCAGTTGCTAGGTACACTTCAATCAATTGAAAATATTAAATATTTTTTTCACCAGATTTGTTAAATCTGGCATTTTATTCAATTTACTACCTTTTCCAGCAGTTTTAGTGGCAACCATATGCCTAATGTCATGTAAATATCAATATTTTCGCAACATATTGATAATTTCAAACAAAAGCATCGCCATGATGGTAAATTCTGTTTTATAGACATATATTTTATTGAATTTTCATTAAAATTATTATTGATTGTGATTCAAATGATTATTTATGGAGAGATAAGTCATTTCCACACTCGAAAAAATCAGTTAGACCACACTGATTGATCTAATTTGATATTAAAACATCAACCAAGTTCAAACGATACATTTCTGGACTAGATCTAGGTTTATAGAAGGATATTACACCTGAAGGTGTAATACTGTAATCCATGAAATTATAATGATTAATCCGTGAATTGCACTTGAATGGCACGCTAATTCGGTCTATCTTATACTGTATCCACTCTGGAATATTTAATAAACTTCATGCAATTGTATTTTCGTTCTAAAGGTAAAAAATTGCTGGGTTTTTGTGGAAATTGTCTTGGAGACTGTCTTACATGTCTTGTATCACACACACACAAACAAAACCTACAACAATATATGCAGAATTCAATTCTTTATTTTTATGTGCACAAATTATTTAAATATCTCTAACAACAAAAATGTTGTCATGATTTCAAAACAGTCACCAACTATTACGTAACATTTCCAAAAATTAATTCAGCAGCAGGACAGAAATTACATAAATATAAATACAGCGTTCTACAGGTTGATAGTTTTTTATGTCTCATCTATGGTGTTTTTGCCTTTCTTTACACTACATTCTTTTCCTAATGCTTCCTTCTTTTTGGTTATTTTCAGTCCTATATTCTTTTTTAATTTTGAATTGCACCGGCCACTTGAGCTGTGAGATCTGTTCATTTGTAACTCACTAATTATCCAGCATTTTAGAAATGGCTAGAAATTGATGGTGCAGAATATTTGCTTATGTAAAAGGTAACAAATAGATGTGAATCTTGGACAATCACCAATAAGGTTAGAAACAAAATTGCATCAGTTGAAATGTTACGTAAAAGTCCTCAGAATACTATAGACCAAAAAAGGATCACCATTAGGGACATTCTGAGAGAATTTACAGTAAATGAAAACTGGATAAACAATAAGGTTCTCTTGAGAAAATTACAGTAAATTGGCCATATCAAATGACATGACAGCAAGTATAAGACCATAATGGAGAGGATGGACACAAGATATAAAAAATCACCCGAACATGACACTCGCAAAAGCAGAAAGATTAACAGGAGTTCCAAAAAGTTGTGATGACTGCTAAATCTTGTCCAGGATAAGTTATCTGATGATAAGATTGCAGTAAACCTAGTATCTTATGTAATGTAAGATTTGATGCTGTCAGTTGACTTAAGACTTTAATTTCAGGGGTCTGGTGCCATTACACAATGCTTGCTCATATGGCCATTATGAAGTGACAGAACTTCTCATCAAGGCAAGTAGTTCTGTTATGTCAGTGTGTCTTAATGTGGGAGGAGGGATGAAAGTTTTTGTGATGCTCTTTAATAGTTTGATAGTAATTGTTGTTCACCTGGGAAATCTCTGTGGTAAAGTGGCCAGATCATTTACATAAGTGTTCATGAGGTTGTAGGTTCAAAATCATTAGCACTTACTACAAGTGTATGATGTTTAAGTCCCTGAGGATTATTGATTGAATTATGAAGTTAAATGCACAGTTTTGTTGAAACAGAAGGGGTTTGTATTGGAAAATCGAAGTACAAGGAAGTGCCTTTTGCCCCCCCCCCCTTTTAACTTCCCTTATTTAAAAATAATTGTGAACTTATTATTGCACATTTCAATTTTTATTCCTAAAAGATATACAATTTTGAACATAGAGCACACCTGTGTGTTGCCAGGACCCTAAAGTTAGTTAGTCATTGGATCATTGTCGTTGCACTCCAGACAAGTCCATAGGTGCTCAGATCTCTTCATGAGTGTAGCCGCCATTACACGTTGACTGACGGTCCCAGTACGCAGTTGATTGACCATCATTCTTTCTTGCACACGAAACCCCTCCGTTCTAGCGACACCACATTTCAAACCAAATTCCTTTATTCTAGTAATTTGACTCTATTCTAGGACCCTGAAGCGAAAGAAATAATAACAACACTAACCTGTCATGTGTGTTGTAAAGTAAAGGTGGGTCTCATGGCAGCAACTTGCCGTCAGGTATGAAGATAATTCTTCATGTTCTAAGCCACAGCTCCTATTAGGTGGGGTGGCCAGTTCCCTTCATAGCTGTCATTACCTCCCCTAATGCATGCGTAAGGTACACATTTACAGCTAAGTCGACTGGAGGAGTGGTCATGTCATGCGAGAAATCACAACCCTGAGATTTTTATTTCCGGACATGATTTCGAACCTGGCACACTGTAACCCAATGATGGCAGAAAGCTCACTAGAAACTAGACTAAAGCGCTCTTCTGTGTGTCTAAGGAAGTTTTGGAGCTACGGCTGTCCCATCTCAGATGGTCAATGTGTCCCAGAAACCGTATTGAAATCAGATAGGTCAGGAGAGGAAGTATAGATATTGCAATGGAGCTGTAAACCACGACACAGCATTCCATTCTCCAGAATATATCCTGCTGTTGTCTAGGAGTTTGAGAATGCATGAAGTAGAGCATAAAATTTGGTATGTTTAGATAAGTTTGGTACTAGTCGAGAAATGAGTCGACAGTGCCGGGTGTAACTCAGTAGGCTGAGGATTTATGTATACTAGCATGTTTCTTTGTGTTCATGAATGTGGAAATTATTTTATAAATACATTTTGAGGGTGTATTCAATTTATGTATAAATTGATATGTTAATAATAAATTATTTATGGAAATATATTATTCATTTAAAATGAATGTTATGTAGTGAATGATTGATATTCAAGGAACAAGGATTGATATGCTTTCTTTGAAGAGTTCCATCTCTGTGGATTCATCATCCAATTCTGTTAGTTGTGGATATTTGCGTATAATCTGGTCTGATTTACTGGTTTATCTACAACAGAGATCAGTTTTTAGTAATGTTCCAATTTCTGACAAATGCTGTCCATGTAGCAACTAGGACTGGACTTCTAGTTCAGAGTGCAAAGAATGTCTTTTTTCCAGGTGTATCGTAGGGAAGTTGTGGGATAAGCTGAAAATCGGTCACATGTAAAAAATAATTGTCACTGTATGTCTTGTCTCAATTACTTTTGTCTTCTGTCAAATGGTTTCCATGAACATGATGAAGAGATACAGGCCAGTTGACATTGCACTTTTGTCCTTTTGTGGCAAACTCCCAGGTGGTGCAGAATGCTAGGTGTGCCATCACTGCAGATGGGTCAACAGATCTGACAGAAATTATTGTTTCCCAGAAGTATATGCTACACTTCTGGACAGACGGAAGGAACCTGGGATACTGTTGTACTGGAATGCCTCCCATTGGTGACTAAACACCCATAAAACACCTCCCCTTTTCTCTCTCCTCCCCCCCCCCCCACACTAACACAACTATACCTTAGAGATGATAAACTGTATACAACTTTAGATGCCACTTCAGTTACTCATCTGAAAAGAGCCTGTGCGTTTGTCAAAAAGGTAATGAGCTGCAAAGGGCCACCTGCTCATAGTTAAAGGGGATCATCATCCGGTATATTATGCTGTGACAAAATATTCTGAGAGCACACGTTGTTTGCAAGTTCCATTTGCTGTTTTTTTAAGTTTGTGAAAAGTGTTCTATCATAATGTTTTCATTTCCAGCATGGCGCATGTGTGAATGTAGCTGATTTGTGGAAGTTCACACCACTACATGAAGCTGCTTCTAAAGGAAAATTTGAAATTTGTAAAATATTACTCAAGGTAAGTAATAAAAAATATGTTCAGTTTGAGTGGGGGGGGGGTGTGAGTGGCTGCAATAACTGCATAATATAGTGGAATTTCTCTATGTTGCATCCTTTTATATCAAATTTCAGGGGGGGGGGTGTGTGTGTGCATGTGCACATTCATGTGTGTATATAACTGATTAAGACTTTAACAGGCAAGTACCAAAACAAGTATAAAACCTTGTTTTGGTACTTTCCTATTAACCTTTAAAACCCTGAATTAAAATTAGGGGATTATCCCCCATAGCTGAGCTTCTTTTTTGACTAGGGCACAACTATTAGTCTAAAAAACATACAAGAACTAAAAGAAAATAGCACCAGCACAGAACAAACTGTAGATTAACAATTCCTGTGGTATGTTCTTATTTCAAACTGAAATGGTATAGATAGATAAATATATGTACAACATTTTGATTATACTTCCAGCATGGTGCAGACCCAAACAAGAAAAACCGTGACGGGCATACACCATTAGACCTAGTCAAAGAAGGAGATCAGGATGTTGCAGATCTTCTGAGAGGTGAGTTTATGCATGCTGTTTTACAGTACCAGTATATGTTAACAAAATCAAAAGTATCTTTCAGAAGGTGGTAAGGAATATACATGATACCGGTTTCTATTATTATATTTCATCTATGACCTAAGAGTCCACCATCAGATCCTTGAGTTTATTTTTTTCTTTCAACTTTCAAGATTACTTGTCAGTAGGTGTTCAGTAGTTCATCATTGCTTTCTGCAAGAATGGTCCTGGACACTTCCAAATTTATGGTCTGGTCTGTGTTGCTTTCTGCAAGAATGGTCCCGGTCACTTCAAAAATTATGGTCTAGTCTGGTGCTTTCTGCAAGAATGGTCCTGGTCACTTCAAAATTATGGTCTAGTCTGTGGTGCTTTCTGCAAGAATGGTCCTGGTCACTTCAAAATTATGGTCTAGTCTGTGGTGCTTTCTGCAAGAATGGTCCTGGTCACATTCCAGTTATGGTATGGTCTGTGGTGATTTCTAAAAGAATAGCCCTATTCACTTCTCAATTATGGTTTGTGTCTATGGTGCACCTGTAGCTTGATGCCAGGCTTAGTCTACCTTTAAAGTTGTGAAACAGATGTACCTGGTATACTATTACTTCCCTATTTACTTTTCTAAACTTAGTCTATCAGACTAATCAATTGGAGCAAATGCACAATAAAAGATCCAGGGCAGTCACACATGAGCTGAGCAGGAGCAGTGGAAGGTTCATGCTATCCTGAATTTAATGTGGCTGCCTCCCACCGTTTGGCTGTCAAAATATTTATACAATGTATACATTTCAATATAGAGTATATGATCCTTAAAATAATAATAATGGCAGATGAAAATTTAAAATAAAACAGAAAGTGTTACTGAAATTTCTTGATATTTAACTATAAGATGAAGTTGTTTAATTTTGTGGCAATGGTTTATCAAATAAATTAGTATAATTACCGTTTTTGTTAAAATAATTTTATAGTAATTTTATATGCGTTATAGTAATTTTTGGCGTACCATATTTAGCAAAAGCTGCCCAGTGGTTAGTATACTTGCCCTTTCTAACCAATTTATTTTATATCTGTTTGCTCAACGTGTGTTGCCAGGCTTGAAAAGAGAGAAAAGAATAACAACACTGTTTATCTTTCATGCATGTCATAAGAGGATGCTAAGGAGACTGGCGTGGTGTCGCTTTGTAAACATCAACACAAAAATTTCGCCATGATTCTCTTATCAGTTCTTTGTTTGAGTGAGGAGAATCTTAATCCTGTCTAGTCATTATATTGTCAATCCATACTTTCCTTTGACCTCCTCTTCTTCCACCTTCAACTGTTCCCTGCAAGATATATTTGGATAAAGAATAGCACCTCATCCATCACATGGCCAAACTACTAAGTTTGAAATGCCTCACCACTGTCTCGAGATGTTGTTTTTGGCCTGCAAGAGTATTTATTTATATCCCATACAGAACCATGCTGAAGTCAGATGGATCAGACCAAAAATTGCAGATTTTGCAACAGAGTTGTAAACCATGAAAACACATCCGTTCTCCGAAATACATTCTGCTAATCTGCAGGAGTTTAAGAGTGAACATAGAAGAAGAAGATCTGTGGTGTTTATTTCAAGAATAGATGTTATTCTTTTTTTATATTCTTTTTTAGGGGCATTATTGTCCTAATTGATAACACTAGCAACATGTACCTTGCTTTAATTCAAGGTGATGCTGCACTGTTAGAGGCAGCAAAGAAGGGCAACTTGGCCAGGGTCCAAAAATTAGCCACAGAAGAAAATATTAATTGTCGAGATACCCAAGGCAGGAACTCCACTCCATTGCACCTCGCAGGTAATAAAATAAGATTTAGCATTCAGTAAATATTTTATTCATCTGAATCGTTGCTGGTTCATGAAACATAGATGTTGGTTGTTTAACCGTCATGTATGTTTGATAACTTGAGAAACAGTTGTACTGATACTGTGAATTTTAGATTCAATCGATAAGTGAGACTGCACTAAAATTAACCAATAAGATACTTACACAGAACACAAGGTAGTGAGTTTTACTGTTCAAAAACATACTATTAGATTAATGTAAATGAAAAATATAGATAACAGTATGCACAACAGAATAAACCAACATTTCAATCATAAGGTTGTTCTCAAGAAAAATAAACATATTTATCATTTGTTCTCTGTATTTTTCTAGTGAAAGAACTTATTGTTGAAATGTTGATGTAGTCAGTTTTGTATGTTGTCATCTATATTTATCATGTGTGTTAGTCTGTGAATGGTAAAACTTACTACATTGTGTTCTGTATCAGTACCTTATTGAATTATAGCTTAGTGTTTCTTGCAGAAGCTTGTCACAATGGATAAGATTAGGGAACTGTTCAGTTTATTGGTAGTTGTGTGCTACAAATGTGAGCTCAAGTTCATTATTAGCACTTCAGTAGGCAGTCAACAAGATACAAAACTATTTAAAAAGAAATTATTGTCTTGCTAATATGAACTCTGGTTTAATGTTTATCCTCACAAGTTGACAGCTAAGGTAAAGTTATACTTCTAATGTGAACTTGAATTTAATGTGAACTTTATAAGTTGAACAGTTTTTATGCTAAGAAATCATTAATAAACTTAGAAACTATTGTACAACTAAAATGAGCTGAGCTGCTCTTCAATGATATGTATTCACTGTATACACATTCAGCTGGCTACAACAATGTTGAGGTAGCTGAATTCCTTTTGGAGAATGGAGCTGATGTAAATGCTCAAGACAAAGGAGGTCTAATTCCTCTTCACAATGCTTCGTCATATGGGGTAGGTTTTATGTCTGTCACATTTATATATACTGTGCAGAAAACAGATGCCATCTGTAGTGAGGTAGAGTTAAAGATAGATATCATTATTATTATTTTTTTCAAATATCAATAAATAATCATTGAAGTTCTAGAAAAAAACTAAGTGTGCCTGAAAAATAAATGATTCAATCTGTCGACAATGATAAATGGTTGTCACAGACAGAAAACAAAATCTCTTTCAAGTGGATATGGTGGGTAATGAAAAACACATCACATGAAAGCTAAGGATAAATACTTGGCATAATCATCCTCATAAGCATATTGTATCATCAAAGAAACTTGCTGTTATTACTTAATTTAATAAATAATAATCTTATAATCAGGAATTATAAAATCTTAACATCATGGGAAATGTAAGACGAAATGGACAAACAAATTAATTATGATACAGGCAATGATTCTGAAGATATTACATAAAATCTGAGATATGAGCTTTAAAACATGCTGGTAATATAGCTTCAACTGTTTTTTGTAATGTTGCTATCTGTTTCCAGCATGTGGACATTGCAGCCCTGCTCATCAAGTTCAATACTTATGTCAATGCTCAGGACCGCTGGGGTTTTACACCCATCCATGAAGCTGCACAGAAAGGGCGCACACAGTTATGTGCATTACTGGTAAGTCATTCACCATCATGCATGTTTTTGCCCAAATTGTCAATTTTATTCCAGTTCTAAATTTCTGTGTTCATTTCTTATAGTTACGACTGCCTTTCTACTTGCATCAGCAACTGTTGCTATATAAATATGTATACTAAACATCACAATACATAGCAGTCACCAATATGGTTCTGGCCTTGAAAGAATAGTAACTTTGTTACCTGCCATGAATGTTGTATTAAAACTTTAGAGTCTCTCTCTCCCTGTGCAATTGCTGTCTACAAGTCAGTTATAGATTACAATTAATCTGCAGTTAGTAAAACTTTCAAGGAAATAAACTGTGCCTTCGCAACGATCATGAGCAGCTCTCTTCTAATAAATGTAAAATAGAGGTTATGATTAACAGAGGCATTGTTGTGGCTGGTGAAACAGGATTACTTTTCTGCTTGCATAATGATTCCATGCTTACTAGGGTTGGAGTGGAAACTATCTGACTGTAATGAACGATGTTGTTAATACAACTTAAGACCACAAACTGCATCAATAAACTTTGCCGAAATACTAAGTCTTCTATGGTACTTTCTCTCTTCATAGGACTTTCAGCAGCGGCATAAGTATGGTACTCTCTAGACTGTGGGAAGATCATTTTTTACCTGTCGCTATTCTCACAACATTCTCTAGCCTAATCCTTTAATTTTGTCTTCGAATCACATTTTTCACCATACACCGCCTGCATTCTTTGATGAATGCTGGTTGGTCGACATCCTTCAATTGAAAGAATTTGAATCAACTGCTATTTGGTCAGTATAGAACGGATTCGTTATCACACAGAATATGTTGTCGACTTCTTGCAGAGGGCACTAAGCATACAAAGAGAATGACCATGTCATCATTTGTTCATTGATGTGTACTTATTATATCAGTGATGACATCTTCAAACTCCTAGAGTTCTGGTATAAGTGATTCAACACAGGCGGGTTTCATTTGAACACTCCACATAGTATTTGCCACATTATTTCCTATTTGTTTTCTGTTGATGCCTTTCCTTTCAAATTTTTCTGTAGTATGTATTTCAACAGACTTATTTATTATCTGCTTCTATTTTCCATAACCCCATTATTATTGTGGATATATGGAAGAATAGGGAGAACATCATGGAAAGAGAAGAAAATGAACAAAGGGGTGCTGAAAATACTTCCTATGAAAAAAGAAGCACTAAAGGAAATAGAAATCAAACAAATTGCTGTTATCAAAGTATACAAAAAATCAAAGTATTTAGGACATTTTTAAAAGTCATGACACCTTGTTGAAGACCTTACTTGAGGGTAGAGTTGAGAGGAGGCGCAAAAGAGGTAGGCAGAGATAAAAGTAGGAGGGAAACATCACGAGATGGACAGGTTGTAGTCTAGCAGAGTGCACCACCAAAGCACAATACAGGATGTTGGAAGCATGTTGAAACCAATCTTCGTTGCAGAGATGGCACTCGATGATGATGAATATGGATGAACATAGAAACACATGTCAAACTTTTAATTGTAATTGTTTCACTGTTTTAGAATTATATTATATATTGATCACTGATACTACAACAGACACAGACATTAGCAGTGTTTTCTTTTCTTGTAGCTGGCTCATGGAGCAGATCCAACTGTGAAAAATCAGGAAGGACAGACTCCACTTGACTTAACAACGGTAAGTTTTCATAGAATAAAATGAGATCACCAAAATTGTCTTAAAATTGCAGTAACAATATTACTTGCTTGTCTGTGCAGAAACATTAAAAACTGGACAAGCAATTATAGTTAATGCATTATTTTTAAGGAAAAAATTTTTAATAATGGGACAAAAATTACATTTTCTCATAAGGATGTGACAAAATTAAAATTTAATAAGCTCTGTGTTGATCATGTTGTTGGCCAGACCATCTGTTATTTTTTAATTCTTATAAGGAGTGATTGTATTATTTTTTTGTAATCTATTGTGAATTGTCTCATTTTTTGCAACAAAAAATAAATTAATGTGTAATATACCTTATAGGCAATAACTTTCTAGGCAGTATAAATATGTTCAGTAGTTTGCCATTGCATTTAGAAGAGTGCGCATTCACAATTGCCTACTGATGGATTTTGAACCCTTTTAAGATCATGTGTTTTTCCATTGGCAACATATGGATGTGATACTTGGACTATAAACAAGACAATATTCAAAAGAATAAATTCATTTGAAATGAAGTGCTACAGAAAGATCCTACGAATATCATGTACAGAGAAAAAGGAGAACATTGAAGTTTTAAAATTACTGACATTAAATGAAGGATGGCTTCTAAGTACTATCATAAGAAGGAAGCTACAGTATTTTGGACACATAAAATGATATGATGGTATTGAAATTCTAGGGGGCAGAGTGCCAGGAAAGAGAAGAAGAGGAAGACCAAGAAGATGAAGGACGAGCAACATCAAAGAATGTATGCACATGTCTCTGGCCAATGCAGGTCTGCTTGCCCGAAACAGAGAAAGTGTTCAAAGTATCCACAATGAAGACAACTTTCTGGAAAGAATATGTCACTTGATATACATATAATCTTGGCTGCCACACATTGACAAAATATACTGCTACTGTGTTTATCCTCGAGAGATTTGAGAGTTCTTCCCCTGTGTCAGTGACAATATCACTTTCAGCTTTGCAATGGCACATTTCGGCTCCAGAGCCTTGTGAAAGTGTATATTCTCTCCGACAGTCAAATACAAGTCCCCACCAAGCTTCATTGTTGCAGAAACCATGCAGATCCTTGTTTCAATGATCAGACCTGTCTGTTTTTAAGAAGCACCCCAGATGAAGATCTATGGTATTATATTAAACAACAGAGATAAAACTCCAGTATCTGGAAACAACCAGACATGCTGGAGATGCGATGGCTATGGCACATATGGGGATAAACATAAAGAAGTATAAATGCAGCTAGTATATTTTGTTTATAAAATTAGTAGCACTGATAGTGATTTCTGTTTATCTCCTTATTGAACAACAGTTGTCTCTGCAATCCACTAACAGAAATAATCTAAATAACATTACCATTTTTAATTAGTTCAGAAACAAAAAAGTGTACCTATCTTCGTTAATTTTCAGGCAGAGGATGTCAGAGCCTTGCTACAGGATGCCATGCCTCCACCATCAATGCCACCATCATTACCAAAATCACAGGCTGCTAATTTAATCAGCTCCAGTAACTCTTCATCTTGCAAGTAGGTTATGTTGTTCATGGATGGATTAACATTAACTCTGCAACTACATGTTTTCTTTATTCTATGTGGTTTCATGTTCAAGATTGCAGGGAGAATTTTAAACTGTGGTGATAATGTTTAATGTGACATAGCAATCACTATAACATTTAAAAGTTGGATTTTAAATTTACCTCAGAAAGTAAAAATTCTGTCCTTACCTTAATTAGACCCTGAAGCGTCAAGACTGGAGGTCTAACAACTTCATTAGGTTACACATTCCAAAGATGGTCATCGGAATATGTGTGGGCATCTGTGGATATGTCAATAGTGACACAGCAGTGAAAAGGTCACGCAAGTTTGACCATGGCAAAGTGTGATGTTGGTAACCAGCTCACTGTACGGGCAACAGGTTGCAATGTACAATCTACCTACTAGTGATATGTCTACTATTGTCCGTCATCAAAGTAGGATATGCCAGGCCAATGACACAACCTAGTGGGTGACTTCTTGACCATAAACTGAAAATTAATTCACAAAAGTTTAGTGTGCGGAAGATGATTTATGTTGCTTCTTCTGTCCGTCAATAATGACATCTAGATAGAAGATTTATAATGACTACAGCTCATAAAGATATGTTCTTATCAACAGAAATACAGTATTTTTTGGAACGAATGCCTTGGTAGCAATGTGAGCAATTGATCATGTAATTCTTAATTTTTTAAATAAATTATGTTATTTAACACATTAGCTGAAGACACTTGTCAGCTACGAGAATGTCCAGCATCCAGTTATATAAACTTAAACCAGATACTGGTTATTTTTTCAATTAGATTCAAAATAAATTATTACAAATCTTCATGCTATATTCATTGACAAAACTCTTCATTTCAGTCTGGTAATTCCGATGCTATACATTAATTTGGTTAATCTTCTCAGTAAATAAACTTCACATAATGACTTATCTTTTTTTTTAAATCTTTAACAGTAGCCTCTTAAATAGTAGCAGCTCAGACATTACCCAGGGAGCTGTTGGAGGTACATCTCCACAGACGGGTGATGGTTGTGTGGACAGATCCATAGGAGAGGGAGAAAGAAGTATTGACTGCATAAGTGTGTCATCCTTCCTGTCCAGCGTTGGTTTGGAGCAACTGAGAGATATTTTTGAGAAAGAACAGATCAGCATGGACATTCTTGTAGAAATGGGTCATGATGAGCTGAAAGAAGTTGGTATTAATGCTTATGGTCACAGGCACAAAATATTGAAAGGAATGGAAAAACTTATTGCATCAAAAGGTATGAATTATAAGAATATTTGTAGATTGTACATAAGCATTATTCAAAAATATGTACTCTACTCATCTATTATCAATCATCCCATCAAATACCTGTTTCTCATAAGAGCATAGGTCATGGACAAATTCTTTTTAATCTATTCTGTCCTTAAATTCTCTCCAGGTCTTTTCATGTGATGCCAATGTCAATGAGCATAGTCCATGGACAAATCCTCTCCAGTCCACCCTATTATTAGATTTCCACTCCAGGTCTTTCCATGTGATGCCAATATCGTTGAGAACTTTCATCATCTGTCTTCTAGAAATTAATCTTGGTTTTCTCTATTTTCTGTCTATATTCCATACAGTTCTCTGTACTACTCAATGTGTGTCCAATCCATTTCAGATTGATTCTTGATTAGAAACAAGCATCATGGCACACAGGACATTCCCATAAATGGTTCTCTCTCAGTTCCAGCAGCCATCAGAGAGTATGCAGACTCAAAGTCCTCTTCAGATGTTGATGATGTGATCTTTCCTGAGAGGACACGCTTTCTCACTTTACTAGACATGATTTGTAGGCAAATTTGATCTTGTCCGCCGCCAAAGATAGATGTGTCGGGCCATTGGCACAAATAAAATGACAAGACAACTCATTTCCATTCTCTGGATACATCCTGAAAATCTAGTAGGAAAATTGTTCTGCTATAATAGAGTTCCAGTGGGAATTTGAGAATTAACGTTGAAGAAGAAGACGAAGAGAGATCCTACCCTGTTCTGAATCATAAGGACATCACTATATTTCAATTTATTATTTCAATTAGTTTTATGCAAGTACTACAGTTACAGTTTTAGCATTGCAGTTCACAACTTTAGATATAAGCATATGCCAAGGGAACCAGAATAGCAACATTGCCATTCGCTTGAACTTATATTGTATTCTCTTACAATATAGTTGTTTATATAGTAGATTCACACATTTAAAGATAGCATGGATACGTTGTCTGAAAATGCAAGCCCGAGACAGAGAGGGGTTTAGGGAGTTCATTGGAAAGACAATGTTCTGGATAGAGTATGACACATGACAACACATGCTGTAACAGGGGCCTGAACTTCTAGTTCAGTGTGCAGAGAGTAGGGCCACTGTCTTCTTTCCAGGCATGTTGTAGATGGTGGCTGCGAAAACCAGAGAGTAGGACCACTGTCTTCTTTCCATGCATGTTGTAGATGGTGGCTGCGAAAACCAGAGAGTAGGACCACTGTCTTCTTTCCATGCATGTTATAGGTGGTGTCTGCGGAAACGATAGAGTAGGGCCACTTTCTTCTTTTCAGGCATGGTGTAGGTGGCGGCTGTAGAAACCAGAGAGTAGGGCCACTGTCTTCTTTCCAAAATGTTGTAGGAGGCGGCTGTGGTAAGTTTGGGCGACAGCCTGTCTATGTGAAAAAAATCATTGTCACAAAAAAAAAAAGAAACTGCAGACACACATTGGAGGAAGCAGTAATCCTTTTTTCTGTGTGAAGGAAATTGAGGTTGAAATCTATTGTGACAACAGAGTAAAAAATTAACTTGAAAGAAATAGAGCGGATCAAATATTTGTAGAAAAGTAGCCAAAACTGGGGACAGTCATGGCACCTGAAGAAGAATAACATTTTGTGCTGCAAATACAAATGTCCTTTGTTTGTTTAGTAGTTCTCTAGTTCAAATTCTGCTATCACTTTCTATACAATGTTCCTACTTATCATTGACCATTTGTTACATCTACTTTTTGAAATTCACATATATTTGTCCTTGTTTGTGTGCTTGAAGATGGTTCATAAGTCCTATGCTGGCTGATAAAGCCATTTGTTAGCACCAAAGGTCAATGTGTATCAATATTTTAATATCACAGAACATAGAACAGTGTTTGTTTTAGAATGTTGAATTTCATTAGAGAATCTAGGACTGTCATTAGAAAATTAACAAGTGCTTGTATATACATTATTTATGAATTTTCTTTTCCTGCAATTCACAAAGGTGTGCAAAATGTAGTTGGTACACCCAGCCAGGGTACAATACTCATAGATCTCATGCCTGATGACCCAGAGTTTATTTCTGTTAAAGACCAGGTATGTTTAAATTAAACAATTTCTAATACCCGTCATTATGTAAGTCACATGTGACCTTTCTAGATAAATGTGTCTCTTTTTCTTTTACAAACATTAAATAATTCAGGGTTGTATTAGAATCGCTCTGTACACCTATTTTTATTTTGTTGCAGCAAAAAATAAAAATCCTTTACCAGGATAAAAAGCAAACAATGGTGAACTTTGTGTGTTCTCATATAGTTTCATTGTATTTTTATCTTTATGAAAATGTTTTAGTCGAATCGTTATCTGTTTCTGCTCCATTGTTAGAATGTCATTTTAAATTTGTTAACACTTTAAGTTATGTATTTCCATACACAAACGCAATTGCCTGCTGTTACCACAGCTGCCATATTTCTAGTTTATTAGATTGTCTGGTATAAATCTGGTAATTTATCTTTATACCATTAATAATTTATGCTAGCTTGTACAGTATATAATCCATTTAGACTAAGAGTCAATTCCCATCTTGTCACCCTGGTATTTGATCAAAGCACGTACACATTTTATCATAACGTACACATCTTCCAAATGTGACAAAATTCAAAGTCTCATTGATAGGTAATATTTTATTGCCCATGTTTTAAATTTAACCTTTATTCTACATTTATCTATGTGCACTCTGGTGATAGTTACATTGCAAGTTATTTCATTCTACATTAATCTATGTGCACTCTGGTGATAGTTACATTGCAAGTTATTTCATTCCACATTTATCTATGTGCACTCTGGTGATAGTTACATTGCAAGTTCTTTATGTATTAATCACAAAGGCGATACCTTATTTGTATAATATTTACTTATTCTTCAAACAGATGATGTCAACACTCAGAGACCACAAAGATAATGTAGGCGGTATATTTAATAGCTATAATATCATGAAGATCCAGAAAATCAGGAACAAACGACTACTTGAGCGATACTGCCACCGTAGGAAAGAAGTAGGGGAAGAAAACCATGCACAGCCCAATGAACGACATTTATTCCATGGATCTCCTTTCATAAATGCCATTGTACACAAGGGATTTGATGAAAGGCATGCTTACATTGGGGGAATGTTTGGTGCAGGTGAGTTTCTTACCTTGTTTCACATTGATAAGTAAGTTACGTAGAGAGTAGGTATAGAATTGATCCCACTTTGATGTTTAGATATCTGTAATACAGATGAGAGTTTGAGTTTGGTTGGTGTAGGTGAGAGTTTATCTCATTTTATTTGTATCAATGGTATTGTATGTGGACACTACAATTGATGACAAATCTATTCTGCATTTGGGGAAATTTGGTAGGAAACATGACACAAGTAAGACGGACATCTTCGTGGTAGAGAGATGTTTATTTAACCTGTAGCAAAACAAAGAAACATAATGTATACTTCCTCTGGCATCTGGCCATTTTTATGATTTCTGGTTTTCTGGATGTGTTTGCTTTTTTAGCATAACTTTTTTTATTTATTGAATTATTGATTTCAAATTTGGAGATAATAGAGATAAGCGGATACTGGATATGGTTTGGTGGTGTTATTTGCTTGTGTGTGTCAGTGTTATGGTGTGGACAACCAACATGGACAGTGTGGACGATGACAAATTATTTTAGTTATTGTATATGTATCTAAAACGTCCAACTCTGTGGTGGAGTGGTACAGAACGCATCTGTGACAGCCAAGGTACCAAGTTCAACCCTCGCCACAGGCAATTATGCATCCAGACCTTTAGAAAGCAATGACAAACTACTGAACATATTTATATTGCCAAGAAAATCACTGCAGCCACAAAATGCTTGGGTGATGGTTATGTCTTGAATATTGAATACACTGCCAATTTTTTTTTAATATAAAAAAATCTATGGCAAGGGGCAAACAGAAAAACAAAGCACAGCAACAGATTGAATACTTTATGTATTAATGTCATTTATGTTAACCCATACACCTTACTTAATTTTTTTTTAAATAATTTGTTTACATAACATAATATAACATTTGAACCATATCTGTGATCAAAGACTTCAGTGGTTCATCTGAAAGGTACCGTTATCCTTTATGTGTATATCAAATTTCATTAAGATATCTATTTAAGATAGAAATTTAATGATAGGCTCATAGATTTCACAATTTTGTCACATAAAACATCACATTTTCAGCGAAATTTACAAAATTATGCTAATTTTACCTCAAAAAGTTACATTTCCTGAATCTTTAACCCATTATGTATCAAATGAAAGCACTGCTTCCAGCATATGCAATCAATTTCTATTGGGGGGGGGGGGGTTTACCTGACCTTAAGAAGCTATATCTTTCCAGTGGCAAAATATGGTTGTGAATTGTGGACAATGACATTTGCAATGGAAAAGAAAATATTAGCATTTGAAATGAAATGTTATAGAAAGGTCTTAATGTCATGGAAAGAAAGTTGTACTAATGCAGACGTCTGCAAAAACATGAACATAGAAAAAGACTGGTGCCTCAGAACTATCAAAAAATACAAATTAACATATTTTGAACATATGAAGAGACAATGGTTTAGAACGATTAATCATGGAGGGAAATGTTCCAGGAAAGAGAACAAGAGGCAGACGAAGACTATGATGGACACAGGATATTGAAGACTTTCTTAATAATTTGACACTAGAAGAGGCTGGGCAGCTTGTAATGGGCCATTTGCACACAACCGATAGCCTTTTAGAGTGGCAGTGAGGACAACGTTCTGTGAAGGATACTTCACATAGATAGATATGTATCTCTTAAAGAAGGGCAGGCTCCTATACTGGTTCATTTGATGGGAGTTGATAAATGTTAACCATAGTGCAATATCTTGACTATTGCTTTTGTCTGTCGTTTAGACTTTCTTGTGATTACAACAATCTAAAGTTACTCTGCTCAATAATCAATTATTGTAACTGCATAAAAAAAATGTATCAGGTGAATAGGAAGGAATGTCATTATTTCATGAAAAATGTAAATTTGTCAGCGGAATTTGAAATATGTTTGTAGAATTATGTTCTTGACCTTCTTAAATTGAGAGTTAATTTCTCCATACAGGGATATATTTTGCTGAGAACTCATCCAAGAGCAATCAGTATGTCTATGGAATAGGAGGAGGTACAGGCTGTCCGACACACAAAGACAGATCCTGTTACATTTGTCAAAGGTGAGAGTATGTTCTAACTTGGGTAAGACTGACACCTTTGTGGAAGAAAGAGGTCTATTTAACCTGTAGCAAACCAAAATTCCTGTGCTGATGTTATAAAATGTTCAGTAATTGTGTACGGCTCAGAGATCTCTAACCACAATAGTTAAAACGTAGAGATATTTATAAATAAGTGTTTAAGAAGGATCAGCAACAATTGGTGACATTATATTATTAGGAATGAAGGAATGTGGAGATGGACCAATCAGGATGTGGTAGGTGCTCAGATAAAGGAAAAAATAGGGATGGATGAAAAAACTTAGAAAGCAAGAAATAATATTGCGAGACCCGCTGAAGTTGAATGTGTTGGGACATTGGTGCAAATAATACAGCAACACAGCACATTTCCATTCTCTGGACTGCATCCTGCTAGACATCTAATAGGATCATTGTCCTGCTACAAGAGAATTCAGCAGGAGTTTGAGACACTGAAGACAAGAAGAATATTACAAGACAATAAGCGACACTGGGTTTACATGAAAAGGAAATGTAAAAACCGAGAAGGGATGATATAAATAAACTTGCTAACATGAATGTTACTTGTGAAGATACCTAGAATATATAACACAGAGATAAATGGAGAACAAGTGACCCATTTTCTAGAGGATGTACAATCTTCTAATGATGCCTAATGGCTTACTTCATTCTTCTTTATTCTCTGTTTTACCCTGTTAAGTGTAGCAGGTTGGTTTGGATGATAATCAGTTTTTTTGGGCTATGGCATGTTTCTATGCTTGATGTTCAATGATGTTATAATATCACAATACATCTGTGACCCCTTCGATCCACCATCTTATTGTTGATTAACAAAATAGCAAAATAAATGTATTGATTGTTAAAATAAATGTGTAGTCTTTCTTTTGTCATTATTCTTTCTGCCCAACAACAGTTACAGTTAGTTTTAAAATACAATAGTGGACATCACTTTAGTTGAAACTTAAGGAACTAATCCATGTTCAGAGTAAATTACTTTTAGATTGCATTGATATGTCTTGTAGTTTAGGATATCATTATAAACTGAAAAGGACATGAAGCACTTAAGATGCTTGATGTTGTGACAGTGAAAGAATTTATACTAAACTTTTACAAATCTCACATTTTTTCACAATGAAATTCTTCCAGACAACTGATGCTATGTCGAGTAACTTTGGGCAAGTCATTCTTACAGTTTTCTGCAATGAAAATGGCCCATGCCCCACCAGGTCATCACTCAGTCATAGGACGACCTAGCACAGGGGGATTGAACTATGCAGAATATGTTGTGTATCGTGGAGAACAGGTAGTCATAAGTTGTAGTTAGTTGTCACATTGTTATTTTCACACTGTAATTATTCCACATAGCTCTCACACATATTGTAACTTGTGTGATTGCTGTTATTCATCTTGAACCAGTAGGCAACAGATTCAACAAGATTATGTATCATCTGTGTTTATTTTTATGCTTGCTAGCAACATAGGGGTGATGGTTCAATCTCTTGACTTACATAGTTCAGTTCTAAGTATGGTCAATTCCTTAATCCAACTAGAGTTCGACTCTGTGGCAAAGAAGTATAGAGCACATCTTGGATGGCCATGGTAATGGAACCTTACTTGAACCAAAAATATGCGAAAATTGGATTGCTAGGCCGCATTTCACAAATAAAATGGTTGTACAACATATTTACTCCTACACAAATCACATGAGAAATTGTGCTGCTTTTTTGAGCGAATGTAGAAGACCATTTTCTTTTTGGTTCTATTATTGATTTGTCATACAAACAGTTCTACTGTAGTCTTTCTTGCATTCAATAGTCACTGTATCAGAAAATATTATTGTCCTAAAGTTTTGTGTCAGTTTCATAACATATTGTCCCACATTTTGGTGTCTGTCATCATCATCAGGTGCCTGTCGGCTGACGTAGGCGATCATGGCTCTCCACATTTGTCAATCTCCAGTATTTTGTAACAGGATCATTGTTATTTTCCTGCTGTGCAAGGTTGTTAAGATGTCTAATTTTGTTCTCACGTTGTCGCCCTCTGTCTCAGTTGCCTTCAATCTTGCCTGTTGTGACTATGTTCTCCAAACCTCATTGTCTCATAACGTGGCCAAAAAATGAAGATTGTCTTTTTCTTATACTATTGATTAAGCTCTGTCTGTATCATAACACATTGTCCCACATTTTGGTGTCTATATCATAACTCCTTAATTTTGTTCATATTTTAGTCTGTTATGACTTTTAATATTGCTCACATTTTAGTTTGTTATAACTAACTTCTAAATAGTGCTCACATTTTAGTTTGTTATAACTTCAAAATGTTGTTTGTATGCTAATCTGTTTTTGTTATAACATCTAAATATTGTTTATCTTTTAGTCTATTTGTTCTAACCACTGTTCCTTATTTTAGTCTATATCTTGCAACCACTGTTCCATATTTTAGTCTGCCTTGTAACCACTGTTTCAAATTTTTGATCCGCCTTGTAACCACTCTTTCATATTTAAGTCTTTATCTAGTAATCACTGTTCCATATTTTAGTCTTAATCTTGTAACCACGGCTTCATATTTTAGTCTTTATTTTAATCTGCCATCTAATGAATTATTTAATTTTTTTTGTTTTGCATTTGTCTGCCAAAAATTGTGTTTCCACTCCATCTCTGATCTTTTCATTACTGCTCTAATAATCATGCCTACCAAACCAGATATTTAAGAAGGTTCCATATTATAACATTTTCTACTTTATCAATTTTCAGGCATATCCAGAATATCTCATCACTTTCCAGATAGCGAAAATAGACACAGTGGAGACAGCAACACCTTAGACCTACCAATGAAGTCTAGAAGATAAACACCCATTTCTATGAGCCTTTCTCATGTACATTGTGTATATGCTACTGTTATTTGCTGTGTGTTTCTTTCAAGACACTATCTCACTTCTTTCTAGTCTGATGCTTGCTAGTTTTTAGTCTTGCTTTGCTGCCTAGGGAATGTTACAAGAACATTTACTCTCCTTTAGAAAAAAAATTTTTTTGTGTCATTCCATAGAATAATGTGGTCACCACTGAAACCTATAAATTAAACTACAAGGCATGTGCTCATAAAATGGGTGAATTTTTACAGCATGTTACCTTATTGTTTCCTCCCCTGAAAGAAACCATGGCACTAGCATGAGCACATTGTAGAAATATAGCCCAAATATATTGGCTGAAAAGTAATGCACACGCATTAATATCTCACAAACAGAAAGAGATATTTGATTGAAATTTAAAAATATTAGCTACACCCAGTTGATCACAAGGCTTACATTTTTTTGTTCTTTGTTCATTCTCAAATTCCTGGATCTTTCTCATAGCAGGACAATGGTCCTACTAGATTTCCAGCTGGATATAATCCAGAGAAAGGAAATGTGCTGTGTCACTGTTTTATTTGCGTCAATGGCCCGACTTTGGCATTGGTAACTGATATATTCAGTGTTTCTACCACTTCCACCAAACAGCGGACTTCTGTAACAATATTGCTAATAGGCCAGCCATATGAGTGATTTAGTTCCTGTATTTTACTTGCTGGCCACTAACTTGAAAGCTAACTACAGGTACATTCTTGACCTTTTTTTCTGTTTTCTTGCATCCTATCAACATAGCCACAGATGCACACAGACTTACATTCGAAACTTAGAAAAGGGTAATGAAGTTTTACTAATCACTGGTAACATGCATCACACTGAAATTGAAGTTTCAATCAAAAGAACACAACATAACACACAATGAGTAAGAAATAGTACTGTCCATGTTCCCTCACTAGACAGAATAAATTCGGAAGAGTGAATGATGAAAACACTGGAAGAATAGAGAGGAAACTTCATTACTCTTTTCTAAGCTTTACCTGTTGGATTATAGTTTTACTGCAGTGATTACCTATTATCAACAAGCTTACATTTAATTTTCAAGTCATCATTTACAGATATACATTTTGCTCATCACTGAACCAGTTTTCTGATCTAGTCAATGAAGAATTCAAAGTTTTTCCTGGATCCAGTTTCATGTCATCCCATCACTGCATCATCCATAGTGAAATGAATGCCCTTAAGGTCCCTCTTTAAATATAGGAAGAAATAAAAACCACAATCCACTAAACTCAATAAGTATGGATGATTCAGACCGGATTCAAATTTCATGGTCAGAAGAGCTTTGGATATATTGTGTGTTGCCAATTATTATCGTGTTGTCCAATTTATTGGCATAGAAGATTTTTGAATAACATGTTTTCTTATGTGTTTCAATGTCTATATGTACTGTGCAGAGTTCACAACTTCCAGGTATCAGTGACATAGTTGTGTTTGACATCTAAAATCACAGCCAAAAGAAGTTTTTTCAGATGATTGCGTCCTGAAACATCTTGGATGTTGATGAATCATAATCTCGCTACTCCATGTTTTGTCAGTTTTCTTTATAGGTATAGTGATGCAGCCAACTTTCATCTCCAGCTACAATATTGAAAGGAAAATCATTATTTGAGAATTTGTTCACATCATTCTTTGTGTTGCTATGTGTTCTGTTCTATGATTGTGCAGCACCCACAGTAAACAAATTTTAAGGCAGCCAAGTTACTCAATGATCTGTCATACTCTTTTTTTTGATATGCCTAGTTGGATGGCGATGTATTGTTGCATGTTGGTATTGTCATAACATTGAAGAATTCATTAACCTTTTGTCAATGTTTCTCATTAGTCCACCACTGCAAGGCCCATCCTCAATATTTTCTTCTAATTCACAAAATGTGCTGACATATTGACAGTAATTTGTTCAACATCTTCATTACTTTGATGATTTATGATGATGTATGTTACTGGGGTTCATTTTTCAGTTGTTAAAAATTCCTACGCTACAAATTATTTTTGAAGTGCTGAAATAGACATGCCAGACTCCATGGCAACGGTTACTGACCAAAAAGAAAACTAGTGAACGAGACTTGGCAATTTTTGTGGTGAGACAATGTAACTAAAAGATATTAGCAATGCTGTTACGTACGACAGTTTCATTTAGCTGTGGATTACTTTTCAGTCAATCCTCATAATATATTTTTATAATGAAACAATGACCCTGTTTTACTAATCCCCTTATTTTAGACAAGATTCAATGAAAGTATTAGTCTTAACTTGCACAACGTGATCTACCAAATAGAGTTGTTTATATTTCATAACTGCAAGCAAGATTATGTGGAGTACTTGATCTTATATCATTCATATACTTATAAAGAAATCTATATATCTCCTTTTAGTCCTTTGGAGCATAGATCTATAGCAATTCTTGTCCTGTCCATAGTTAGTTCTTTCCATGTGTATTTGTTGGTGGTTAACAGAACAAATCTTGCAGATCTGCAGGCAGATCTTTAAGTCTCTCCAGCAGATGGTAAATATTATACACGCTACTGTTCCTATGACTGCAACCACCCTTACGGCATGACGGATGGCCCTTATTATTTTCTGTGTGGTTGATTTCAAATTCCTGTAGCTAACAGTATAAAAGGTAATTTGAGTTATGAACCAGCCCCCATAGCACATGATTCCCATAAGTGCTCAGCTGTCTAGTCAGTGATTGACCAGAAACCGTCTTGACTAGTGTCATCTACCGCACTTGCTCAGGGAACCATTCCTCAACCTTCCCAGGGCATACACCCTGGTACCATACTTCCTGATGGCTGGGTGAATCACAGGAGTAATTTTTATTACAAACCATGAATAGAGAGTGGATTTGAAACCCGGATCAGCGGAAGAATGTCATAACATTACACTACTTCTACTTTTGCACCATGTTACATGATTCAACACACCTACTATATGTACACGTTTTTGAAAGTAATTTTTTTTGAGAATTGAAAATCTCTCTTTTATATGTATATATTAAAACAGAGTAGTATGTATGCAAATGTACATATATATATATATATTTTAATGTTTAATATTCTTTACTCTCTTTCAGACAGTTGTTCTAGTCTTCCTCTATCTTTCCTATGATCAATTACAGACCTTAGGTCTGGTTTGTTTGTTGTCGACATTCCGGATCCACTAAGAGTTTGCATTTTTTTCTGTTTTAGTTAGTGAAGTTTGTATTAGTTTTTATAGGGTGTTTCATTTAGTTGGGGTTAATATCAAGAGATTTGTTTATCACATATAGCTGCTTAATTCAGTGTGTGCAGAGGATATTCTTTTATTACATTATTACCATTTTGTCATGTCTCACTGACAATCCTCTGCAACAAATTGGATTTTGACTTACATGTCCTGTGACCCTGCATATATTAGTTTAGTGTTCTGTTAACAGAGTCAACAAAGAGTGTAAGAAAAAAAGATTGTCTTCAATTTAGGGAATTAAAATAGGAATAGTGTAGTTATGGGAAAACATTGTAGTGTAGGTATGGAAAATCTTATATTGTAGGTATAGGAAGATGTGTAAGTATGAGAAGACATTTTAATGTAGATATTGGAAAAGATTGAATGATATTTGCTACTCTATTGTAATGTTACTCTTGCATGTTATGATGCTTATGTAAGTACATGACATTATTCTCAAAAGGCTTTGTTAAAATGCACATGATAGTTGCATGTATATGATTGGCCTGATTGTAATTATGTTTACTCAATAACAAATATTATGTATACAGAAATGATATGCTCTATTTCTACTTCCTCACAATTATTTCATTTATACAGTATAGATTTCTGTATGAAAGATTTCCTTTTCTGTGTCTCATAATCTTGAGATACCTCCACCCTTCCACAGACTCATTTTTTTGTTGTTGTCTGTTTTACAATGCTAATGTTTACCAGTGCCATGGGTTTTTTTGTGAGTTCTGTTCTGTAGATTGTAAACATGCTCTGTGGTCAGTAGTCTCACAATCATCTAGTCTGTCAGAAATGTTCTATGATGTCTCAACTTTTAAGCAGGCTGTTGGTTAATGCAATTTTTGTCACTTTTATTTGAGGAGAAACAGCACAATGACATACTCCACCTGTTCTCTAAATCTCATTTTATCTTCATATTCTAGAAACCCCCCAAAAAAGTAAAAACAGATACCAATCCAATATAACATCCAACACATTATTTATCATCTAATACCGATATTTTAACTTTACACAAAAATAGCTTTCTATCACAGATGTTGATAACAAGTCTCAGACTTGTTATGTGTGCACCATTTTGATGTGTAAACATACATTTTTTATCTTCTTCTTCTTCAGCGTTCATTCTCAAACTCCTGCTGGTCTCTCCTGTAGCAGTACTACTAGATCTCCAGCAGGATGCAGTCCAGAGAATGGAAATGCGTTGTGTCGCTGTTTTATTTGCGCCAATGGCCCGACACATCCGTCTTCGGCGGTACACTTTTATAAAAATTGATCACTTATCCTATTCAAGATTTAGCGATGAACACTTTTGCTGACACGCCTTTGTAATACAAGTGTTTCCTACTGCCATTTTTTAGGTATATTGAGTTGTGTAAATGATCATTTCAAGAAGAGGAGCACAGTATCCTAGTTGATAGTGAGCTTGCTTACTACCATCGGGTTACAGCGTTTCAGGTTCGCAACCAAATTTATTTTGTCTGGACAAAATAAAAATCCGGGTCGTGACTCCTGACATGACCATTCCTCCAGTGGACTCAGCTGTAAAATTGGTGCCTTTTTATGTGTTTGCTGAAAAGATAGCAATAAAATCCGTGATATCTCACCTCACACAACCGTTCCACTAGTTGATCCAGCTGTAAAATGGGTGCCTTTTTATGTGTTTGCTGAAAAGATAGCAAGAAAATCATTAAATTTTCAATTATCAGAGCTGAACAAATCTAATAACCAGCTCTGCTATTTTTTAATTAACATTTGTACTACATAGAAAATCTATCACCGAATAAAACCAGTGTAGATTCTGCAAAATTACCCATGAAAAAAAGTCATATTCACTTTTATTGCCTATGGCAGTGAAGTGGATGTTTTCTTTCGATGACAAAAATTGTCCGTGGCAGTGAAGGGGACATTGTGTTTCGATGACAAATGTCGTCCATGGTAGTGAAAGAGTTAACCCAGCATTTGTTAGTGATAGTGATTTTCTAGGCAATATTTAAATTCAGTTGGTTGTCATTGCTTTTTTAATGGTCCAGATATACAACTGCTTGGCGGAAAATAAACCTGGTACCTTGGCTATCTATAACACAATCTGTATTTCTTTCCACAGAGCCAGATGTGTGAAAAGATGAGATCATTTCTTGTATAGGATTCCCTGAAATAGTTGGGACATGTATGGTTTAGAGCTGGTGGTGGTAGTAACTGGTGGTAATCCTTAAGGGCCTACCACTAGTTGGTGGTAGGCCCTTAAGGATTTCGCCATACATCAGGTTTTTGCCATACATCAGGTTTTTGGGATATATTTGTCAGGAATGCAAAATGCATATTCAATCAACCTCAGATGATGGGCCTTTTTCAGCACTGAACATTAAGACTTCATTAATGTGTAGATATGTACAGGAGTGACTTAATTGTACTCAGGTATCCTATATGTACTTGCCCCTTTCAAGAGTATCACTCAGAGCATGTACATCTAAGTGATAAACCTGAGGAATCTCTGAGAAATAACTTGTAAACAAGACGTTGCTGTCAGATTTCGAACCAGCAACCTTGTAAACACAAGACATATTGACCACTTCATTGGCAGAACACCCAATGAGGACCAGATTTGGTGACCTAGCCAGTGGAAGGCTAAAGAGAAGTAGTTTTATTCACCGATCTGAAAAACTAAATAGAGAATATACAGAAAAAATTACCAGATATAAAAGAAATAAGTCCAACACTTTTACCAGTTCTGTGGGAGCAATATCAAAGTCTCACTATCAGAACCACCATGAACAACAACTACACTATGATAGAACTGAATACACTCCAAAAGAAAACAATAGTTATGCAACTGATTGAAGATATGTACCCCAGAGAAGTGTGGATACAAGTATATACTGGAACAACAACCAGAGCAATGAAGAATGGTGGTGCTGGAGTTTGCATAAAATAACCAGAAAATGAATCTACATGTTCACCAACTGGAATCTTCTGCTCCAACTACTCTGCAGAAGTACAGGCCCTAAACATTGCTGTAGAAATAAATAAAAACACAAGCCAATGTCAACAAGTGGTGTTTCTTACAGATGCAATGTCATCCTACAAACCCTTGACAGCAATAAACTGCCAGACCTGAAGGAAGCCATATGAGAAGTGAGCATTCAAAGAAGGGAAGTACTGCAGTGGATACCATCCCACTGTGGCTTACCAAGAAATGAAGAGGCAGATATGCTGGCAAAAGATGGAGCAACACAGGAACAAAAAATACAAGAACACACCTACCAGGAAAAGAGGACCCTTATCACAACTATTAGGATAGTCAACCATCCAAAAGACAACTATCACTATCTTGACAGAGCTGAGCAGGTTATCATCTTCCGCATCAGGACAGGACACAACAGACTAAACAGCCACTTAAATAGATTAAGACTGGTTCCACCACATCTGTGTCCATGTGGGCAGGCAGACCGTGGATCATATCCTGCAAGAATGCATTACACTAAACCAGTTAAGGGAGGAACACTGACCAAAGAGATGAATGTCCACAGAAAGCTGTATGAAAGCACTGAGGAGATTTCAAATACAGCAGCATTTATCAATAAAATTGGACTTGCTGTGTAGACATGTCAAAATGCAAATGAGAAGAAAAGACCGATTCATTACGGAGATCCCTTAACATCTCACTGTATGAACATAACACTAACTTCTCACTTTATGAACATAACACTAACTTCTCACTTTATGAACATAACACTAACATCTCACTGTATCAACATAACTCTAACATCTCATTAAAGGGATAAAGTGAAAAGAATGACAAAACTATTTAGAGTTTATATTTCCATCATGTTTCTGTAGTAATCCCGTAATCAAATGATTGCATAAGTTTTCTGACATCAGTAGACTATGCAATGTTGTACTCATTACTGCTAACTATTCTTGCTGCTGTAGCCCAATCATCATCTCAAACTGTTCTCATTGCTGAAGACTGCTCACAGCCATAGTTCACTCTTTGCCTCAAATTGTACTCATTGCTGCAGACTATTTGCTGATGTAATCTGCTAATATTGCCTCGGACACTACTCTCTACTGCAGAATGCATTGAACAGAGTATAACACTAGGTGATTCAAAGGGAGAGGTACCACTGTTTTCCCTCATTTCAATAGTACTTATGTAGAACATAAATTTGTATTAGTTTTACAATGACTATTGGACTATGTGGGATAAGTATGGAAACATTCAAATAACAATATACAAGATATTTTCAATGTTTCAATCTTTTTCAAGAAAATACAAAACAAATGGTGAAAATATAACAAAAACAGTAAAAACAATGGTACAGTTACTATTTTTATCATCACTGCACGTTATCATCAGTACACACTGGACAAGGCTACGATCCCCTTCTAGATAAATCCATCAGAGTGTAGCGAATGACAGTACTAGTTCAATGCTGATGTATCAGTCTCTTTGTATATCTGCTTCGATTTAAGGGCTATTCCATTCTTTACCAATCTCACATAGTCTTGAGAACGGCTGATTCACACTTAAAAATCTGAGCAGGCATGATCCCTTAATGCTTTAACTGTGTCAAATCGATCCATTGATGTACCTATTGACACTGGCCATGTGTGCCAGTGCATCGTGTCGCTCATTGCCCACATGTCCGGACACGAATATAAAGGTAATCTTCCTGGGGATAGATTGTGTCCACTGTATTATCATCATGTTTCTTCTATGAATTGCTTTTTGTTTTACTGAGTGAAATATGGAAGTATATGTTATGTTTTGTGATGGACAATGACATTAAATGTTAAACCAATTATACTTGTTTGTGAGTACTTCTTGTACAAGAGATAATATTTATGAAGTGTTGTGTCATCTAACATGACTGTGTGTATGCTTGTTGCTGTATCTAGAGTTGCTTAGTTAAACCATTACACTCAAATCCCATTATAACTTGACCTGGACTGATGAAATAAATAACAGAAATTTGTTATATGCAGTAGAAACTGCAGTAAATATAATTGGGGATTTTGAAAAGTATAGTATTGTTGCATGGGGAAATCTGTTATAGAAGTGATTTCACAGAATCTTTTTTGCACTCAATGACAAGTCTGAGAAATTGCAAATGTTGAGATGTATAGGGTATTTTAAAATAAAATAACATCTTGTGTGTTCATTCTAAAACTTCTGCTTGTTAGCAAAGTGTAGTCCAAATAATGGAATTCGTTGTCATGGTTTACAGCTTGGCTGCAACATATGTACCATTCAACCTACAATATTTAATTTTTAGAAACAACTGAGAAATGGGAAAATAATCTGTCGACGCCTTTGATGTTCTATCTTTACACTTGTTTGCCCTGCGGCGTCAGGGGTAGAAGAGTTCTCTTGAGATGGCCTTCCTGACTTATGAGAACTCTCCATTGTTTCCTATGAGCGGTATCATACTAGTTTCTACACTGTCGGTTCCCTAAACCAGTCAGTGTCGTTTCAGTGACTCCAAATGGTTAAACTATTTGGATATGAAACACCTAAATTTTTGACACTGGTCGACAAGTCTGGAAATAAAATATTTCATGGTCTTATTTGTGTCATATGTTTAAGTTTAACAAAAGGGCGCCATGACAGTGGAAGTAAATAACAGATTTCAGAACAAAGGCGATGAAAGTTAGTAATCAGTGGCCTTCAAGCAACAGCAACAACAAAAACATCAAAAAGTGGATAATGAAAATTGAAGTTCTCAAGAAAGACCTTTCGTGTGACAACTGAAATCTGTACTTCTATTTCAAGGTGCAAATAATAGGGTCACAGTCTTCTGTCCATGCGTGGCTCTCGACAGTTCATACCTTCTAGCTGAAGTAATTTAGTTCATTATGTTTTTGATTATTGTTGTACTTTTAATTGGTTGCTATTTTCATACTTGGAGCCGCTTGCCAAAAAATAGTCAATGCCAACCAATAGATTTCACATAAATCGGAAACTATTTCATGTTTTAGTTGACAAGTCTCCTATGCTTTCGACTGTCACAGTCCATTCATGTGGTAGGTGGCGATTAAGGAAATTTGTGGATAGTCTGACAACCTGTGAAAAAATAATTTTCACTACATGCTTTATCTAAATGTTTAGTTAGTTAGTTCGTCGTCGGATCATCATCACTGCAAACTGGACACGTCCATCTAAATGTTTAGTTAGTTAGTTCGTCGTCGGATCATCATCACTGCAAACTGGACACGTCCATCTAAATGTTTGTTGCCTTGTATCAAATAGATGACGAAGAGATGCAGGCAAGCAGACATTGTACATTTGTTCTTTTATGGCAGATTTCTAGTTGGCGGGGAATGCTAGAAGTTCCATCACATCGGATGGATAAAACAACTCTGGCAGAAGAATGATGTGACAATTGACCCAAAAGTGTATGATGCACTCCTGGCAGGTTGTGAACGATCCTGGGATAACGCCGTACTGAAATATTTTGTGGATTAAATATGCATCCATGAAACACACCCCCCCCCCCCAATAAATGTATAAGACAACAAACCATATTAACAATCCGGATGTCGCCTTGGTTACTCACCTGAAGAGGACTTTTGCATTTATCCGAAAGTATATGGGTTGTCAAGAGCTAACTGCTCACAACTAGAGTTTATTTCATCATCATCATGTGTCAAGAGCTACCTGCTCACAGCTAACAAAGGAGATTACTTCATCAGCATCATGTGTCAAGAGCAACCTACTCACAGCTAAGGAGATTATTTCATCATCAAGATAGTTATAGGAGACTTCAATGCTAAAGTAGGTCAGGTCAGAGATTAGCATGGCTTGAACTAAGGCACACACGGTCTAGGCAGTAGGAACAATAGAGGGGAATGTTTGCTAAACTTATGCACAGAAAACAATATGGCAGTAATTAATGCATTTTTTCAAACATCACCCAAGAAGACTATACACCTGGAGGTCACCGGACAGAAAAACAAAAAATCAAATTGATTATATACTGATAGAACAAAGATAGACAAAAACATTCTTCAATGCAAGACACTATCAGGCACAGACTAGGACATTGGTCATGCGTTACTCATCGCAAAGTTCAAAGCAAAGACAAAAAGTAATTCAATCATTTTTAAATACCATATGATGTATATACCGAAAAAATACAGCATCAAAGTCAAAACAAATTCGAAAAAAGGACAGGCGAAAGGGTGGAATTCTGACACTTGTTAAAAACAATATCAGCGCATGTCAGCTGGAAGTATATATGGAAGGGGCAGAATACCAGATGCTCCACCTAAAAACAAGCAGTGCAGAATTCCATCTCCTGAACTACTACTGCCCAAATGATAAACCATTGGCACTAGACACAATTCCAGACAAAGAGAGACTTATGGTGTGTGGTGACTTCAACAGCCACTCTCAGAGCTGGGGCTACGATCATATCGACAAGAGAGGTGAGGAACTTGAGAGCTGGCAGGATGAAAATAATCTCATCCTTATTAACCAGCCAGCAGACTCACCAACCTTCTACTCGAGAGCATGGCACACCACCTCTACACCAGACCTGGCATTCCACTCACCAGGCTTGGAATGGAACATCACACGTGTTGTTGGAAAGCACCTTGGAGGTAGTGACCACAGACCAGTATTTCTGGAAATCCACAATGAATTTACCAAGGACAGCAGCACGCTCACTAGATGGAACTATAAAATGGCAGACTGGAAAATGTACCAGCATTTAACCAGTGTTCTAGCTAAGGACATGAACTTCGGCAAAGACATCAATAGAGCAGTGGGTGAATTTAATAGATGTATACTACATTCTGCTAGTAAAACCATACCCAGGGGGGCACGCAAAAACTACAAACCCTAGTGGAATGATGAACTTGAAAAGCTGCAAAATGAGATGGAAACATCTAGACAGCAGGCTGAGAACAGACCTAGCCAAGAACATCACAACAAATATCAGCAAACAAAGGCTAAATTTCAAAGAGCCAAGTTACAAGCCAGACGGAGCAGCTGGAAAGAAAAAAACAAAGTCGCTGAACCTAGAAAGAGATACTAGGAAATTATGGAAACTTGTAAAACAACTAAATGATGAAGGTACAGGGAGAAATACCAGGATCACACTTTATAAAGATAGAAACATTTTAACAGGTAAACATGCAGCTGATTACTTTGCAGATTCCTTTGAAGAAGACAATAATGTCAAAGTCAGCCCAGACAAACAGCAGGAGGTTCGAGAGAACCAGCAAAACATTGGACAAGGCGAACCTATACCTGAAGTCATGGAGGCACCAATAACAATGAGAGAACTGGAGCATGCAATATCCAAATTGAAAATGAAACAGTCTCCTGGAGCTGATGGAGTGTCCAATGAAATGATTAGAAATCTGGGAATTGCAGCAAGAGCAAAGCTACTGCAGATCTTTAACACAAGCTAGTCCACAGGTAATGTACCACAGGCGTGGAGAGAAGCAATAATGATACCACTCCTCAAATCAGGAAAAGATGGCAACACAGTCTCCAACTACAGGCCCATCAGCCTCACAAGCTGTCTATGCAAAACAATGGAACGCATCATCAATCTTAGGATGCAGTGGTACCTTGAAAGTGAAAACCTTCTGGTATCACAGCAAGCAGGTTTCAGACAGTGCTACTGTACTGAAGATCAGGCAACCTACCTCTACCAAGATATTGAAGATGCCTTCCAAGATAAGAAACTGCTACTAGCAGCATGGATATACCTCAGGAAAGCATTTGATAAGGTCTGGAAAGAATGGCTCCTAAAGAAATTGCGAAATTGTAGGGTTAGCTCAAGAATGTACAAATGGGTAAAAGCATACCTGCATAATAGAAGAGCCAGGGTACAATTAGATGGTCGCAAGAGCAAGAAAGTTCTACTGCGTCATGGAGTCCCCCAGGGAGGAGTCCTGTCACCCACACTTTTCTTGGTTTACATCAATGACCTAGTTTCTGAACTACCACACGGGATCAAAGTGGCAATGTATGCTGACGACCTGGTGATCTGGTACACGGAAGAACATGCAACAGTGGCCAATAAACAAATACAAAGAGCTATCGATGCCCTAACCTTATGGGCAAATAGATGGTGCGTCAGCATTAACACAGATAAGTGCAACACTACACTCTTTACCCTCTCACCAAAACAAAAAGCTGGTCATATCAAGATAGACGGAGAGCTCTTGAAAGAAGACAAACAACCCACATACCTCGGAGTTACTTTTGATGATAAGCTGACATGGAAGCAGCACATAAACAAAGCAACAACAAAAGCCAGGAGGAAGTTAGCTATCCTGAGAAAACTAAGTGGAACCACATGGAGAGCCATTGGAAATATACTCAGTAAAGTTTACCAGCAAGGCATAAGACCACACCTGGAATATGGTTCAGCTGCGTGGTGTCCTGCATCAAACACCACATTACAAGATCTAGATAAAGTGCAAAACCAGGAACATAGAATCATGTTGGGAGCAATGAAATCAACACACATAGCAGAGATGCAGAAAATGGGAAGAATGCAAACACTTGGCGAACGTAGAGAAAGTACTAATTCAAGCAGAAAAGTTTCAGTGTATGCCAAGTCATCCAATGAAGGAAAGATTCCAAAATCTAGCAATGGGGCGACTGAAAAGAAGCAGCTTTATCCATCAAGCTAAACGACTCCGTAGACAACTTACAGACCTACCTGAAGTTGACAGCCCCTTAAGGTCTGTACCAGAACAAACTCCCTGGAGTGAAAGGCATGGAATGTCAATATACATTCAGACCCACGTGAAAGGAATACTAAGCGAGGACGAACAGAACAGTGTGCAGCTAAGGACAGTCACTCTCCGTTTCCTGGATGAGGAATATCCACAAGATATATGGGTCAGAGTATACACAGATGGGTCAGCACAGAATGCTGTGAGGAATGGAGGTGCAGGTGTATATATAGAATATCCACACAAGCCTAGAGATACAATCAGAACACAGACAGGAAAATTGTGCAATAATTATGATGCAGAAATCCAGGCAATTAGTGTGGCAGCTAAAAAACTGCTGAACTCCAACTCTGACCTACAGCATGTGATATTCCTGACAGATGCAAAGTCAGTGCTTCAAGCTCTCCAGTCTGGAAAACTAACAGACTTGAAAAAATAGTCAAGCAAAATGAATTAAACAGGTTACTAAAACACTTACCTTGCCTATTAATAAAAATATATTTAAAAAAGTATATATAAAAAAACATACAATAAAACTAAACAGGACAATTCTCCACGTATCGGCTCAAATTGAACCTTTTTCAAGAGACAAACAACAGAAAACAACAAAATAAATAACAAAATAGATGACTAGATTTCATCAAGCCCCGTCTCCATAGCGCAGGGATGGCAACGCATCTAGTAAAAGAGAAAATGCGTGCATTCATTATAAACAAACCGAAAGTTGGAAATTAGAGGCACTATAGATGAGTGCAAGAATAATAAAAGAAAAAGATACGAAAAATACCCCTTTTGTCACTTTATCAGACAGGCAGGTTTTAAGAACATAGTCACAACAGGCAAGACTGAAGGGAACAGAGACAGATGGGGACGTGAGAAAATATTCGTGTGACAACCTAGCAAGGCTTGGAAACAACGATCCTGATAACAATACTGTGAACAGAGAACCGTGGTCACCTACGCCAACCAGAATGGCATATGATAATGATAGATGAGTAATGATGAGGTTGTGTGGTGGTGGGGTGAGTGGGTTTGGGGAAGGAAGGATACAAGAAGAATCATCATTTGAAAACGCATGGAATGAATGTGAAACCAAATATAGACATAAACATATATATAAAACCAAACCTAAACATACATAGAAATGTATACACACACCAAGAGTTAAGACAGAAATATATAACTAAATGGACACAGATGTGTGAAGGATACCCACACAAAATGCACAGGCGTGTAAATGTATCCAAACATAGGAAAGGGCTCACACCAGAATAGGCATACATATTGACACAGAATGGAGATACGTGCATTAACATAAACAAGCGCTCACATAAATATATATATATATATATACATAAATATGAACATGCATGCACATAAACATTTTCTCACATAAATAAAAACAATAACATGAACATTCGTACACATAGAAACATATACATATATTAATGTAAATATAAACGTTCGTTCACATAAAGATAATGCTATAACAACTGCATATGTATACATACAAATGTGTGGCCCAAAGTAATTGTGTGGATACATAGAACCATGTAAAACAAAATGCATATACAAATAACTATACATGTGTGGGCACCCATCGAAGAGACAACTGCAATAACAACGAGGAAATCAAAATCTAAATTTGTAAATGATTTAACAATAACAAAATGGCAGAGTACAAAATAATCGCAAATTACACAAACGAAAGAAGACATAAAGGAAATATATAGAAGTACGGCAAACGCAAAAATAATTACTCACGAAAGTGTACAAAGACAAATAATTACAAGAATCAGTGCAATACGGGAGTAGAGGGTATAAAGAAAAGGTGGGTAACTCAAACAAAACGGTGATTAATGTTTATTCCATGTGGTTGCAAGACTCCCATATGACAAATGAGACGATATTCCAAGGACTGACGTTGCCGGTCACCGGTATAACAACGTAACAAACCGGTTACAGAGACATGAAACAGAGGCTTGATGAAATCTAGTCATCTATTTTGTTATTTATTTTGTTGTTTTCTGTTGTTTGTCTCTTGAAAAAGGTTCAATTTGAGCCGATACGTGGAGAATTGTCCTGTTTAGTTTTATTGTATGTTTTTTTATATATACTTTTTAAAATATATTTTTATTAATAGGCAAGGTAAGTGTTTTAGTAACCTGTGTAATTCATTTTGCTTGACTATTTGTTCATTAGGTTACTGCGGCACCATCCACTTTGTCGGACACCCTCTGACCATTTGGTTATTTATATCAGACTTGAAAAAACTACTTAGCGAATTGTCGTACCAGTATAGGGTAACCATGCAGTGGATACCCTCTCACTGTGGAATACCAGGAATTGAAAAATCAGACCAACTGGCTAAGGAAGGTGCTGCCGAAGACCAACCAGATATACCAATCACCTACCATCAGAAAAAACAGATGATCAAGTCAATAAGAAAGCCACAAACACCAACTCAAGATGACTATCATATTATGAACAGATCAGAACAAGTTATAATTATACGTCCCAGAACAGGACACAACCGACTCCGCAGTCACATGTATACAAAGTTCAAGATTGGCAACACGGCCATGTATGTGGACAGGCAGCACAGAGTGCCAAACATATAATTCAAGAGTGTTCTGAGCATGAAACGCTGAGGCAGACATATTGGACAGAGGAAACACCACTGGAATCAAAGCTCTATGGGACACTGTATGAACTACAAAAGACAGTGAGTTTTATTAAGGAGACAGAATTACAGATATAGACATGTTTAAAGTGAACGAAAGAAGAAGAAGAAGAATCATGTGTCAAGAGCTACCTACTCACAGCCAAGGAGATTATTTCATCATCAAGATAGTTATAGGCGACTTCAATGATAAAGTAGGTTAGGTCAGAGATTAACATGGCTTGAACTAAGGCACACACGGTCTAGGCAGTAGGAACAATAGAAGGGAATGTTTGCTAAACTTATGCGCATAAAACAATATGGCAGTAATTAATGCATTTTTTCAAACATCACCCGAGAATACACCTGGAGGTCACCGGACGGAAAAATAAAAAATAAAATTGATTATATACTGATAGAAAAATATAGACAAAAACATTCTTCAATGCAAGACACTATCAGGAACAAATTATGACACTGGTCATGCGTTACTCATCGCACAGTTCAAAGCAAAGATAAAAAAAAGACAAAAAGTAACTCAATCATTGTCAAATACCATATAACGTATAAACCGAAAAAATACAGTATCAAAGTCAAAACAAATTCGAAAAGCTACTTGAAAACCAAAAACAGAACACCCCAAATGAACTTGAAAACAAAATCAGTGATATTTTCAATAACTTTGAAAATAATGCTACACAAAAAGAGAAAGAAGAAGAAAGAATACAGAGGAGACTATGAACATGATCCAAGAAAGAAGACAAATGAAAAATAGTAATAAAAACAGAGCAAAGTATATAAGTTTGTCAAGAGATATTCAAAGAACAATTAGACAAGACAATCAAAATTACATAAATAAAATATGCCTTGAAATAGAAGGTTAGAAGAATCAAGGTACCTGTAAAATTATGTTCGAAAATCAACGAGACAACAAACTTCAACCATCATTAAAGTGCTGAAAGATAAACACGGAAAGATACGGAAGGAAGGAAAAGATCTCCCTCCAGGGCCAGATAAATGGAACACATTATATGGAACAAAACAACTCCTTACAAACACATGCATATATCATACAATGGCATTGGGGCAAAGGGCATGAACTCTTGGACCGCTGGATCAGCAACCAACCAAGGGAAAGATAGTTTACATAGATGAAAGGAATACTGCAGTGAGATGTACAATGACCCAAGTAAAACACACAAATATTTTTTTTTAAATCAATAAATCAATAAAAAAAAGAGACAGAAACTACAAAGGAAGGAGTAAATTACGCAATATAAAGTTTAAAGTAAGGAAAAGCCCCAGACAACAATGATTTAACAATAGAAATGATAAACGCGATGGCGGAATCACGATTTACCACAAACTCTGCTGAAAAATATGGGAAAGTGGCACATGGCCGAAGGAATTGAACAAATCCTTATATATATTCTTCCCCAAAAAAGAAAACCTTCAGATTGTACTCAAATTACCGAACTATAGCCCTTATACGTCAAGCAAATAAAATAATGTTAAACATCATAATGCAAAGAATCAAACTAACATTAGTGATGGAGATAAACGAAACACAGGCCGGTTTAAGATCGGGCAAAGAAACAAGAGATCACATACTTAACATGAGACTGATCATAGAAAAGTGTAGATAATTCTCAACTGACATGCACATGTACTTCATAGATTACTAAAAGGCATTTGTCTGTGTCCAACACCAGAAACTATGGGAGATAATGGACAACATGGGTTTCCCAAGACACCTGATTCATCTAAAAGAAGCACATTGCCAAGATCAAAAGGCTGCAGTGAAGTTAGGCGGCGATATCTCAGAGTAGTTTGAGGTGCATATTAGAGTAAGATATGGATGCACACTCTCTCCATACCTGTTCAACATAATGCAGAAAATAGAATGAGTAATGTGAGAGAGGACATACACAACGCTGACTATTATCACACTTTGAATATTGGTCATTTTGAAATCCCTGAACTACACTACTCAGACGACACGGTCCTTCTTTTAAATGATATACAGGGATTGGAACAACGAATCAAGAAAATGAAGAAATACAGCGAATCACAAAACGTATATTTAAACGCGCAAAAAACCATGTCAACAGATATACCGAGATAGAATGTATTGATAATTTCGAATACTTAGGGGTAAACATCAACAGTGCAGGAGACTGCATGGCAGAGATAATGACGAGATTGGCAATGCCATTGTAAAATAAGACGTTTAAAAACATATGGAAAACAACAGAATAGAAATAAAACTGCTAATGCTAAGAAATTTTACTTTTTCGGTAGCAAAATATGGTTGTGAAACATGAACTCTAAATAAAACAGCGGTAAAGAAGATAACGTCTTTGAAATGAAAGGCTACAGAAATATACTTAGAATATCACGTAAGGTAAAATAGGGAAACTCAGATATTATAAACACATTGAAGATGCCAGAGTGTTGGTTACTATATTATAAACACATTGAAGATGCCAGAGTGTTGGTTACTAAACACAATAGCAAAACGAAAATTACACCTGTTTGGTCATATAAAGAGACATAACTGTTTAGAAAGACAAATAATGGAGGGCAGAGCATCTGTGCGGAGGAGGAAGGACAGATCAAGAAGACGATGGACTGACGACGTTAAAGATAACATGAATACGTCGTTGGAAAATTCAAGCAGCGTGGTCCAAGACAAAGAAGGATTCAGGGAGTTCATTGGGAGGACAGCGTTTTGGAGAGGATACGTCACATGACATGACTTGGACAACCGAGTTGTTCAGTAGTAACGGTATCCATCCTTTTCTTCTATATGCCCCTTTATATATGGCGCAATATGCTTTGGAAGTGTGAGAGTATCACAGTGCGAGTTGATATATCAGTCTGGTGTTCTCCATATAGCAGCTTTTTTTCGGCTGTCGGTGATCTTTCATGTCAAGGGTGACATGTTCAGCGTGTTTGTGCCGTCATCAACATTGTGTATTTGCGGCACTCAATCACGTTCCATGCCGAGTGGCGTAAGCGGTCATGCTTCTCAACAACGCTCTGTCTCGTGTTGTTAATAAATTCATTTGGTGACTTCGTTTTGTGTCACAGTGACAACCCATTCATAAATTTCTCTTTTTGTTTTCCTCTGTCTCTTCTCCCCTTGATCTTTCCGGTGATTACTAAATGTTGTACTTTTCTCATGATATGCTCTAAAAATCTTGATCGTCTGTTTCAAATTTGTGCTATAATTTGTCGTTTTACTCGTTTTAATCTCTGAGAACTTCTACATTACTTTTCTTGGCTATGGAATTTTCATCATTCTTCTTAAAAACCACATCTCAGTTGTCTCCAGCTTATCTTGGGCAATGTATTTGCTTACAGGTTTATAATTTTTCAATATAATTACAACACTGTCTGGTATTTTATCCCATCAATGGATATTGGGTATCTTACGAATGCAGTTTATGTGGAAATGTCCGCGTCTCAGAGTGGACTACTGCATGTTTACATGTAGGCCCTAACACATACAGGGTAGCGGCGTTAGTGTTGTGCCACTCTCTCACTGATCAAGTGATACTGGTTTCGAGATCACTCTTCTCCCATAGTCGCTAAACAAATAACTCAGGAAATGGGTACCAGGGGTCATGCACTAGGAAAGTGGAGGAATGTTGCCTTCGCTGAGAAAGTGTTGACGAAATTAGTCGAACTTTTCTGCACACACAGCAGTATACTATGATGCCGGTAACTCAGTTACCTTTATAGAAACGCTGAGATAATAAAATTATATACGACAAAAATAACGCCACAGTTTATTTGTCTCCTGCACAGTTTATTTGGTGTATGCGATGGATCTGCAAAGAAGAATATATTGAACATTTCCGAAAAATCTACTTTCGATATCACCTGAGCTCCTGGTGTATCCTAGTTGGCGGGTCATTCCCACAATTCACTCTGCGCAGGCGCAGTTCCCGTTTCGCGTGTATCGAGTCGCCATAATAATGAATCAGGTATGTTTATTTTCAGTTGGATCGCTGTAGATTTAGTACATTTTTCCATTTCTAATGTAGTTTTTTTTCTTTTTCAGAACATGTTTGACGAAAGTAACCCAAGAACACTGTAAGTATACTTTACTTTTAAGTTGTAGTATGTGTTGAAAAATAATCAGTCTCGAAACTTTCGTACCTTCTTGCCGTATCCGTATCGTCTTGTTTTTGTTTGTTTCTTCCGCTTCACAAAATTATGTTTTATTGTCCCCAGCTACGTCGGAAACCTTAATGATACTGTCACAGAAGATTTTTTGCTGGCATTATTTGGACAAATTGGACCTTGCAAATGCTGCAAAATCATTTACGAGGTAAGAGAAATTACAGTTTAACTCCACTTTAGTGTGAGAATATAGTAAAATTTCTGAAATGGGAATTACCTCCTCTTGACTTTTGTAAAAACAATAGACCTAGACAGCTGTAAAAATACTACTGAAGATAATTGTTGCAAGTTTTAAACTCAGTTAGCAACACATCGCCCCATTGTTTACATTTCAATAGACACACATTTAAATAATTAAAATAAGACTTGAATATGTCTTTGGGAAGTTGTTGGTATATGAAACAATCTACTTATATTTATAATATAGGCCTAGAGATAGTGTTTCAGTATGAGTAGTGTCCTAATCTTCATTCTATTTAGTCTATACAGTTTACAGAAGATGACTAGTGAAGGAACTAATGTTATTTGGGAAATATTAAGTGAAGAAAATGTTTGTGGAAAACTTAAATAACGGACAAAGAAAAGAAGAGAATAGATATAAAATAAGAACATGAGCAGCACTATGGCCAGTATAGTTATAGTAAACTATCAAAAGACAGAGTATGCCAAAGACAGATTTGGAGTGTTATGATTGATAGTCAGTCAAGCTTCAAACCATGCACCTGAAGAAAGTAGAGCAGACTAAAAACACACACGTAGGCCTACATGACATTTTAGTCTTCTAATATCTTGTGGTCAGATGTTAACCTAGGGTCATAAATACATCTTTGTCATAGATAAAACTTTTGTAAAGGTGGCGGATGGGTTGGGGAGGTTGTACCTTAAATAGAAGCTATATTTTGGGGATTTATGAAGATCTTTGGGGGGGGGGGGTGCTCTCCTTTTATTTGTTCTCCATTACTAAATGTTATGTAGAATTTGCTTATGGGAAAAGCAAATGGGTTTGAACACTAGAAATCCCTAACTTCCATCGTCTGTATGGGCTTGTGCTAATCCCTTTCATAAAGTTCATTGCATATTAAACCCAATAATTAATTCCTAACCTGTTTACTGCCTTATTTTGTTACTCTTTAAATCAAACTTTTTGTACTTAAATTTTTGTGTGTGTGCATGTAGCAGTTATGACACTGAGTGAAAAAATTGCTATTTGTCAGTTGTGTTTATGCTTCATTGTTTATTTACTGGCATCAAAATTGTAATTTAAACACAGTGAGGTTGGGGGGGGGGTTTGACACCCCCCTTCTACCTGCGGGCTTGTCAAGGCATGTCGTTAGACATAGGCAGTACATTTTGTTAAAAACAACCTTATTACATTTTTGTGGGATACTTCCATCTTGTCCTTGCAATATTTATGACTGTTTTATATGTAAAATGACTCTGTATGACTTAAAATAAGGTTTTAAAATGGAATTTACTCCCTTATTAGTGACACGGAATATGGTTAAAAATGGTAATCTTGGTTACTGACGATCAGATAGATCTGTCATAATTTTTTTGGTAGGAATTTCTGGTGTCTGAGAGTCAAAGTAAAAATATTTGTTTTAAAATGTATACAAACTTTTATTACGGGTTTTTTTGGACAACTTTACAACTACACAGTAGTGGCATGAAACAATATTTTATCAGTTTTATAGTTGAATTCTATTTTCCATTTAATTTTATGCATTTATTAAAAACTTTAGTTTTATGCATTTATAAAAAAAATTTAGGTGTGAAGTTATGACACTTTTAGTACAGGAGACATCAATGGTATCTGGGAAACCGCATAGATTTTGGTTGTGATAGTCACTGAATTATGTGCATATTGTCTTATCTTGTCTTTGATCCACTAGTTACTGAGAATCAGCTCTTGACTTCAATGTCACATTATGGTACTGTCCTGTTCTTTTAAATTGTTCAGGGTTGTATAAAATATTGTCAATAAATCAATCAATCAAGTGCCATGCCGAATGACGTAGGTGATCATGTTTCTTCATGACTCTCTGTCTCTTGTGTTGTCAATAAGCTCGGTCGGTGAACTTATACTATGCTACAATACTAGTCCATCTAGCAGCTTTTCTCTTTGTCGTCCCCTATCTCTTCTCCTCTTGATCTTTCCAGTGGTTATTAAGTGTTCAAGCTGTGTTCTTATTGGAACTTGCATATTATCTGAGTCATGATGAAACATAATGTAATATAGGGATATTACATTAGTAGTGTCCCTCTGGCTTTCTACCGGTTTATTTATGGTGAGTGCTTGGTTTCTGTGTGCAGAATAGTGTGTCTTATATAGAGCAGTGCAGGATATCAGGTGGTGTTCAGTTGTCTCACTAATGTGTTGGCAGTATCTGCAATTTGGATTATTTTTAGGATTTATTATGTTTTGGTGGTAATTAAACAGACAGTGTCCAGTTTGTATTCAGAATATTTCTGTTTGGTGTTTACCAAGGAGAATATGGGCATATTATATAAATGCAGTGTCAAATACTTTTGTCCATGTTGATTTATTAACTTGTCTATATGAAAACTTCTGTGTCTGCTTTATTAGTAATATCATCTCCTGTTTCAGATGGAATGTGTTTCTATGCGATCCGTATTTTATTTGCGTCTTTGGTACTTAATCAATGACAGTACTTTATTGTCTAGTGTCACTGCATTTATGATAAGATGTGTTGTCAGTTATGAGATAAAATATTAATATCTAATGAAGAAAGGACAATTTTCTCAATTTGCTTTCAAAATAATAGGGTCATTCATTTATAGATGATAAAATATTGTCACGCGCACGCCATCGGTTACTTTGAGAGGGGATGTCCTCGAGAGAACCAGCACAATGAAGTAATTAGGGGTTATGTTGGACCGCAGTCTGAGTTTCAAAGATCATGTTGACCACATCATTGTAAAGGCTTATAAAGGTCTTGCGGCGCTGAAAATGATGGCTGCTGCTCAATGTGAACAGAGGCTGCTATTTCTTCTGTATCAAGGATTGGTGGTTGCTGTGGTAGAGTACGCACTGGCGATTCTAACACTGAGTCAGACTCAAACAGAAAGATTGGATAGAATCCAGAATGAGGCAATGCAAATCATTTTGTGGTGTACGAGAGATACGTTGGCACGGGCCATGCAATACTTCAAAGTAATAATAACACTCAATAGAGAATGCAGGGAATGGTGTCCAATAGTGGTGGAGTCGGATGTACTCGCTCTAATCGATGAAAATTCCAGGGAAGGTGATATGATTGTATATGCAAATAGGTCGTTTGAGAGACATATCAGAAGTGCCTGGGTCTTCATGGCTCAGAGGTGAAGGAAAACCATCAGAGGAAAGTGGTGCATTCGCTCAGACGACAAGCAGCATGACAATGGAGATTTTGGCAGTAACCAAAGCTTTGCAATGGGTCTGCTCGCAGACTATCTGCTAGCATGCCTGCATGCTCAGTGACTCGATGAGCATGATTGTGAAAGATACATTCGGGAACAGTGGCTGGATGCAGTGAATAATTCTAGGATTATATCTGTAATTCTGTCTCCTTAATAAAACTCACTGTCTTTTGTAGTTCATACAGTGTCCCATAGAGTTTTGATTCCAGTGTTGTTTCCTCTGGCCAATATGTCTGCCTCAGCGTTTCATGCTCAGAACACTCTTGAAGTATATGTTTGGCACTCTGTGCTGCCTGTCCACATGTACACATGGTCGTGTTGCCATTCTTGAACTTTGCATACATGTGACTGCGGAGTCGGTTGTGTCCTGTTCTGAGACGTAGAATTATAACTTGTTCTGGTCTGTTCATAATATGATAGTCATCTTGTGTTGGTGTTTGTGGCTTTCTTATTGACTTGATCATCTGTTTTTTCTGATGATAGGTGATTGGTATATCTAGTTGGTCTTCTGCAGCACCTTCCTTAGCCAGCTGGTCTGCTTTTTCATTTCCTGGTATTCCACAGTGAGAGGGTATCCACTGCATGGTTACCCTATACTGGTAAGACAATTCGCGAAGTAGTTTTTTCAAGTCTGTTAGTTTTTCAGACTGGAGAGCTTGAAGCACTGACCTTGCATCTGTCAGGAATACCACAGGCTGTAGGCCAGACATGGAGTTCAGCAGTTTTTTAGCTGCCACACTAATTGCCTGGATTTCTGCATCATAATTATTGCAGAATTTTCCTGTCTGTGTTCTGATTGTATCTCTAGGCTTGTGTGGATATTCTATATATACACCTGCACCTCCATTCCTCACGGCATTCTGTGCTGATCCATCTGTGTATACTCTGACCCATATATCTTGTGGATATTCCTCATCCAGGAAACTGAGGGTGACTGTCCTTCGCTGCACACTGTTCTGTTCGTCCCCGCTTAGTATTCCTTTCACATGGGTCTGAATGTATATTGGCATTCCATGTCTTTCACTCCACGGGGTTTGTTCTGGTACAGGCCTTAAGGGGCTGTCAACTTCAGGTAGGTCTGTAAGTTGTCTGCGGAGTCGTTTAGCTTGATGGATAAAGCTGCTTCTTTTCAGTCGTCCCATTGCTAGATTTTGGAATCTTTCCTTCATTGGATGACTTGGCATACACTGAAACTTTTCTGCCTGAATTAGTACTTTTGTGTCTCTGCGTTCGCCAAGTGTTTGCATTCTTCCCATTTTCTGCATCTCTGCTATGGGTGTTGATTTCATTGCTCCCAACATTATTCTAAGTGCCTGGTTTTGCACTTTATCTAGATCTTGTAATGTGGTGTTTGATGCAGGACACCACGCAGCTGAACCATATTCCAGGTGTGGTCTTATGCCTTGCTGGTAAACTTTACTGAGTATATTTCCAATGGCTCTCCATGTGGTTCCACTTAGTTTTCTCAGGATAGCTAACTTCCTCCTGGCTTTTGTTGTTGCTTTGTTTATGTGCTGCTTCCATGTCAGTTTGTCATCAAAAGTAACTCCGAGGTATGTGGGTTGTTTGTCTTCTTTCAAGAGCTCTCCATCTATTTTTATATGACCGGCTTTTTGTTTTGGTGAGAGGGTAAAAAGTGTAGTGCTGCACTTGTCTGTGTTAATGCTGACGCACCATCTATTAGCCCATAAGGTTAGGGCATCGATAGCTCTTTGTATTTGTTTAGTGGCCACTGTCGCATGTTCTTCTGTGCACCAGATCACCAGGTCGTCAGCATACATTGCCACTTTGATCCCGTGTGGTAGTTCAGCAACTAGGTCATTGATGTAAACCAAGAAAAGTGTGGGCGACAGGACTCCTCCCTGGGGGACTCCATGACGCAGTAGAACTTTCTTGCTCTTGCGACCATCTAATTGTACCCTGGCTCTTCTATTATGCAGGTATGCTTTTACCCATTTGTACATTCTTGAGTTAACCCTGCAATTTCGCAATTTCTTTAGGAGCCCTTCTTTCCAGACCTTATCAAATGCTTTTCTGAGGTCTATCCATGCTGCTAGTACCAGTTTCTTATCTTGGAAGGCATCCTCAATCTCTTGGGAGAGGTAGGTTGCCTGATCTTCAGTAGAGTAGCACTGTCTGAAACCTGCTTGCTGTGATACCAGAAGGTTTTCACTTTCAAGGTACCACTGCATCCTAAGATTGATAATGCGTTCCATTGTTTTGCATAGACAGCTTGTGAGGCTGATGGGCCTGTAGTTGGAGACTGTGTTGCCATCTTTTCCTGATTTGAGGAGTGGTATCATTATTGCTTCTCTCCACGCCTGTGGTACATTACCCGTGGACCAGCTTGTGTTAAAGATCTGCAGTAGCTTTGCTCTTGCTGCAATTCCCAGGTTTCTAATCATTTCATTGGACACTCCATCAGCTCCAGGGGACTTTTTCATTTTCAATTTGGATATTGCATGCTCCAGTTCTCTCATTGTGATTGGTGCCTCCATGACTTCAGGTATAGGTTCGCCTTGTCCAATGTTTTGCTGGTTCTCTCGAACCTCCTGTTGTTTGTCTGGGCTGACTTTGATGTTATTGTCTTCTGCAAAGGAATCTGCAAAGTAATCAGCTGCATGTTTACCTGTTAAAATGTTTCTATCTTTATAAAGTGTGATCCTGGTATTTCTCCCTGTACCTTCATCATTTAGTTGTTTTACAAGTTTCCATAATTTCCTAGTATCTCTTTCTAGGTTCAGCGACTCTGTTTTTTCTTTCCAGCTACTCCGTCTGGCTTGTAACTTGGCTCTTTGAAATTTAGCCTTTGTTTGCTGATATTTGTTGTGATGTTCTTGGCTAGGTCTGTTCTCAGCCTGCTGTCTAGATGTTTCCATCTCATTTTGCAGCTTTTCCAGTTCATCATTCCAGTAGGGTTTGTAGTTTTTGCGTGCCCCCCTGGGTATGGTTTTACTAGCAGCATGTAGTATACATCTATTAAATTCACTCACTGCTCTATTGATGTCTCTGTCCAAGTTCATGTCCTTAGCTAGAACACTGGTTAAATGCTGGTACATTTTCCAGTCTGCCCTCTTATAGTTCCACCTAGTGAGCGTGCTGCTGTCCTTGGTAAATTCATTGTGGATCTAGTATGCATAAAGTGACTTTCATTTTTGTGCAGGAGTAATGAGAGAACAGATAGGTTGACCGCACACGCTGCTACTACGGCTGTTGGTGGCGCGATGGCTCGAGCAGACATTTTGAACACCCTATGGGAAAACGCAGGAGCAAATGACTGTACAAGTGATGATGACTCTTGTTTCATAACTAGAATAAAGGAATTTGGTTTGAAATGTGGTGTCACTAGAAAGGAACAGTTTCGTGGGCAAGAAAGAATGATGGTCAATCAACTGCGTACTGGAACCGTCAGTCAACGTGTAATGGCAACTACACTCAAGGAGAGATCTGAGCACCTATGGACTTGTCCGGAGTGCAGTGATGATGATCAAACGAAAAACTAACTACGTTCCTATTGTGAGTCGACTTTGAAGTTAAAACAAGTTTCACATTTGTCAGGTCTATTGTTCCTACTACCAATATGTATAATTATTCATCAATGTTTTTTGCTGCTAAGTATAAATCTCTTAATTTGTTCAATCAGAGTACTTCCAACTCTTTCACTTGTGAGGTGTTTTTTGTGTGTATGTTGATCCAAGTTCCATGAAAATACACAATATCATCTGTACATGTCTAACTTCCATAAACCCTTGATTCTAAGGCACAATATATGTGGCTTCTCAGAAATGGTATTTTCTCCTCCTAAATGCTTAATGAAAGTGAACCCTGTACTCCTTACAATTCTACACAATGTTGATTTCGATATATCGAATGCCATTATTATTTTCCACATCTTCAATTTCTTTAATGTTACATTGCCTTTCAAATCAAACAATCTGCAATTTTCTCTTTGTAAAAATCTTTGCGCGCAATTGTATTTCATTTGGCCTGAAATCTGAGCAAGGAATAATTACACTAGTGCCACGCATGTCATTAAAGATGACTATGGAGATTTTGAAAGGGTGGAGTTTGCTGTCCCATAGAGGATTAAAGTGAAGTGACCCTTAAGTCACGCTGAAGTCGTATGTGTCTTGCCAAAAGGCGCAAATAGCACAGCTACAATAACAACACAATACATTCCATAATCTGAACTACATCCTGTTAATCTGCAGGGATTTTACAATGAAGACAGAAGAATAAGATTTTCATCAAAATATCTACAATTGCATTTATTTCTGTTAATCTTTCTTTACTGAAACATATGTTTTCATTGTCTCTGTTCCATCCATTCAATGAATTTTGACTTAAATTTAAAATATGCAATCTTCTCTGTCTAAGATTTGAAATAGTTTGATAAAGTTGACCACATTCAGCGTCTAGATAAAAACATTTATAAATCTCTATCACAATTATTTGAAGGGTCATGAGTTAATTTTTAATACTCAGTGTAATGTGCCCCATAACAGTAAAACTGATGCTCATCTATGAAATGTTTTTCTTTGATAATAGTTACCTTATAAAACTATGTACATTTTGCATAAAGTGGTTGTTTTCAATTCACATGAAACAAATGCATTTTGTTTCTATTACACATCAAGTGAACATCATTGAAGATACAGTAATATTATATAATATTATAGTTTTCAGTATGGTTATCTTTCTTATTTTTGAAGTATATTGCAAAACAGACAATGAAAATATATTATTAAATTTTACAGAAAAAAGGTGTTGCATAGGGTCGTAAGGTTTAATAGACTTTTGAAAAATTAATGTTTTGGTGAAATAGTTTCACAGTTAGAGATTTTTAAACAGCTGCAAACATTTTGAAACACACTATATTGCCATTTGTTGGTCCAGATAAGCTTGTTGGTAAATATTACTTGCATAGTTTCTTCTTCTTCAGCGTTCATTCTCAAACTCCCACTGGATCTCATTTGTAGCAGGACCCTGGTCCTATTAGATTTCCAGCAGGATGCAGTCCAGAGAATGGAAATGTGTTGTGTTGCCGATTTATTTGCATCAATGGCCCGACACATCCATCTTCGGTGGGACTTGCATGGTTTGTGACTGCATATTATCGGATTTACATCTCCCTTACATTGGTAATTTCATCTGTTGGCCAAAATAATTCTCCTAAGTAAAAAACTGCTTGCCTGGTCTGTATCTGAAGATTCACTGATCTCCACCTGTGGACATGTTATTTAGAGTCAATTCAATTGTCTTATCAGTATAGGGTAACCATGCAGTGGATACCCTCTCACTGTGGAATACCAGGAAATGAAAAAGCAGACCAACTGGCTAAGGAAGGTGCTGCTGAAGACCAACCAGATATACCAATTATCTACCATCATAAAAAACAGATGATCAAGTCAATAAGAAAGCCACAAACACCAACACAAGATGACTATCACATTATGAACAGATCAGAACAAGTTATAATTCTACGTCTCAGAACATGACACAACCGACTCCGCATTCACATGTATACATAGTTCAAGATTGGCAATACTGCGATGTGTACATGTGGACAGGCAGCACAGAGTGCCAAACATATACTTCAAGAGTGTTCTGAGTATGAAATGCTGAGGCAGACATATTGGCCAGAGGAAACAACACTGGAATCAAAACTCTATGGGACACTTTCATACAAAAGACAGTGAGTTTTATTAAGGAGACAGAATTACAGATATAGACATGTTTCAAGTGAACGAAAGAAGAAGAAGAAAATAGAAGAGTCAATTCCCCCATGTAAGTTTAATTGATTAGTACTCCACTGACTTGTCATCTCTTGGTCTTGTCACACTTGGTGGTGTCCTCCTCATGATCATGAACATGTGATGTCATATATAACTTTTTTTTCTAATTGTTTTTATACTGAAGTGCAGAATACAGAAACCTTTATAAATATTGGATAAATTTTCTGTAAGAGCTATCTATGGCATGGATCTATAAGTTCAGAATTGATTTGCTTGCCATGCAATTCCAAAGTTTATTTTATGGAACCTTGTCATGAATAGTCAGGCTTTTCTATAAGAAACAAAAAGAACATGCCTGAAAACAGTAGAGGTGAACATAAGAAAAATTATATTTTAATGCACAATTAAAGAGAAGAAAAGAAAGTGATAATGTAAACTGGACATTGTTCAGTAAACTGAAGCACTCAATAAATTGTACTAAAAGGGCAGTCATAACTCAATACTTGCAGAATACCGTTTCTGCAAGTATAACAAATCTGGAGTTATCTCTCTTATAGTTGTGAAACTTTTCGCTATCCGGTATATTTTTGTGAAGCTATCTATGATCTGAATCATATCACAAACTGTCAAGTGGAAATGTTCAGTACATTATATATATATATATATTATATCTACGTGTATGGGAGTTTATCATAAACATCAATGTGATCCAAAGTGTGATGTGTGTGCAGTATCTGTACATCTCGCACACATTCAGCAGTAAACTAATACTAGAGTACATGCTTGTACAATACATTCTTGTACAATACACGCTTGTGCAATACATGCTTGTACAATACATTCTTGTGCAATACATGCTTGTACAATACACGCTTGTACAATACATTCTTGTGCAATACATGCTTGTACAATACATGCTACTTGTGCTCATACATACAAAGCTCTTGTTATCAAAATAAGAGAAAAGGAATATTTGTTTAGGACGGATCATCTGCCATACTTTATGTTAATTAACCACACCTACACACGAATTGTTAATTCATCACACATATTTTTGTTAATTCATCACTCACATTTTGTTCATTCACTAAACACATATTTTAATTCACTACACACAATATTTGTTAATTTATCACACACGTTTTGTCAACCCACCACAGACATATCTTGTTAATTCACCATGTAAATTTTGTTAATTTTCTACATATATTTTGTTAATTCACAACATGCATGTATTGTTTACCCCACACATCTAAATTTAATTCACCACACATATAATTTAATTTACCACACACACATATTTAGATCTATATTTTACCAAATGAACAAACTACATAATATTGTGATTACAGCACATTTCAATTTGTAGTAATATTTACCTGTAGTAATATTTACTTGTAGTAATATTTACCTGTAGTAATGTTCACATATAGTAATGTTAGTTAGTTAATCGTCAGATCATCATCACTGCACTCCGGACAAATCTATAGGTGCTCCGATCTCTCCCTGAGTATATCCGCCATTACACCTCTGCTGACAGTTCCGGTTCTGTGTTGATTGACCATTATTCTTCTGCACCCCCCCCCCCAACTGCTCCCCTGGTGACCCCACATTTCAAACCCTGTTCCTTAATTCTAGCCATTGAATAAGAATCATCATTCACGTCAAGTTCACTTTCACGTGCTGTTTCCTATAGGGAATTAACACATCTGCCTGATCCATTGCTCCTCCCTGGAGTGTAACAACAGCATCTGACGCCAGGATATCAGCTCTCTCGCTGCCCCGAACGCCAACATGCCCAGGCACGAAAATAATAGTCATCATTTGCAATCTCGACCCTCACAATATCTTAATCCATTGTGCACGAACAAAACCTTTTTGTACTTTCATAATCATAATCATCGATTCACTCAGGATACATGTCCGTACAGCCGTTTGTGAGCTGACCCATTCTGCCATAGTTACCGCCATCTCCATAGTCATACTACTCATAGTCACAGCAAAAGCTCCGCTTTTCCTTGCACACTGAGCTGTGAAGGCCCACGTACTGCGAACATATCTAACCACCGACCAATCTGTGTATATAATCACATCCCCTTCATCGGAGTTCTCACTCAACGCCTTCACCTCAGCCTCCACCGCCACTGGTTCCATTCCTTGTTTGCCGTATTGTGTTATTATAACTATGAAAGATGTGCAATTCATGGGCGGGCGTATCCATTACGCACCTGCGGCTGCAACCTGCACACGCTTTGTATGATATCCTCTGACCGTCCCATCCACTATTTTACTCTCTTCAGCCTACTTTAGAATTTCGGGATGCAAAGGATGTTCTTTATCCGCATTTATTTGACGGTACTCCCTTGCACAGCAATACTGTGTTCTATGTTCTACGGTTGGACAGTCGAGCAAGTATGGCATAGTCCGTTACAAGAACATTCCAGAGCAATTCTTCTTCTTCTTCAGCGTTCATTATCAAATTTCCACTGGATCTCTCTTGTTGCTGGACCATGGTACTATTAGATTTCCAGAAGTATGTAGTCCAGAGAATGGAAATGCGTTGTTTCGCCGTCTATTTGCACCAATGACCCGACACAACCGTCTTCGGCGGAAGAACAATTCGCATAGCTGCATTCTGTATTTTGTAATGTTGGCCTATAGTAAGTTCACATGTAGTAAACTGTGCCATAAAGTAGCAGAAAGACAGTGTTTGTACGTAATGATTTTCTCTCTTCTACGTTAAAGTTAAAAGTAATATAAATTCCCCTTTTCATATGAGCTGCAGAACGTGAATACAACTATGTTTCTATTTTACAGGAAAACTGCGATATTTGCGCATGTATAATACATCCGATTTCAGCATGCTTTTGATTTGAATATGTTCCGTAACACTTGACAGCCCTCAATCCTGCCAACAGGGGTGGAGTGTGTCAACTCATGTCATAACGGTTTATCAACTGTAACCATGGATTTTAGAAGCAATATACCCCTGGAATTATAGTTTATAGGGAAATGGCAGGCTGGTGGTTATACGTTAGACTAAGTCTAATTCGTATGAGGTGTTCACAGTTCAATACTCCTTGTTCCTAAATGCCTCACATTACGTACCCTAAACCAGTTAACACTGCTGAGGTAGTAAACACTCAGAAAATTGTTTCGTGGCATCTGTTGCGCTTCTATTCTCATACTGGAATTTTTAACTTTTCATCTTCCCACTCTTCCACTGCGTGTGTCAACCTTGTTTCACCAGTGTTGTAAAATAGATTTCCACTTCTCTCTACATTGACATTGTCCCAGTTATCAATTATTGAATTCGATATTAGCATCCAGCTGGTCCAATTAATTGTACCTTCCGTTCCTTCAGTGCATATAATTTTAAAAGAATCCCTCACGGTCTAATTTATTGTATCGCATACGTTATTCATCCGCTTAATTCTCGTGCATCCCCATTTTTATGTATTGTTATATAGTGATGTTATATATAAATATATATAATTAGTGCAGTCAAATCCCATTAGAACAACTCTGTCCTGATTGAAGAAATGTGTGTGTAATAAAAGAAATTCGCTATATACAGTATAAAGAATAAATATCTATGGGGATTTTTAAGTGTTGTTAAATAGGGAGATTATAGAAGGATGCGCTATAGAGGAATTCCGCTGTACCATGTCATCCTCTTTTAATACCCTATCATGGCAAAATGTTGTATTATGTTTCATGTTAAAATAGTGGGTGGAAACAACTGTTGTATATACAGGTATACTGGATATCTAGTGACGTCATAAGTGGGGTGGGCTGCTTTGGGTTACCTCATCACAGGAAGTGACATAAAAAAGGAAAACATGACTACAAAATTCAGACATATTTAAGAAAAGGCACTCAAGAAAATCTTGTGCCAAGGCTGCTTGTTAATGAAACTTGTTTCCTCTATTCATGGTCGTCTACAGTATAATACATATTGGCTAATTGGAAATCCAGCCTTTTTAATGACATTCGAATATTTTCATTGACTTTCACACAAAGTATAATCATAGTTACCAATGAAAATCACTGGAATAATCAAATGAGTCACTACGAAGGTTTGATTTTCCAATAGGATTTATATTGTAGACCAGGCGTTCCCAACCGCGTTGGCAGTATAGGAGATCTGTCAACTAAAACGTAAACATGAACTAGTTTCCGATTTGCTTAAAATCTTTTGGTTGACCGTTGCTATTTTTAACATCGATTCCAGGTATGTAAATAGCGACCAATTAAAATTCAAACAATAATAAAAAAACGTAACGAACGGGGGTCAAAATTAATTCAACTAGAAGTCATGTACGGTTAAGAGCCACGTCTCGCCCGTGTGTTGCCGGGGCCAGAAAGGGGAGCAAAGTATAGCAACACTGTTTACCTTCCACGCATGTCGTAAAAGGCGACTAAGGATGTTATGGGATGGAGTTATGGGATGCCATCTTTGGCCCAAAAGGAGCTAATTAATTATCTAAAGGTGGAATCTATTAAACATGCATCAAACACAATCATTGAATGTACAATCTGGCAGAAGAAAATATTGTCATCTTTACAGCAGTAGAAACTTTACAGAACCATAATAGCAGTGGTTTATGTGCACTAGTGAACTCACTGGAAAAGTTAGCTTAATATTACAAGATGTGCATGATCCAGTACACACTGCAACATCCCGGGAAATAAAGCAGTAAATAAACTCACCAAAAACGTTGGGGGCATTGCAATAGAATGACACAGAAGCCAGGTATGATGTAGCCAGATCAATAATTAATCAGATCAAATAATAATTCGCACTGGTAGGGCCAGAGAGGGAAGCAATAATAGTAACAGTTACCTGCCACGCATGTCGTTGGAGGCGACTAATGAGCCTTGGGGTAGAGTTGATTGTCCAATCCCGTAGAGGGTCAAAGTTAATTGGAAGCCATGCTGACATCAAATGTGTCAGGCCGAATGGCGCAGATATCGCAGCTAATCTGGAAACCATGACAACACATTCCGTTCTTCGGACTAGATGCTATAATATGAGCGTTTTCTGCTGGAGTTTGAAAAACGCAGACGAAAAAAGAAATAATAATTGATACCTACCATTAGTTCTCTAGACGAGAGCAGGTGATCATTTGCCGTACACACAGGACATAATAGACTGTGTCAACACCTATTAACTAATACAAGGCCGGCACACCAGACTTGTGTCCACATGGCATCAGGCCTGTAATATTTGAATACAGGTTGCAACAACATAATGAACGGAGAATGACCATGTCTTCTTGCATGAATAACTGCAGCACTACTGCGCGGAGCCTGCTACTGCTACTTTTGTCAGTAATCAATGGGGAAGTCTGACATTGACAGAAGAAGAAGAAGAAAATGCATCTGTTGATTGATGATATAATTATATATTCACGAACTGCATTAGTTTAAAACTCACAGCTGTACGGAGGTAAACTATTCATCTATTGTTTTCATACACTCTAGCAGAGATGCTTATGATGATAGTGTATATGCAGTTAAATGTTATTATTCACTTCCACCCATCTAACCATTTAATTCACCCACTCTAAGGATCTTGAACCTTGAAATAGCCCATTATTATCAGTACAAGGTCGAACGTTATCTAGTGCGGATCCTATCTTTTTAACTTCTGCCTGCCACTGTAAGATATTGGCCTTCGTGAAGCCTGATAGTCAATAGTTGAGTTGTCGTGCTGGAGCCATTTTTAAGTAAATTAACATTTCTGAGATGTTAAGTGAAGAAAACACGCGTTGTTATATTGTGAGTGTTCTCAGTTTGCTATATTGTGGTTGTTTTTAGTTTGTGATATTGTGTTTTCATCTTGCTATATTCTGAGTGTTTTCACTTTGCTATATTGTGCGCAGGGCCGGTCTTAGACCATTGCAACCTATGCGGCCGCAGTGGGCCCCACACTTCATAGGCCCACAAATTCATATTATAATTTATTTTATTATCCTCTTCCCTACCCAGACTGGGCCCCGCGCAATCCGTTTCGCATTGGGCCCCTCAATTGTTAGGGCCGGCCCTGATTGTGCGTGTTTTGATATTTTATAATATTGTGAGTAGTTTTAGTTTGCTATAATGTGTGTTTTCACTATGTTATAGTGATTGTTTTTTGTTTGTTATATTGTGATCGTTGCCAGTTTGTTATAATATGTTTTCGCGTTGATATATTGTGAATGTTTACAGTTTGCTATACTACGGGTGTTTTCAATTTGCTATACTACGGGTGTTTTCAATTTGCTATAATGTATTTTTATTTTGCTATATTGCGTTTTCATTTTGCAAAATTGTGATCGTTTTACGTTTGCTATGTGTTTTCACGTTGCTTTAGTGTGTTTTCACTTTGCTGTATTGTAAGTGTTTACAGTTTGCGGTATTAGGAATGTTTTCAAATTGCTTTATTGGGAGTGATTTCATTTGGCTGCATTGTGACTGGTTTCAGTTTGCTATATTCTGAGTGGTCTCAGTTTGCTATATTCTGAGTATTTTCAATTTGCTATATTATGAGTGTTTTCAGTTTGCTATATTGTGTGTGTTTTTACTTTGATATATTGTGATAGTTTTCAGTTTGTTATAATGTGTTTTCATTTTACTTTATTGTGAGTATTTTCACTTTGTTATACTGTGAGTGTTTTAATTTTGCTATATTGTTTTGACTTTGCTATATTGGGAGAGTTTTCAGTTTTATATATTGTGTTTTCAATTTTCTATATCTTTTCAGTTTGATATAATATGTTTTGACATTTCCATTGTTTGAGTGTTTTAACTTTGCCTTATTGTCAGTGTTTACAGTTTGCTTTATTGGGGGTGCTTTCAGTGCTATAGTGGGAGTACTTTCAGTGCTATATTGTGAGTGTTTACAGTTTGCTATATTGTTAGTGTTTTCAATTTACTAAATTGTGTTCAGTTTGTCTATATTGTGTTTGAACTTTGCTATAATGTGTTTCACTTTGCTATATTATGTGCGTTTTCACTGTGCTATAGTGTGTTGTCATTGTGCTATAATGTGTGTGTGATTTCATTTCACTGTGCCGTATTGTGTTGTCAGTTTGCTATAATGTGGGCTATATTGTGTTTTCAGTTTCATATATTGTTTTGTGAGTGTGCTATAATGTGTTCCACCCCCTCTTTGGTTTAATGTATTTTAAGTTAGTTATAACGTATGTGTTTTCCCGTTGCTATATTCTGCGTGTTTTCAGTTTGCTATATTGAGTTTCGATTTTGTTATACTGAGAGTATGTTCTTCAGCATTCATTCTCAAACTCCCGCTGGATCTCCCTTGTAGCAGGACCATGGTCCTACTAGATTTCCAGATGCAGTCCATATAATGCTTTGTGTCGCCGTTTTATTTGCGCTAATGGCCCGACTTATCCGTCATCCTCTGGAGAGTATGTTCAGTTTCCTATATTGTGTTTTTCGGTTTGCTATATTGTGTGTTCAGCATCAAATTAAATTGTTTTCGTTGAAGTCGTTGGTCAGGATCCTGTTCAAATCCCGTCTACCTTCTTCTATTTTTGTTTTTCTATTACTCCTTGATGCTTATTGGTTTCATATTTGCATATTCATCTTTCTGATACGTGACCTGAGAACCTTGTTTTCAACAGTTATAATATCTTATCTTGTACCAATGATAAGTGTAATGACCCCACGGTTAAGTGAGCTCCTACCTGACCTTCGTCAATTGGCACTTGTCTATAAACATATTTATCAGAATTGCCTTTGTCAAGTTTGAACATTGCGTCACTCTGAAGTTGTAGAAGACATCATGATTGCCGGCATGCAGTAGCAAATGTTTGATACTTCCCTGAGATACTCTACTTATCATGACTTGGTGAGATAAGTCATCTTGTCTACATACTTCTTGTTGATGTCCTAAATAAGATTCATATCACCAGGTCATCTACGAGTCTTTCGTTTACATTGATTTCTCCCTCACGTATCTGCAATTTTGCTAAATTAGACAATTAAAAACTTTCAAAATTTCAAGAAATGACGTCACAATTAGTATATTAAATATGTATGTATGGGTTTTCATTAAACCCAGCCCTAATGAATTTAGAAGTAACTATAACAATAGAGGTTTTAGTAGCTTACCGGCAGAAGGGATCTGCTTAGCTGACTATTTTAGCGGCTTAATTATCATAGAGTGTCTGCTGTACAATGTCCATGTTTCACAGGTGTATGAAAGGGTTTTCGGATCTTCCTCACGGTACCGTCAACATTGGGCAATTATATACTTAAGAAAGGTCTTGGTTTTAACCAGCAAAAGTTGTCCCTCTAGAATCTGTCACCTGTAGAATTTCACACACCTTTACGCTTTGGTCAATATTCGTCAAGGAGAGATAACATGTTAGTGGAGGGGTCAGTCTTTGATGTTTATTCGTCTAGTATGGCATTGTGTCAAAGGGCACGAGCCCATGGACCGCTGGATCAACGAACAACCAACCATTTATCTAGTATTGCGTGTCTTCAGTGAGGAGCCACGGTAAATTACTATGTGAAAGTTAGGTGAAATTTATGTAAATTATTATGTGAAAGTTAGGTAAATTATTATGTGAAATTTATGTAAATTATTATGTGAAAGTTAGGTAAATTATTATGCGAAAGTTAGGAACATTAAAATTACTATGTGAATGTTAAGTTTCAGTATGAACTTCTGACGTCGTTTCTGACGTCATCTTTTTCTGCGCACCATATCTATCTCCTCACAAACTCTATGCCTTTCTAAAAGCAGAACCAAGTACCAGGACACTCTGGTACATTTCCTCCCTCTATACTTTTTCAAGATTTTTATTTACTTATATAAAAATCTTCACTAAACAACATAATAACTATGTATCCTCCCCATGTGTAGAAAAAAAATGCATATGCATAGTATAACTAGGATAGTTAATTCCTGGCTCTCGCTAGAACCCTTCGTGCTAGTGCCAAGGCTTCTTCTTTAGCGTACGCTATGCTCATTGCCCCAATAATCTTTGTTTCGGTATCTCCACCTGTGGGAGTACTCATGCTGTCGGCACCACCGTTTCGCGCGCCTCCGGTAGTCCTCTCCACTGAGGGTGGTGTCGGCGTTTCTTCGTCGGCTGTGCACTCGCGGTCGCGGCTCGAGTATTACGAAAAGGGGCGTCATCTGTGTCATCTACTGTGGCTGTGGAGTGTGCAGCTCTGTCCGTTGAGGCCTCAATAACTTCTTCTTCTTATGTTTCTATGGCATCGTCCTCTTCGGATTCGTCGCCTGGTCCCACCTCCTCGTTTCCTGTGTCGCCATTTTGTACGTCTACTTCTTTTCGCCTATCTGTGCTGTACTCTGTAACTTCCTTTTAGTGGTTCACCGTCATCGAATCGTTGAACTCGTCTCCTGTCCCTGGTCTCGAGGTAATATCTAAAACTTCCTCTTGCACTGTGGGGTTCCGAAGTAGTTCTGTGTGGCTGTCTGTGGTCCCGCCAATCTCCGACAGGGAAGTATCCCACGGCTCTTTATCGTCTTCGCTGGAGGGGGCGATGTAGGTGACCCTGCGTTTCTTCCGTACTTTCGGCGCTTGCCCATTTAGGTCTCCGGAATAGCTATCCTTCCGAAGGTGCTGCACTTGAGTTCGTATGGTTATTTTGTTCCCCTGGTGCTTTATTACATAAGGCACCGGTCCTATTTTCTCTGTGACGACATATCCTTTCATCCAAACGCGCGTCTAGCTTGGAGTCTCTACAGTGCTTCTTGTAATAGACCTTGTCGCCCACTTCAAATTCTTGAAGGGTCGCTCCCCGGTCTGCATATTTCTTCCTCTTTTCTTCGGCAAGTTTTACGTTTTTCTCGACAATTCTGTATGCCTTGTGCATTTCCTGTAAGGTGGTTTCAAGAACATCCTCTCCCAAGTATTTTCGTCTGGGTTTCACGAGGTTGTCCAATAGTAGCATAGGCTCTCTACCATATAATAGATATAAGGTGGAAAATCCTGTGCTTTCGTTGGAGTTAGCCCGAATCGCTGACAGTGCCAGGTTGATGTGCACGTCCCAATTTCGGTCGTCCTTTCCAATGGCTTTGGCCAGAATGTCCGTCAAAACTTTATGTTGACGTTCGTTAATACCATTGGCTTTTGGCCAATAAACTGAAGTGGTGATGTGCCTTATGTTCAGGGACTTCAACACCTTCTCAAACTTCCGGCTGGTAAACTCACCTCCATTGTCTGTCAGGATTACCTAAGGACAACTTGTCGCGGGATAAACTCCGTTAAGAGCAGTCTCACCACCGTCTCTGTTGCTTTGTCTGGCACGGCGAACGCTTCTGGCCACCTGCTATAGCAGTCGGTGAACTGCACTATATAACGGTTGCCGGTCCACGTCTCTGGGTAGGGCCTTGCCAAGTCTATACTGACCTTTTGCATTGAGTATTGTGGTTTGTCGGTAACCTGTAATGGGCATTTTATCTCCTTCATATTCCGCAGCCGACAAACCTCACAGCTGGTCACCGTCTGTTGCACATCTCTGAACATTCTAGGCCAATAATATTTTCTCCTCAAGGCGGTGAGACACTTATCTCGGCCCATATGTCCGTTATCCCCGTGGTACAGTTTCAGCACTCTTTCTATTAGGGAAGCCGGAACGCACACTTTCAATTCTGGATTCGAGTCCTTTTGTGCTAGATAGCACAACAAATTATCTCCTTCGGACAGGGCGAAACAGTTAACACTTTTATCATCTTTATGTGACAAAAGGATGTTTAACTTTTTCTGCAGGTTTAACTTTTTGTGAAGGATCTTTTCTCCGTCGGGGTTTCCGACGCTCATCCACTTGTCTCCTTAGGGTTTGTAGCTCTTCCTGTATATCTTCGTGTACGGGTTCTGGCAACTCCTCTCTCACCTTTTGCTGGTGCCGTGTACGCTGCACTACCTGAATTATTTGGCCCGCTCGTGTCTTGTAAGGCTTAGCCGGGGCAATAGTCACGCCCTTAGTGTGTGCTATGTAGTTCTTCCACTGTAAACAGGCCGCCCTTGCTGAACTCAACGAAAGCAAAATTTCGACGTCTCCCGTGGCGGATCAACTGGCAAGGAAACCTCCTTCACGACCCCAAACCAACTGAAATAATTCGTTATCTCCTTTTATCGTATTTTGTTATTACTATAGTTGATAAACAGCCGGATTCCATTGTCCTCACCTTGGGCTGTGAATTCTCTTCTTCTTAAAACCGACCTGATTCTTCCCACATTCGATATTCTCTGGTTGGGCTTGGATTCCGGATTCCGCTCTGGTAAGTCCCATTCGCTGAGCGGAACTCCCGTTTCCCATACTCCCTATATTTGTTGCATTTTCAATCCTGGGGAGAGGCCTTGTGAGTTGCCTGTCCTCATGAGGTGCTCTCCTTGGTCTGCACTCTCTTGCGAGATGCCCCTTTTGCCCACAATTGAAGCATTGTCCATTCCTAATTAATTCGGTCTGCCTCTCTCTCCGTGTTCCCTGTATCCGGCCACGGTGGTCCTCATATCTACCGTGATATGTTCTATCGGCTTCAGCTAGAGTATCTTGATTCATATCTTGACTTTGAGAACCCATGTTATATTCAACCCACCTTTTTGTTCGTTCTTTTTTTTGTTGCTATTTGGATGGCTTTTTCCAACGTTGTCGGCTCTGCCTCCAACACATGGCGTCTTATGCCTCCTGGCTTCAATCCATCCATAAAATAGTGTAGCAGCTATTTGCACACCCCTTTCTCTTCCATTTAATTTGGGAACGCTTCTTCGGCTAAATTGGTAAGCCTCTCTCCAAATGCCTCTATTGATTCGTTCGGTTTTCGTTCGGAGAGCAGACATAGAGTCTGTAAAAATAACTATGTTTTGGACTTTTGATGGGAAGGCATCAAATATGGTCTTCAGGTGGTACAAGGCAATTTCTAGTGCTGTTATTTCAGCTTCATAGTTAGAACATACCTCACTACAGGCATCAAACAACTCATCAGATGTTTTGTCTGGATATTCTATATAGACACCATAACCTGCTTTGATGATGGCTTTGAAGGCAGACCCATCAGTATAGACATGAATCCATTGTTCTGGGTAGGTGTCTATTGTTTTCTGTGTTGCTTTCTTAAGACTTACTGGGTCGGAACGTTTCGTTGCATTATCTCTTAACTGTGTTTTGATTTCGGGAAATTTAAAGCCTGCGTGTGGTGGTAAACATTTTTCTACTCTTTGCAGTTCTTGTCTCTTGTCTGGAAGGCGATAACTGTCTTTTATTTCATTGACATGGCTCAGGACTGACTTTTGTTTTATTCTGTGGTTTGGTTCCTAGTTTTCTAAAAGTTGTTTATTTGGGTGGTCTTTGTTCATTCTTTTGCTTTTTTTCATAAGCCTCCATTGCAGCCATATCTCTTCGCATCTCAAGGGGTTCCACATTCGTATGTATTTCACATGCAGCCGTCCGTGTAGATCTCATTGCTCCACTAATAAGACGTAGGGCATTGTTCTGCACTCTGTCTAGGGATTCTACATTTGTCGTGGAACATGTTGTGAGGAGTGCACTGTTGTATTCTAAAGCAGTACGTATGTAACCAAGGTATAGTCCTCTAAGGGTATCCTTGTCTCATCCACAAGATGTGCCAGTGAGTCTTTTCAGTAGTTGTAACCGTTTAAGTACTTTATTTTTGATATTTTCTACATGCTTCTTGAGTGTGAGCTGCCGATCAAGCGTGATTCCAAGATATGTGGGGTGTTATTCTCTTGGCAATTTCTGTGTATCCAACCGTAGACTGATATTTTCTTTGGCTACCTTATGCCTCTTGGTAAAGATGGTATAGACAGTTTTCTCACATTTTATTTTTAGCTTCCATGTTTGACTGTATTCATGTAGTCTTCTTAAATCTCCATTTAGTCTTTTGGCAGCACTTTCAACATTCTCATGGCTCTGCCATATTGTTAAGTCATCAGCATAGAGGGCCTTTTTCAGCTTTAATATGTTTGACAAGGTCATTGATGTAAATGAGAAAGAGGGTCAGCTTAAAGCAGAACCTTGTGGTAAGCCTTCCTCTAGAACTTATTTAGATGAAATTGCATCATTTATCTTTGTCTGGATTGTTCTGTCAATGAGGAAGTATTTTATCCAGTTGTATAGCTTTCCACTAATTCCCATCTCAATCATCTTCATCAAAAGACCCTTTCTCCATACTCGATCATAAGCCTGTTGTAAGTCAAAGAAGATGGCTACAGTGTGTTTGTTTTCCTGGAATCCATCATGGATTTTCTGTGTCAACCTAAATAGTTGGTCTTCTGTGCAACTGCCTTTTCTGAAGCCAGCCTGTTCATAGCAGAGGATGTTTGAGATCTCGAGGAACCAGTAAAGTAACAGCTAGATCGCGGAAATCTTTGGCACGCAACTTACCAATATTAATGCCGATATATACACATTTTTTGTGCTCTTAGAAAATGTATAAAGTTGAAAATTCTTTTCGATAGGTTATAAATCTATCAACCTCATCCAATTGTATATAATATAATATATTTAACAGCAAACATCCGCTTTGTTCTAAAACAGTTTCTATAGCACGTTTCACCAGCTTTGCCCAACTTTTAAAAAAATGGTGTATCTCAGCAAATATAAAACTCATATAAAGAATTTTTGTGAGTGAATTTGAAATGTTATAATCCATATGAATTCTTCCTTCATTAAAATATATGTGATATAAATCAAATGTCTGCTTGTCAGCACGCATCTCACACACACAAATTAGGGTGTTTACAGTCAATTATAAGGCGTCATTTATGCATAATTTGTTTACCATACAGTTGGTATGATTTAAGCGTGAAATTGCACGATTCTCGAACACAAGAGGACATTTAAGGGTTGTATCTTGGTGTGACGCTTAAATTCTCCATCAGAAGCGTCTCAACATAAATTGTGTAGTTAGTAAGAAAAATGAGTGCGAATAAAGCTTATGAGGTTAGAGATCACAAATAAGATTTTTTGAGTATTTCTGCAATGAAGTTACTTAATGAAAACTATATCATTATATTTGAAATCCAGAAAAGAGGACTATTCATGACGTAGGGATAAGTAAATGAACATTGAACCGCTAGATAGCAAAATCTGATATGTCCAATTCACATTATAGGAGCAACGTTCCATTATGATATCTGTGAGCAGCAAAATAGTGATACATATGAAATAGTTATATCAATGAAGGCCCAGTATGGCAGTGTACTAATGGCAAATAGTGTCACAAGTATCTCGTATACCGATCATTTAAGAAATCATCTTCAACAGGTATTCATATGCAAACATGGTGAACACAGTATTGTAATAGTAGGCAAGCCTACGCCGAATCGACTCAACAAAATCTGTCGCTGAAGTTGTAAAAATAATATTTTCGAGACTCAATAATTAGTATTAAACAGTTAGAAGACAGAATTGCTGTCTTTGAGATGTGGGCATATAGAAGAATAGATAGAACATAATGGAAGAAGAAAACAAATAAAGAGGTTCTAAAAAACACTTAATATGAAGAATTAATTACTAAGAGAAATAAAGATCAGGCAAATAAAATATATTGGACACATTAAAATGCATGACACCTTATTGAAGACCTTACTTGAAGGTAAAGTCAAAGGGAAGCGAGCAAGAGGTAAGCAGATACAAATGGGAGACTAACATCACAAGATGAACAGGTTACAGTCTAGCAGAGTGCACCACCAAGACAAGAGACAGGGGATGTTGGAGGTCTGTTGCAGCCAGCCTTCATTGCGGAGACGGAACTTGATGATGATGAATTAACATGCCGACATAGATCAAAGGATGTCAATCGTGCAGAAAAACTGGACATCATGCACAAATATAAAGTATAAATTTGTTGGGTCTAACCAAAAATAACATCGCATGCGAAAAATAGCATTAATACGTTAGACCATTGTTTTCCAACTTTTTTTTTTACCATGCCCCACCTAAGCAATTAAAGTGCACCCCTGTGGGGCGTGGGTCCCACGGTGGGAAACTGCGTTAGACGGTTACTCAGATAATTACATTTGTTTGAGGGCAAAGCTAGTGAGACGTGCCATGGCAGATAAATTCGTGACTTTCGCCAATGTAAGACCTATTGGCTAAAAGGAAATCGAGCCTTCTTGATGATCAATTTGACTATTCCCGTGTCTTTCATTGATCACATTAATTATACTTTGTGTCGCCTCCCAACGACAACCAACACAAAGAACTAAAATAATCGATAACAATGGCGTAAGAAGGCTTGTTTTGATTCTGCTGGCAGGTCTTCTATTGGCAATGTCACGGTAAAATGCGCCTACGAAATTACAATTATAAATTTCCGTGGGAAACGACACAATGGAGACCGATCTCATGTTGGCTGTTTAGTCAAGGGCATATCACAGATTCGTGGTGTCTTGTTTATCTATTGTCTATCCCCAGATGGAAGCTGGTTGATAGCATCCACACTTGCCGTTAAGCATAGAGGTGGGAGCTGTAAGTTCAAGGCTAGATGTGATGCCTGAGTTGTACTGAGTCCGTGTTTGTGGATGATGATCGTGATGTTAACGACCCATCTCTTTCTCGGTCTTCCCTTTGCTCTGTATCCAGCTGGTCGTTTGTTATAAGCTCTTGGTGGTAGTTGACTTGGGTCTATTCTCTAAAGGGGACCACACCACTTTATATGCTGACGTTCTATATATTCGATACAAGGCATTATTCATACTTTTTCCCTGATATCCTCATTTCTTACTCTGTCCAGTTTGGTGACCATAGCTGCATTTCTTAAACGATTCATCTCACATGTGATGATTTTTGTCTGCTGAGAGGTTATTAAAGACCATGTTTGACACTGTTAACAAAGTGTTGGTATGAAAGTTGTATATTTTATCTGTCTCATTATATCCATATAGTATCACAACTTTGATCGTCGGCGAACAGAAGTTCATTGATTTCACTTGTGATTTTATCTACCGAGTTGTCTGCATTGTTTATATTTTCATTTTTTTTAGAATAATAGCTTATTTCGTTATTCTATTCATATAGATATTGTAAAGGGGAACGACGCAGCCCAGTCTGACCCATGATTTAGTTTCAAATGCTTCGGTCGTTCCATTTGTTGTTCTCACTGCACTTATGCAATTTTGGTATAGTGCCTTTATGTTGTCTAATAGCTGACCACCGATGTTGTACTTGTGTCCATGAGAATATTCCTAGCTACTCTATCAGATGCCTTACCTGGTCTATAAATATAGCGTTGATATATTGATTGTATTCAATAGCTTTTTCACTTAGTTGTCTCAGCGTGAATAGTTCGTCGGTGCAGCTAGCTCCCTCTTCTAAAACCAAGTTGAGTGGGGCTCAGTTGAGGTTGTTATGTGTCATATTCTTTGCTCTAAGATCTTTGCGTCTTTTTTGTTTCAGAAAAATTACATTTATATCAAATTCATAATGAATTTGAAATGCAAATTTATAACTATGCGTAAGTTTACCGTTTTACTATACCAGTATTTCTACAGGGAATGGAAGAGTCATTTATATTGTCATTTGAATCACCACGAGAAGGAGCGAAATTTGCGCTTGGTCTAAATATAACATCTTTTCCCTGTTGGATTAGACAGAACTCAGAATGCACACGTCAAGGAAGGAAAAGGAAAGTTAGCGACTTTGACATAGATGCAATGAGACTAGAGATATTGAAAATGTTTGCTTCAAATCAACTTGTTACTCTTCAGAAACTGAAAGTAATTTTGCAAGTAATTCTTAATATTGCAAACAGATTGCAGTGCTGTAAAGTAATTTTTAATCTTGAAAACAGACTGCAGTGTTGAAATTTCTAAAAGTATTATTTGCGACATTGTAAGATCTGTAGGCTTCACTTTCATGGACACTTGGCGGCAGGAATATTATTTGTGAAAAGGCACACTTTGATTTCTGCCCGAAACAAATACGCGAGACAGATCTCTGAGCGGAGGAGGCAATTCTATAATAATGTACATGATGCTGGACGTTTTTTTTACAAGAAAGTTGTACAGACGGTAGGGACTACAGCACCGAATGAATGGACATATTTCAGGCACTTGGTGGAGAACAGACTTTTTACAATCTGGAGGGAACGTTGTGTCTGATAATTGACAATGAATCATATCACAATGCAGTATCGCGGGAAGACAAAGTATCAAATACACAAAATCATATTAGGACATGATTTGCTAAGGAAAATGTCAGCTAATACATATTTAAAATGTGAGATTGCAGCTTGTGAGGAAGATAAATGAGACAAAGGTGTATCATATTGACAAGAATCATTGAACAATACGGTCACACGTATCTCCGACTCTCTCCGTATCATGCGCACCTTAACCCGATAGAGCTTGTCTGGGTTAAAGTCAGAGAACAATTCCCTGAACAGAACACAGTTTCAAAAATGTGATGTTGAAGTTCTAACACGTGAGTCTCTCTTAAAAAATAGACATTTAGTTTTAGAAGAAGTGTGTTGAACATGTGGTCCGAGAGGAAGACGACTACAGGCACCGAAATGAATTACAATATATGTAGCCATTAATAATAATAATTCTCTTGAAATCATCAGATTCGTAATGATGAAGACCATATTTTGTTGATAGAATTAATAGTCATCAGGGAGAAATAAGCTTATGTTTAAAAAATCGTTAAACACAGGAGCAATAAACAACCTTATCCACAATAATCTACAGTCATATACAATTTTAAGTCCAGTTAAGATAACCATGTCGTATAATGGTGAATGAAGGCCAAGACTGACTGTCGCATACTGGAGTCACAAGTGCATAAGTGTAACATATACAATTACTTGAACCATCAAAGCATTATGGAGATTCGGCTATGAATAAAATATAACTAGAAAATAACCTGCGTACTGAAAAATCTAAAATTTAGCTACACTTATTTGCAATGTTCCACAAAAGCAAAATAATTCGCAGATGTGAAAAACCCAAAAGTCCATGGACTAAATAATAGAAAAAAAATTTAGCCATTGATATTCGAAAGTTTCATGCCAATGATCTCTGCGATCTAATAGTTAGTTTTGGAGAAAATCGCCTCCAATCATGTTTATGAATTAGTAAACAGACTAATAGTGAACTCTATACAGAGGAATCACATTATAACAACTTCATCTGGACAGACAAAATATGTATGTAATAACACATTTGTTATATACAATACAAACACATAAATATAATTGGGGAATTGGAAAAGTGTTATAGGGGGAATTCATTATAAATATTTGTGTACAAGAGGAATTACACTGTATTGTTCTGTAACCATTGCTACCATATGCACGCATGTTTTAGGAAGAAGCAGGAAGTATTATCAATGCTTAGTCACATACGTGCTCACTGCAGCACCAGTGGCTTTTATAAATTAGTGTGACATTAACCATAGAGCTATGTAATGTGTTAATTATGCCTTGTGAAAACATATCAATAAAAGATAATACTGCTAGTAAAACTATGAATATAGTACTTAACGTCATCATCATCATATAGTGCCGTCTCCGCAACGAAGGTTGGCTGCAACGTATCTCCAACGTCTCTTGTCTTGGTGGTACACTCTGCTAGACTGTAACCTGTCCATCGTGTAATGTTACTCTCCCACTTGTATCTCTGCCTACCTCTTGCTCGCTTCCCTTTGACTTTACCCTCAAGTAAGGTCTTCAATAAGGTGTCATGTCTTTTAATGTGTCCAAAGTATTTTATTTGCCTGATCTGTATTTCTCTTAGTAGTTCTTTCTTCATATTAAGTGTCTTTAGCACCTCTTTATTTGTTTTCTTCTCTTTCCATGATGTTCTCCCTATTCTTCTATATACCCACATCTCAAAGGCATCAATTTTGTCTTCTAATTGTTTATTTAGTGTCCATGTTTCTGAGCCATACATTAATATGGAATAGATGTAGCATTTTATAATTATCATTTTTAACTTGTTTGTAATTTGTTTAGATATTAATAATTTCCTCATGTCATTGAAGGTACTTTTAGCCATTCTTATTCTCCTTTTAACTTCTGTTTCACATCTGCCATCATTTGTGACTATGTGTCCAAGATATTGATACTGTTTTACTTGTTGTAGTTTCTCTCCCTGTATGTTTATGTTTACCTCCTGTTCTTCTGTGTCTTTGCTGATTATCATGGTTTTTGTTTTTTGAATGTTTATATCCAGTCCATATTCATTACTTGATTTATTGACTTGATCTATTAGTCTTTGTAGTTCATGTTCACTTTCTGCTAAAAGAACAGTGTCATCTGCATATCTAATGTTGTTTATTATTTTCCCATTGATCTTGAGTCCTGGTGTTTCTTCTATATTTTTAAAGATATTATCTGTGTGGATATTAAATAGGCTTGGTGATAAAATGCATCCTTGTCTTACCCCTCTTCTTATTTTAGTACTTATGTAGGAAACAGATAATGAAGCCTTACTGAACAACGACTAACATACTATCACTGTCGGATGCTCACGTGAAATAATACACACAGCAATACACAGGATATAATCATGTAAATAACAATACACAGGAAATAATCGACGTTTCGACCTAAAGGCTTTTATAAAGATAAGCACATGACATCAAAAGAGGGCGAGTAGAAATGACCAAACCACACAAACGTGTCCGAGCGAAATATGGATGTGAGATGCCGGAAGGTCTAATGAAGACATTAGACCGATACCACTGCAATCATGGAATACATTAAGAGACAACAGATAAAATGGTTTCGCACACTTCAGCAGACTACCATCAGACAGCATACCACAACATGATATGCTACATAGATACAGTGAAGGCATACCTAGAGGCCGACCACGAAAACGATGGACCACCGATGGAAACGATGAAATAAAAGAGACGTTAAATTCCACAATATACTTAGCACACAAGAGGGCCATCTCCAGAAAACGCTTCTACCCCTGGCGCTGAAAGGCAACAAAGGGTTTAGCGAATAGATAGATAGATGCCAGCAGGGTAGGAACAGGAAGTATATAAGAGCGTAAATATAAATGGAAACGAAACGAACAGAAAGATGACATAAATGACGGAACAAAAAGAATAAAGACCACACCAACCCAGTACTAGACATAAGAGTGGTCGGAATTGAGTCTAAATGGCTTGAGGTTAGCCAACTAAAAGATAAGACGATTTTTTAGAGCGCACTAGATCTATCGACGGTGGTGCATGATCTAATGGCAGTGACATGAATATTAAGAACACCATTGTGGCCAACACTGTTTAAGTGTCTGGCAACAGGAGTAGGTGTTCTGTGCTTGATGGCATAAAGATGTTTCAGAAGCGGTCGCTCAATCTTAAGCCGGTTTCCCTGATATACTGCTTGCCGCAGAGTTTACATATGATCACGTAAATAACTTTACGAAATTCACATGTAAAGGCCTCATCGATGGAGAAGTATGTTACCGCATTAATATATGATATCTGACTGAAGAACGATGAAGGTAATCACACAATTCATTGAAACTAACGGCGTTGTAACCCTGATATCTGACAAGAACGATGAAGGGAATCACACAATTCATTGAAACTAACGGCGTTGTAACCCTGATAACTGACTGAAGAACGATGAAGGGAATCACACAATTCATTGAAACTAACGGCGTTGTAACCCTGATAACTGACTGAAGAACGATGAAGGGATCACACAATTCATTGAAGCTATTGGCGTTGTAGCCCTGATATCTGACTGAAGAACGATGAAGGGATCACACAATTCATTGAAACTAACGGCGTTGTAACCCTGATATCTGACTGAAGAACAATGAAGGGATCACACAATTCATTGAAACTAACGTCGTTGTAACCCTGATATCTGACTGAAGAACGATGAAGGGATCACACAATTCATTGAAACTAACGGCGTTGTAACCCTGATATCTGACTGAAGAACGATGAAGGGATCACACAATTCATTGAAACTAACGGTGCTGTAACCCTGATATCTGACTGAAGAACAATGAAGGGATCACACAATTCATTGACACTAACGGTGCTGTAACCCTGATATCTGACTGAAGAACGATGAAGGGATCACACAATTCATTGAAACTAACGGCGTTGTAACCCCGATATCTGACTGAAGAACGATGAAGGAATCACACAATTCATTGACACTAACGGTGCTGTAACCCTGATATCTGACTGAAGAACGATGAAGGGATCACACAATTCATTGACACTAACGGTGCTGTAACCCTGATATCTGACTGAAGAACGATGAAGGGATCACACAATTCATTGAAACTAACGGCGTTGTAACCCTGATATCTGACTGAAGAACGATGAAGGGATCACACAATTCATTGAAACTAACGGTGCTGTAACCCTGATATCTGACTGAAGAACAATGAAGGGATCACACAATTCATTGACACTAACGGTGCTGTAACCCTGATATCTGACTGAAGAACGATGAAGGGATCACACAATTCATTGACACTAACGGTGCTGTAACCCTGATATCTGACTGAAGAACAATGAAGCGAATCACACAATTCATTGACACTAACGGTGCTGTAACCCTGATATCTGACTGAAGAACAATGAAGCGAATCACACAATTCATTGACACTAACGGTGCTGTAACCCTGATATCTGACTGAAGAACAATGAAGCGAATCACACAATTCATTGACACTAACGGTGCTGTAACCCTGATATCTGACTGAAGAACAATGAAGCGAATCACACAATTCATTGACACTAACGGTGCTGTAACCCTGATATCTGACTGAAGAACAATGAAGCGAATCACACAATTCATTGACACTAACGGTGCTGTAACCCTGATATCTGACTGAAGAACAATGAAGCGAATCACACAATTCATTGACACTAACGGTGCTGTAACCCTGATATCTGACTGAAGAACAATGAAGCGAATCACACAATTCATTGACACTAACGGTGCTGTAACCCTGATATCTGACTGAAGAACAATGAAGCGAATCACACAATTCATTGACACTAACGGTGCTGTAACCCTGATATCTGACTGAAGAACAATGAAGCGAATCACACAATTCATTGACACTAACGGTGCTGTAACCCTGATATCTGACTGAAGAACAATGAAGCGAATCACACAATTCATTGACACTAACGGTGCTGTAACCCTGATATCTGACTGAAGAACAATGAAGGGATCACACAATTCATTGACACTAACGGTGCTGTAACCCTGATATCTGACTGAAGAACAATGAAGCGAATCACACAATTCATTGACACTAACGGTGCTGTAACCCTGATATCTGACTGAAGAACAATGAAGCGAATCACACAATTCATTGACACTAACGGTGCTGTAACCCTGATATCTGACTGAAGAACGATGAAGGGATCACACAATTCATTGACACTAACGGTGCTGTAACCCTGATATCTGACTGAAGAACAATGAAGGGATCACACAATTCATTGACACTAACGGTGCTGTAACCCTGATATCTGACTGAAGAACAATGAAGATGAGTTAAATATGTTTACCATAATTAGTCACCTGACGATATATTAAGAACCGCTGATTTCAAACATCCAAAAATAGGGATAGCATATTACTGAGAAATGTCCTATGTGTAAACTCGAAGTGTGACGAGGCAAGCTGATACACGAAAGAAGACATATTTACATTATGAGAATGTTAACACTTACGCTATTTGTTCTAGATGTTGCGCAGTTCGTTTGGTTCAATCCATATTTATGTAAGGAAGTATAAAGAGAGCCGTGCGAACGGCTACTTATATTAATGGTGAGGAGGGTTAGCCACTTCCACCCCTGGTTAAATTTCCTTTCCTAGAATCAGCATGACAGGAACCAAATTATACTTCGGTTGACTGACATTGTCATATACCAGGAAGCTGTCTCAGCATATTGCAATATCAGTGCACCCACAGTAGGAAAAGAAGTATTTTTGCTGTAGATATGAAACATTTATTGTGTTCAGTTCTTAGTTCAACTAAAATATGGCTTATTTATGTATTGGACAGTGCGTGTAAATAAACTACAATAATGTATAGATTTGTATTGGGCAGTGCGTGTAAATAAACTACATTAATGTATAGATTTGTATTGGGCAGTGCGTGTAATTAAACTACATTAATGTATATACTTGTATTGGACAGTGCGTGTAATTAAACTACATTAATGTATATATTTGTATTGGGCAGTGCGTGTAGTTGTACTGAAATATAATGTAGCCTCGTGTTGAGCTGTATGTATAAGTTTAACTAAAACATGATGTAATCCCGTGTTGTTATGTATGTGTAATTTAAAAAAAAACCACATAATGTAGCCCCCTGTTGTGCAGTAATATGTTATAAATGTTTCGTTATCTATCTGAATGCAAATCTTTCGCGCTTAAGTCTAGGTAACACAAATATGAAAATATATAACTAAAGATGTAGCTTCGTGGCATTTCACCCGCTTCCAGCTACCATACATTCCGTTACTAAAGATTTTGCTTTGTTATGTCTTTGCATGATCCACAAATTCCGTTTTCTTATTATGATGTTATTTAGGACCGAATTCGTGTGATTTTTTTTTGTTTTGATGCCAATGGTATTCTCAATATTCTTCTGTAATATTTCATTTCCACATAATGTAATACACATTTTTTTTATCTATACTGATTTATTTATTTATTAATTAATATTTGAAGTGCCAAATGACGCGTTCCTGATGTTAGATTAATGAGGTTCTCTCATCCCCTTAACTTAGTCGAAGTAATACTGAATGTTTTCTAGAAAAAAATTCATGTATCTAATCAAGCTTTACTTTATGATGCATATGTACTGTTCATTTATTTTAAGTCACATGACTACACGTCTGATAGATGACTTTCGTGTGTCGAAATCTTCAGGCATGACTGGACAGGCAACAGCCGTTCAGAAACCTGCTATGTTATTTTTAAAATATAAACCAGTAGCCCTTACTTTGGTGTTGTAATATCCAATCTGAAAGGTAAATTGGTAAATTAAGGTTGATATTTTACTATAAATATAAATTGACACCTTATCTGAAAGTGACAAAAATAGTGACTCCTTACCTGAAATGAACTGTATTTGTGACTCCTCACCTGAAATGAACTGTATTTGTGACGCTTCATCTGATAGACGTTATTGTTTAAATATCACCTGACAGTTATCTGAATGGTGACGCCTCACCTGAAATTAATTGTAATGTTGATACGGCACCCACTCAACGTATTTATATTGTCTAGAAAATTATTACAGTAAAAAAGTGCATGGTTGATTCATGCTACTTTCTGACTGAGCTGGAGATCAACGTTTTTTTTATTTGATTGATTCCATTTTGATTGTTTTAAACTAATGTTGGAGTCAATGTTTGTTTTCAAGAACAAAGCCCTGCCTCTTGTTACCTGAATCTAATGGTTTGATGATATATGACTATGATAGTACTACCAGGTGGTACACATTTTTCACTTGTATACCGTGCCAGGCATCAGAATTTGACTTTCAGCCCATATGATTTCTCATACGAGTCTTTCTGCTCGACACATCCCACTTGGAATCTTTGGGTCACTTGTATAGAAGACAGCAGAAGGTGTTGTCATACTACGCCTATAGCTGGATACAATCATCTCCATAGCCACGTGTAAATATGTGAAACAGATACATCAGAACTGGATATAATCATCTCCATAGCCACGTGTAAATATGTGAACAGATATCTCATAACTGGATATAATCATCTCCATAGCCACGTGTAAATATGTGAACAGATATCTCAGAACTGGATACAATCATCTCCATAGCCACGTGTAAATATGTGAACAGATATCCCAGAACTGGATACAATCATCTCCATAGCCACGTGTAAATATGTGAACAGATATCTCAGAACTGGATATAATCATCTCCATAGCCACGTGTAAATATGTGAACAGATACCTCAGAACTGGATATAATCATCTCCACATCCAGTACCAATGGCGCAGCGTCAATAGAGGCAAAAATGCTCAGCGTCCCCTCCCGTCATTAAAGAACTTAAATAGCGCACACAAGTTTATAGTTAATTTATATAATCATTAGTGAATATGTAAATATAAAAAAAAAATATTTTGCCAATTTAAAACAAAAAAAAGTAGTAAGAAATAATGTTGCAAGGTATACTTGGGTATAACGCGAAAAGAAATAACAAGGACTATAATCATTACAGAAAAATAATCGCAGGATTATTTTTTGAAAGTTATCCATCTTTGACGCCAAAACATTATAACGTATGCATGACCGTCTGCAGTATAGAATGTTTCCATTGGCTAAAGAAGACTGCCCATTTATCTCTTAATAGCGATTTAATTGTTCTTGTCAGACGCTAACACAAGAAGAATCATACGATTAGAAATAATTTATGATGACGTGTACTTCTCAGAACTGAAAACAAAATACTCCATTCTGTTAGATTATTTTATCTGTGCATAAGCCATAAGCCAATAGTTCTTGTGTATGTAATTGTTATATGAAAGTATATTTAAAGATTACAGCAACGAATTCTCCCAGAATAGAATAGTTTAATAACATAGTACCCATTATTAGATAGCAATCTCTATAAAATTAACATCTAAGCGTATATGTAGGTAAGACAAAGCATTTACCCCCTAAAGAACTCCCGACACATTTTGTTGTAAATGGTCTATTCCAATGTTTCCCAACCTTTTTTGTACCCTGCCCCACCAAAGTCTTTCTAAAATTCTGATGCCCTCCTATGTAATATATACATATTTTTTAATATTCAAAAATGTAATTATTCCCTAAATGAAGCCTAATTATAATTTGTTTGAATCTCTCTCTCCTCCTCCCCCCCCCCCGAACAAGCAAATTGCTCCCCTGTTGGGCGTGGGCCACACGTTGGGAAACACTGGCCTAGACCCAATCTATCAGGAAGTAACAAAACTACTCCATTTACTGTTAACCATACCTGTTGTTCGTCCATCACAAGTGATGATGACCATTTGTTACATCCACTTTTGAAAATTCAATTTTTATGTCCTTGATTATGAGTTCGTAGATGACTAATGAGCCCTATTCGAGCTGTAAATGTCTTTGGACAGTTCGGACATGGAATGACGACAGTAGACGGATCTTGGTCTATCCGTGACTTTCTAGCTGCTCTCCGCTGTTGAGATGCTGCATTTTTCCTCTTTTCACAAGATGATGCGCTCTTATTGATTTTAGAATGCTATGTAGATCTATTTTGTGCAAGTTCTTCCCATGTATCGTTGTCTATTTCAAAGGATTTTAGTGAGTTCTTTAACGAGTCTTTGTATCGCTTCTTTTGGCCACCTTGAGATCGTGTGCCCTTCTCCAGCTCACCATAGAGAAGTATCTTTGGCAGACGATGGTCTGGCATACGCACCAAATGACCTGCCCAACGAATCTGTGTCTGCATCAGGATCGTGTCAATGCTGGGGATACCAGCTCTATCAAGGACAGTGGTATCTGGAATCTTGTCTTGCCATCTGATGTTCATAACATTTCTGAGACAATTTGTATGAAAATGATTGAGTTTTTTCACATGACGTCTATACACAGTCCATGTTTCACTAGCGTATAACAGCACCGGAAGTACCACTGCTCTGTAAACTTTCATCTTAGTCTATAAGTTAATGCCATTTCTACGCCAAACATTTGCGTACAATCTGCCGAAAGTACTGCTTGCTTTGACGATCCTTGTATACACTTCATCAACGTTGGCATTTTGTGATAACGTACTGCCTAGATATGTGAATCTATTCACAACTTTCAGTGCTACATCATTTACCTTTATGCAGGGCTCGAGATAGCTTTTTCCAAGTGCTGGTTGTGACATGACTTCTGTTTTCTCTGTGTTAATGGTAAGCCCAAAGTTGGTACAGGCTTTGAAGAATCTGTCTATAATACATTGTAGATCAGTCTCAGTGTTGGCATTTAGGGCACTAACAGCAAATAGAAGATCCCTGATTGTGTGTGATTTAACTTTGGTTTTTGCTCGGAGCCGACGAAGGTTGAACAATTTTCCGTCTATGCGATAGGTGATGTTTATTCCCAGGTCTAGATCTCTGAAAGCATCATCCAACATAGCAGAGAACATGATGCTAAATAGGGTAGGTGCTAATACACATCCTTGTTTTACTCCATTTGAGACAGGAAACGTTTCAGATAACTCTCCATCATCCTGAACTTTAGCTTGCATTCCATCATGCAATTGCTGCACCATTGAGATAAATTTATGTGGGCATCCATACTTTGCCAGAATCTTCCACAGACTGTGTCTCTACTTACTGTGTCAAATGCTTTTGTCAAGTCTATGAATGCTGTGTACAGGTCACAGTGTTGTTATTGACATTTTTCTTGAAGCTGTCTTTCAGCAAAGATCATATCAGTTGTTAACCATACCTACCACTGCAGCTAACGGTGAAAGAATTATGAGCTTCTGAAGAGAATCAAAACATATCTAAGAAATCCCATGGACAAAAATCGTCTGTCATGTTTGAATTCATTAGCGATTGAGAGAAGAAACTATCAAGTGTCCTTTGATCAGAATAAACGGTTCTTGTTTGGAATCCGTGTCCCCCCGATGTGATTATTAATTTGATTATTCTCTTTGGCATTGGTTGCCTAAAAGGTCATTCGGCGACCCCACTCTAAAAATTATCTCTACGCCACTAACATTCACGTGTATATATGTGGGCAAGCACTTCAGGCTGCAGAGTATATATTAGCAGGGAATGTCCCCAGTAAGAAATGCGGAGGCAATCACACCGACCCAGAGAAACAACACTGATAGAAAAACTATAGGAACCTCTGTTGGAGTTGAACAACAGTCACGTTTATTGAAGAGATAAAACTATAGGAACCTATGTTGGAGTTGAACAACAGTCACGTTTATTGAAGAGATAAAACTGCAGATATATACACATTCCAGGCGAAAGAAAGATCAAAGTCACCAACAAATTTCTAGACAAAATCACACTTAACCCTTCTCTGTTGTCTCTTAGACATTCATGGTAGTTGATAAAAAATGGTAACATATGCTATTCAGGACATAACCATCAACCCAGCTTTTATTATCTGTAGTGATTTTTCTAGGCAATAGAAATGGTTCAGTAGTTTGTATTGCTTTCTGAACGTTCCGGGTGCACAATTGCCTGCAGCGGAATTCAAACCCGGTACCTTGTCGGTTACAGACGCGCGCTGTACCAATATGTTATTGCATATGGAGCCCAACAAACAACACATGTGCGAGCCATATTACTATCTTTTTCCCTGCACCAGCATGACACGCTAGAGTGAGTTCATTAATTGTTGTTAATCGTGATGCTTGGCGTGCGCTTGGTGGCTCCCGTTATCTCAAATCACCAGTTTAAGTGCTTCAGCTTTCTACTGAATAAAATTGCCCAGAAATATAACCAGCTTGAGAGAACTATATTAACATCGATCTGCTGCAGAAAATGACATAACACTCCATGTCAAAGCACTGTAAGAGTCTATCAATACAACACGTGAATTGTGATAGAGCGTTTATTGCATAAAATAAATCAATTCTGTCTCTTCAGTTTCGTGAAATTAAGAGACCGATTTCACGTGCTTAGATTTCCCCTACACCTCTATTTGCATCTGTATACTTTGTTAGCTATTTCAGCCAATCAGGGCCGGGGACTACATAATGCCGTTATAACAATAATTATATCGACAGCTAATCATTTTTTTTCTGGGGCGTGTGCTCTCGTGTTCTGTTGCCGTGTTGGTTAATGTAAAGAGGGGGAAAAGTTCCACTTTACATACAACGAGAGCTAGGTCGATTATTGTTCCGCTGGTGAGGTCCGTGTACTGACTTGTGTATTTAAGTGTGTGCAAACAATTTTTGACAATACAACAGACGTTGTTTTCATTGAGAATTCTGATCTTCAAACTTCCATCTGTTATCACTGTGTTGTGGAATTTGGATGAACAGTTGTAATATTCAGAACGTGCTTAGTTAGTCCATCTGGCTACGTCAATGGAGTACAGACCTGCCTACGTTTACGCCACAGATATACCTTATAGCGTCTATTACGTAAGTCTGATTTGTTTATTGTGTTCTATATTTAACCATTTGTAGAACTGTTAGTTTACATGCGTTAATGACTTCTCCGACACTGCGGGACTTGTTTAGGTAAAATAAAAATATTAAATATGTCAACCGTCGAATGTTTTGACAGGGAGGTGTGTATCCGCTATAGCAAGGATACACAGGGCTCACATGCCATGATTAATAAGAGAAGGCTGGCACATCCAATTAAACTGTTAGAATTAGGCAACTCATTGGTATGCTGTCTCTGATTATCTGGATGCATTCTCAGCAGATTGACGATATGGTGCATTAGGTATACTATACAGACAAAAAAACAACAACAGATCTCCAGTCTATTACATCAGAACAGTCAGAGGGTTACATGGGTGATACATAACTATAGGTATGCCTTCTCCAAATGAACTAGTCTGCTGACTTTACCCTGTGTCGACAAGTCTGTGTCCTGACATGAATGTAAAAGACATTGATAAAAACAACACGCAGAAAGCCAGTGTTCTCATTGAGGGATGGAATAATTCCCATATTTGGTGGTACTTCTAAATGATTATGTGACGGAGGCCGTTATGAAAAGATTGCATGCATTTGAATCTCTTTCTCTTTCCTATGTTTATACGTTCGACCTCTTTCTCTTTCCTATGTTTATACGTTCGACCTCTTTCTCTTTCCTATGTTTATACGTTCGACCTCTTTCTCTTTCCTATGTTTATACGTTCGACCTCTTTCTCTTTCCTATGTTTATACGTTCGACCTCTTTCTCTTTCCTATGTTTATACGTTCGACCTCTTTCTCTTTCCTATGTTTATACGTTCGACCTCTTTCTCTTTCCTATGTTTATACGTTCGACCTCTTTCTCTTTCCTATGTTTATACGTTCGACCTCTTTCTCTTTCCTATGTTTATACGTTCGACCTCTTTCTCTTTCCTATGTTTGTACGTTCGACCTCTTTCTCTTTCCTATGTTTATACGTTCGACCTCTTTCTCTTTCCTATGTTTATAAGCCCACATAATAACAAAGATGCACACGTACTTATGTAGTTAACATATGCAGTCTACCTCACTACAGCAAGACCTTAATCCACTACTAACTTAGAAATCATCATCAATCATGTGATTGTCAGACACCTTGTCTTCGTGAATATATAGTGTGTACCCTAACATGGAACATTCTGAGTACATTATGAAGTAAAAATAATATGTAAACGTGTCACGGAGAACATAATTACAACGGGCAAGATTGAAAGGCAAGAGATACAGAGGACGACAGTCTGAGAAAATGTTTAGATAGTTTAACAAGGTATGACAAACACTCAACAATAGTCCTGATACAAGATACTAAAGATATAGTGTTGTGGTATGATCGCCTACTATGTGTCGGCAACGCACTTGATGTAAAACGTACATGGTTTCATACGGAATAACTTTTCAACAGAAAGTAACAAATGGATAACTCAAGAGATTATGATTAAAGAGAGAGAGGAGATAAATCCATGCAGCCTTCAATAACGTCTAGTTGTTGCGGGATGGATAATCATAACAAAAAGTTGAAGTAGAAAACATACATGGCTTCACTGGATATTCGATAGTGGTTGGTTGCTGATCCAGCGATACATGGGCTCGTGCCCTTTAAATCAATGTCGTTGTTTGATATATGCTTGTGTTTGTGAGCTGTTAGTTTGTTCCATATAAAGGGTTCCATTTAACTCGTTTTGGAGGGAGAAGCATATTCCAAATAGCATCCAGTGCTGGACATTTAAAAGGTTGATGGTCAACAGTTTTGTAAGAATGAGGGCACAGTCGGCATCCTGGAGTGTTTTGTGGTTTTATTATGTTCAGGTGATTATTAAGCTGTACATGTTGAATACGAAGATGACACTCTGGTCTTTCCTTCCCATAAGGCTGATAGGAATTATGTGCTGTGATTACCGCATATTTCTCTCACGTCTTGATTGCTAACGGATATGTTCTAGTTGACATTTCATGTCTTTGTATCTAAGCCTAACCATGAAAAAATCCATGTGTGTTTACGTTAGCTGACCTATATTGTATGCTGCGGTAATCAGAACACATAGTGCCGGCTGATGTTTTTTTGTGTGATTTAAACTGGTCATATATTTGTAGATTTCTCTGCCGATGTTAACAATCGTCCATCTGTTCTTCCAAGCCTCTTTGTTCAGAGATTTCAACATATTCTTATCAGTGTGCATGATTGTTAGTTTGTATTACTGTTTTTGCCTTGCTACCTTCCTTGCTAGTCCGTTTGCCTTGTCATTATCAAGTATGTTGGAATGGCCAGGCATCCATGCATAACAATATTGACTTCATGAGATGTAGGCAGGTTGTTGGGAGATTTGAACTATTCGTCCATCACATTCTGTAATTTTTCTGTCGTACTCGACCCATTCAGCTCAACTGGGATGATGATGTCTGGTTTTTCCGACTATGACTATTTAGACATATTTTGGCTCGACACATCCGTCTTCAGCACTGTTTATGTGTCATGTTGACCCAACCGTCTAGAATGAGATAGCCATCCCCAGAATCTAGCGTAGTCGTCTCTTACGACTTTCATAACAGGTCACAGTGTTGTTATTCTTTGTGCCCATTTCGGGACCGGGAAAAAGCAAGACGACTTTGTTTATTTTTTCCTTTTTTTGTGTGTTAACATAAATACAGTCACAAATTTACAGTATTGAATAATCAGGGCTGAAGATCTGTATTGTTGTAGATCTGTATTGTTAATACAACCAAAGAATACGTTTTGAAAATAGACATCAGTATTTATAATAAAATAGCCAAAAATAAGCACACAGCGGTATACATTAAGGAAGGAGTATTGATTAAATACAATGAATTGACCAGTATTGTAAAGGTAATTTTTAAAAGTCACATAAAACGTACCAGGTGCTAAAAACCATCAAAACTAGGCCTTCGGATGACCAAATGTTGCGTGTAGTAACATTTTAGTCATTTGTATTGTGGCTGTCTTGTTGGTGCGAATAAATAGCAAAAATAAAGTGTGAGAATAGCGACTCATCGTATACATATAAATAAAAAAGAGGAGTAAGACTAGGATGTATTTTGTCACCGAGCTTATTTAACATCTACACAGAGGCAATTTTTAAACAGAAGTAGTGCCAGGGCTCAAGACTATTGGGAGCAGAGAGCTACTCTCACTGAGAGAGTGAATCAGTTATATGAATACAGACTAAATACAACGATTCATGTCTCAAAATTATGGCCTCTTTGAATGAATACCGCTTCAATGATAAGTCGCAGTACTTGAGAGTGCCATTATGAAAGAAAACATTAGAATCAACCGATTAATAGTCTCAAAAGAAATGAACGATTCCTGATATAAAACTACTGTCTGGGTGGGATACGTACTCATTGCCTGAAGGGTGCGCGAAGTGGATAGTATCGATACAGTCAATGCATATATATTTTAGACATAGAGATTATTCCTTTTAATGAATACGGACTCTAATAATGCATATATATAAATAGTATATGGTGGACTAATGTATTATATTTGCCAGCTTTATTTTAAAGTAAAAGCACAACATACTTATTAACTAGTTCACTTATCTACACATGGTTACGGTGGAGAGAACCAAGAAAAAGGTACACATCATAATAGAGAAGAAACGTTTTTACGGAATAAATTCACCGACATGGTAAAAATTAGTGATACCAGATGGGATGAACGTACTCATTTGGTTATCATTTCTAAATCGAATAAAAATGTATTTGATATGTATAACGAGTCTGGTTGTTGACAAAGGACAGAGTGCTAGGCATAATTATTTCACGTAATATTCATGATCGCTCTGAAGACTGAACTGGAACTGTGAGCCGCTCAGGGAACTGTAAACCACTATCAATCAATCAAGTCCCATGCTTAGTGGCGTAGGCGACCATGCTTCACCACAACTCTGTCTCTTGTGTTGTTATTACGTTCAGTTGGTGTTTTGTTTTTGTGCCACATTGGTAATTCATCCATAAACTTCTCTCTTTGTCTTCTTATACTATACCATACTATGCCAGTGGGAACGATGAGCCACTATACCAGTAATGGGAAACCTATTTGGGTCGGTGGACTGGATAAAGCCTCTTTTCGTGTGGTATTTGCGCAGAAATTAGTTATCATATTTTTAAAAAAAATGTGCTCGGTTTCCAAGTAGTGTTTTGTCTGAACTCTGGACCCAGCACACATAATACTTTTAGATCAGCCTGGTAGGCCAGAAAAAAATTGTCTGAACTCTGGACTCAGCACATATAATACATTTAGATCAGCCTGGTAGGCCAGAAACAAATTGTCTGAACTCTGGGCCCAGCACATATAATACATTTAGATCAGCCTGGTAGGCCAGAAACAAATTGTCTGAACTCTGGGCCCAGCACATATAATACTTTTAGAATAGCCTGGCAGGCCAGAAACAAATTGTCTGAACTCTGGACCCAGCACATATAATAATTGTAAACCAGCCTGAAAGGCCAGAAACAAATTGTCTGAACTTTGGACCCGGCACATATAATACTTTTAGATCAGCCTGGCAAGCCAGAAACAAATTGCTCGGAGGACCATGGTATTTTGCCCACCATTGCAATATACTGAGGGATTTAGTGAGACGGGAATCGGGTTACCCAACGCAGAAGAAAAGAAGGAGCACCAATGGGCTTGTCCTGTATGCGCTTATGATAACCTGCACTAAAACTGACAACTTCTTTCGTTGGGTTAAATTATGCCTATTTCTGTACTTTTTTTCTCCCCAGCAAGCTTCACCGTCTGTTGTAGATGATACAGGGTTCCACCGAGATTTGATTCTAGTGTTGTTTTTATGAGTCAGTATGTTTGTTTCAATATCCCATACTCAGAACATTTTGGAAGTATATGTTACGCAGTATGTGGTACTTGTTTGACTATCCCATACTCAGAACATTTTGGAAGTATATGTTATACAGTCTATCGTACTTGTCTACGTGTACACATAAATGTGTTGCTAATCTTAAATTGTGTATATATGTTACTGCGGAGTCGGTTATGTCTTGTTATGAGGCTTAGCATTTAAATCTGTTTTGATGTTATAAGTTGCTAGTCATCTTGTGTTGGTGTTTGTGGCCTTCTGATTGATTTGATCATTTGATTTTTTTCAGATGGTAAGTGTTTGATACATCTGGTTTGTCGTCGGTAGTGCCCTTCTTTGTTGACATCCTTTCTCATTTACTGGTATTCCACAATGAAATGGCATCCAATGTATCACTATAATATATAAAATTTCATGTAAAGAAAAAATGTAGAATATTTTGAGTGATCGCAGTTAGCGAATAACATAATTACCGAAACAATTAGAGTGATATGTAAACCGTAATAGCAAAAGGTGCTGGAATTGGATAGGTCCGCTGTGAAGACCCTATGTACAATCAACTTCAATTCTGTGGATTATAGTGGCAAGACACCATATAGGTCGACAGATATGAATGTGGATAACTATTAACCAATATTAGTTTTGAGAGTTTGTGTAAAGTACGTAGATCTGCCATTTTTAGTCTGCGAAGTTCTAAAAAAAAGTGAAATGTCGTAGACTTGGTTATGCTTGGGTTTAAACATATTTATTCCGTCCATTTCAAGGAACGCGCACGCCGCCTGAGGGAAGTACCAGTCATAGCACGTAACTCCGTATCTTCAAGTGATAATCTCCAAGAATCTCTGAAACAAATAATTTGTTAAAACATTTGAAATTCTTTATTGTGAAATTATCATTTCATATGTTGTCATTTTCAATTGAGTACTGACTATTTTATTTGACTCTAAAATAAGTCAAAACACTAAATAAACAATTAGACGACAGCAGTGATGCCTTTGATATGTGGCATATAGGAGAATAGGAAGAATATTATGGAAAGAGAAGAAAAACAAATAAAGAGGTGCTAAAACACTTAATATGAAGAAAGAGAAATACAAAGAGAAAAAAAATTTCAGGCAAATAAAATATTGTGCACACATTAAAAGGCATGACACCTTATTGAAGACCTTACTTCAGGGTAAAGTCCAAGGGAAGCGAGCAAGAGGTAGGCAGAGATACAAGGGGGAGAGTAACATCACACGATGGACAGGTTATAGTCTAGCAGAGTGCACCACCAAGACAAGAGACAGGGAATGTTGGAGATCCGTTGCAGCCAACCTTCGTTGCGGAGACGGCACATGATGATGATAAAAATAAGTACTGATTATTTTATTTGAATCTGAAATAAGTACAGGTAGAGTCAGCACCGGTGCCCCCTTCCCGTAAATGACTATTTTATTTGATCCTGAAGGAAGTACCGAGTACGTTATTTGATTTGGTCCTGAAGTAAGTACCAAGTACGTTTTTTGATTTGAAATAAGTACTATTTTGATGTTGAAGATATGAAGTGTTAACTATGTTCTGTAAACGCCTGCGTGTTTCTAAGTCCGAAAGGGGAGCAAACAATGGTAACACCGACTTCTGTCATAGAAGTCATAGGCTGTGTCTAAGAAGGTTGGGATTTAGGTAAGTACCACAGTCCATGATCTCCAATGTGATGAAGACCCATACATAGACTGCTGGGAATGAATCAGCCCTTTTAACTGTGACATACTTGAAGATTGCAAATAAGACAGCAATGTCCCCTAAGTAGTGAATATGAAATAATTACTGTAGGAAAACTGTCTACCGTGTGATAAATGAAAGGAAAGTATAAAATAGAAATTGTTACAATTTAGCTTTATAAATAAGACAAACATCTGGTGAACAGGTTGAACTGTTTTGCCCACAAGGCTTTTCTCAAGAGTAACACAAATCCAGCTCGTGGAGAGCACCTTACAGCGACTTTGAGGAAACGTCATCTGTGACTTGCAACATTTCTGTAGAAATTCACCACCAAAAAGGACTGTCAGAAAAACATTAATCTGGTTTTGAAAGTAGAACTCCCACTGCTTGACATAGAGAACTAGAGTGACACATTTCTACCCCCCTCGGGGTTCTATCTTTATCATCTTGATCATGTTGTTTGATTTCGTCGAAGTGTTGACCATGTTATATGATTCTGAAATGAGTACTGTATTGCATGTTTCATTTCCTCATCAGCCGTCTAGTATCTGCCGCTCTAATATGTAAACTGATATTTTTTTTTAAATAGTTGCCAGTAACATTATCACGTATATATTTCATAAAGTGTCATATGCTTTAACTTTCTTACAAAATATTTGTTAAAATAGTGGGTGAGGACAGTTGTTATTTAAGTTTCGGAGAAGAGATGGGTGCAACCTAGTAAAATATTGATCACTGAAATGTGCCAATTGGAGTGTCCGTGTAATATGGATGGTGTTTTTGTGTGCTTATTTCTTCCTCTTCGTATTATTATTATTATTATTATTATTATTATTATTATTATAGTATACACTGAAGGTGAGAGTTTAATTTGCATGACATTAGTCAGATTAAAAATAACAAGTAAAAGGAGAGGATGGTTGCGTTAAAACTGAAAGAAAGCCACATATACGTAGAAACACCAATATGCTCTTGTAGCAAAATGATAACACGAGTAAAATCAATCTTACGGCAAAAAAAAAATACTCCTGTCGGATTACGATGATTAATAAATAAACAAATGTAAATATATACACAATAAAAGGTTAATATGAAACAATGTTTGACTCATCCAAAGATCTAATTTTTAAATACATCTAAAAACCGTGACCTGCTGTGAAAGTTGAGTTAGGATACTAAAGTCATCTAAACACCGTGACCTGATGTGAAAGTTGAGTTAGGACACTAAAGCCATCTAAACACCGTACCTGCTGTGAAAGTTGAGTTAGGACACTAAAGTCATCTAAACACCGTACCTGCTGTGAAAGTTGAGTTAGGACACTAAAGTCATCTAAACACCGTGACCTGCTGTGAAAGTTGAGTTAGGACACTAAAGTCATCTAAACACCGTGACCTGCTGTGAAAGTTGAGTTAGGACACTAAAGTCATCTAAACACCGTGACCTGCTGTGAAAGTTGAGTTAGGACACTAAAGATTTGAAGGGGTAATCTTTTCAAGATAGAGTTATTTATGAAGCTAGTTAGTCGTCGGATCATATCACTGCAAACTGGGCACGTCCATAGATCTCTCCTTAATGTATTCATCGGATGACAAGACAAGGTTACTAGCTCAAATATTTGCATGAACAAGTAAATTCAAGTAGGAAGCAAGAGGATAAATTAAAAAAATTATTGTGACTAACGGGCATTGATGCAGTCCGTTCTAACGGCGCCGAATCTCCTTGCAACTCGAGTAAACGGGGTTTTCCGTACTTGACAAACCGCATCTCCAATAAAATATGCGATTTTATCAAGACATTTAAACTGTGTACTCAAGTCACTGGGAACGGACCAATCGAGACAAGGACTATTATAACAACAACAAACATCCCGTGCAAGTATTGAAGTATCCTCAGTAACATATAACATCCGTATTCGTACTACAAGGGCCAATAGATCTTCTTGTAAACATAAATAACATACAGACAGTACAACATTGCCTCAAATAATTGCTTATACAAGTCAATTCAAGTAGGAAGCAAGAGAATAAGTTAAAATTTCTTGAGACTAACGAGGATTGAACCAATCCGTTCTAACGGCACAGAATCGCCTTGCGACTCGAGTAAACTGGTTTTTCCGTGCGTGACTAAACGCATCTCCAATAAAAGATGCGATTTTGTCAAGACATTCAAATCAAAGATGGAAATCTTGCAGTGCGCTAAGATACTATCCCTCCACTCAGATCTAAGAAATAGACGTTTAAGATGGATTGGTCATCGGAAAAAAAATGTTGAACATCACATTCCCAAGGACATTCTCGAAAATGTACTCTCATCGGTTGGACGATAGACCAAAACTGAGAAATAAGTACATCTGCAAAATAGCGTTGAAGGAATTTTAGAATCAATTCAATTTCTTGAGACGATGGTTGATGACTCCAAGTATATAGTCAACTGTCAAATACTGCATGTTTCCTGCTAGGGAGTTGCAGGGAGGGATTTTGTAGCTTTGTGATATAAATAGTGGCCAACGGAAACACGACAATAGTATTAAAAAAACCGCAACGAATTCTTATTTAATTCTGTGGAAAAGTCTTCTATACGGCAGACGCTCCACTTCCAATTTTCTTAGCAATCCGCAGAGCCTGGGGTTCAGTGTTGCCTTTGTCATAATCATTTATATGGAAGTCTAAAGCGAACAAAGAGGGAAAAAAAAGAGATAAACGATTGAACCACTGCCAAGTTAACAGCCATTCTGCCAAAGAGGCAATTTAACAATATACAAACTCTTACATTATTGCATCACTTTTCATCATTCTTTCCTTATTATTTGTATGTTGATGTTCTCCTAGAACTGAGTAGGCCAAGTCAATAATAAGAGTATAATGTTCCTTGTTGAATTATTGATTTTTTGTTGCATACTAAAACTAGCTTGTATTAACTTTTATCTCTCATAATTTCCCATGTTGAGGCAAATGACATCAAGCATTACCAGTGACTGTTGAAACAGCTGTGTACATACATACGTATACATGAATTATATTAGAATATACATTGCACGCTATTGCTGAGACTTTGATCGTGTACGTCTCTGTTACCGCTGCACATATGTGCCCGAGTGTTTTATATTCCTACAGTTTTGTTATGTGTTGTGTGTTTACGCGTGTCGCCAGCTTTATATCTTATTTGTGTGCAAACAACTTTATATCCCGTGTATGTGTTGTTAACTATGTGTTGTATGTGTGTAAACAGCTTCATAAACTGTAAATGTGTGCCGTCGCGTGTGGAAGGTCTGAAGGGTTCTAGTGCCCCACTAGACCAGCTACCATACAACAGCAATCCCTTAGTTTATGACGTGCCAATATAGTGAATATATACTCACTGCGGAAATGGAGAGAAGATTACAGGCTTTCGAGTATAAATGCTACAGAAGAATTCTACGAATTTCCTATAGGGAACATAAGACCAATGTGTACGTAAGAAATAAAGTAAAGAGATGTGTGCAGGTGCCCAGGAGCCATTGCTTTCAATAGTGAAACGACGAAAAATAGCATGGTTCGGACATGTATGCAGGCACGATTCCTTGTCAAAAACAATACTGCAGGGAACTGTCGAGGGTGGAAGAAGCAGAGGAGGACAAATAAAGACATGGACAGACAACATCAAGGAATGGACAGGGCAAGATATTCCACACTCATCCGCATCGCTGAGGATAGAATTCGCAGGAGGACTCTGTGTGCTGAAGCATCCAATGTGGTACCCCTACGACCCTGAAGGGTTATGGGTTTATTGATTGATTGATAGTGAAGTTTTCCACTCGTGGAAACTGCACTGGACTTCATCTTTATAAGGACATTATTATTTCCTCTGAATAGTAAAGTAAAGTAACCCATAGCATTTATTAATGCCGTAGGGGTGCGAGATGTTAGCGATCTCACATTTCAGAGGTTATGCAAGTGAGAGCGGTAGCCATCTACTCTCCCTCGCAGTCTTTACTACCCGGATTAATCCTGTACCCATTTAAGGCTGGGTCGACCCGGGAGCCGTTGCGATCTGAAAAACATTTCCGCATCAACTGGGGAATGAACCCATGATCACGCATATGCGAAGCCAGTACGCTAACCACTGCGCTATTCCTCTGAATACCCGAGACTGTCTGCAAAAAGAAGACATCTGTCCAGAAATAATTAGGACTTTATTCGTTACGTTTTTTTAATTATTGTCGTGATTTCTTTGGTCAATATTTATATACTTGGAATCGCATGTCAAAAAAGCCAAGGCCAACCAACGAGATGCACATAAAAAATCAAAATGAACCTTTCATGCCATGTGTGCTTTTTCTGTGCGCAGGTCTAATATGCTGGGGGCCTGTCATAGAATATCATCGAGGCCAGATTCTTGTCGCGGAGATGGGGCCTAGTCATGACCTACGTTATTCGCGGGCATTTGTGCAGCGTTACTACCTTAGACCACTACGACTATCGTCATGATTTCATTGGTCATTTATTTACGCTTTTCAATTTATACTTTCGCCAGTCAATGAAAACCATAACAATGATCAGATTGGCCTTCACAGTAACTTAAAATTGGTTTGGGCACATACGCATATAAAGTAGGTCATGGCTTAGTCTAGCCTACAGAGACAAACTAAAACTCGTCAGGCCATTCCTTACATAGTCTTGCCCAAGCAAGTACATGTGCTAAAGTCGGAGATACCCCAGGAGGCGCACCGGCACTATGGTACCATTCTTTACATAGTCCTGCCCAAGCAAGTACATGTGCTAAAGTCGGAGATACCAGGCCAGGAGGCGCATCGGCAACTATGTTACCATGCAACTGGCTGTGAACGAGAATAAGAAGACACCATCTGAATATAACGCTTGTAAAGAATGCCACACTGCTGATAGTTCAAGTCTTCTGGGTATGAAACAACTCTGTAGACAACTCACAATTGTAAACAGTGGATGCACTATTGCTCGTAATAGTATTGTCTGGCTCTGTGACGGCCAGGTGCACAGCGCGTCTGTGACAGCCAAGGTACTGGGTTCAAATTCCACCACGAGAAATTGTGCATCCTGTCTGTTCAGAAAGTAATAGCAAACTGTTGAACGTATGTGCATTGCCTAGACAATCACTATATGCTACCAAAAAAAGTGCTGGGTCGACAGCTGCGTCGTGAATAGTAAATATATGTTTTGTTTAATTGTTCGTTATTCATAGGGACCAACCAAACAAATACACAAACAAATATGCATGCAGTCCCATTGTAACAACTTGGTCCTGACCAACGAAATATCTATATAACAGAATTTTACCATGTTCAGATGCTTTAGTATAAACAATAAATACAATCATGAATTTTGAAAAGTTTTGTTGAATATGTAATATTTTTTATAAACGTATGAGTTATATAAGGATTCCACTGTGTGTGTCTATTTATATATAAACAGGCAGGCACATACACATATAGATAGATATATGTAATGTATGTATATTCACTGATATATATATATATATATATATGTGTGTGTTTGTGTGTTTGGTGTGTGTGGGTAAATAAAATGACTATACTTAGTACTTTGATGTAGTCTATACTTTCCTGGTAACGGTAACACTCTGTAGGAGGTCGCTTATTTGTCAAAATTCTTTGATTGTCATACCGAGTCCTTCGTCAATTGTATAATCCTGTTCATTCATCGGTACATCCTTAAAAGTGGATGTTGGTCACTGTGTATACTTAGTCTTGACAACCAATAAAAATCACAAAAAAATAAATATTGTCACTTTTGAAGGATGGGACCGATGAATCCACAGAAGTTTGAAACTGACGATGGACTCGATTGTATGCTTTGTTTAATCCTAGTTGGACATGTGTGTAGACACGCCTCCTTATCAATATGATTTAGTCCCCGAGTTACATTTTATAGATGTATCGACAGCTTTATATTCTTTGTTTGTGTCGACAGCTTTATATTATAAGTATATGTCAAACAATTTATATTCTAAGTATGTGTCATACAGTTTTTAAAAATAAAAAATATTTTATATTTATAGTTTATATTCTATGTATGGGTCGACAGCTTTATATTTTGTGTATGTTTGGACAACTTTATATTTTATGTATGTATCGACAGCTTTATATTTTATGTACGTGTCAACAGCTTTATATTTTGCTTTATGTATTGACAACTTTATATTTTATGTATGTATCGACAGCTTTATATTTCGTTTATGTCGACAGTTTTATATTTTATGAATGTATGGACAGCTTTACATTTTATGTATGTGTCGACAGCGTTATATTTTGTTTATTTATGTCGTCAGCTTTATATTCTATGTATGTGTCGACAGATTTATATTTTTGTATGTGTCAAAAGCTGTATATTTTGTGTATGTATGTTGTCAACTGTTTGTCCTAGTACAAGTGGTCGATGCCTATTACCGTATATAGGAGTCCACAACCTTTTTTCTTTCTACAAGTCTCCATTAGTTTATGCTCGACGTATCCATCAGACTACTGGGCGGCGAGATGGAAACTAGATCGGCAGGGTGCTTGCATCCATCTCCATAATGGCACTTGCATGCATTATTTGTGTGACTGGCTTACAGTGCACTTTACATTTCCCTTGGGAGAATCTTGATACTGATCAGAAACCAACGATTCGCAGAAACTAAGCAGACTTGTTGAAACTAGTAGCCGAAAACAGTTTTCCTCAATCAAGTAATGAATTGTTTAGACTGATGGACATTTCCTTGTTCTAGTTTATACTTTTCATTCATTTATGTGTGATCATTAATATATTATTGACTTTAAAATATTAAAAAATATTTAGTTGTATTGAAATAGATTTGTCTTTGGAATTTTTAGTTTCCAGGGAGCGGCGCTTATGATAATCAGATGACTAGATCAATCTCTGGGAATTTTTTTTGGGATATAAATATATATAATCTATATAATATATATAAATATATATCGGGTCAACCATCAACACTACACAAAATGATTGCTTATCAGTGATCAGAAAGAGATTAGTAATGACTCTACACAAAACATCACTGATGAAAAATCAATGGCAAGGGGCAAACAGAAAAGTTACAACTGTTAAGGGGCAATATTTTTCCAGTGGCAACATATAGTCGTAAGACATAAGCAATGAGTTCTCAATAGATAAGAAAATATTCATAGAAAAACCAATGCAGCTGTCCGGGAAAACATGAACATAAAAGAAATATATCTTCTCAAAAGTAGCAAAATACGCAAGCTAACATATTTATGGACATGTAAAATGACACAATGGTTTAGAAAGATTAATTATAAGAGTAAAAGTGACGGGATAGAGAACAAGACAAAGCAAGACTGCGATGGACATGCTGTCGAAGACCTTCTGAACATGATACTGGAAGATGCTGAGCAGCTTGCACAGAACCCAAAGGCTTACAGAGTGGCAGTGAGGACAACGTTCTGTAAAAGACACGCCACATAGGTAATGAGAAAATGAGTTTGTGTTCAGTTAATTGATGACTAGATCTCAAAATAGACAAATGAAGATTGTAGCTAAAATGTATAATAGTTGCTTTCAAAGGAACATTGTGAAAGTCAACACCAATATAGTATAAATAATGAGCTTGGGATACCCATTTAATATTATAACAGCGCCGAAGTCGGATGTGTTGGGCCATCACAAATAAGTGATGACATTACATTGCATTATTTCAAGAAAGTAATATAACACGAATAAATGTGGTGACATTACAGTATTTGTTGTATGGTTTGTGGCCTTCATTGACCCCCACTCCCACTTAAAAAAAATTGATACGCAATGTGGATTGAAAGTCAACCATTTCCCAACCGTTGGATTAGATCATATTGTGACCAGTGTAAAGAAACAATGGATACCTGAGTGTTTAATATAGGGGGGGGGGTCTAAGACCTTTCATGAAAATTATGTGCTCAATAGAAATACTCAGTCTTCAGAATATAGAAATAATATAATTGCTAGGAGCCTCGGTAGTTCAGTGGTTAGTCCACTAGCTTCCTAGCCCGCTGATCCAAGGTTCAATTCCCAGTTCAATTGAACATATTTAAAATTCATTAGGTCGAAACAGCCCAAGACAAAGCTTAAGGAAATGCAAACCCGATCTTCTTTTTCAGCGTGAATTCTCAAAATCCCGCTGGATCTCTCTTGCAGGAGGACAATAGTCTTACTAAATTTCCAGTAGGATGTAGTCCACAGAATTACAATGCGTTGTTTTCACCGTTTTATTTGCGCTAATGGCTTGACACATCCGTCTTCGGCGAAAAAAAACTAGTTCTAAACGTAAAGGAGTGATGATGTCCGCATCATCCGTTACATGTCTTTGGTCAATGAAAAATACGAAAACATGAAAAATTTCCAGATTTCCCAGGAAAGTGAAATAAGTGAAAAGTAACTTTTTTACTGAATATAATTGCTACTACATTGGTAGCATATTCTATTCAGAACGTAGCCATAACATTTTTTTGTTGCTGTAGTGATTTTCTACGCAATATATACGTTAAATAGTTTGCCATTGCTTTCCGAACGGCCAAGATGCACAATTGCAGTGCAATTGGCCGTCACAGACAAGCTCTTATCACGCCGTCACAGAGCCGGATCTAGGTTCCTTCAGCGTCGAATGCTGTTCATAGGACCGACACCAAAGTATAATCATATCTGCTTGTTGTGTTGTTGTTGTCGATGTCCAAAAGCTGCTGAGTTGTTCTACTCTTGTCAGCACAATGCCACTCTTAAAAAAGTACAGGTCTCCTGTAGTTAACTTAGTGATCCATACAGTAAGTCAGCGACTGCTAAAGGTGTCTGTAACAGTTTTTGTGCTGGCAGTTGAAAGGTAAAGGCAGTCTATAAGAAGGTGTTCCAATGTTTCGTTGAGATGAGAGCAATGTCTACAAATAGGTAATTTCTGGGTTAGGATACGGTTTAATAGACGTATGGATCTTGCACGTTCTGTTCAAATCTGAAAGATGGGGATTTATTTCTCCTGCAGGGTTTGTTTATGTTATTTCACTAAATACATTTCGACCAGTCAGCCCATTTCACCATCTATTCAGCCAGATTTTCCTGGTGTTTCTGAGAATGAATCTGATTGTTCCCATACTACAAGGTTTTGCTTATGTTTTGAGGTGCCTCTTTTTGCAAGCCTGTCTGCTACTTTATTTCATGTAAGATCGCTATGTCCGGCGATCCATTGTATGATCACATTGATTATATATGTGAAGATAATACTGTGGGCTGCTCTTGATATGTGGAGAATATCTTGATTTTCAAATGGGGTATGTTTAAGTGTTTCCAACACTGACATAGAGTGTAAAAATGACTATGTATGATATTTTTTGTTGTATAAAACTTGATATTCATGAGACAATGTGCTTAAAAGTGGAGAATTGATAAACTACATGTACTTTAAGGTCACAAATGCATAGTATAAATAAGACTTTCATAATCACGGGCCGTGTGGACTGGCGTAGGTGATCAAGTTATCTTCATAACTCTATTTCCAGTATTTTTTTTCCAGGATCGATTAAACTTTGCCATGCCACGATTTCAAACTATCTAATATTTTCTCTCGTTGTCGTCCTCGTTCTCTCCTGCCTTCTATCTTGTCTTTTGTAAATATGTTACGAGGCGTGTTCAAATGAAAACGGGACTTGTTACACCACGCGTGATAGAGCGCACTGATATTGATGACATTTTGCACTAGTAATGAGTATCCAATAATTTACATACGGTCACGTGTTCATCTTCCCAGCATGCATATGTGCTGCAGAAGACTGTTAACAATATGGCGGGTGTGATTCCGAACCCGTCCAAAGTGAATCAGCGTGCTGTGATCCAGTTTCTTTCATTTGAAGGATGTCAAGCAGTAGACATTCATCGGAGAATGAAGGCAGCATATGGTGACAAATGTTTGTCGAGGACCAGAGTGATAGAGTGGGTGCGTATGTTTAAAGACGTCGCAAAAATTGTGCAGGAAACATTGGCAAAGAAGAATTGGGAAGTTCTTCATCACCCAGCCTATAGTCCCGATTTATCCCCGTGTGATTTCCATTTGTTCGGACCGTTGAAGAAAGCACTAAAGGGACAGCGATTCAACAGCGACGCAGACGTGAAGACAGCGGTGACCACATGGTTCAGAGAACAGCCACGCAACTTTTTCTCGGACGGCATTCGACGTCTACCTAAACAGTGGGATGCTTGCCTAAATGCATACGGAGATTTTTTCTGATGAACCCAGGTGCATTCTTATTCACAAGTGGTTGCCTTGTTCAATTCCGTTGAAAATATTAAATTGCGTATGATACTTTTTAAATAAATCCACAAGTCCCGTTTTCATTTGAACACGCCTCGTATTTAGATATTCCTGTCTCATATAACGTATCCAAAAAGTAAAGATGGTCTTTTTCGGATATTATTAAGTAAACCCCTCTCCCATCTTACTCTTTCAGCACTTCTTCTAGTTGTCCTTGATACTCTCAGCATTATTCTATAGAACCACATTTCTGTTGCCTTTAATGTTTCATAATCCTGTTTATTTCTCGTCAGACTCGTATCCATATGTAAGAATTATTGTTATGTAGCTCTCTAGAACTATCTCCCTCACCGCTATTGGCAGGAACATACTCTACAGCATATCCTTCATTTTTATGAATGCTGACTTTTCCTGTCCTATTCTGTTTATTATTTCTGTTGAACATCTTCCACCTGATGTCATTGTTGTTCCTACATATTTGAATTGGTGGATCTGTTTGAGTAGTTAGTCATTCACTTTGATCTGTCCATAAATTACATCATAAATAGGGGAGAGGTCTGAAAACAGTTTGACAGTTGTTGATCTGGAAGGGGGTGGTGGGGGCCAACAAAAGTTGACATCAACAATTCGTTTTTCAAATATACTAATTAAATTACATTGTTTGAAAATATGAAGCAAAACATACATTTTATTTCCTCATTTTGTGCATAATTAAGTTGGGGTGGGGGTTGTGTGGGTCATGAATTCTTCAAAGTTCTTCTTCTTCTGCGTTCAGCATGTGGTCATGCTATACCGTCAGACCTGTCATCACGACGAAGTCCACTGTCTTCTCCAGGTCAGAGCGGCTGCCCCATAGCTTTTGCCTCAAGTCTGTATCCTCTGGCCAGGTCTGCTGTCTTTGCTCTTTGTATGTTGGGCAGTCCTGAAGTATGTTTTCTGGAGTCTGGGTTCCGGATCCACATGGACATTCATCTGTGTATGAGATCCTTAATCGATAAAGGTGACCCAACAGTCTGCAGTGGCCTGTTCTTAGGCGAAATATTGTGGTCTGTTGATATCTTTGGAGGAGATGTATTTCATCATGTTCGTATTCCCTTCCATTTCTTTCTTCCACTTTGCTGAGTATGTGTTGCGGATTATTGTTTTTACTTCTCCGTAAGACAGTGGGTGTCTGTGTTGCTCCATTTCACTTCCTGCCTTTGACAGAGCATCCGCTTTCTCATTTCCCATGATTCCACAGTGTGATGGTATCCACTGAAGGGCAATAGCTGTTGATTTTTGGATCTGTCTTAGCTCATGTCTGATGTTGTACAGAAGGCTTTCGTTTCTATTGCTCTGGATTGATTCCTGTAGGGATCTGCAATCTGTGAATATGGCTATCTTCTTTGGTCTTGGCAGTCCTGGTTCAATGAAGGCTTTCAGTGCTTGATGGAGTGCAACTGCTTCTGCTCTAAAATTAGAGGAGTATTTCACGGTTGGAAAAGCTTTTGATATTGTCTTCCCATCTTTGAGTCTTATAAAAATTCCACCTCCTCCATTCCTTACTGCTCCTTCTGCCGATTCATCTGTGTAGACATGTGTCCAATCCTTGGGATTGTATTTTATTTCTATCATCTCCAGTGTCAATGCTTTTAGTTGAGGTGGAGTTTGGTATTCCTTATTAATTATTCCAGGAACATGTGTTATTATGGAGACATTCTGGAGACTATTGCCTGGCTCTTCAAAGTCCGTTAGTGTTTCAATTTCATTTGGGAGGTTTGTGAGGATTTCTTTATGTTGTTCATAGATATCTTTAGAGATGTGACAGAAGCTGGTTCTCTTCAACCTGCTTGTGGTTGATCTAGAAATTTGCGCACACATCGGATGGTTTGGCATGCGCTTAATTTTTTCCCCTTGAACAAGCACTCTTTCTTCTCTTCTGTCATCCAGTGGGCGGATGTTTGCATGTTTTTCCATTGCATGGATTGGAGTGGTTTTCATTCCTCCAGAGATAAGTCGAAGTCCTGCATTTTGTACTTTAGATAGGCGATTAATGTTTGTTTTTGATGCTGATGCCCAGGCTGTCATTCCATATTCTACTACAGGTCTGACTGTACCCATGTAGACTTTTCGGAGAATATTTCCATTTGCTCCCCAGCTTGTTCCTGCACTTTTTTCATCAAGGATAGCCTCCTGGTTGCTTTTTGCTCGGTGGTTATTAGGTGTGGTTTCCAGGTGAGTCGCTTGTCTAGTGTGACCCCTAGATATGTAGGGTTCTCCACATGTGCTAGATCGCTTTCATTTATTTTAAGATTTGCTTTTTCTTGGTGGTTTGAAAGTAAGAAGTTGGTCGTCACCGTTTTGGAGAGGTTGATCTGGACTCTCCAGTCAGATGCCCATTCACTTAACGTGTCAAGTGATGTCTGCATTCTGTTTTTTGCAGTGGATAGGTTTCCTGTCGCACTCCAGGCAGCAAAGTCATCTGCATGAAGAGCCTTTGAAATATGATGTGACAGTTTCTCTCCCATATCATTGATGAATACTAGGAAGAGGGTAGGAGAGATCACTCCTCCTTGAGGTACTCCTTGTTGCAGGGTAACACGTTTGCTTAGTTTACCATCTACTTTCACTCTTGCAGTGCGGTAGCAGAGGAAATCTTTTATCCAGCTAAACATTCTGCCTTCAATTTTGTTTTGGTTGAAAGTTATTGACGTGCAAGGAAACACACCCACTCCACTAACTTCCAGAATTCCCGACGGTATCGCGTTTAAATTTCAACTTATGTAGCATGAGATTACTCCAGAAGACTATTAATCACGTTTGTTTTGTTGATTCATTATTTCTTCTCATTTCTAAGACTATTAATCACGTTTGTTTTGTTGATTCATTATTTCTTCTCATTTCTAAGACTATTAATCACGTTTGTTTTGTTGATTCATTATTTCTTCTCATTTCTAAGACTATTAATCACGTATGTTTTGTTGATTCATTATTTCTTCTCATTTCTAATTAATCATGCCAGGCCTTGCGCATCAACCGCGTCATAGTCGATGTCAGTCATGTTACATGTTTGACCTGTGTTTTATTGTAACGAGAACCAACTCAATATTATTGTTCATACAATTTGATATGTATATTTGTGTGTGTTTCCGGAGATTCATCTCTAAATGTTATTATCTTCACTGAAATTCTGAAAAGTGAGTGAAATATTGACGTTTAAATATATTGCAGAAACGTTCTGTCTATTGTCTGTGCCCAGGTGAATGATGGTTGATCACATTCACACTTGACGTTAAGCGTAGGGGTGGGGGCTTAAGCTGTCGCTCCAAGACTAGATGTGTTGCCGTGATTGCATTTAGTCCATGTTTGTTCAACGCTATCTTGATGTTTTCTAACCACCGTTTTTTTGGGTCTACCTTTGGTTTTACGCCCGGATATTTTTTTGGTATATACCCTTCTTGGTGCTTAGCTTATTGTATAAATATTAACACACTTATATTTTCGACTTAATATTATCGACCTAGATATTAATCTATGTCTGTCATAGAAGCTGACGCGGCAGTAGCATGAAAGTTTACACAATCACGCCATTCGTTCTGTAAGCGATATTTCTATTTGAAGTCGTATTACACGCATTGTTGTAAAGTCTCAGATTAGCCAGGATTGTTCCATGCTACAACTGGAATTGTATAAAAAACATGTTGGACAGTGACGTGTTTGTATGTGTGTCGTGTATGTGTGTCGTGTATGTGTGTGGGTGTGTTCGCATGTGTTTGTGCATGTGTATACGCAACGTGCGTTCACTCGTGTAAGTAAGTATTGTTCCATTTACCGTAGCCAACTTATGATGCGATCAGCATCAGGCTCGCCCCTCTAACGTACACAAGAGATGTAGTGCCAATATCTGTAGCTGGGCTGGGTGACCGAGAAGCTGACATTGGTGATCTGTAAGACATTTCCAGTTCAACCGAACCGGGAGGCCAAAGACTAGCCACTGAGTTAATATATCGAAGGAAGCTAGTACATATCAGGCTCCATATTACCGCTGTCCACGTAAAGAAGGCCAAATCAATGGGGGAGAATACCCCATGTTTATTAAATGTATCGAATCCGTGTATATATACACATACACAAAGGCACGCAAATTCTATTATCGGAAATGATAATAGCGCTGACTCCGCTGTCGACTTATGCCTCACTCACTGTAATAACAGTTAAACTGTCGCATATTGGAATGATATTGGAGATCGTGATGGCAGGACTACCAGAATTGTGAACTCCATTATTTTCGATGACCAACATCCCTGATACAACAAGATTGCACCATCGTCCGCGTACCATACCATAATAAGCACTCCTTAAATTAAAAAAAAATATTCCTAATGATATTTAAGTAGTAAATTAACGTGTTGTTTTTCTTTCGTTCTTTTCATAGCCTGGCAACGATCCATACGCTTTTGTCGAGTTTATAGATGGCAGCTCGGCGGCAGCAGCTTTGGCCGCCCTGAATAAGAGAATGGTCTTGGGAAAGGTAAGTAATTACGTGTTGAATATATTCTGTTTTCTTATTCGTTCATTCTGGAACCTAGGTAGATTAGCATAATGCATTGTATCTAGGTTTACAGTTTAGCTGCGACTTTAGACTTCACACATCAAACTTCAGCATGACTTAAGGATCACTTTGACTCTCTGTGTGATGGGACAGCCAACTCCATTCCCCAATCATCCTTAGTCGTCATTTACACATGCCTGGCAGGTTACTGTGTCGACATTCTATGCTGCCCTTTCGGACTCCGGCAATATACGGTCGATTCTCATTCTTATGAGATAAAGGAATTTCTGCTGATACGGAAACTGGTATGAATGCCGTCTTCACATGTTTCACATATGGAAACTGGTATGCATGACGTGTTTCTACGAGGCGTGTTCAAATGAAAACGGGACTTGTGGATTTATTTAAAAAGTATCATACGCAATTTAATATTTTCAACGGAATTGAACAAAGCAACCACTTGTGAATAAGAATGCACCTGGGTTCATCAGAAAAAATCTCCGTATGCATTTAGGCAAGCATCCCACTGTTTAGGTAGACGTCGAATGCCGTCCGAGAAAAAGTTGCGTGGCTGTTCCGATAGTTCAATTTCTTCCGAACAACCATGTGGGCTGTCCCAATTGACATATGGAATTCTTCTGCAAGCGAACGAATGCTCCGACGACGGTCAGTCAGTACTGCTTTATCAAGCACGGCTATGGCTTCTTCTGTTGCAACAATATGCGCCTGACCTGGCCGTGCAAGATCTGCCGTTAACTCACGTCCGTCTTTAAACATACGCACCCACTCCATCACTCTGGTCCTCGACAAACATTTGTCACCATATGCTGCCTTCATTCTCCGATGAATGTCTACTGCTTGACATCCTTCAAATGAAAGAAACTGGATCATAGCACGCTGATTCACTTTGGACGGGTTCGGAATCACACCCGCCATATTGTTAACAGTCTTCTGCAGCACATATGCATGCTGGGAAGATGAACACGTGACCGTATGTAAATTATTGGATACTCATTACTAGTGCAAAATGTCATCAATATCAGTGCGCTCTATCACGCGTGGTGTAACAAGTCCCGTTTTCATTTGAACACGCCTCGTATATAGAAACTGGTATGAATGATGCCTTAGCGTGTTTCTGATCTAGACACTCGTATGAATGATGACTTTTTTGAATGATGTCCTGACATATTTATAATCTAGAAACTGGCGTGATGAATGTTCTTGATGTTTCTCTAATACAGAAACTGGCGTGATGAATGGTCTTAATGTTTTTCTGATCTAGAAACTGGTGTGATGAATGTTCTTGATGTTTTTTTCTGATCTAGATACTGGTGTGATGAATGTTCTTGATGTTTTTTTCTGATCTAGAAACTGGTGTGATGAATGTTCTTGATGTTTTTTTCTGATCTAGAAACTGGTGTGATGAATGTTCTTGATGTTTTTTTCTGATCTAGAAACTGACGTAAATGGTGTCTTGAAGTTTTTCTGATTTAGAAACTTGTATGAATGATGTCATGACCGTATTTATGATCTATAAATTGGTATCAGTCTTGTCTTGATGTTTCTATATAGAAACTGAAGAGAATGCTGTCTTGGCGTGTTGTCTAAAAATTAATATAAATGTTGTCTGAAGTGTTTCTCATATATAAATGGTATTAGTGATGTTTGATATTACATATTGAAAAATTGGTACATTCAATGAACACTACTGAGACAAGCTCGTATATATTTTGCTTGTCAGCAAGAGGCATTCAATGTTTGTCACTGATTGTTAAACTTATGTTTCAGTACACTGTCATCTCGTTAACCTCTTTACTGTCTGACTGCTATTGCTGTCAAACAAATTGCTAACGCGTTAATTGCTTGAAAAGTTGATCGAAATTCTATAGAAGTGAATGCTACACATTATAAAATTGTGTGTGCGTGCGTGTGTGCCAAAGGTGGACAGAATACAGCCTACGGGTCACATCCAGCTCTCCAGTACGTTTTTCTGACACACGAGACTGATGTAAAAGCATAATATGTACTGCTCTCTGGCTAAAAGAACATTAATGCAGAAATGTAGGTTATATTTCCTACCTCTCGAGGTCATATAACACTACTTTGAGCTCTCCTAAGTAATATTACACTACTTGAAGCTCTCCAAAGTAATATAACACTACTTGAAGCTCTCCAAAGTAATATAACACTACTTGGAGCTCTCCGATTTCAGATAACATTACTCTGGTTTCTCCGAGGTCACATAACACTACTCGAAGCTCACAGAGTCAGTAAAACACAGTTGTATGACCACATACCTCACTATGAAAAGCTCACCCAAGTCTGCTGCTCAAAAAAGTTGAACTTTTATTATCTAGTGTGATAATGGGCCAGAATCCATTTTAATAATTGTCTTTTTGATACAAGTACTCAGCATTGAAATCTCCATGAGATATTGATTAAGCAATGTGCCTTGTACTCCAGAGATTGCGGGTTCGATCCTTGGTTGTGGCGTCTTATTTATAAGTGCAATTTTTGGAGATGTCTGAGTATTATCGCTTGAAGCTACGAAGTTACATTCTACGAGTAGTAATCATGTTAAACGGCTTGCCGCTTCAGTGAGAGAGGCGGAATATATATGGGAAAATCCTAGCACATTAAAGTCATTTCCCTAGGCTCTTAGTCATTTTAAGTCTTTGGTAAGTGAAACATGTGTTTATAAGAGGTAATGTGATTTTAACAAGTAAAATATATCCTATAGACTTACTCCAGTTATTCTATGACACAACCAGACACAAATATTTTGTTAATTTGTTTATGATTGAAGGTGTAGAAGTTTCAACATTCATGTGTGTGGTAGTTGCTTGCAGACACACACACAAAAATGCATGCACACGTTCACACACACGCACGTGCAGAAACACATAATATGTGTTTCTTATTTTCCGTAGAAGTGGCACATTGTAAGCATGAATCCCGCATACCTTTTTTTCCGGACATACGGACTATCGTTGAAAAATAATGCCATGACCATTTCTTGACCAAGTCCGGATTTCTTTATTCCGTGACCCAACTCTTCTTGCACTATCAACTGTTCCTTTGAAGAACAATGAGTCTCATTGCATGTCCAAACCATGCAATCTTGTACCGTTTGAACACCCTCAACACACAATTTAATGTCGACAAACACATTCATTCGTATGACATTCAGTCATGACTACATTTGCATTTGGAACTTTCATCTAAATTCTGGATCTGAGTTGTGTTATGGAGTTCGGGAAGAGAGGGGAATGCAGCGTAACGGGGAGGTAATAAATCCAGGGTGCACTAGTTTTAGATATAATAAATCTGGAGCTTCTATCGATGAGCTTGTTTTTGTGATATTTGTAACTTTTAACTGAGCTTGCATCAGTTATTTGGAATACTCAACTGATGATATTCACCTGTCACCCTGCGGATCATGAGCCGTTGAGTTGTATTTTCTTTGATTTATATTTCAGCTTTCAAATATGTGGAGAGTTTCAGGTGTATCTAAGCATTGTTTGTATAGGGTAGTGGTGAGAGTATGTCCCATGGGTCCAGGCTGACCTAAAAGTACTATATGCACTGGCCTCCAAACTCAGAAAACATTAATTGGAGCTCCCACCCTTAAAAATAAATAAATAAATAAAATAAATAATAATAATTAAATAAAACTTTTTGAGTCTACACCACATGAAAAAGCGCGATCTGGCCCGGCTGACCCTCCTGGGTATATGATAATGCTCATGTATGTCATTTACTGAATTCATACAAATACCAGTCAGCCATATAACAATAAACAAAACTAAATTGAAACACACTTCTGAATTTGAATACATGGAAAGTATATTTACAGACAACGGAAAATTAGACAAGAGAGATCGAGACAATGTGCCAGAAAACAAACACAGTGATATACCAGCTATCACCATTACTGTTCAACCCAAAGATCAAGATGGAAGTCACGAGACAGATGATAAACAGTATTTTTATACTAACACTTTGCTATAAATAACAGACACGGGCGCTGACAACATCCCATCAGAGAAAACTTACATATGAGATAAAATGCCTTAGAAAAGCCGCAAGAGTGACCAAACTAGATAAAATGAGAAATTATGAAATCAGAAGAATCGATATAAGACCATGCGCAGAATACTTTGAGAAACAACAAATAAAATGGTTTGGACACCTTATGAGAATGAACTATAACCACCTACCGACATGAACATACAACGTAAGAAGATCCAGATACAAGGCCAGAGGAAGACCTAGAAAAAGATGGATAGATGACATCAAGACAACACTAAACAAATATGAATTCAACGCAGACATCCGGCGTCACAATGCGACACATCTGGCATTGAACAGACAACTAAAGCTCCCAGTCACTACCCCTACACCTAACCTCAAGTGTTGATATTCTTACCATTACCCACCTGGAGATAGACAATAGACAAGTACCAGCATAAGCTTCCTTTTCCAGGATTAATTTCTTGGTACTGCGTTCTGTTATTATAATGCTTTGATTGTGCTTCTCTTATATCTTGTAATTTTACTTCCAGTTACAGTACCCACATTTTGACATTATGTATGTCATTGATGATCACCTGTAAACTCTTGTTTTATAATTTTACCATTTGCTCCCTGCGCTATTTCAGAAAGACTATGATATTCTTTACTGATGTTTAATTTTCATGGTCCATTTTGTTTGACACTTGTCAATGCACTGTTTCTATTTAAGTCGTACGTCGAAGGTGATTCCATTGTATAGAATCAGTTCATCTTTTAGTAAAGTTCGACGTTTCGAATGCGGTTTCTGTTGTTTGTTAGGCTGTAGATTGCGCATCTGTAGGTCAGTGTTTCCCAAGCTACGGGACATCGGAATGATTTGGGAATTTGGTGCATTAAAGGCATGATTTCTTTTCGGCTAAAAATAGAAGCATATAAAAAAAATATAGCTACGAAAAAGCAAAAGAAATAAAGGATTATTGTTCTAAATACAAATACTTTTTTTTTAATAATAGTTAATTTGATGATGTCCTTTATGACAAAAATCCCGTACTGACAAATAGAGCGAAATTGTTTTTGTTTTGTTTTTGCTTATGCATGTTTGAATATTAGAGCATGGATTCCATGCTCTCTGTGATGATAATCAAACAGAAAAAAACCGCTTCCATACAGAGATCTGTTGCTTGCACTGGTCAATATTTAAATTGTTACTGACTTAAAAAGGCCCTAATCTGTAGTAATCTTGGCTGTGCTAAAAACGAATATAACCATAACTTTTTTTAATTGGTTCCCTTTTTGAAGATATTTTATGGTTCAATTTCTGTGTTTCACCGTGTAAATTTATCCAGTATGACTGCAACGAAATCGTTAATAAGCATATACTGATGAAATGTATATTATATCACATTGCATAATGGGGTGCACAGGGAAAGCATTGCTCTAGGCGGACCCAGGGTTAGCAGATAACCAAGATCCCAAATGTACCTCCACGCGGTGCACCCTGGAAACAGAAATACAGCAGCTCGAACTGATTCTGGCCAAATCATTTGGGGATCGTGTCCGAGAATGTGGAGGTAGCAGATAGAAAGAGATTTGACTGCACAAGAGACGGACAATATCTCCGACACCATTAGCATCACCACATATAGCGACACTGTCGACATACAGTGAAGCTAGTCAGTCCAGTCCGAACATTGGAGGGACGGCCAATGTAAAATGCACGTAAAGGTAGATGCATGACGAGAGACAAATAGATTTCATACCGAGTACAATGAAACAATGAAAGGGCAGAACAGCGCTAGAGGGCAGCGCGAACTGCAAATAGAAAGTGAAAAGTCCCTAGGAAAGGGGAACTACAAGCTCCGTCAGCTCGAGACGAGCTTCTAGTTACCTGTGTTCCTTACAGGCAGAGACCCAGACCCATTCATTGGCGTTTGGTAAAGCAAGAAGACCTAATCCAACTCTAATGTCGAGCCTTCCTAAACCGGAAATATGCTCGCGAAGAGAAAGGGTTCTGTACCCGATGGGCTTAGGCAAGAAAGGGACAACGATGGTAGTCCTGGCCCAACTCTACTGTCAAGGTTTCCTATACCGGAAGTACACTTGCAGAGAGAAAGGTTTCCGTACCCGATGGGCTCAGGCACAAAAGGGACAACGATTTAGCCCTGACCCAACTCAACTGTCAGGTTTTCCTACACCGGAAATACACTTGAAGAGAGAAAGGGTTCAGTACCTGATGGGCTCAGGCGCTATTGGGACAAGGACGCTCAGATCGAGAACGCCTTGCTCTCAAACGCGTGGTGTGAGACTCGAACTTGGACAAGGGGTACACGATGTCGGTGAATGACACCTCGGCTAAGAGGGCGAAAGAGCCAGGGTCCAACTCCTCTGTTGAGTTCTTCCCTTAAGGAACCAGGCTCAAGGATGAGAAACGGTTCAGTGCCCAATGGGCACAGGCACAGCACGCCCAATTACACGAGGCAAGTTCATAGACAGTGGAACACCTCGTGCGAGTCAGACGAGAGCAAAAATCGTCTGGGCGAAGAGTCGCCACTACGCGTGCCTGGAGACAGATATAGAGGCTGTCACAGGCTAAGGGTAGCTCACCCGAATTTTCAAGGTATGCCGAAATTGGATGTGCTAGGCCTACAAGGCGCATAACGGTGGCACAACGTAATCACGCTCCCGGCGGAAATCGCACGGATATCCGTGATGGTTACAATGGAGCGAACGCAAAACAAACAAACAAATATTGCATAATAAGATCATGAACGCATCATCCATAGTTTTTTGCATAATTTTTTTATACAATACTACTACCAGGCGGCTGCTGAAGTAAGCTAACGTCGGCAGTGTACTATAAAATGCCCAGTCGGAAAAGTTGAGCATTTAAAATATTTCAAATTTTGTGCGAGACAGTTTAAGCTACTGTTACATAAAACTCTTATTATTTAATCCATTTACATACAATACAGAATAGTAATGCCTTGAACGTGTGTTAATTTCGTGAACAATTTATGCTATATCTGTTGGGAAGTAACATTTGCCAAACAGAAGAAAAGTCTCAGTTCTTAAGTGAAGATGGCAGACCATCTTTACTTCGGATGCACGGTTGGTGACAAGCCTTGGGCATCGCACATATTCTGTGCTATATGTACAACACAGCTTTCACAGTGGTTGAATGGCACAAGACCATCAATGTCGTTTGTAGTCTCCATGGTGTGGAGGTAGCCAAGCAACCACATAACTGACTGTTACTTCTGATTGGTTTTTCTTCTTTACGGCGGAACAACGAAGCAAAATAAGTCGATAATAGGGTACCCAAGTATTCCAGGAGCATTGAAGCAAGTTCTACATGGAGAGGTACTTCCTATCCCAGAATTCCCAGCAGAATATTCTCTTAATTAATCTAATGAGAACAAGGGTGAGCCGACCTGTTCATCTCAGTGTTTGTCACAGCATAGGCAGTGATCCAGGTTTTCTCTGCGGTTCATCATGAACACCCCCCCCCCCCCCCCAACCTGGTTCGTGATTTGGACTTATCCAAGAACAAGGCAGAACTGCTCGGATCAAGACTCCAAAATGAAATCTCAAAGATGTTATAATTACTTCATATCGAATGCGCCACCACCAGCCAGTTGGAGCCTTTCTTCAGAAAGGAAATAATCTGGTATTCTGTGCCGATATTGAGGGCCTCATGAATGCCTTAAAAATAACTGATGACCCACAAGAAATAAGATTATTTGTAGACTCGTCGAAACTGAGTACGTCGAAACCATCTTCCGTCTATTCCGGTAAATCCACATGGGAGAGACATAACTTGAAACAAATACTGAATTAGATTGAGTATAACAAGTACATCTGTCACCTATTTGGTCATTTGAAGGGAGTTGCCCTTTTAATGGGACTGCAGCAGAGATGAACAAAATGCATGTGCTTTTTATGCGAGTGGGATAGCAGAGTATGGGCATTGCACTACTTGTGGACGAAAAGAAGGTGTAGTAGTTGGAGAGATGAATAACCGGCACCCAGCTGTGGTCGAATCTCACAAAACCCTGCAATGACTCTTTCACATCAAACTAAGTTTGATGAAGAATTTCGTGAAAGCCATGGATCAGTTCTCCAGCTTTCCGATACATGCTTGAAAAATTCCCTCGACTTAGTGAAACACAGATTAAAGAGGGAGGTTTTGGGGATCCTCAGATTCGAGAGCTCTTAAAAGATTACCGGATCAATAGTTTGCGGCAAGGTGATGCGAAACAAGTATGGAATGCTTTTCGCCTAGTGTCCGCGAACTTTCTCAGTAATGTTAGGGCAGAAAACTACAAGGAACTAGTAGAAAACATGCTGATGATGTAACAGATACTTGATTGCAATATGTCTCTAAAGTTCCACTTTCTTCATTACCATCTTTATTTCCCCCCTGAAAACTGTGGCATAGTCAGTGATGAACATGGCGAACGTTGTCATCAAGATATCGCAACAATGGAACAAAGATTCCAGGGAAAATGATCAACTACAATGCTGGCTGACTATTGCTGGACACTCCCCAGAGATGATACCAAACAGCCGTACAAGAGACAGGTGAAGAAATCTAAGTAGTAGTCTATGACTTGATTTTTGCTGGTTTTAACTGGTGCATTATTACAATTGGCATGAATTTCGTGATGTAAACATTAATTTTTGCAGATTTAAAAAAAAAATTATAGAGAAATTTGACTGTCATATACGATCGTGCTCTGCGCATCAAAATTGATAAGAAATGACTAATATCATTTCAGTAACATAACTTTTGTAAACATTTGTTGAGCAGTTTTATCAAAAGGAAACTTGGTGTCTCGGTTGTATGAGTTAAGATCAGAAGTGAGAATTTTATAGTGAGCCAAGAAAGAAATGATATGTGCGATGCGATGCTTTCAATGACAACACCTTTGTTTTGTCTTTCAATTATCTAATATATATTTACGTGTGGAAGTTATGAACAACTTGAGCATGAAGTTTTAAAACAGAAACTACTATTATTGAGTCTTTTGATGTTTATCAGAGCTTTCTAGAGAAAATACAATTGGGGAAACGGCGACTTGAATATAATAACTTTTTATCGTTTTCTCACCTTAATGAAACAACTTGTGATCAGAATGAACTCAAGATTAAAATTCAGTCACATTTGGAACTCCTGACAGAACAATTTAACCTCTACTTTCCTGTTGTTTTTTTAATCTGATGATTGGTCTTGGATGCTAACGAGAAATCCATTTGTTATTAACATTGATTTGCTGCCAGATATTTTTCAAGAAGAAGCCATACAACTGAAGTGGGATTCAACTGCCAAAGATGATTTTAAAATGATGGAATTCGGGGAGAGTTTTGCATACATTATATTATTATCCATTGTACACTCAAGTGGACAAAGTTTCAATAAATATTATTGTACAGAATATTATAATTTTTGAGTCGGAGGTTTCAGAGCTTACTATTATGTAACCAGTAGGGAAACGACGAAAATTTGTTTGCTTTGGACATAGTGAGACAGGACTCACTTTTTAAACTTATTTTGCAAGGATAAGTCGAGGGTTGAAGGAGAAGAAGTGATGACGAAAATCATGAATTAATAGCATCAAAGAATGGTCTTAGCATGGTTTGTCTACTCTCTTCCAAATAGCTGAGAAAAGAGGTGTGCTGAGAGTTGTTTTATGTTGTCTCCAGTGTGATACTCCTACGACTCTGACGGGTTATATTCTTCTTCTTCTTCTTATTATTATTTTATTTCTATTATTATTATTTTTATGATTATTGTTATTATTGTTTAAACAAACATCGACGCTATCTTGACATTGAAAGTGATATCCGCTGTGCATTGTCTGCAATGAGATAAAATATTCAGAAAATTATAAACGCATAACAGTGCCATCTTTCACATATAACATTTGAAAGTGTGTATTGTTTCGTTAATTGAATTTTACCGTTTCATTAGTCTTATTTTATGTTAATCTTCCGTTGTAATGAAAGTAATGTTCATGAAAAATTAGAAATTGTATTAACATACCAAGACATACATTTCTTTCAATTGCTTAACAATTTTTTTTGTAGGTCTCTTCCCTACGACGTTGTGGGGAAAAAGTTGGGGGGGGGGGGTTAAACTGAGGTCTAAAAAGGTAGTGGGGGAGGGAGCAGCGTAAGGTCTTTGCGAAATGTTTGGGATGGGGGGGGGGAGGAGTGACAAATTTGGAAAGTTTAAGTTTGGATAATGTGAGTAGCTATAGATCTGGGCTCCTCAACATATTCAGGCGGCGAGTACTGCTCTTTCCTTTCGCTACAGTCGTGGAAGTAATAATATTTGTTGTGCTCACCCGTTCCTTTCCGCATAGTCGTGAAAGTAATACTAATTGTTTTTCGCACCTGTTCCTTTCCCCATAGTCGTGGAAGTAATACTATTTGTTTTCTTTCCTTCCCTACAGTCGTGGAAGTAATACTATTTGTTTTTCTCACCCGTTCCTTCCCCCATAGTCGTGGAAGTACTACTATTTGTTTTGGCGTGTGGAAAGTTTGAATTGTAAAGAGAATTCGTGATCTTTGGGGATCACTTAACTGGTAAGATGCGACCACCACATGTCATTACCAGTACACCGGGTTGAGAACATCTGCACTCGATGGTGTGCTCTGCTCTAGATGGCGTGCGTACGCACCATTAATAGAAATACCAACTTGTGTACACATAATACATGTACAATTTTCACAACTCAAAATGTCTGTGCAGTCATAATACTTTGGAGCCTTTATGTGTTCAGGAATGATTGATGCCGTCCGTTTACGTCTAATATAATGTCGGAGATAGTAGCACTCTGTCCACTGTCTTAAAGAGTTTGTTGTTGCTGTTTTACATTGTACATGTAGTACTTTATTCATGATAATAATTAGGTCTATCCGATGACTTTTCTATGCGGCTATCTGGTAGCCATCTTTATCTACACGATAATCTCGCTAATGTATTTGGGTACCCTCTGTTTATTCATCGCGAATTAAATTGAATTGAAAATTGAAGAGAAATGACGGCTGGTTGGGTTTTCTATTTCCACTCGGTGTTGTTGCCAACTCTTTTTGATTAAAAAACAAACAATAACCGTTGTGTGTGCGTGTGTGCGTGCGCGCGCGCGTTCGTGGGTTGGTGGGTGTGTGTGTCCACATCAACTCATGGTAGAGGTAGCGAGACTGTGAAGTGATTTTACTGATACAACGACCACTGCATTCTATTATTCAAAATGTCATCATCTTGTATCCGTGAGATGGTACTACGGAGCCGCGTTGCGCAGTGGTTAGAGTACTGGATTTGCATATGAGTGGTCTTGGGTTCGTTCCTCAGTTGCACGGAAATGTTTTTCATATCGCACACCGGCTCCAGGTCCTACCCAGCCTTAATTGGGTACTGGATTAATCCGGGAAGTAAAGACTGTGAAGGAGAGAGGATGGCTACCTCCCTCATATAACATGACAGAGTCACTGAAAAATGAGATCGCTAACATCTCACACATCATAAATATATTCTATGGGTTATGTTTACTTGTTTATGTTTACTATCCGTAAGATAATTCAACAATACAGATGTGCTGCGATTGTTAATCTCTTGGCTGTTAAACAGATGACAGTTATTCTATAAAGTCACCTCAACATCATACATATTTAACACCATCTGTGTGCCTGTCGCAGCGCATAACAAATAGTTCGCGCTTAACAAACATTGCATTAACAACTAGATAAATTATGACGGGCTTAGAACCGTACCGCCTACAATATAAGACCAATTGGTTACGGTAAGTCGAGTCTTCTTAACGATATGTCTGTTCCGAGGGTCACGGTTTATCTGTCATCATGTAGTCGAGTTTTATAAATGAATACCACATGCCATATACGAGGTAGATTAAAAAAAATTCTCGATATAGTCGACTTGTGTGTTTGAATGAAAGACGGTGTTATGGAGATAATTTAGAAGTTGGTGTTGACCGTGACGAATGGATATGGCAGACGTGACACTTCACATATACTCTCGAAGAGAAGATGTAAATGTTTGTGTGTTGTGCTAGTTGCATCATTGGAGTTAAAATGTTCTTGATTAACAAAGTACAAATGTTAAATTCTATCACATGCTTAGAAGTCACCCTCAGAAGCATAAAACATTGCTTAATAAAGCATTTGGATACACCGCAATTAAGAAATCTAAGAAATGAAATCAGAAATGATCAGAAAAATGGAGAACAAACACTTGGATTATGCTGCATGACAATTCGCCGGCACATCGATACTACTTAGAAAAGCAGTATTCCGCAGATGCATTATGTAATCACATTAGAAAAGCCTCCATATTCTTCCGACCTTGCACTGGCCGATTTTTTTCATGTTCCCTCGACTGAAAGCGGCACTGAAAGGACAATGATTTAAGGATACAGATGACGTTATGAGCAATGCGACAAGACATCTGGTGGAGGTGTCAAAGAATCAGTCACACAAATGTTTCCAGCACCCGAATGCACGTTGACAGAAATGTGTAGTTGTCGAAGTGAACTACTTAGAAGGAAATGAAATGTGTAGACTATTCTATTGTTGTTTATTTCCATGCAAGCCACTAATTCCGGCAACTTTGTGAATTGTATCGTGTGTATGCTGTTTTAAAATGAGAGTGGGGGGAGGTGGTAGTGTATACCGCATCCTGGTGATACGCCTTATTGAAGTGTGTTGCAGAGATTCGGTCGTCTATCTAGATGAAATCTTGCAGTGCGGTGCATGAGATTTATTAGCCAATTGTACATTCTTCTTTCGATTTCGTTTGAACAATTTGAGAAGCATGCTATATTTCCACACAGTTAGTTAGTTTGTTCCTTTAGTGCCGAAAGCGACACATAGGGCAGATGTTTTGGTTCTCCATATGATGCGGTCCGCTACCTGCAGCTTTAGTTCCTGGATGGTCTTACAACCTATTAATTTCCCTTCTTTAAGAAGTTTTCAGTCATTCATGTGACACATTCAGATAACTCATTCAGGTGGCACATTCTTTTCGGAACGTATTCTTTTTTTCTGGACGCTCTGAACAACTTACGATTCTGAACCAGTTGACCTGCTGGAGCCAAGTACATGTTTAAACTACCAGAAATGTCTTGTCCATTGTCGTTTTTAGCGACCATTTTCCCTATTACTAGTAACCATGCTCTCCATTACTAGTTTTTCAATTCTGTTATACCTTTTTATATGGTCAAGAGAAACTGTGTTCAAATGTAGTTTGACATTGAACAAATATTCGAATCAACTACATTCTGATGTTCATTCGACATTCTGAATACTCCATTTACGTTTCCAAAAAAAAAAAATCCCAGTTTTTACATTTTGTTCTGTGTTAGCTGATTGAGCATACTCCCTAGACATGTGAAGACGTCAAGTTTCCTTAGTGCTGATCATCATGTCTGTTTAATGATGTTCATAACACTGGCAGTATGCGGGATTATTGTCTGTCCTTCGTGCATCATTAAACATATTCTCCCTGAAATCTTATTCACAACTTGTATCTTCGTTATTTTTTGGACTCTTGAGATAGAAGAGCAAAGACGTGTATTGAATAATTATTGTCTTCTCTCCCTTTATCTTCTGCGTTAATTATTATTCAACTCCTACATATGAGCAGAATCTAGACTGGAAAATTGAAAGTGTTGTGTCATGGTTTACAGCTTGGTTACGATATCTGCTCATTTTGTCCTAGCACATCCAGCTTCAGCATGGCTTCTAGGTCACTTTGACCCACTATAGGATGGGAGGACAACCCAACCGCAAAAACCTTATCAGTAACCTTCTCTGACATGCACGGCATGTCCCAGTGTCGATGTGTCGTGTTAACTATTGGTAACACTGATATGTATTTCCATGTGTGTCTTGTTGCTGGTATGTCGTGTTAACTATAAGTAACACTGATATGTATTCTTGTTTATAACCATAGTTCTTCCTATGCTCATTTTATAATTTACCGTTATAGTTTTGCTTCTGCATGCGGAATGTCTAAGGTCTTACAGGTGACATATCAGACCAACCAACATGGGACAGCAAATCCTTAGTATATGATATGGATATTTGGTGATTTTTTTCTTTTTGTGTACTGTTCACGGCACTTCATCTATACAGTGATGTTTCTACCCGGCATTTCATCTATACAATGATGTTTCTACCCGGCATTTCATCTATACAGTGATGTTTCTACCCGGCATTTCATCTATACAATTATGTTTCTACCCGGCATTTCATCTATACAATGATGTTTCTACCCGGCATTTCATCTATACAGTGATGTTTCTACCCGGCATTTCATCTATGCAATGATCTTTCTACTCGCACTTCATCTATACAATGATGTTTCTACCCGGCATTTCATCTATACAATGATGTTTCTACCCGGCATTTCATCTATGCAATGATCTTTCTACTCGCACTTCATCTATACAATGATGTTTCTACCCGGCATTTCATCTATGCAATGATGTTTCTACCCGGCATTTCATCTATAGAATGATATTTCTACCCGTCACTTCATCTATACAATGATATTTCTATCCATCTTCATCTATACTGATGTTTCGACCTGTTCTGAGTACAGTCTTCTCCTAAGCATTGTACACCGTTAAGAGTTGAAGCCTTATGTGTCTGAAAATAAGAGCTATAGAGAAACATCCCATTGCACAAAAGGGTACAAGAGCTGTAGTGTTCATAATTCACGAGGAAGCAAACAGACAGACATACAGAAATAAACCTGAGCACTATGCATTTATTTCTACCCGAACAACTGTCTATAGAATGCTTTCGTTCTCTACATAAAGTTTTCCAACCACTAAATGCTTTCTCATCTTCTACTGTGACGCATACACATGATGATGATGATGATGATGTTATGCCAATGTGTCATGCCAAGGGACGTTGTAATGTCCTCATTTTTCATTCTGTCTCACATTCTTTGCGTTGACAGTCCTCATTTCCTTTTGACCGTTTCCCTGTTGTGGTGTTGTCAACTGAATGCACGCGAGTAGAAATCACAAGTCTAGCCGGTACCCCATGGCATCTTTTACACTTTTATTGGCAAGTAGAAAGCAAGACTTTCTTCAGGGATAGTTCTACGTGCTGTGTCATTTATCGGAGCTGATCCGAATGTCCAATGGTAACTTTACGTATACTTTGTTCCGGCAGCCAATGAACAGCGCGGAATAAATTTAAAGGTCACTAGCCTGGGCTGAGCCGAGATCAGCGTATCTGTCTTATATTTGTCAATGGTCACGGGGGAAATTGAATGTAGATGAACTTATACACAGTCACTATTTTGTGAAGATCACGTGAGAATTGGGAATAGACATTACATAAGCACAGTCATTAGTAATATCATTATAAATGAATGGCAAAGAGAAGGTAAAGTTAGGTCCCATGGCAGCAACTTGCCGCTGGGAATGAAAATAACTCATGTACTAAGCCACATGAACTATTAGGTGGGATAGCCAGTTACCCTTCGTTGTTGTGTTTAACTTCTTTAACTCATGTGTCCGGTACCAATTAAAGATAAGTCGACTGGAGGAGCTGTCAGGCGAGAAATCACGATCCGGATTTTTTCCTGTACAGGCGTGGTTTCGAACCGGGTTCGCTGTAACCAGGTGATAGCAAGCTCACTATCAACTATGCTTCCGGTGATTCCCATGATAAATAAGCGTTTTCATAAACACAAATAGATTGGTTCTGCCGACACCTATGTGTTGCTTGGACCCATAGGAGAACAAAGAGTATCAACACAGTTACCTACCATGCATATCGTATGAGGTGACTAAAAAGTGTGCTATGGGGTTCGCTGGTTGTTTATCCTACTGTAAGGCAATGCCATCCAAAGGCCTTGCGGAAGTCAGAAGTGTAAGACTGAAAGGTTTAGTTATTGCAGATAAAACTTTCACCATGACAGGCTCATATCCGTTATAACGATCTAGTATAAGAAAAACTTAGCTCTTAAAATGAAGTTTACAATTCAACAGCAAAATATAGTTTAACATTGAACAACAAAATACAGTTTTACATTGAACAACAAAATACAGTTTTACATTGAACAACAAAATACAGTTTAACATTGAACAAATATACAAATGGACTACGTTCTCCCCTTCATCTCTTTACCTTCTCTGTACATATACTGTTCATGTACAGATTGTGAACTATATTAATTATATTATAATTATAATTATATTAATGACCATCACCTGCATTCGAGTGCTGAGATATTTTTATTAA